>JAQSUU010000021.1:0-1200000 GCA_038087645.1 Saccharum hybrid cultivar R570 | reverse complement strand
GGAGATGCACATGATGATCAAGTGAAAGAGAAGGATCTAAGAGCGCAAGGCAAAGGTATAACTATAGGGTTTTCCTTTTGCCGGTCTAAGATGAGTAGAGAAGTGATTGACCGGGTTTAGGATACATAGCCGACTATCAAGAGGGGCAATCACGGTTAGCTCGGAAATCAAGTGCCACTAGATCAATGTCTTGAGCATATGCATTAGGATCTAGTAAAGAGCTAACATAACGCCTTGAAAAATGATTGTGAAATGCTAACACACATGCACATGGTGGTGTATACTTGGTGGTGTTAGCACATTTGCGAAGGCGGTGGAGTTTAAGCGATAGAGAGGGGTTTGGGTTCCTCTCTCCCTCCCGCCGAGCTTGCGAGGCAGGATTCGGTGCTTTTTGGAGAAGTGAAATGCCTATTTTCTACTGTGCCGAAAGTCCAAAAAGAAACGGAGGCGAACGGAGGTCACAGAGATGACCGGACGCTGGACCGGACACGGTCTCTGTATGACCGGACGCGTCTGGTCAGTGTTCAGCGTCTGTGCGGTTTTTAGTTTGATGATCGGATGCGTAGCGCGTCCGGTCATCCAGGGAGCTTACTGGACTCTAACCGGACGCTGGCTCTGTCGCGTCCGGTCAGTTCAACAGCGCGTCCGGTTATTGTTTTGTTGAGCGCTACTCAGGCCTGACCAGCGCGTCCAGTCAGTTGCGGGACCAGCGCGTCCGGTCAGTGTGACCAGCGCGTCCGGTCAGTACGACCAGCGCGTCCGGTCAGCGCGATTTCGGCTGTTTGAGTTCCTAACAGCTAGCTGCGTACCCCTTCGTTATAAATAGACATTGGCCGGGGTTTGAGGGTAACTCTTGCACATTTTGAGACCTAGAGACATACTTAGAGCTAGAGAACAACCCCTCCACTCATCTCTTTGCATAGTTGCACATCTTGAGTGAGATTCAAGTGCATTGCTTGAGAGTTGCATTCTAGAGGCACTTGATCTTCGAGTTGCTGCGGATTTCTCGTTACTCTTCCGTGTTTCCCGACACGGTAGACGGCTTGGAGCAGCGGAGGTGATTGAGCTCACAATTGGAGATTGTTGGAGCCTTCGCCAAGTGTTGTAAGGGGTTCTTGATCCTTCCCCGCGGGAGTTCGCAAATTGGATACTCTAGTGAAGCTCGTGGCTTAGAGGATCCCCATCTTGTGTGCGGTTGTGCGGCGCCCGCCGAGGGCTCGACTCTTGATAGTCGATTAGCTCGCGAACCGACAAGTGGGTGTATCGCCACAACGGGGAGTAGCTTGCCGGGAAGCAAGTGAACCTCGGGATAAATTCTTGTGTCATTCTCTTCCCGGGGATTTCTCTTGTGTTATTGATTGATTGATACTTCTCATCTCTACATGGCGGTATAATCTCTCAAAGCTCTTCTCTTGTATTACTTCTTGTTTCTAGCTTGTAGTTGTTGTTGTGTTTAGTGGATAGCCTTGTACTAGACTTGTGTAGGTGGCTTGCTTAATTAGTTAGAGCTAGTGCTTTTGCTTTGCCACCTTTCGTACTAACTTGTGGTTAAGTAATTCTTGTAGAAGTTTTAAATTAGGCTATTCACCCCCCTCTAGCCTATTTGGACCTTACAAGTGGTATTGGAGCCGAGGCACCGTTTATTTGAGGCTTAACAACCTACGGTGAAAAAGAAATGGCTCAATTAAGTTTGCACATCAACAATACCAAGAAGGCACCTCACTTTGATGGCACAAATTATGCATATTGGAAGGTTAAGATGACTGCACACCTCAAGTCAATCAATAGAGAAGTGTGGAAGGTCACCGAAATAAAATTTGAGGTTGCTAATCTGGAAGCACCTACACCGGTGGAAGAGAAGAAGCTCCAATGCAATGACATTGCCATTAGTGCTCTTCATGAGGCATTAGATGACAAGACATTTGAGCAAGTAAAGAACATAGAGATTGCTCATGATGCTTGGGCCAAGCTAGAAGAAACATTTGAGGGCACCGAGGGCACAAAGACCGCTAAAGCATATATCTTGCAAGAAAAATTTTCAAGCTTCAAGATGCAAGATGATGAGAGTGTACCGGAGATGTTTCATAGGTTGCAAGTCATTGTCAATGAGCTTAAGGCACTTGGTGAGGAGGTCAAGGATAATCAATTCTCTATGAAGTTCTTGAGAAGTCTACCCAAGAGATTTGATACATTGATCACCGTGCTAGTGAGGACTACATTGAAGGATTCAACTCCTCAACAAATATTTCAAGAAGTGATGACCGATGATTCATATAGAGAAGATGATGAGAAGGATGAGTTGGTCAAGAAGAAGAAGAAAGAAAATAAGAAGAAAGATAATGAAAAGAAGAAGAGTGTGGCATTCAAAGCCACCACATCCAAGGGCAAATATAAGATTGAATCATCAAGTGATGAAGACTCAAGCTCTTGTGATAGTGATGACATTGATGAGAAGATGACTCTCTTTGTCAAGCAATTTAGCAAATTCATGAAGAAGAAAGGCTTTCGTGCAAGAAGGAGGAAGAACTCATCAAGAAGAATGAGCATACCATGAGATGCTTTAGATGCCATAGCAAGGACCATCTCATTGCAAAATGTCCTTATGATAGTGATGATGAAGATGCTATCAAGAAGGAGAGAAAGAAGTAAAAGAAGAAGCAAGAGAAGAAGGAGAGCTCTTATAAGAAGAAGAATGATTCTCATGTTGCTACATGGGATAGTGATGATTCCTCAAGTGATGATGAGGATGACAACAAGAGTAAGAAGAAGGGACATGCTAGCATTGCCATCCAAGAGAAGGTCTCCCTCTTCGACACTCCATCATGCTTCATGGCTAAGGCCGCTAAGGTATCATCCGATGATGAGAGTGATCATAATAATGATAGTGATAGTGATAGTGATGAAGAAGAATTCACTAAAGATGAACTAATCACTATGCTAGAAGATTGCACTCAACATTTTAAAGAATCTAGAAAGGAGTGCAAGGGCTTGCTTAAAGAAAAGAAAAACCTTATGCAAGAACTTGATGAGCTTAGGGCATCTTATGAGAATCTAAAGGTAGACCATAAGAAGCTTCAAAAGTCTCACACTAAGCTTGAAGAAGCTCATTCCTCTCTAGTTGAAAAATGTGAAAACATACCAACTAATGTTGAGAAAGCTAAAACTTGCAACATAGGCATATCATGTGATATAATTGATGAAACTTTTCATAAGCCTATTATTGTTGCTCCCACTAACCCTTCATGTAGCTCATCTACATCATCCTCATCTAGTAGTGACGGTTTCACTTGTGACTCCACATTAATAGTTGAGAATGAAAATCTCAAGAAGGAGGTAAAAGGGCTCAATCACACCTTAGCTAAGGTTTATGGTGGTGAGGACCGCTTGCTTATGTGCTTGGGTAGCCAAAGGACTTCTCTCTATAAAGAGGGATTGGGCTATAACCCCAAGAAAGGCAAGGCCGCTTTTGCTCCTCACAAGACTCGTTTTGTGAAGAACAATGGTAGCTATTGCAAAAGTTGCAAGCAAGTTGGTCACATAGAGCAACAATGCATGAACAAGAAATCCAAAGCTAATGTATCCTCAATTAAGTTTGATTCTTTCTATATACTTACCAAGGGTACAAATGATGTTCATGCTAAGTTCATTGGTGCACCATGGATGGGCTCAAAGAAGAATGTCATTTGGGTACCAAAGAGCTTAGTCTCTAACCTTGGAGGACCCAAACAAGTTTGGGTACCTAAAAAGAATTGATCTTGTCTTGTAGGTCAATTACAAAGCCGGAGGAAGGCATTGGGTGCTTGATAGTGGGTGCACTCAACATATGACCGGGGATTCTTGTATGTTCAAATCAATTGATACAAGTCAAAATGGTGGTTTTGATGCTATCACTTTCGGCAACAACAAGAAAGACAAGGTCAAGGGGCTTGGTAAAATTGCTATCTCAAATGACATGAGCATATCTAATGTGTTGCTAGTTGAGAGCTTGGATTTCAATCTTTTATCGGTGGCACAACTTTGTGATCTTGGCTTCAAGTGCATATTTGGTAGTGATGATGTTGAAGTCATAAGTGTTGATGGATCAAACTTGATATTCAAAGGATTTAGACATGGTAGCTTATACTTGGTTGACTTCAATGATAGTGAGACATAATTGACATCATGCTTGCTTAGCAAATCTAGTATGGGTTGGTTATGGCATAGAAGGCTTGGTCATGTTGGAATGAAACAATTAAATAAACTTTTGAGGCATGACTTAGTTAGAGGCTTGAAAGATGTCACCTTTGAAAAGGATAAACCATGTAGTGCTTGTCAAGCTGGCAAACAAGTTGGAAAGTCACATCCTAGTAAGAGTGAAATGAGCACATCAAAGGCATTTGAGCTATTGCACATAGACTTGTTTGGGCCAATAACATATACTAGCATTGGTGGCAACAAGTATGGTTTTGTGATTGTGGATGACTACACTAGATATACTTGGGTGTTCTTTTTCTATGACAAGAGTGATGTTTATGATCTATTCAAGTCTTTTGTCAAGAGAGTGCAAAATGAGTTTGAGACTACCATCAAGAAGATTAGAAGTGACAATGGTAGTGAGTTCAAGAACACAAGAATTGAAGATTTATGTGATGATCTTGGTATTGGACATCAATTCTCACCAACATACATTCCTCAATCAAATGGTGTAGTTAAAAGGAAAAATAGAACCTTGATTGATATGGCTAGATCAATGCTTAGTGAATATAATGTGAGTCATTTATTTTGGAGTGAAGCTATCAACACGGCTTGCTATTGTAGCAACCGTCTCTATTGCCATGGAAAGCTTGGGAAGACACCATATGAGCTATTGAATGGAAGAAAGCCCAATATTGCATACTTTAGAGTGTTTGGTTGCAAATGCTATATTCTCAAGAAAGGCACTAGATTAAGCAAGTTTGAAAAGAAATGTGATGAAGGGTTCTTACTTGGTTATTCTACCACAAGCAAAGCATATAGAGTTTGGAATCTCACAAATGGCACCTTGGAAGAAGTTCATGATGTTGAGTTTGATGAAACCCAAGGATCTCAAAATGAAGCTCAAAACCTTGATGATGTGAGAGGAGATCAATTGTCAAACGCAATGAAGAACATGGACATTGGTGATATAAGGCCGATGCAAGTTGATGATGATGATATTCATGTGATCAACCAAAGTGTGCAAATTAATACAAATCAAGCAAGCTCTAGTGGTACTCATGATGAAGCTCAAGTTCAAGATCAAACAAGTGGAAGCAATCAACTCCCAATACTCCAACCTACTAGTATTGCAAGAGATCATCCATTGAACCAAATCATTGGTGGAATTCAAAGTGGTGTTCAAACTAGATCAAGATTAGCATCCTTTTGTGAGAATTACTCATTTGTGTCACTTGAAGAACCTAAGAAACTAGAAGATGCTTTGAAAGATTCCGATTGGGTAAATGCCATGTATGAAGAACTAAACAACTTCTCTAGAAATCAAGTTTGGGAACTTGTTGGAAGGCCAAAGAACTACAATGTGATTGGTACTAAGTGGGTCTTTAGAAACAAGCAAAATCAAGATGGCATGGTTGTAAGGAACAAAGCAAGATTAGTAGCACAAGGATACACTCAAGTTGAGGGTCTTGACTTTAGAGAGACATATGCACCGGTTGCAAGATTGGAAGCAATTAGAATCTTATTAGCATATGCTTGTGCACACAACATCAAGCTCTATCAAATGGATGTCAAGAGTGCATTTCTCAATGGCTACATCAATGAAGAAGTTTATGTTGAGCAACCTTCCGGTTTTGAAGATGACAAGAAGCCCGACCATGTTTACAAGCTAAAGAAGGCATTGTATGGTTTGAAGCAAGCACCTAGAGCATGGTATGAGAGGTTGAGGGACTTTCTCATCTCTAAAGGGTTCAAGATGGGAAAGGTTGACACCACTCTCTTCACCAAGAAGCTTGGAAATGACTTGTTTGTATTGCAAATCTATGTGGATGACATTATCTTTGGATCAACTAACCAAGACTTTTGTGAAGAGTTTGGAAATATAATAGCTAATGAGTTTGAAATGTCTATGATTGGAGAGCTTAGTTACTTCCTTGGACTTCAAATCAAGCAAATGAAGAATGACACTTTTGTAAGTCAAGGCAAGTACATCAAGGACATGATCAAGAAGTTTGGATTGCAAGATGCTAAGCAAATGAGTACACCAATGGGTACAAATGATTAATTGGGTATTGATGATAGTGGAAATATGGTAGATCAAAAGCTATACCGGTCTATGATTGGAAGTTTGCTCTATGTCACTGCTTCTAGGCCGGATGTGATGTTTAGTGTGTGCAAGTGTGCAAGATATCAAGCTTCACCTAGAGAAAGTCACTTGAAAGCAACCAAGAGGATATTGAGATATCTTAAGGGCACTCATGATGTTAGATTATGGTTTCCAAAGGGGTCTAACTTTGAGTTGATTGGATATTTGGATTCCGACTATGGTGGTTGCAAGATTGATAGAATGAGCACAAGTGGCACTTATCAATTGCTTGGAAGGTCTCTTGTTTCATGGTCATCAAAGAAACAAAATAGTGTTGCACTATCTACCGCCGAGGCCGAATACATTAGTGCCGGTAGTTGTTGTGCACAATTGCTTTGGATGAAAGCCACCTTGAATGACTTTGGAATCAAATTCAAGAATGTGCCTTTGTTTTGTGACAATGAAAGTGCTATCAAGATGACTCAAAATCCAGTTCAACATTCAAGAACCAAGCACATTGACATAAGGCATCACTTCATAAGAGACCATCAACAAAAGGGTGATATTAGCATTAAAAGCATTGGCACCGAAGATCAACTAGCCGACATATTCACAAAGCCACTTGATGAAAAGAGATTTTACAAGTTGAAGAATGAATTGAACATACTTGACTTCTCCAACTTGAAATGAGTGCACCCCCACATTCTTATATGACATGCCTCTCCTCCAACATAGCAAGGTAAAGTTGTTTGACATATCATTCATACTTTGCTAAGGACATGGTTAGAACATATAGACATCTTTGCATGACAAATAGGCTCATTCATGAAAATCAAATGATTTTGATGTATATATGATACCACTATTGCTTCTATGATTGATTGATCTAGTGGTAGCATATGATATGTTTGTGGGCTTACAAACCTAGTGTTGAATCTAGAAAATGAGCTCATGATGTGTAATTCAACATGCTCAAGATAACCCTTATACTTTATGAGGTGTGAAGAAGCTTGTGCTTGGATCAAACCGAATTACATATTCTAGGCAAGTGATCTAGATTGAACCATAATTTGGACTCCCTCATATTGATTGACTTATCTCTCACTATAATTGACACCTTTTTGGTGATTGTTGACAAAGGGGGAGAGAAAAGTCACAAAGATATTGCAAAGAGGGAATAAGATATAATAAGGGGAGAGAAAAGTCACAGGGGAGAGAAAAGTCACAAAGATAAAAAGTTAAGTTACAAAGGGGGAGAAAGGGATCAATTAAAATTGAGCATACAAGTAGGGGGAGCAAGCTCATGAATTATTTGTTGCATTCATATGTGCACTAACATGATGATGTGTTGCATTGCAAAGCTTAAATTCATATTCATGTTTGTATGATGTTTGCTAGAAATAGAACTTGAATGATGATTTGTTGAGAGTAGCTTTACAAGCGGTATCTAGACACCTTTTGCTTATAATGTTGATCTCACGGGGTACTTTAGTGTTTGTGATCTTTACAAGTAATGTATTACAAGTGGTGTCTAGCTACATCGATGCTAAGGATGGTATATAAAGGCAACTCCGATTGGTATCACGCTTCAAAGGTCCATTCTATATACTTTAGCATCATTTTGATAGTAGTAACTCTCCCAAAATTCAAATCTATACATATGTGCATAATTGAACCAAACTCATGGAAGCACATATGTAGGGGGAGCTAACATTATCAAAATTGAAAATTGATTTTATTTCATATCTTTGTGATGGTTGTCATCAATTACCAAAAAGGGGGAGACTGAAAGGCCAAGTTTGGTTTTGGTAATTAATGACACCAAGTTGCTAATGCCATGAGTTAAGTGTTTTGAGTTAGGCACAAGCAACACATGTGATGAAGGTGTATGTGGCAAAGAGTGGTGGCCACAAGATCATAAAGAGATGGTGCATGGACATGAAATGATGATCATGGTGGAGATGCACATGATGATCAAGTGAAAGAGAAGGATCTAAGAGCGCAAGGCAAAGGTATAACTATAGGGTTTTCCTTTTGCCGGTCTAAGATGAGTAGAGAAGTGATTGACCGGGTTTAGGATACATAGCCGACTATCAAGAGGGGCAATCACGGTTAGCTCAGAAATCAAGTGCCACTAGATCAATGTCTTGAGCATATGCATTAGGATCTAGTAAAGAGCTAACATAACGCCTTGAAAAATGATTGTGAAATGCTAACACACATGCACATGGTGGTGTATACTTGGTGGTGTTAGCACATTTGCGAAGGCGGTGGAGTTTAAGCAATAGAGAGGGGTTTGGGTTCCTCTCTCCCTCCCGCCGAGCTTGCGAGGCAGGATTCGGTGCTTTTTGGAGAAGTGAAATGCCTATTTTCTACTGTGCCGAAAGTCCAAAAAGAAACGGAGGCGAACGGAGGTCACAGAGATGACCGGACGCTGGACCGGACACGGTCTCTGTATGACCGGATGCGTCTGGTCAGTGTTCAGCGTCTGTGCGGTTTTTAGTTTGATGATCGGACGCACAGCGCGTCCGGTCACTAATGACCGGACGCGTCCGGTCATCCAGGGAGCTTACTAGACTCTAACCGGACGCTGGCTCTGTCGCGTCCGGTCAGTTCAACAGCGCGTCCGGTTATTGTTTTGTTGAGCGCTACTCAGGCCTGACCAGCGCGTCCGGTCAGTTGCGGGACCAGCGCGTCCGGTCAGTGTGACCAGCGCGTCCGGTCAGTGTGACCAGCGCGTCCGGTCAGTGTGACCAGCGCGTCCGGTCAGTTGCGGGACCAGCGCGTCCGGTCAGCGCGATTTCGGCTGTTTGAGTTCCTAACGGCTAGCTGCGTACCCCTTTGTTATAAATAGACGTTGGCCGGGGTTTGAGGGTAACTCTTGCACATTTTGAGACCTAGAGACATACTTAGAGCTAGAGAACAACCCCTCCACTCATCTCTTTGCATAGTTGCACATCTTGAGTGAGATTCAAGTGCATTGCTTGAGAGTTGCATTCTAGAGGCACTTGATCTTCGAGTTGCTGCGGATTTCTCGTTACTCTTCCGTGTTTCCCGACACGGTAGACGGCTTGGAGCAGCGGAGGTGATTGAGCTCACAATTGGAGATTGTTGGAGCCTTCGCCAAGTGTTGTAAGGGGTTCTTGATCCTTCCCTGTGGGAGTTCACAAATTGGATACTCTAGTGAAGCTCGTGGCTTAGAGGATCCCCATCTTGTGTGCGGTTGTGCGGCGCCCGCCGAGGGCTCGACTCTTGATAGTCGATTAGCTCGCGAACCGACAAGTGGGTGTATCGCCACAACGGGGAGTAGCTTGCCGGGAAGCAAGTGAACCTCGGGATAAATTCTTGTGTCATTCTCTTCCCGGGGATTTCTCTTGTGTTATTGATTGATTGATACTTCTCATCTCTACATGGCGGTATAATCTCTCAAAGCTCTTCTCTTGTATTACTTCTTGTTTCTAGCTTGTAGTTGTTATTGTGTTTAGTGGATAGCCTTGTACTAGACTTGTGTAGGTGGCTTGCTTAATTAGTTAGAGCTAGTGCTTTTGCTTTGCCACCTTTCGTACTAACTTGTGGTTAAGTAATTCTTGTAGAAGTTTTAAATTAGGCTATTCACCCCCCTCTAGCCTATTTGGACCTTACAAGTGGTATTGGAGCCGAGGCACCGTTTATTTGAGGCTTAACAACCTACGGTGAAAAAGAAATGGCTCAATTAAGTTTGCACATCAACAATACCAAGAAGGCACCTCACTTTGATGGCACAAATTATGCATATTGGAAGGTTAAGATGACCGCACACCTCAAGTCAATCAATAGAGAAGTGTGGAAGGTCACCGAAATAAAATTTGAGGTTGCTAATCTGGAAGCACCTACACCGGTGGAAGAGAAGAAGCTCCAATGCAATGACATTGCCATTAGTGCTCTTCATGAGGCATTAGATGACAAGACATTTGAGCAAGTAAAGAACATAGAGATTGCTCATGATGCTTGGGCCAAGCTAGAAGAAACATTTGAGGGCACCGAGGGCACAAAGACCGCTAAAGCATATATCTTGCAAGAAAAATTTTCAAGCTTCAAGATGCAAGATGATGAGAGTATACCGGAGATGTTTCATAGGTTGCAAGTCATTGTCAATGAGCTTAAGGCACTTGGTGAGGAGGTCAAGGATAATCAATTCTCTATGAAGTTCTTGAGAAGTCTACCCAAGAGATTTGATACATTGATCACCGTGCTAGTGAGGACTACATTGAAGGATTCAACTCCTCAACAAATATTTCAAGAAGTGATGACCGATGATTCATATAGAGAAGATGATGAGAAGGATGAGTTGGTCAAGAAGAAGAAGAAAGAAAATAAGAAGAAAGATAATGAAAAGAAGAAGAGTGTGGCATTCAAAGCCACCACATCCAAGGGCAAATCTAAGATTGAATCATCAAGTGATGAAGACTCAAGCTCTTGTGATAGTGATGACGTTGATGAGAAGATGGCTCTCTTTGTCAAGCAATTTAGCAAATTCATGAAGAAGAAAGGCTTTCGTGCAAGAAGGAGGAAGAACTCATCAAGAAGAATAAGCATACCATGAGATGCTTTAGATGCCATAGCAAGGACCATCTCATTGCAAAATGTCCTTATGATAGTGATGATGAAGATGCTATCAAGAAGGAGAGAAAGAAGCAAAAGAAGAAGCAAGAGAAGAAGGAGAGCTCTTATAAGAAGAAGAATGATTCTCATGTTGCTACATGGGATAGTGATGATTCCTCAAGTGATGATGAGGATGACAACAAGAGTAAGAAGAAGGGACATGCTAGCATTGCCATCCAAGAGAAGGTCTCCCTCTTCGACACTCCATCATGCTTCATGGCTAAGGCCGCTAAGGTATCATCCGATGATGAGAGTGATCATAATAATGATAGTGATAGTGATAGTGATAGTGATGAAGAAGAATTCACTAAAGATGAACTAATCACTATGCTAGAAGATTGCACTCAACATTTTAAAGAATCTAGAAAGGAGTGCAAGGGCTTGCTTAAAGAAAAGAAAAACCTTATGCAAGAACTTGATGAGCTTAGGGCATCTTATGAGAATCTAAAGGTAGACCATAAGAAGCTTCAAAAGTCTCACACTAAGCTTGAAGAAGCTCATTCCTCTCTAGTTGAAAAATGTGAAAACATACCAACTAATGTTGAGAAAGCTAAAACTTGCAACATAGGCATATCATGTGATATAATTGATGAAACTTTTCATAAGCCTATTATTGTTGCTCCCACTAACCCTTCATGTAGCTCATCTACATCATCCTCATCTAGTAGTGACGGTTTCACTTATGACTCCACACTAATAGTTGAGAATGAAAATCTCAAGAAGGAGGTAAAAGGGCTCAATTACACCTTAGCTAAGGTTTATGGTGGTGAGGACCGCTTGCTTATGTGCTTAGGTAGCCAAAGGACTTCTCTCTATAAAGAGGGATTGGGCTATAACCCCAAGAAAGGCAAGGTCGCTTTTGCTCCTCACAAGACTCGTTTTGTGAAGAACAATGGTAGCTATTGCAAAAGTTGCAAGCAAGTTGGTCACATAGAGCAATAATGCATGAACAAGAAATCCAAAGCTAATGTATCCTCAATTAAATTTGATTCTTTCTATATACTTACCAATGGTACAAATGGTGTTCATGCTAAGTTCATTGGTACACCATGGATGGCCCTCTCTTATAGATGGTGCCTAGCCTCATCTCCCACTAGTACACGATTCCTTTTAGGTGGCGTTGCACTTTTTTGATTGAAGGCAGGCACACTTTTTGCCCGCCTCCAATGTTCCCAGTGCAGCCAGGCTCCGGCGGCCAACAAATCGCCTGCCTCGGTTAAAGTTTAACGGAGGTGGTCGGCATAAGGGATGAAAGCATCTAGGCCCTAGGAGTTGGTTTTGGCAATTTATGACAATGCATTATTACCATAACTAACGTGTGTTTTGCAGAAACTTTGATAAGTTAGGTCATGGGGTTGATAACTGCTTTGGGCACTATGGTATTCATGCCCCTTGATGGAAATCATTTCAGTTTTCAAAGGATCAATGATAAGATTAAGGACGGTTAGTTCCGGATGTCAAGGTATTGAGTTACATCCGGAATAGTCGTTAGGATCTTCGCTTCTTTCTTTTGGCCGTACTATAAAGGGGGCATGAGCGAGTAGCTTGACCTAGGTGAGTATTTTGTTTAGGTGTGGTGCACACTTGTCAAACTTAGCACTAGGTAGCTCAGGTAAAGCTCAAAGTTCAGTTGGAAGCAACTCGGTTCAAGTTGCGTCGCGTTTCGAAGTCGTTTGAGCCATTTACCCTTGACCGAACACGGTCTCTGTCTCGACCGGATGCGTCCGGTCAGTACTAACAGTCACTGCATTTCAACCTAGTTGACCGGACATGGTTCCTGCGAGGACCAGACGTGTTGATCGTGTTGACACGTGTCTCAGAGGGTAAAAGATCTTATCGGACGCGACTGGGAAGTGATCGGACGTGTCCGGTCATGTTCTAGTAAGGTACTTTGCTGACCTGACGCGTCCGGTCATCACTGATCGGATGTGACTGAGCGTCAGGTCAAAGTACAGTAAGGTCCTTGCATGACCGGACGCGTCCGGTCACCCCTGATCAGTGCGTCCGGTCACTCAGCGATGTCGTCCAGTTTTTCGACCGTTACGTTCGACCGGCGCGTCCGGTCACGTCGACCGACGCGTCCGATCAGTGTGTATTTTGCTGAGTTGGTAGGTAACGGTTGGATTTAACTGTGGTGTGTATAAATACATCCCCTCCACCTCTTTTAGATGTCTGTTGCTCATTTGTTCAGCTGAGAAACACCTTTCAAGTGCAAGGGAGTGTAAGAGCTCTAGTGAGGGTAGTGATTTGAGAATCAAACTTTGAGAATCCCTCATTAGTGACTAGGGAGTAGCAAGTGTGCATCCACCTTCTCATTAGGCTTGTTGTGGTCAAGTGAGAGTTCTAGCTTGTTACTCATGGTGATCGCCATCACCTAGACAGCTTGGTGGTGATTGGGAGTTTGGTGATCATCCGACGATCTTGTGGATGACCCAACTCATCTTATGAGCGGTTTTGGGCGATTTACCATGACGAAGTGTCAAAGAATCAGCCCGTAGAGAGCACTTGATCCTTGCACGGATACCTCGGGAAAGCATCGTCGTGTTCCTAACCCTTACTTTCAAGCATTTACTTTCTTGTATTACTTTCATTGCTTGGTTTACTTTCCTAGAATTGCCATGCTAGACTAGGATTGGAACTTAGGGTGCAAAACTTTTTACCGGTAGAATCACAAGGAACACTAGTAGGCACTAGGGGTGAACTTTGGCTTGTAGAATTTAATTCTTGCAATTAATTTTTAGAAAAGCCTAATTCACCCCTCCTCTTGGGCATCTTGATCCTTTCAATTGGTATCGAAGCCGAGTTGCTCCTAATTTAGGCTTCACCGCCTAGAGAAAGATGTCTAATGGGGAAGGACCACCTCCCATCTTTGAGGGAGACGATTTTCCATATTTGAAAATTCGCATGGAGGCGTACCTCGAAGCCATAGATGTTGGGTGTATTAGAGCCGCAACCGAAGGGCTTTCTGCTATCAAGGATCCCACCAACCCAAGTGGTGACGAGGAGAAGTACGACCGGTGGAATGCAAAGGCAAAAAATGCACTCTACCAGGGCCTAGGCAAGGATATCTTCAATTGTATGCGTAATGCAAAAAAAACGCTCATGAATTGTGGGAAAACCTTTGTGCTCTCCATGAGAGAACTAAGAGTGAGCGTGAGGAATGCTATCACATTGCTTTGAAGAAAATTAATTCTTTTGAGATGCTTCCCAAAGAAAGTGCTAATGAAATGTACAGTCGATTGAATGTTCTTGTAGAGGATCTCAATGCTCTCGGGCTCACTCAAATGAGTCAATCGGATGTTGCAAGGAGGATCTTGAGCGTTCTTCCCGTTGAGAAGTATGGTCACATTGTCACCGTGCTTCACCAAAGTGATCTCTCCACCGCAACACCAACACAAGTATTGGGAAAGATCAATGCACATGAGATGTACATGCACATCACTCTGGAAGAGGGCTCATCATCTTCCAAGAAGAAGGACTCGGCCTTCAAAGCTAGCCATGACAAGAAAAAGAAGAAGAGTCAAGCCATGATGGTGCAAGAAAGCTTAAGTGAAAGTGATATTGATGATGCATCACTTGCACTCATGGTGAGAAAGACCACCAAGATGCTAAAGAAGCTCAACAAGAGTGGCATCAAGTTCGATGGCAAGAAGAAGAAGTTCTTCACAAGTAGCAAAAGGAAGCCTATATCCGAGATGGATTGCTACAATTGTGGTGAACTTGGCCACTTAGCTCATCAATGCTCTAAGTCTCCAAAAGATAAGTATAAGAATAAGAACAAGGACAAGAAAAATGATTCAAGTGATAAAGAAGATGAGAAGAATAAAAACAAGTCATACAAAAAGAAGGATGGCAAGAAAAAAGAGTTTCACAAGAAGTGAGGCAAAGCTTACATTGTTGGTGATTGGCTCACCGACATTGAGTCATCATGTGAGTCCTCCGGCGATGAGAGCGACGATGAGAAAGAGAAGGTCGCTGCATTTGTAATTGGGCCATCATCATCTTCACTGACATCTTCATCACCACCTTCACCGCCACCTTCACCATCATCGTCCACTTCTCACCTATGTCTTATGGCCAAGGGTGAACGAAAGGTACAAAACAATGAGAGTGATGATGATGATAGTGATAGTGATGATGAATATGATGCACCTTCTTATGATGAACTTGTAAAATTGTTGAACAAATACTCTAAAGTCATAAGAAGAACTAGAAATGAAAATGATGAACTCTAAAATGAAAATGACTCACTCTCATCTAAGCTTGAGAATGCACAAAAGACTAGTGATGAGCTCAAAGATCAAAATAAAATTATGTCTTCTACTCTCAAGGAGTTCAAAACTTCTAACAAAGAGCTTAGAGATGAACATGATAAACTTGAAAAGAAGCATGATGAGCTCAACACTAGGCACAACTTGCTAAAAGACAAATATACTACATTGAAAATCAATTATGATAGTCTTGTTGTTGCTAATGAGCTTTCTCTTGAGACACATGATGCTACTAACCAAGTTGTTAAGATTGATATTGTTACATCATGTGATGACTTGATTATTGAGAGCATTGAGCAAGGCTCTAGTGGCAAAGGCAAGAATGTGGTTGAGTTTGACAACTATGATGATTATGTCAAGCTCAAGAGTGAAAATGAGATGCTTAGAAATGAGAACAAGAAGCTAAAAGAGTTGATGGCTCTTGAAAAGCAAATATCAAATGAGTCACTTATTGAAGAGAACAAAAAGCTCGAGCAAGAGAAAGAGCATCTCAAGACCGGCCTAAGCAAGTTCATAAGAGGCCAATATTTGCAAAGTGAGCTACTCATGAACACCATCATGAAGATGGATAGAAGTGACATTGGTTACTTGGCAAATCAAGAGAAGAAGGCTAAAGCTCAACAACAACAAAGCAAGTCAAAGCCCAAGCCAAAGAGATGTGTTGAGTGTGGACAAGAGGGCCATTTTGCTCATGAGTGCAAAACTCCACCACCACAACCCTTGCCCAAGCATGCTAGACCATTTACTTTCAATGCTCATTACATGCTTAGAAAAGATTCAAGTAGAAAAATGAAAATCATATTCTTGGGTCCCCCAAACAAGAATAGGCCTAAGAAAATATGGGTTGCCAAGTCACTAGTTGAGAAAGTCAAGGGTCCCTCTCAAGTTTGGGTCCCTAAACAAAAAGCTTGATCTCTTGTGTATAGGTGAACTACAAGACCGGTGAATCTCACTGGGTTATTGATAGTGATTGCACTCAACATATGACCGGTGACCCTCGTATGTTCACCTCACTTGAAAAGAATGGGGTATGTCAAGAGAAGATCACCTTTGGGGATAATTCAAAGAGTAAAGTCAAGGGTATAGGCAAGATTGCAATATCAAATGATCACTCTCTTTCAAATGTGCTCTATATTGTTTCATTGAGTTTCAACTTACTATCCGTTGGGCAACTTTGTGACCTTGACTACCAATGCTTATTCACTCCTAATGAAGTGGTAGTTTCAAAGATAGATGACAAGCAAATGATTTTTAAAGGCTTTAGATACAACAATCTCTATCTTGTTGATTTCACCTCCAAAGATGCAAACTTGATGACATGCTTGTTCACCAAAACTTCACTTGGGTGGCTTTGGCATAGGAGGCTTGCTCATGTTGGAATGAACACTCTCAACAAGCTATTGAAGAAAGAACTAGTAAGAGGCTTGAAGGATGTCAAGTTTAAGAAGGACAAACCTTGTAGTGCATGTCAAGCCGGCAAACAAGTTACAAATACTCATCCAACCAAAGCTTACATGTCAACATCAAGAGTGTTAGAACTTCTACACATGGATTTGTTTGGTCCTACAACTTACAAGAGCTTGGGTAGAAATCTCTATTGTCTTGTAATTGTGGATGACTACTCAAGATACACTTGGACTTTCTTTCTTCATGACAAATCTGAAGTGGCAAATTGCTTCAAGAAGTTTGCAAAGAGAGCTCAAAATAAATTTGAAGTCAAGATAAAGAAGATTAGAAGTGACAATGGCAAAGAGTTTGACAACACAAACATTGAAGCTTATTGTGATAAGATTGGAATCAAGCATGAAGTTTTATTAACCTACACTCCTCAACAAAATGGTGTAGTTGAGAGAAAGAACCAGACATTGATCACCCTTGCAAGAACAATGCTAGATGAGTACAATACACCGAAAAAATTGTGGGTCGAGGCAATCAACACCGCATGCTATGCTTTAAATCACCTCTTCCTACAAAAGTTTCTTGGCAAGACCCCCTATGAGTTGCTAAATGGGAAGAAGCCGGACGTCTTATTCTTCCGGGTGTTTGGTTGCAAATGCTACATCTACAAAAAGCGTCAACACCTAGGGAAGTTTCAAAGACATTGTGATATTGGCTTTCTTGTTGGTTACTCATCAAAGTCCAAAGCATATAGAGTATTTAACCATGCCACCGGTTTGGTTGAAGAAACATATGATGTGGAATTTGATGAATCTAACGGCTCTCAAGGAGCAATTGAGAATTGTGATGATGTAGGTGATGAACCATTGAGGAAAGCAATAAAGAACATGCCGGTGGGAGACATCAAGCCTAAAGATGATGAAGATGATGTACAAATTGTCAATCCACCATCTTCATCACATGTGCCTCAAGATGATGATAAGAATGAGAGAGTTGAAAATGAAGACACTCATGTCTCTCATGAACAAGCCGAGGCACAAGCTCAAGATGTTGATGCTCCCCAACCCTGTCCTCAAGTGGTTGAAAGAAGAAACTCACCTCTACTTCAAGCACATCCATAAGATCTCATCATTGGAAGTCCTACAAAGGGTGTAATGACTCGATCTCAAAAGCTTGCCTCTTTTGTTGAACATCACTCTTTTGTCTCTTGTCTTGAACCTAAGAATGTAGAAGAAGCTCTTCAAGATCCAGATTGGGTGAATGCTATGCACGAAGAATTGAATAACTTCACCCGCAATCAAGTTTGGACACTTGAAGAGCATCCAAAAGGTGCAAGAGTCATTGGAACCAAGTGGGTGTTCCGCAACAGGCAAGATGACCAAGGCGTAGTAATGAGGAACAAGGCAAGACTAGTTGTAAAGGGTTCTCTCAAGTTGAAGTTCTTGATTTTAGAGAGACCTTTGCACCCGTTGCAAGACTTGAAGCCATTTGTATCCTTCTTGCATATGCATCGCATCATGAAATGAAACTATATCAAATGGATGTGAAAAGTGCATTTTTAAATGGCTTCATAAATGAACTAGTCTATGTTGATCAACCTCCCGGGTTTAAAGACCCTAGATATCCTAATCATGTTTATAGGTTGTCCAAGGCGCTATATGGGCTCAAGCAAGCCCCTAGAGCGTGGTATGAGCGTCTCTGGGACTTCCTCATTGAGAAGGGCTTCACTATTGGGAAGGTCGACACCATACTATTCACCAAGAAGCTTAATGGAGAGATCTTTATTTGTCAAGTCTATGTTGATGATATCATGTTCGGATCAACAAATGAAGATTATTGCAAGGAATTTGGTGAATTGATGTCGAAGGAGTTCGAGATGTCTATGATTGGTGAGCTAACATTCTTCCTTGGTTTTCAAGTCAAGCAAATGAGAGAAGGAATTTTCATCTCTCAAGAAAAGTATACCAAGAATCTTCTCAAGAGATTCAAGATGGAAGAGTGTAAGTCAATCAAGACCCCAATGCCATCTAATGGACATCTTGACCAAGATGAGGGAGGTAAACCGGTTGATCAAACTCTCTACCGTTCTATGATTGGTAGCTTGTTGTACCTTACCGCATCTAGGCCCGATATCATGTTTAGTGTGTGCATGTGTGCTCGCTTTCAAGCGTGCCCTAAAGAACCTCACCTAAGTGCCATAAAAAGAATCTTAAGATATCTTAAGCACACCCCAAGCATTGGTCTTTGGTACCCCAAAGGAGTTAGATTCCAACTAGTTGGCTATTCCGATTTGGATTATGTCGGTTGCAAAATTGATAGAAAAAGCACATCTGGAGGGTGCCATTTGTTTGGGGGGTCTTTAGTATCTTAGTCATCTAAAAAGCAAAATAGTGTGGCTTTGTCCACCACCGAGGTGGAATACATTGCCGCGGGGGCTTGTTGTGCACCAATCTTATACATGAAACAAACCCTCCTAGACTATGGAGTTGTTCTTGATAAGGTGCCACTTTTATGTGACAATGAAAGTGTCGTTAAAATTACTAATAATCTGGTTCAACACTCACGCACCAAGCACATTGATATCCGCCACCACTTTCTAAGAGATCATGTTGCTAAAAATGATATATCACTAGAAGGTGTAAGAAGTGAAAATCAATTAGCGGATATCTTCACTAAATCTTTGGATGAGGCTACCTTTTATAGGTTGAGAAGTGAACTATATGTGCTTGATTCTAGTAACTTTAAAAATGAGCTTGTGTTGTCCCTTGCATTGCATTGTATTATATGTCATGTTTAATTCTCCGCAATGCATCTAGGACTTATCTAACACGGTTACGATAACCCTCCTTTGGAGGAGTGAAGAAGCCTAACCATGGATCAAACTTGACAAGCAACCTAGTCTTTCTTTATCGCTTTGCATTGCATATGCATGGTTGTTGCTTTGTCGTTTCTTTTCGGTTTTGCTTTGAGCAACCTCTGTGTTCGTCCATAAATAGAGAGAGCATTTAACGCTCCTAAGGGTTCATAAACTCTATTGCATGGCCATACGTTGCTCCTCGGGTGTTTATTGCATATTTTCCTAAAAATAATACTAGCCTAAGGCAAATTATTTTGAAAATCTTAAGGGTTTGAGTGAGGTTACTCATATCAGGTTTCAATTGGTGTTTATTTGAGTCTCTTTGAATTGGAACTTGATTGGGAGAAGTCGCGTCGAAGATCGGATTGAAGAAAGGCGTTTTACAGCGACCGGACACTGGACCGGATGCTGGACCGGACACGATGCTGCTTCATCACTGTGTCCGATCCCGACGACCACCAGCGTGTTCGGTCATCTCAAAGACAATCTCAAGGATCTGTGACCGGACGCTGGACCGTACGTGACATTGTGACCACTGTGTCCGGTCCCAGACCCCACCACCGCATCCGGTCAAGCGTGTTGAGTTCCCCGGGTGATCTCTGACCAGACTCTATCAGCGTCCGATCAGCTCTAACCGGATACGTCTAGTCGTGCCAGGAGCTTACTGGACTCTGACGGAACGCTGCTCCACTGCGTCCGGTCAGTCGACCAGCGCGTCCGGTCATCGCGTTAAAAGCGGATCTGCCCCTTCTTAACCGTTCAACCCGATCCATTTTTTGACCGTCCTTTTCAATCCGCTCGCCGCCGCCATGATCTAATCCGTGCCCTAGCACCGCCCTTCGCCATTGCTGCTACGCCAGCTGCTCTCCTCCGTGTCGTGCCTCGCCGCAGCCACCGCAGCCATCCTCCGCAGGCCGCGCCATCGCCGTCATGTCATCACCACCCGCTGAACCCGCTGCTCCTCCACCGATCCCTTGCACGCCGTCGTAGCCGCTCGTGCCACCGCAGTTCCTCCTCAGTCGTGTGCGCCCCCAGCCATAGCCGCACGCAGCTCCCTTAGACGTGTCTCACCACACGGATCACCTCTGATCGTCGCCTCCATTGATCCTCCAGTGGTGACTCCATTTTGACCTAACCCTAATCAATCACGAAGTTTTGCGACAACCGTTCTTCGTCGAGGTCTCTTCACGTGATTTTGTCTCTGCGAGGTGATTTCACATTGCCTTGATCTTCCAATTAGGGTTTGCCGATGACTTCTCGTTGAAATTCTAATTCATCTATTGCATGTCTCGGCACTTCAACGCTCATCCGGCGTTTCCGTGGAACTCTCGCCCGTCAAGATCCCTCATCTTTTCATCGGTTTCACGCCTATCGAAGGTAGCTATCGTGATCTATTCTTTTCTTATCTCATATGCTTGCTTTCATAAGGATCTCACTTATCTATTAGTTAATATATATTGCTTATAGTAGCTCTATCTATTCTATCTTTACAGAGAGTCCTGTCGGTGCTTTGTGTGTGGCAGTTGATCAGTTTTGAATCCGAGGCCAAGCCTACGGATATGGATTGAGGCCAAGCCTCACGAGTGTCAATACATCATCTTTCACTATTAGGGTTTTCTCAGTCACAGAGTTTGGTTAGTATGGTTCGCTGCAAGAATGCTGGTGGTGGACCGAGTGACAGGGACAAAAGTCCTCCCAGGTTGACAGAGGTAGCCCGTGGCAAGCACAAGAAGATAGCCGCCAAGAAGAGAAAGAGGACACCCACTGAGGCGGAGATAGCACAGGCAGTCGCTGATGCAGCAGAGCTTGCAGAGAGAGGTGGCAGAAGCAGTGGGATTCATATTGGCGAGTGTCGCTTTCATCTTGAAGGTCGACAGCTCGGTACTGAGGCCACAGAGGAGACAGAGGATGCACCTGCAGAGCAGCCCACAGAGGACACAGTGGAGACAGAGGAGCAGACCGTTCAGACTCCACCGCGTCATCGCTCAGGACGTACGCGAGCTCAGGTGACTCCTAGGCCAGAGGGCCAGCGTCGTGAAGGTCGTCCACCTCCCAGGGCTCGAGGTCACCCCCTAGTCGAGCACTTTGACTTGAGGGGAGCTACAGCACGCTAGGTACAGGCTCTTCGGCTTGTCGAGGTTGGTCGGTGGTTCCCACCTCAGTGAGACCCCCGAGCTTCAGAGGGCTTCTACACACCTCTGCACGAGGATTTTTACAGAGCCTATGTTGACAGCGGGATTGCATTCAGACCTCAGAGAGTTTGTCGACTCGAGGCTTTAGTTGAGGTTGTTGGTGAGCAGCTCCATCCACACTTGTCCTTTTTACCTGGTTTGTCAGACTTTCTAGGATGGACTAGAGCTTACTACGAGACTTGGGTCAGAGAGTTCTACTCCTCACTTTGGATTGACCCTGCTCACGAGTTTATACACTTTGCATTCCGAGGTCGTGACCGTAGACTATACAACACTATAGTATGGGAGATTCTCAGACTCCCTGCTTCAGAGACGAAGATTCACCAGTTGTGCTTTGGACAGACTTCACCACCGAGACGTCCTCACGGAGGTACAGTACCACCCACAGACATGATCAGACCTTGCTTCCATGAGTCATTTGGCGAGGGGTCCAGACGTACACCTGCCAGCTTGACACCCCTTGCTAGAGTGCTTGATGCCATTGTGAGATGGACTCTTCTTTTGAGGCTAGGATACAGAGAGGGCCTGACACGTATGCAGCTTTGGGTTGTTCATCACCTTATCTCTCAGACACCGTTTGATATTTGGGATCTGATGCTATGTGAGATGGAGGACACTTTGGCAGAGGGCTTCAAGGGTCACCGTTAGTTACCATATGCGCACTGGATTTGCTTTATCATTCGATCTGCGTGTGACCTGCCTGTAGAGATTAGGGCTGAGATATCTGATACCACTACTGCATTCCCAGAGTATGACATTCGACAGTTGTGGGCTTCAGTTACTAGAGAGCAGACACCTAGGTCGGGACAGCGTCAGAGGCCAGAGGTTCCAGAGACAGCAGCTGAGCAGGACAAGACCGTTGAGGGTCTTGCTGAGGCCGAGCTTGCAGATCTTGATGCTCAGCCAGCTGATTCAGTTGAGGATGACGCCACTGACAGCACAGACAAGGACTACTAGCCTATTCCCCGGTACCGCTCTCCTCGGTCTCACGACCATGAGGCTGGTGGTTCAGGATCAGCCTCCCGCTCAGACCCAGTCATGGTGGCTATCCTTGAGAGGCTGACCCAGGCCTAGGAGAGGCAGGAGGTTCAGATGCAGCGACAGGCTCAGGACACAGCAGTTGCATTTGCTTAGATTCAGGCTCGTTAGGACAAGTTTCAGAGGCAGCAGTTTGAGATGCAGAGGCAACAGGCAGCCATCTAGCAGCAGTATCTTGAGCTCCTGCGACACCTCATCACTGTTGGGGTTCCTCCACCACTGTCTGTCCTTACTCTAGCACTACAGTCTAGTGGACCTCAGAGTCAGGGACAGCCGAGCTTTCAATTTACCTCTCCCCAGCAGCAGGTTCCTCAGACCTTTCAGTTCCCGAGCTACACTCCTATTCAGACGAGGTTCACTCCACTAGCTCAGCCCGGACCTCACCTTCTGACAGGCACTCCTTTCTCTGACTTGAGTGCCTCCTACAGCGAGTTGACTGGACAGCCGACACCCTCACACACCACTGTTGTGACCTCTTCAGGGATGTCGGCTTCCGAGACAGTGGCTCCTCCAGTGATAGGGATCAGGACTACAGAGACAGTGCCGTCGTCAGTTGCCTCGATAGATCCTCCCACAGTTGGTGCTTTTTAGGCTCAGGTAACAGAGACTGCTCCTATTGTTGCTACTACTTCTTCAGTTTATGCTTCTGCTCTACAGACCCAGACTGCTTCACTGCCACATGTATCTACAGAGGGTCAGCCTGATAGCTCAGAGTCTGAGAAGGATACTTCACAGTTTGTGATCACTCCACGCTCCTTGGCACCCGACACGACTGCTTCTATTCCCCCGTCGGATCCTTAGTTTTGTTTTTAGCGTTTGATACCAAAGGGGGGAGAGAGTAGATTCAGGGGGAGTGTTGATAGAGGGTTTCATTTTTTCTTTGTGTGCTACATTCATGCATCATGTTTACTTTCCCGCCTTTCATTTTATGACATGTGTGCTTGTGAGATACGTGAGTCATATGTGGTCTATCTTGTCACTATTATATATCATGTCACTTAATTGGTTCTAGCTCATAAGGTTGTGCTTCCGTGCCTTACTCCAATTTCATATGAGCTATGTTTTATGTGTACTAACTCTTCATGTTTTATCTTGTGAGTACACCCTGTTGGCTTGGAACACATAAGCAATTCCTTACCCCTTGTGCTTATTGCTTTTTGCTTATGTGAACCAAGCATGTTCGAAAACCTCAACTCTTAAATCTTCTAAATCTAAGTATTCTCATCAATCACCAAAAAGGGGGAGATTGAAAGCATCTAGGCCCTGGGAGTTAGTTTTGGCAATTGATGACAATACATTATTACCATGACTAACGTGTGTTTTGCAGAAACTTTGATAAGTTAGGTCATGGGGTTGATAACTGCTTTGGGCACTATGGTATTCATGCCCCTTGATGGAAATCATTTCGGTTTTCAAAGGATCAACGACAAGATTAAGGACGGTTAGTTTCAGATGTCAAGGTGTTGAGTTACATCCGGAATAGTCATTAGGATCTTCGCTTCTTTCTTTTGGTCGTACTATAAAGGGGGGCATGAGCGAGTAGCTTAACCTAGGTGAGTCTTTTGTTTAGGTGTGGTGCACACTTGTCAAACTTAGCACTAGGTAGCTCAGGTAAAGCTCAAAGTTCAGTTGGAAGCAACTCGGTTCAAGTTGCGTCGCGTTTCGAAGTCATTTGAGCCGTTTACCCTTGACCGAACGCGGTCTCTGTCTCGACCGGACGCGTCCAGTTAGTACTAACAGTCACTGCATTTCAACCTGATTGATCGGACACGGTTCCTGCGAGGACCAGACGCGTTGATCGTGTTGACACATGTCTCAGAGGGTAAAAGATCTTATCGGACGCGACTGGGAAGTGATCGGACGCGTCCGGTCACGTTCCAGTAAGGTACTTTGCTGACCTGACGCGTCCGGTCATCACTGATCGAACACGACCGAGCGTTAGGTCAAAGTACAGTAAGGTCCTTGCATGACCGGACGCGTTCGGTCACCCCTGATCGGTGCGTTCGGTCACTCAGCGATGTCGTTCAGTTTTTCGACCGTTATGTTCAACCGGTGCGTCCGGTCACGTCGACCGGCGCGTCCGGTCAGTGTGTATTTTGCTGAGTTGGCAGGTAACGGTTGGATTTGACTGTGGAGTGTATAAATACATCCCCTCCACCTCTTTTAGAGGTCTGTTGCTCATTTGTTCAGCTGAGAAACACCTTTCAAGTGCAAGGGAGTGCAAGAGCTCTAGTGAGGGTAGTGATTTGAGAATCAAACTTTGAGAATCCCTCATTAGGGACTAGGGAGTAGCAAGTGTGCATCCACCTTCTCATTAGGCTTGTTGTGGTCAAGTGAGAGTTCTAGCTTGTTACTCTTGGTGATCGCCATCACCTAGACGGCTTGGTGGTGATTGGGAGTTTGGTGATCATCCGGTGAGCTTGTGGATGACCCAACTCATCTTGTGAGCGGTTTTGGGCGATTCACCGCGACGGAGTGTCAAAGTATCAGCCCATAGAGAGCACTTGATCCTTGCGCGGATCAAGAGGAAGCTACACTCTTGCGCGGGTGCTCCAACGAGGACTAGTGGGGAGTGGCGACTCTCCGATACCTCAGGAAAATATCACCGTGTTCCTAACCCTTACTTTCAAGCATTTACTTTCTTGTATTACTTTCATTGCTTGGTTTACTTTCCTAGAATTGCCATGCTAGACTAGGATTGGAACTTAGGGTGCAAAACTTTTTACCGGTAGAATCACAAGGAACACTAGTAGGCACTAGGGGTGAACTTTGGCTTGTAGGATTTAATTCTTGCAATTAATTTTTAGAAAAGCCCAATTCACCCCCCTCTTGGACATCTTGATCCTTTCAAGGGAGCAGCCTCCGTTAATTCCACATTAATGGAGGCGGTCACCTTTACACAACAGCCTCCGTTAATGGATTTACGGAGGCGGTCATTTTAAGACACCCGCCTCAAAAAATGGTCCATTTACAGAGGCGGACGATTTAAAACAACCGCCTCCATAAAACCATTTTCAGAGGTGATTATTCTATGAAGCCTGCCTCCAAAATTCTGGCTTAGCCCACTACAATTCACAAGCCCAATAACTAGTGTCGAATATATAACCAAACAAGAAACCCTAACTGCTACTCATTCCCAGGTGCCGCTCTCACTCCCTTCGGTCTCTTTCTCGCACGCCTCCCTCTCTCTCTCTCTCCCTCCAGTCTCTCTCTAGGGGCGCCTCCCTCTCTCCAGTCTCCATCGCCGCTCTCTCCCGGTCCCCTCTCTCTAGGCGCATGGCTGGGTGGCGCGAGACGACCACGGTGGCACGGGGCCAGGTCGCCATGGCGCGATGGTGTGGGGCCAGACGACGCCCGCCACGCAGTGGCGAGCGGGGTCACCGTGGCACGGGGCGGCGTGGCGTGGCATGGTGGGACTGGAGCCATGCAGTGTGGCGTGGTGGGACTGGAGCCGAGCGGCGCGGTGGCACGAGGTCGTGGTGCTGGGCGGCTACGGTGGTGCGAGGGCATGGGCCGGGCGTCGCGGGATCTAACGACCGTGGAGGTACTTACAGCTCTCCTCATCTCCCTCTCTCTTTAGCTCTTCATCTCCCTCACTCTTCCCTCTCTCTCTCTCTCTCCCTTTTGCAGATCTAGAGCCGGCACGATAGGTCCTTCTCCAGCGATAGTAGGTCCAGATCCAGTGACGACGGGTCCTTCTTTGGCGACGACATGTCCTGATCTAGCGACGATGGGTCCAGATCCGATAGCGGGGAGCCTAGAGTTGGAGGGGACAACGTGGACACGACGGCGGCAGGCTCGATTGGGCTTGCTCGACTTTTTTATTTTATTTAAATCGATTAATGGAGGCGGGCAGCATAAGACACCCGCCTCCGTTAATCTAGTAACAGAGGCGGGCAGTGCAACCGCCTCCATAAAGTCAGATTAACCGTGACCTATGGTTGGAGGCGGTTGCATTGCCCGCCTCCATTAAGCCAAAATGCCCACATCCAATAAGTTTTCTGTACTAGTGTCCCTTCACCTCACGAGGTGGTGCTAAATAGCAGGAAGCCAGCAAAATCTACACGAAAGCCCACCTAGGCCATAGTCTATCAAGCTCATCGGTTTAACCCCACCTGCGAAGTCAATCATTTGATAGTTTTTGCCTCAGCCGAATAAATCTTTGTTACTCAAAAGAAAAATCTGAATAAATCTTTAAAATAAAAATACTACATCTATTCCAAAAAATTAATAAAATCATCATGACTCAGTTCGAGTTCATGTGTCTATAACATCTAATTTTAGTTCAGATTCTAAAATGGTATGCTGGTAGCTACATCTAATTTTAATTCCTATTATCGTGCTAGCTAGTAATTGTTTGTTCTAAACTTGTATTTATGTGTCGGCTATTGTGTTAAATACCTAAGACCAAGGATCATCCACTTGTTAATTATTATATGCACTTGAACTTGATCATGTATGTACTTAGTCATGCACTTGGTCCTACGGGTCGGTATTCCGTATTGAGTTTTCGTATATCGACCGTGTTTGACATAAATCCGCTCGAATTGGTTTGTTTTCAGAATTAGGGTGTGTTCACTTTGCGAAAAGTAGGTGAAAAGTTATTGTAGCATCTTTCGTTGTTATTTGGCAAAATTTGTCCAATTATGGACTAACTAAGCTCAAAAGATTCGTCCCGACATTTACAGACAAACTATACAATTAGTTATCTTTTTTACCTACATTTAATGCTCCATGCATGCATCAAAAGATTTGATGTGATGGGTGAAAGAGGAAATATTTTGGGTTGGGATGGGAAGTAAACAAGGCCTTATTAATATTTCATAAGTTTACGTTTGTCTCCGACTTTACCGTTTTCACTTTCGTTTTCGTATTTTAAATATAAAAATAAAAAACAATTTACGAGTTTTTCGATCGGTTCCAGAGCGTTTTCATCCTCAGGCCTCGTTTAGTTCACGGAATTGGGAAGAAAAATACTGTATCAGAATTTCTGTAACATTTCGTTTGTATTTGGTAAAAAATATCCAAATTTTGACTAACTAGGCTTAAAATGTTCGTCTCGCAAAGTACAACAAAACTGTGCAATTAGTTTTTGATTTCATCAACATTTAGTACTCCATGCATTTGCCGATATTTTGATGTGATGGAGAATCTTCTTTTTGCATAGTGGAATTTAGGGGAGAATTAGGGCTTACGCGCACCAGCGGTGCAGGGGTGAACGGCCCCAAGTGGCAGGAACTGGGAGGAAAAGAAGAAAACGACACGACGTGACGTGACGTGATGTATTGCCGTGGCAGACTCCCTGCTGCTCCACCTAAAAGACAGTCCATGGTTTTCAGCGAACAGATCGTCCTATCCCCGTCGCCTTCCGCCCCACCTCCACCACCACAGCTGGTTGCTACTCGTACACTTGTATTCTGTACGAGTACACGCTTTTCTTCTTTCTAGAACATACAGTAGTTATGTATCTCTACTATCTTTGCTCTACAATTTGTTACATTATTACTCTGCCTTGTTTTTGGACTCTCATCACGTTTCATATAGTGTATTGAATGTATGTCTACAACATACTATGTTTCATCCATTTTTGTAAAATATGCAACAAACTTTGAATTTGTTTTTGGACTCTTGTTTTTCGTAGTTTGAGAAAAAAATAGAAGGGAGAAATGGTTATGCCACACCATTTAGAGACATGTATACAGCTGAACACATCGGTACACTTCAATACTACATTAAAACTACATTATCTTCACATATACCGTTGCTAGTTTGCATGCATTTCTCCATCATTTTTCGCTCAAGCCAAAGAAACTCTATTTCCGTTTCGTATCTAAAGTGCACCAACTAGCCAACCTCTGAACAAGCCATACCATCCCTAGTTTCTATCCTCTTCCCATTGCCAAAGTTAAGTGCACAAGTCAACCCTTCAAGCCATTAAAGAGAGCTCTACCCTATCTCATCGTAGCAAGATCAACCACTATTCCTCCCAAATCAAACCTAGATTGAGCTTTACCCTACCAAATTTGAGTTCCTCAATGGATAACCTGGTCGCTCGATAGTTTAGTTGATCGGCAAGTCACCAAATGAAGTTATTTCACCTCAAAATTAAGTCCCTCCTAACCCAAACCGAGGTTGTTGACGAAGGTTGATCGAGTCTCTGGCCTTGTTTAGTTCTCAAATCCAACCCCCAAATTCCACTATGCAAAAAGGAGATTCTCCATCACATCAAAATGTCGACAAATGCATGGAGTACTAAATGTAGATGAAATCAAAAACTAATTGCACAGTTTTGTTGTACTTTGCGAGATGAACATTTTGAGTCTAATTTATCATTTTTTGGACAATTTTTTGTATAAAAAACAAAAGTTGCTACAGTGCGACGTGACCGGTACTGTTCCAAGTTGGCCACGCCAACTTTGGAACTAAACACGACCTCTGTTAACATAAATTGAGCTTGTTCTTGCTTTTGTGACATGAATAGAGTAGCAAATCGAACTGAATCCACACCCTCCCTGGATGTTCTAGACTCGAGGATGAGATCAGATGGGTTTTCTCCCAATTTTCGACTAGAAGCCAAAAGACGCACAACTCATGCTCTTGTCCATTGCATAGCCTTCAATGTTCCAATATAACACCTAGCTTGCACTATTTCACTGTTTGATTGCTCAATCTATTAATTTCCTGCCTGACAACTCTGCTTCGTGTCGGGTGTGGCCATCAAATAAGGAAGAATGTGATATATGTGTGTCGAGAACTTAGTGCGAAGATGGCAGAACATTACACGGAGAAGGCGACACACGGGTGAAAAATTAGACAAAAGTGGTATAATTTTTTTTACAGTGGTACTGAAGTGTACTCGGTCAGTTTGTTGGGATATATTTCTAAAATCAAGTTATTGTTATTACAACATTCGAGATAAAACTTAAAACCGGGTTGTACCAGCTGGCGTAGAGATATTGCAACCGCTCCGTGTGTTCCTCTAGCCACAGAGGGATGCCAACAAAACTGCTATTTAAAAATAGAAATATATAGCGCACACACGAAAAAAAAAGTGCTCCGTAGCAGGAAAAGAAAACCCACAGCAAGGCCGGAAACCGCCGTTGCAGGGGCTACAAATACAGGAAACCACTCCCCTTCTCTCCCTCCCACATCCTCGCCTTCCTCTTCTGCCCGTCCAACCTCTCCTCCTCCTCTGGTCTCTGGCTTGGACAACCACCAAGCCAGGGAGGAGCAGCCAGCCAGCCAGCCAAGGACACCGGAGCACGGGCGCGGCCAGCGAGAACGTCTCCTCTTCTTCCGCGTCCAACCAACAGCGAGGCATGGTGGAGAAGGCGAGGACCATGGCGCGCAAGCTAGAGATCCCGCAGTGGAAGCCCGACGGCCTCCTGCCGTCGCCGACGAGCCCGCTGGATCGCGCGTCGCCCCGCGGGTGGCGCCACCGCGACGCCGTCGGAGGCGTCGGGCTCGGGATCCTCGCGGCGCTGGAGGCCGAGGGCCCGCATCAGCCCGCCGCGTTGGCGGTGCCGAGGGTGTCCATCCCGCGGCGCGCGGCGCGGCTGGAGGTGTCGGAGCTCGGGTGCAGCGGGCGGTGCGCCACCAGCCTGTGCGGCGGCGGCGGCGGCAGAGGCTGCGGCCCGGCGTCCGCCCGGCCTGGCGGCGTTGGCGGCGGCACGGCGTTCCGCGTGGCGGAGTTCCTGTCGTGCTGCGACATGTGCCGGCGGCCGCTGGACGGGAAGGACATCTTCATGTACCGCGGCGAGCGCGCCTTCTGCAGCATGGAGTGCCGGTACGACGCCATCGTGAGCGACGAGTTCCAGGAGGAGAAGGAGCGGAAGCGCCGCGCCGCCGCCGCCATGTCTTCCGCCGTCGACGTGCCCAAGAAGTCGGCCGCCGAGATGGCCGGGTCGCCGTGCAGCGGCGGCGGGCAGATCTTCTTCACGACCGGCATCGTCGCCGCCTGATGGGCGGGCGGACGGACGGATCCAACTTCTAGTCTAGTGATCACAAAAAAATCCAGCTAGAGGAACCGGCGGCCGCTGTAACATAAACATGACAAGAAAAAAAACTATAAAAAAAACAAGAAGAGAAATAAGGGTGGGTGCGTGTGTTTGTGTAGAGAAATGGGTGGGTGGGTGGGGGAAATTTTGTTCTTCCTCTGTTCTTTGCTAGAGGAGGCAGGGGGGGGGGGGGGGGGGGGTTTATCTGATCTGGATTTTTTTTTTGTATTATTAGTATTTAGTACTGCTATCATGACGACGATGATGGGCGAGATGAGATGTGTTTTGTAGCAGCAGGAGGGAAGGGGGAGGGATGATGACAAGTTTTCCAAGGATTGTTGCTTCCCTTTTGTTTCTCCTCTGCTCTGCCGAAGGAAACATTTTCTGCCCTCCTTTGTTCAAATCTATTCCATTCAATGGTGTTGAGAAACCTCTTCTGTACTAGTATTTGATGGATCATCTTGTGCTTTCTTTCTGCTTGGGCCCAGTTTAGATCTAGAAAATTTTTGCAAAAGAACGGTAGATTTTTCGTCACATCGAATCTTTGGACGCATGCAAGAAGCATTAAATATAGATAAAAAATAAAACTAATTACACAGTTTAGATGAAATGGACGAGACGAATCTTTTAAGCCTAATTAGACCATGATTGAACAATATTTGCCAAATAACAACGAAAAAGCTACCGTGCCCATTTTGTAAAAAATTTTGCATCTAAACCGGCCCTCGGTATAGTACTTGACGAGCTGAGCCTTTGCTCATATGGTAAAGAACTGAAAAAGTGCCCTGGTGGTGCTCTGCTCATCAAGAAACATGTCCAAAAATGTTCATCAATCAAGAGTACAAAACAAAAAGTGAAGCCTCGTCCTCCTCGTAAAATCATGAGCAGCAACAGACAGGGCGAAATGCTTGAAGCACTCCCATCTAATTCAGCCTCTGATGAACACTTGTGACACTACTTGTTCAAAGAGTAACAAGAAACCGATTTCAGAGATACCACCGAGGCTGCCCGTTCCTGGGTTCTCTTCTCCTGGTCGCCCGAACACAAAAGAAACAGAGAGAGCTGGCAGGAACAGTGTATATGCTTGAATCGGGAGCATAATGGCCGGCTGGTCCTGCCGCTGGCCCCGCTGCCCGTCCGTCCTAGCAAAAGCACCAAGCAGAAGCTGGAGTTGGAGAGGTGGAGGAGAGTTCAAACCAACCAGAACCAATAATTGGTGGTCGCATCTACCATGCCTGCCATACTCTGCATCTACCTGATGCTACTAGTACTGGCCGATGGCGTATCCATGGATCCATTGACACTTTTGGTTCTAGCTCGGCCTAGCCCTGATCTGAGCCTGAGTGAGCTGCATCAGTTTTACTCCACCTCCAGAAGTGGGAGCGGGGATCGGTGGAGACTGCAGAAGAAAGAAAAAGAATGGGAGCAATAGAGGCAAGCGAGCAGGATGCCGCTGAACAGTGGATGTGCAACCGGCTTCAGCTGGCTGCTGGCTTCTGTTCGATGCAATGCAAACGGACAAGGGAGATGAGGAGTCACACTCACGCGCGCAGAATAGAATCTTTCTGGACGGTTCTTCCCCGTTCTACTATATACCTCGGCTCCTCCCCCTCCGTTTCGTCCCGTGCCACGGTCCAAGCTACCTGCAGATGGGTCGGTCTTTGGGTTCACATGTGGTTTCAGTTTCAGTCTCTGAAGAACTAACGGTGGGGCACGTCGATGTTGCACTTGCAGTGTAGCTGCCGCACTCCTGCACTGCTCCAGCTTGGCGGTTGCTCATTGATGCTTAGAGGATCAGATGAATCATCACAACCTAGAACATATTACTACTTATATTACATATACATACATAACAATGGAAGAACAATCTGTCCGTAGTGCTGGAATTGGTCAATAATCCTGTCCTGTCAAACTATATATACTAATTGCCACTACTGGTGTAGAGTAATCATGAAACAGCGACGGCTTACATTGCTATGGGCCACGTTCGCTTAGGCTGAAAAATAAGTTGAAATATTGTTCTGACTGATTTTTTTAGAGAAAAACACTATTCCGGCTAAAAAAATAAGCTGAAAAGTATTTATTATGAGCCGGCTGAACAGGGCCATTACTATCAAATGGACCTGAACTTCTTATGCTAGTCAATGGTTATACAGCTGCATGGTTGGAACTAGCTTGGAAGAAGAAAAATGCACTATTATGTGTCATGGCCGTCTTGCCGCGTGGATGCCATGATAGCAACCGGCTTATCTTATTCTTATATCGCGGGTGCCCCGTGTTTTCTCGATAATGAGAAATATACGGCGTTGTTGAAGGTGATGCAGTGTTCCAGACGCCATGCACTCAAGGACAGAGACGCCAGGTATTATATTCATTCTATATTTTTTTCCCAGCAAACAGTGTTCCAGGCTGATTTTGCTGTGAGTAACTTGTGGGCCCTTGGGACAAGGGCACTATCACTGCTGTCCCCAGGCACGGCCCAGTCCATAGGAGGAAGGAATGGTAGGGCAGTCCAGCAATATCATGGGCCTGGGAGCCCAGCTCAGGAAACAAATAACGTAAGTACGAGCTAACGATGGGCTGAGCAGGCCGTGATAGAAAAACAAAGTGCATAGGAAATGGTAGGCCGTCGCCGTGTGGATGCCATGATAGCAACCGGCTTATATCTTATTCTTATATCGCGGTGCTCCTTGTTTTCTCGATCGTCTGAAATGAGAAGTATACGGCGTTGTTGAAGGTGAAGCTGTGTCCCAGACGCCATGGGCTCATGGACAGAGACGCCAGCTAGTTTACCTTTATGTATACAATTATATATATTTTTTTTCCAGGAAACCAGTGTTCCAGTTCCAGGCTGATTTTGCTGTGCGTAACTCGTTGGGCCTTGGGACAAGGGCACTATCACTGGTGTCCCCAGGCACGGCCCAATCCATTGAACTCAAGAAAGACCTCGCAGCCCATATGAGGAAGGAATGGTAGGGCAGTCTAACAATACCATGGGCCTGGGAGCCCAGCTCAGAAAACAAGCAACGTACGAGCTAACGATGGACTGAGCAGCTCGCGATAGAAAAGGAATGGGCAGCCTAGCTCAGGAATACCATGGGCCCGAGAGCCTAGCTCAGCAGGCCGCGAAAGGAAACCATCTGTCGCAAACCAATCGAAGCTGTTTTTCTATCGCGGCCTGGGGGCCTAATAAATTTTCCTCACAGAGCACCATGTTTTCTAACTCCTGAAAAGATATCGAGAGAAAAAAAATCCATCTCCAATAACTTCTAATAATCCACTAAAAAAAAACCCGTCTCCTTCGCGTCCCCTTCCTCCTCCTCGCGCTTCTGCTTCCCGCTGCCGCCCTTTATCACCAGCACACGGTCCTCCTCCAGCGTCACCTGGATGCCGGACTTGGAGAGGCTGGGGGCACGTCGAGCAAGCCTTGACGTCGAGCACGAACGCGTACACGCCGCCGCCTTCTTCGAGGCCGTGGCCGGCCCCACGCACTTACCGGCCGGCCGCAAATCTGATCAAGGAATAGCAGCAGAAACATGCAAATAGGACATGCCGGGGATGTGTTGGACATGGTCTACGTGCAGATCACCAGTTCGTGCAGTGGCGAACGACAGCGACGTGCCTGCGTGTTTGCCTGGCCGCCCCAGCTGCGGACGTAGTGCTGGTGGGCCGCACGCCATCGCCACCAGGTCGCCGCCTGCCACACGCGTGCCCCGCCGCCGCACGCCTTCATCATGTTCGTTTGGACTTATCAGCAGAATCAGCAACCATCCAGCAGTGTTTTTCTCTCACAACAAACCAGCGAACAGTGTTTTCAGCACAATAAACCAGCGAAACGAACAGGCCGAGTCAGCCCCCAGACGGCAGCGATGAGAGGCGCACGGACGCGCATCCACATCGAGACGAGGGACGAAGTTGGAATAGACGAGAGAGGAGAGAAGCTGATAACGGGCGCGCGATGGAAGAGATCGCCCGGCAAATCTCGCGTGAGGAGGACACGCGGACATGCGACCGCGCGTATCTTTATGCGCAATAGGCTCGGTTTTTCTAAGTTCTAAAAAATATTAGAGGTGGGATTAGGATTCATTGGAGATGCGTTTTTTTTCCATTCTTGCTAAAAATCCTAGATTGGAAAATTGTTTTAGAAATTCTCGAAGATGCTCTTAGCTCAGGAAACAAATTACGTGCAGGCTACAGAGCACCTGCAGGACGAGCGAGCAGGCCGCGATACAAAAACAAAGCTGGTGAATGAAAACGCGAATTCAACGTAATAACTAGGTGGTGCCCCGCGCTTCGCTGCGGGTCGATGGTTTTCTTGGCTGCTATAAAAACCTACCACATGGTTTTATAAGGAAAAAATAGAGAACACATAATTCAACTAAGAGAAAGGAGCATATAGTATTTTTGTTTAGTGACAAACAATAAGAATAAGAGATTCAAGCAATCAAATTATACTTGAGCTAGTTTTCACATGTGGAAGGAGGGTCTTCGTGGAGGAAGCTGTTCCCTTGTCCAATGCTTTCTTTAATAAATTTCTGCATAATCATACCAACCACCGCATTAGAACTATAAAGCATAAAAATTTGAACATCACTGGGAAATTTTGTACATATTATTATTTGCGAGGGCTGTGGGATATCACATGGGCTAATTTCACAATAATAAAAGGTAACACATGGCCCTGCAATTAACATATGGAAGCACTCAATATTTGGGCATATCTTTGGATATCTGCATCTCTCATTGAGAAGAGGAATGATAATAGCTTTTAAGCAGTGAGTTTTTAGTTATAGTCTGTTACACATGTAGGCAAGGTGTAAGCTAAGGAGGTCCTATGTAAGGGCTACAGCAAGCACAGTGGGAAGCAAGACAATACGGATCATTTTTAATAGAGTTAAATGCATCAGTGGTCCATCAACTTGTACCCAAGTTTCACTTAGGTCCATCAACTCTGAAAGTGGGTTTTTGGGTCCATCATATTTGTTAGTGGCGCATTCCTAGCCCATACCGCTTTGTTCCAGTTTTTTAATCGACGTGGCACCTCGGGGACGCCGCACACACGCATGCATGTGCATGCATCTGGAGCTGGAACACCACCGCGAACGCGTTCCGCTGAGGTTGAGTGACGCCTGTCAGCCTGTGTGGCCGCGGCAGCAGCTCGCCCGCGCCCACAGCAGCGGCGACGGCACCTCCTCGCACGGCCGCGCGCCTGCTCGCGCACCCACGGTGACCATGGCCACTCCGCTGACCGCCTCTGCAACCACGATGACTGACCCGGCGGCGCCCTGTGCCCGGCCGCCGGCCTCGCCGACGCGCCGTCGTCCCTCCTCAGCTGGGACAACACGACGGTCCAGGACGCCCGCAGGTAGCCGGTCTCGTACTGCCGGATCTGGCCGCGGTGCCGCCGGAGCCAGTCGTCGCCGACGAGCTTGCGCAGCGGCGGGGACTCCCGCACCTTCTGCACCACGTAGTAGAGGTTGTTCATCAGGAAGATGTTCTGCAGCCCGGCGTTGTCGTACAGCCGGGACTTGTCGTCGATGTTGCGCAGCAGCAGCGTGAGCAGCTCGTCTGCGAGGAAGGTCCTGACCACGGCTCTCACGGCGTGGCTCCACCGCCGCATTCTCTGGTCGAGCGCCGACCACTCCATCCAGAGGACCTCCTCGATGGCGATGGCCTCGACGCCGAGGAGCGCCACGGACTCCGCGAGCGCGTTGCGGCGGGCGGCCACGTACACCTGCGCGAGCTCGGGCCCATACCCGGCGCGTAGCATGCGGGCCGCGACCGCGCCCACGGAGGCCAAGGCGGTCGGGGACAGTGTGCCGTGGCGCGGGGACGCGTCGGGCGTCGCGTCGCCGAGGTCATCCGACGACAGCGAGAGGCGCCGCAGAGAGGGGGACGAAGAAGAGAGCAGGGAGCGCGCCTCCTCCTCCAGCCGCAGCATGGCATCGTCGACGGCGTAGAGGTAGTCTGCGATCATGCCACCGGACGACGACGACGAGGAGTTGCCCCGGAGGATGACCTCCTCCGCAGCGGCGATCTCCTCTTCTAGCTCTTCTTGATCGTCATCATCGTCGGACGCCTCCTGCTCGACTGTCTCCTCGGACGCCGGCCGGCCTCGCTCTCGACAGCTAGCTGGCTTGGCCATCGCGTCGCGCGGCCATGTCGTCGTCGAAGCAGTGGACGTCCGCCTCCGGCACAGAGCTGCCGAACCAGCCACAACAACATCCCCCGTCGCCGTCTCGATCGCTCGCACGCTCTGGCCATCCTCCTCCACCGGCAACAAGAGTGGAGGTGCTCCGGTGAGGTGGTGCTGCTGCGCCCAACGAGGTGACACTGCTGCGAAGCTCGACAAGGCGCGGTCAAGGAGGAGGCACAATCAAGGTGATAGAGGGACGCGGTTGGCTAAGGTCATGGCGTGTCCGCGGGCTGGTGGTTGACGTCGTGGCCTCGCTGGTCATGCAGCGGTGCGGCGAGGGCGAGGTGACGCAGGCATTCGGCGTGGTGGTCGTCGGTGCACCGGCATAGCAGCAGGGCACTGCGCGATGCCCTTGGCTTGGCGTTGTGGATGTGCAGCATCGGGCGACATCGAAGGCCGAGCGCCCACAGCAGAAGCGGTCGGTGGCGCAGGCTTAACAGAGCAGGGGCTCACGGTGCAGGGCGAGGTCGTGACCAGGGCGCCGGGTCAGTCATCGTGGTTGCAGAGGCGGTCAGCGGAGTGGCCATGGTCACCGTGGGTGCGCGAGCAGGCGCGCGGGCGAGCAGCCACTGCGGGCGTGCGAGGAGGTGCCGTCGCCGCCGCTGTGGGCGCGGGCGAGCTGCTGCCGCGGTCACACAGGCTGTCAGGCGTCTCTCAACCTCAGCGGAACGCGTTCACGGCGGTGTTCCAGCTCCAGATGCATGCACATGCATGCGTGTGTGCGGCGTCCCCGAGGTGCCACGTCGATTAAAAAACTAGAACAAAGCGGTATGGGCTAGGAATGCGCCACTAACAAAGATGATGGACCCAAAAACCCACTTTCAGAGTTGATGGACCTAAGTGAAACTTAGGTACAAGTTGATGGACCACTGATGCATTTAACTCTTTTTAATATATCAAATAATGCACATCAATATGTTTTTTTGCTGAAGTTAGAAGGCTATGTTTACCTGTGTAGGTTCCCTTTCTTCCGCTAATCAGGAAACAGATTTGTAGGTTGGAGGTTAGATGTCCTTTTGTGGCTATGTACACCTATCTTAAAATATGTTTCATAAAGCATGATGACTCACAATTCAAGTGTACTAAAATCATCCGATGCTGAACAGAGGACAAAGAAAAGTCGATTATTAACCTCAATAAACAGTACTATTCATGGTATATGTCACTTTTTATATCCCATAGAGCCCGAATCTACACCTGTGAAATTAGCAGCAATAAAGGAAAGAAAAAGATGTTCTGTCTGCATAAATGGAGGGATAAACATGAAGGTAATAACAAAGCAAGAATGTAAATTGCCTCAGACGTTGAAGACAATCCACTGGAATGGACAAACATTCGTGAACAAAGAACAGAGTAATTAGTAGTACTATGGAGGCGGCGGCGATGGAGAAGGAGCAGGTCGTGTGGAGGAGGCCCGCGCCCTGGAACGAAGGTGCGGGATGAACCAGCGGTGCGCATCGAAGGGCCTGACAGGCACGGGGCACTGTATTTTACTGTAGAAAGTCGGAGGCCGTCGATCGACGAATCGGACGGGTTGGAGAATAGATCGGCACTGTATTACTGTGACGGCTCAGGATCTAAAGATCTTATATGAATATGTAGTTTCCTGGCCGGAAGCTGCTTGCTGTTGCTGGCCATCACCGACAAATATATATTGGTCGGTATAAATAGCTGGCATCATTTTTTTTATTTTCATTTATTTTGTTTTGGTGCGGACCTTTACTGTGCCTCTTTAAGAGGTTTTAGATTTTTTTTCTTAGTCAAAATATTTTAATTTTGGCAAATTTTATATATCAAATAAATGCGCTATAAAAATTTCTTTGCGAGAAACTTTATAGTGCTCGGAAGGAAGCAACGAGAACTTTTGTTTCGAAAGAACTAATGTTTGGAGGAACTCAAGAACTCCTAAAAAATATGGGCTAAAACCTATATGTAGTGGGCCATGAACTAGTTTTTAACCAAATTGGAAGGGTATAATTGTACTTTTGTATCATAGGAGTTTAGCTTGGCCTAGCCCACAACGACAAAGTCCACAAGACCCATCAAATGCAGCCCAGATTTAACTTCAGTGTCGGCGTCTGCCCTATCCCCTTCCGTGCCAGCACCCGCCATCGGTGTTCTCCATCAATCACCTATGAATTGATTAGTGGGAGTTTGCTCTCTAAAATCTCATCCTCCTTCCTACTAAAACTTTCACTCCCACGAAACAAACACAAGATTTCTTAACTCCTAACTCTAAACTACATTCCTTTTTTTCAACTACCTCCAACTAAATGTGGCAAAATACACTTAATATAATTAGTTAATTTAATTTGATGATCAATGTCTGCTAATATTTGTTTAGGGAGGAACCAAACATGACAATTTTCTTTATTTAAATTTTTTTTTAGATTAAGGAATCAAAGCATTCCAGCCTCCAACATCCAACATGTGAATGAGTGTAGAAGTCCAATACAAGTTTCAGGTACTAAGACCGATCCCGTTACAGGGAACAAATACTTTGACAAAAATTTCAACTATGAGCCGATGCAACCACTAGGATAAACTTAAGCTTCAATCCTATTATGGTGTCTCGACCCAAACTTTCCAGTAGACGACATCCTTACTTCATTTGCATTCTCTCTTCCTCCTTAACTGTGACCAATGCCTGATCCAGTACGCCCCTTTGAAAATGACCTACAAGAAAGAATCAGTTGTTGTTCTGTTAAACACATCATCTCTTCTGTACAACCACACCACATCACCGCTACGCCCACTATATAGTTCCTTAGCCAAGACCCAAACAAATGGGTTATATCTTTTGGTGGTTGAAAAATAAAGGTGATGAACCACGAGTTTCGTATACACCTTGCTATGTGACGGCTCAGTTGGTTAGAAGCTTTCAACGAAAGCTCGGCCAGCCCGGGTTCGATCCCCGGCGCCTGCAGTATTTCTGTGCACAGGGCATGGGAATGGGGAGAAAAACTCCTCAGTTCAAAAAAAAATATGACAATCAAAAGTGGATTAAATGAAACTAGCTTGATTTGTTATTTTTTTTTTCATAAACACGATTAATAAAGTTATAAAAATTTGACTTGGAATAAAAACCTAACTATTTTATAGTTTTATAGAAGGGAGAGAGTAATATGCATATGCAACACATGATCGTTAGGGTTAGGTTGGAAGCTTGGTACCGGGATGGCTGTCTGGCACACAACCTATCGGAGCACGAGATACTCGTGATTCGTTTACAACTGAGATGGAAGTGTCAAAGACCAGGGGCGAGGGCGACTAGCCTTGCCGACGTTTACGAATTATGTGCCGGCTTAGCTTCAGTTTGGAGCTATGTGCCGGAACTTCCTCGCTCAACTTCGTTTGCCCACGAGCCACACCGCCCCCACACAGCCAGCCTGCTCTCCTGCGGAGCGCGGTCCTGCCTGCACACTCGTGCACTGCCAGAACGGCGGCAGCATACAAGATCTCAAGCATGTACTACATACTAGTAAATTGTAACTTTGGAGATCAGCATTTTAATAGTCCAGGGACATTGATCACATGGCAGAAAAGTTGAACTTAATATTTCATATATAACCCAACAGAGGAAACCACAATAATACAAAAAAAAACAATCATACGGGATGCATCTGTGACAACAAATAGCTTTGTGACACACCAGTGCCAAAGCCAAACAACACAGAACATCCCAAAATATGAGCTTGTTCTAGCAACTACATTACAGTTTCATCTAACATGGCCATTTGGGTCAGGCCACCACAGGTATGATCAGCCCAACCTGGCCCAGCACCGGTAATCCTTACTCAAGTCCATCATTAGCTACGTCCTTTACATTCGTACAACCTATGTATCCACGCGAAAAACACGGAATGATAGGCCCAAAACAGAACACTTTGGCACATGACTGTTGAGTCTCTCTATGATCCTTTACTCTGGTACAGGAGTATCGCAGTTTTGAAGATGGCGATGCTGGACTGTCGATCATTGGCTCCCCTCCTTGCACAGGCTCAGATCAGGATTGGCGATCTGAGGTCCCAGCCCGAGCCATGGCTGACCCTCTGCCATCTCCTTCTTCACAGGTGTAGCATCTGAAGGGGAACCTTGGTATGGTGCTTTCGCAGTAAGGCTGAAATAGGGAATACCGCAGATCAGATCCTCCTCAAAGAGTTGTATGATTTGAACAAGAATTGTGTCATCCCAACAGCAAGAGTAACCTACCGATCCTTTCTCTTCTCAAGGAACCGGCGAAGAGATGCCTTGGGAGCCTGGGGTATATCTGCAACACATACATTTTGGGAGCAGTGAGTAAGACAGAAATTGATCATTCAGAGAAATGGCACGTGCACATGAACAAGGCCTGGACAAGTTAGTTACCTGCTGCACTCTTCTGGGTGTTGACCACGGCAATTGGTGCGGCTGGCACTGCTGCGATCTTGGTGCTGTCAGTAGCGGTTGCAACTGTGGGGGAAGGCAGCAAGCCAGGGTTCTGAGCTACAGATGAACCCTTGCTGGCCATTTGCATCAGGTCTTTTGCTTTCTCAGCAGGGAAATCATCGAACACAAGGACCTTCCCGCCATAGAAGATAGTCAGCTGCCGCTTCTCTGGCTCCCTGAGAATCAGGATGTTTCCAGCTGTCAAGTTTGGTAGACAACTTATACGCAAGAACAACTTCTATGAATTAAAATTTTGAAGTTTCAGAACTTGCATGGCACCAATTTTTCATTGATTAGTTTTGGAGTGCCAGGTTCTACATATTCATGGATGGATTTTCTACCATTCAGTCACTACTTCATAGCAAGAAAGTTTTGGCACACATCACAGGAACTGTGCTCTGCCACACTTGACCATAGATTGTTTGGTAAAGTCTGCCTTGTAATCTAAGAAGCCCTATGAAAAATACTCTTAAGATATTCTGTTTCAGATCATAAATTAACTTCTCACTATTTTCTGCAGACAAAGATCTGTGCAGTGTGTGATGATCGAACCATCTGCATAATACAAACTACAAAGGATAAGAGCCATGATCTGAAACACAGCTCTTTGGGAAAAAAACCTGGCCACCAAGAGCTGCTTCTCACAGCAGTCAGATTGTTTTTCTACGTTTTCAGTCATCACTGACTACAGCAATAGTATCATACTAACATGTAAATGAACAAGAATGGCTGTGAACCGAAACCGAATGGAATAGAGAGGTATCTGTTTCGTCAAGTACCTGGCATCAGGGGCTTCCTTCATGGCGGCTTCCGAGCCGAACCCAGCGTTCTGGGGGAAGAGATCCATGGTCTCCTTCATCGTCTCCCCCTTTTCCGTGTCTGCCGACGTCCTCTTTGCATCGGCTTCAGCTGAAATCGGAATAGAACACTCTTCTTCAGCAAAAGCTCAGCACATAATTTTCAGACAGGTTGTCCAGAGATGGACAGGCAGCTATCAGATTCGGATGTTAGAGCGGACAGAAGCCGAAATTCTTGATCCAAATCAAATAAAAGTGGCATTTTTGCTTCCAGACCAAGACTTCGGGACCAGATCTGACATGAGACGACTATGGGAGCACCTCAAAATGGCAATTTTTAGCATGAATCGCACCCCAATTCACCACTTCTCCCTTCACAGAGACTGCTAAATTCCCAACAGATAAAGAACACCTACCGAGCTCCTCAAGACCGCAACTTTTCCTCAACAAGAGAAGAGAGTTCACCTCTGATGGCGAGGCCGAGATCGCCGGAGGCGGTGCCGTTCTGCCGGACGTAGCGGCTGAGCAGGCTGCAGGCCATGGCGAAGCTGGTCGCCTTCTCCCCGGATTTCGCAGGTGCCATCGTCGCCGCAGGCCTCAAATCTCCACCGGAAACAGAAGCGAGAGCCTCCGAATCAACACGAAACCTGCTTCAATTTGCTCTACTCCCTCGCCTCGAGCTCGAGGTGCTGTTGTTGCTCTCCTCTTTCCCCTTCCTTTGGTCGTCGTTTGCGTGCATAAACGAAGAGGCACTGGGCTTTACTATCTTTTATTCCGGTTCAGCAATTGCGAGTTGGATTCTTTCTCCATTTTCCTTTATGTTTTGAGCACGTTCTTCTCGTGGTGGCTGGGAGAGCTACTGTCGCCTCGAGCTCGAGGATGCCTGGTGCTCGCTGTTTGGAGCACTGCGCCTGATCGTGGTTGCGATCGGATCGCCGTCGCCATCTCGTCTTTTTACCAGCAGAATCCGGATTTCCTGCGGCGGCAGCAGAAGAGCTGTGTGCTCTCTTATTTTTATTGGAACAAAAAAATGTGTGAAGACACCACACATACACGGTACACGCCACCTATGCGCGATAAGTGGACAACAAAATCATCTGAGATCCAGTTGGTTTCTAGCCTCTAGTACGGGGTGTTTTAAACTACCCCGCTCCACGTTTTTTAATTTCGCTTTATATTTTTTAGCTAAATGGTTTTAGCTCTAGACATTTTGTTAAAAAAAAGACCAGAGTTGTGAGAGCACCTAAAGAGGTGCTCCACAAACTCTAGTTTTTTTTTGTAGAGCTGCTCCACCGTGGAGTTTGTAGAGCGGAGTTTGTAGAGTAGTCCTAAACACCCCTATATTGAAAAAAAAACCTACTAGTTCGTACAACTCGCTTCGTTAGTGACTTGACTAAGGTCGAGCTGAGCTAGTATTTCAACTCGTTACGGTAACAAACCAGCTTGAGTCGAACGAGCAGTATTCGCAGAGATCATTAGCTCAAACATAAGAAACCAGCAAATACATGCGTTCGTAGGCCACAGGCCCACAACGGCCACATAGCCTTGGCCCAATTGGAGCCTACTCCATCTGTCCCTAAATATCTGTCATTTTCGCTTCTCGAGAAATAGTTTTGACTAAATATATATTAATATTTATGGTACATAATTAGTATCATTGGAAAGATCTTTAAATCTAGTTTTTTAATAAATTTATTTGGAGATACAAATGTTGCACGCATTTTATATAAATTAAGTTAAACTTGTGGCACGTATACTAACCGTGACAGTTATTTTGGGACGAAGGGAGTAGTAGATAGGCGCTGACTCCTCCAAGCCCACAAGCCCACACACCACGAAGCCATCAGCGTGGTCCTCTATAGTAGCCCATATCAAGCCTGGCTCACGCGACATCCGAATCCATCCACGACCATCTGCCACTTCAGTTTTGTTCGAGAGATCAGATCAGGGGACAGTTGTTCGATTCTGTGGAATCGCAGAACCAATGGTGATGCGCATAGACTCGCTAGAAGCTCCTTACAGTAGCACTGATAGGCATGTATGGTTTTTTGTCACCACGAGATGGTGCTTGTAATTCTATTCTCGAATAGTTGAATAAAGGAAGGTGTGTGTTTCTCAAAAAAGAAAAAAAATCTGCCACTTCAGTTCACATTCAGGACCTCCAGTTTGTTGACCCGGCCAACCTCGGGCCTTGGCCCGATTTCGCAGGAGCCAGCGACCAACTGCATCCATGCATTTTTTTTTGACAACAATGCATCCATGCATTGTGGGCGGCAGAGTGTGTGGTCGCTACGGCGGACCGGTGGCGAGCCTTGGGCACAAGGATTGTGGTCGCTCTTATCAATGCCCATTGGATTGGATAATGATCAATTTTATCTATATTATCTTTTGCTACTATTTTGTAGTGTTATATATACAAGTGAGCTCCATGTTAAAGACTTAAAGCTAGATCTCAGGTGGCCCAAACTAAAGAAAACATGCTGTCTTATGTGGGCCAACTAAAGAAAACATACAATCCAGTAGCATTCGCAAGTAGCTTGGTACGAACTCTGCGCAGCCCACCATAGCTAGTTTGACTCTTGGTCGACAGATAGAAATTATATATATATATATATATATATATATATATATATATATATATATATATATATATATATATATATATATATATATATATATATATATATATATATATAAGAGACACCCACACGAGGCTTTGCCGCTTGTCGGCGTTTCGTAGGTACGGTGGGTTTTAACATATATTTATTATAACAATTACGATCCGCCACACGCGTTCGCCTGTAACTTCCGTTCGGACATGGCTCCGCAAGAGAGGGGGCCATCTCTCTTTGAAACAAAAAAAATCTAAATCCTCACTTCCTCATCCGCTTATCCACCTGGCACCCGAGCAGCATGGCTGCTCATCTGTCCGCCCCCTTCCCTCACCGCACGCTCTTCGGGCTGCCGCGCCGTGCCCTTCCCCCATCGCCAACCGCGCCGCGCGCCCGTCCCAGTCATTTGCGTCGCTCGCTCCCTCGTCATTCGCCCCTCCCCTATCGCCGTCAGGCGCGTCGCTGACCCTGCCATGGCCGTCGGGGCGCATATGTCGTGGCGTCTCAGGTCTTCCCTAGCCGAGCCAAAGGGCATCCACAACCGTGGCCAATGTTGTTGGTGCCTGCACGCCACAGCTCGCTGTCGGCTCCCACATCGACGGCCGGAATCTACTAACTGGTGATGTTTCAAGTGTTTCAGATGTTTCAGATGTATATGTTGCAATTGTTTCATCTTGATGTTACAAAAGTAGATCGAGGATGTTGCACATGTTACATATGTTGCAAATGTTTTAGAGGCATGTTGCAAGTGTTTGTTCAAAATGTTTTATCTGTTTCCAGACTTGTTGCAATCGCTTTTGATCTGGATGTTGCATATGTTTCACACATATGATGCAACAGTATGTTCCGAATGTTTCAGCTATTTCAGTCCCATGTTGCAGCAAGTGGTTTTATGTTGCAAGTTGTAAGTGTTTTATTTGGATGTTTAATATGTTTCACACATATGTTGTAAGTGCATGTTCTAAATGTTTCAATTGTTTTCAGTCTTATGTTGCATTCATGTTGCAAGTGTTTTACGCTGTTCGGCCGGGGGCGAGTCGGGGGCCGTGCGGACGAGGGCGCTAGGGGCCGGCAGACTAGGGTGTTGTGGGTCAGGGCGCGCTGGGGGCGTGCTCGCCCTCAGCCGCTCATCTCGGCTCCCGAGTGTCGCCCATGCGGAGAGAGAGAAAGGAGGGGATTAGGGGAAAGACCACCGGGCGCAGAGACAGGGATGGAGTGCACTCGTGGAGTGGGGCGAAGGCGGACGGGACGAGACACACGTGTCCGTCTAGACGTCCGGGCGCTAGCCATGTCCTTATGATAATAGTAGTGGACACACTGGAACTTAGTGATGAAATCGGACTCACTGGAACTTAGTGATGAAAATCGGACTCGAGCATCAGCTGGATCTTTTGTTGCAGCGGAGCCGAGCGTACACATTTGTAATTTGTATTAACAAACACACATGTCCAAACGAAAATCGAGTCACACGCTGCCATGTGTTAAAAGTGTCATCCTTAATGTTGTATGACTATCAGAGAAAAATACATTTGCTTAATAAACAAATTATGTATTTAGTCCCATTATAACATTTTATACTCCCTCTATCCCAAATTATAAGTCATTCCAACGTTTTTTGAGAGTCAAACTATCTCAAGTTTGACCAAATTTATATAATAAAATAAGATAATATTTATGATATCAAATAAGTATCATTAAATTCTTCATTAATTATTTTTTTTTGTCAAACTTGAGATGTTTTGACTCTAAAAAAAGCTGAAATGACTTATAATTTAAAATGGAGGAAGTACAATTTTACTCATAGTCTAGCAAAATAAAAAAGTAGATATACTGAGTTGTCGCCAAGAATTTATTTAAGCTATTTTACGGTCGTGCATTTATTATTAAACTAATGTTACTATTGTGGGGCCATAAATAAGTAAAATCACATGCTTAAGTGCTATAGTCTGTGTTCTCTGAATAAATTTACTGTTGCACGGCTTGCCGGAATAAAATTGGTGGTAAGTTCGCAGCCTGCAAGTTGAATAATAAAATTCAACGTACAATGCGCGGGGATTAGCCCGGTCCTCTCCGTGTGTGTTTTCCTTAGATCATTCTGAGCTCTTTTGGGCCCATGGTTGTGCTATACATTTAGAGTGAGTTTAAGAAGGGTTTGAGGACATTCCAAGTCAAGATTGTGAGTTGGGAGTGTGTACTTAGTGTGCATTTGGTGTTCTTGGCTTGGAATTCATCAAGTGAAGGTCAAAGACTTGGTACTCTTGATATTGCCTGGACTTGCTAGACAACCTGACGGAGGACTAGGTGATCATCCCGGTGGAGCTACTTTGCGGGGAGGCTCATAAAGTTGTGCTCAGTTTGAAACACGTTGATTGAAGAAGGAATATTCACTAATGAAGACTTGAGTCGCGGTGACTCAAAGGATCATAGCGGAGTCTTGGTGACTCTTTGGTGCTCCAACGTGTATTAGGGGCTAGTGGCAACTACTCGGTACATGAGAAAAAATCGGGTTATTTCTTGTCCATTTTTTTTCAATTCTTGCATTTCCTTTCATGCTTGTGCTTCGCTTGGCAGGGGTGAATATAGACGTAAAGCCACGGTCTAGACGTGATCCAAAGTACCTCTATAGCATATATGTAAATTTCTGGCTCAATTTAAAGTGGCCCTAGACGCTGGGCCAAATTCTTACCCTTGCTCGACCCAGGCACAGAGAGGAGGCAACAGGCCGTTGCACCCCAATCCTGAGTCAGTGGCTCCCTTCCCCCTTGAGCCGTGCGCAGGTTCCTCTCCTTGTCGCTCGCCGCGATGCATTCTTCATAGGAACATGAACACAAGGATCACGTGAACCTCCGGGTGGCCTCGCTTCCCACACCAACACCATGCGGTTTTCCTTCCTCGTTCGACTCTGTAGTGTAACATCCAGTCCCGACATACACGGCTCAGGGCCACTCTACCGATGAGTGGTCCCACCTGCGTAGTAACCCGCTTGAGCTTTCGTCCTCGCTTCGCTCAAAACGGTTAATCGAAGGTTACTACGCGTCCCTGGCTCTGGTATTTAAGCTGGTCTGTCTCTCTCAGGATTCACAACAGGCTACTAAACGTCGGCTACACGGCGTTTCGTGATGCTACAGTAACCGGTGAACAGTACCCAAACACTAGTAAACTGAATCCGGTCCGGCCCATTTCGGAGCTACAGTGCCAGGCTGCTACAGTGTTCGAGGAACGGTACCGTTCTGCTACAGCCGGAGTCTGGATGTCCCGTCCCCCCTACAGTGATCAGCCCGCTGCCCAGATACGGTACCATCGGCCCATTCTGCGAATTGGGCCCACTTTGTCCATTTTTGGCTGTTACACGTGTTAAGAATTGGCCTATTCGTGAATTGTTAGATCCGTGTTCCGTTTCTGGTCCCAAGAAAGAGATGTGTAGAAGTTGTAGATTGATTCCGTCTCCCTTGTCTAATCCCAAAAACAATACACAAGAACACACATGAGACGTAGATATACCGTGGAACTCGTATCTTTTATTTCATTATAGATCGGTACATGTTCTTTTATATAGTCTTAACCCTTCAGAGGTATATTTGGTACGAGCCCACAATAATATTAGGGTTATTGTTTCCTAACACTCCCCCTTGGACAAATACCGCGATCAACTCATGCCTCATTAAAACTCCTAAAAACCCAGTGAGAAAATATAGAGAAAGAGTACATAGTACCGCTTAATGCATTTGCACATTGTTACCTTATTAAAACCTTACATGAGAAACTTTAGGAAAACTCATCAAGGAAAAAGAGTACAACTTATGTCTTCAGGACAAATTATAACATTCTGGATCATATCATTTTGAATCTTCTAGAATTATGATCAAGGGTTAATATTCTAGGGAAATTCTCCCCCTGATCCTTGTAACTGTCCTGCTATGCCAAGAACGCTTTCTACATGAAGCATGTGCACATAGAGACTTAACAAATATATCACATACATTACAAGGATCATTTCATAATTTTAGCCTCATCTTACTTCTGAAACTCATGAGGTAAAAATATGAAGTGTACATAAACAATAAACCCACTTTCATAAATGGTGTCATGATAAAGCCTTCAATAATGTTTGAGACTTTCAGAGTCTCGTGAATGATAATCAATATCTCATAAATATTCCCCCTGATGATGACATCTGTTAAAGTAATTCATTCCCATGACATTAACCATTATTTAGAAATAAATATAAATGTAAATAGTGCCAGTGATATTACAAGATTTCCACAATATTCAGTCTTCATGACATTTGTCTCGCTATTCTTCAAGAACATTGAGATAGAAAATATTATATTCTAGCATGCATATATCAGGATGCATGTTTGTGCAACTTAAAGTAGCAATGACATATATCTTCCAGATGTGATTAATAATCATTATTCTTATATTTTTATAATTTTCACGATTCATAATAGTCGTGCCTCCTTCTAGGATTGACTATGGATTCTTCGAGAATCTTTAACCTTTAATATATAATAAGACATCACAAGTCTGTATTTCTAGTGTAACGTGGAAAGTATTGCTAGTAACACCACATATATCATTTTTTTCAGAGGATACTTCAACTCCAAATCTTCAGGTGGAGAACGCATTATATCACAAGTATATATACAGTCATAGTAAAAGTTCATGTGCTTATATGGTATACCTTTGTTCCTTTCAGTTCCTCTTTTCATTCTTACTTCTCGGGTCTTATATGAGTCTTTATTCCTTCCAAGGAATTCACTTACTTTGGTGCATTCAGGCTTATAACCATACATTCCTTCAAGGAAAATCCTTCATGGAGTTATTGTCCTTATAGGGAGATCATTTCACATAAAAGACAATATTGGTACGAGATTTCAATGTTACTCATCATGGATTTTCATAATCCCATAACTGCATATTTTAATTCATGCCATTAGCTAGATTCATTATATAGTAGAACATATTTTTGTAAAACTTATGTCAGAACTGGTCTCTATTAGGACCTTTTGAACCATCATTTTTCACCACCCATTATTCAACGATGACCCATAATTATCCGAACATCAGGTTCAAGATATTCACTTAGCGATTTTTGGTTCAACCTCAATTGCATGTTTCATTTGACCCGATATGAGAGCTTCAAGCACTCTTGCCATGGACTTTGTTCCAGATCCGGATTCTCCCGAATAGACTAATTTAGCAATTATAGAGGCAAACAAATGTCGACATATATTTTACGAGTTTAAACATCTTAATAATGATCTTCGTTATTTCCCAAAACGATACATCAATTATTGTTCCGTTTTCCTAGCTTTATAAGACGCGCGCATTGCTAGGATTTTCATCTTCAGGATGAACCTCGTCGTGAGGTAACTCACCAATAGGGTGATTTCTCTACAAGAGTATGAGAGGAGCTATATCACATATAAAGTGAGCTTGCTTCATGAGCATATGCTTGTGACTTAGGCCACTATATCTTACTTGCAGGTGTCCCCGCATGATTTGATCAAAATATCAATGTCAAATGGATATAAAATTAATCCCGGGTATATCCACATCTACTTCGGGTAGAAGCATTCATTTAGATTTTAACCAATCTGGTTGCTCCTCATCAATACAAATAGCTATTTGGCATAACTCCATACTATAGAATAGAGGAGTGTAACTAAACAACTAGTTTAGTTTGGATTTGTGTGTTTTGATTCATAAATATCAAGGCATTTCATAATATGGGCTTTGATCTCCCCCTAATGCCAAGATATTTAATAGCATACTAAAATTCTCCATTCACCAACTTCTAGTGGTGTATATGTATGCTTTAGTGGTGGTTTATTTGGGAAAATATTACGCACTTTATTAGGGGGTCTATTACTATATGCAGTGAGCTTGAACTTCATAATGCAGTTGCATGAATACTGCATATATTTCCTTCTACAGGAGAAGTATATATATCCTCAACTTCTTGTTGAGTCCATAACTTCTGGTGAATTATAAATTATTGCTCTGCAAGTTTTTGGTTTCAACAAATGCATATGCAGTCTTCTGAACTTAACATCTATAGTTACTGACGTAACCCACAATTTAGCCATAACAATCCTTCAGGGGCTAATGCTCACCAATTGTTGTATAATTGACAATCAATCTGTCCATTACCTATATTGACCTTCTAGGTCTATGCATGAGAAAAGACAACTAATGGCGGCATTGCGCTTTCAGGCGCGTTAAGCTTGGTGTGCATAATTATGATACAACAAGAATATGGCAATTAGCCATGGTTGCCAAGCATAAATTTCGGATGCAGAGTTATTTCATAGTCCAGCTCTTTTTGTTTATTGCCCAAATTTGACCCAATTACTCATACCACATAGAAAAATTGAGTCATTATATTTAATGCAACATATTCCATGTTCTATATAAAGCATGACTTGGATCAATTCATTGTTCAGTACGAAGAGAAGCCAAGGATTTTTATTTATCTAGGAAATATTATTTTAATGCAAAGTCATTGACTTAAGAAAAAACAGCTGCTTCGCAAAAGCAATAGTGACCAATATCCTTCTGGGATAAACTCCCAACTAATAGCGCAACTTTTCATTGGTAAAAGGTACATCTAAGAAACATATGCAGTTGTCCAGATCCATATGGCCTTTCAGAGACTAGGATGACTGCTATAACCGATAATTAATTAATATCCAAAAATTAGCTTCCAGCTTTATTGTGATGTGAGATTCATACTTGTTGCCTGCTTTCCATCTTCTGGCAGATGACAGGTAGATCTTAATAAATTATTTGAGGTGTAGCATGAACGGGACTACTAGCCAGCATATTATTGCGTAGAGAAGTCACTCGGCTTACTGTACTTATAGACTATACAACAGTTTCCTAAGATAATGCCCACTGTCATTTCAGCGACTGTGGGTACCTCTAATTATTCTGAGATTTGATATGCACTTCAGGGCTTCATTAGTCCAAGGAAGGACATGCAATTTTCTTCATCAGGAAGAAGTATTGTGCTTTCGCACTAATTAGAAAAAAACTTAGAATATTAATTCCTTCGATACTTTTGTAGCAACTTCATGTTGCCTAGGGGGATATATAAGTTTAAAGTCACATAACGTTGCTTTGAAACAATCCTCAATTATGATGGCATCTCATGCTTATTCCGCAGCAGAGAGACAAGGGCAACATGTTGACTTCAGGTCACGTTTAGCAAATATGCCTAGGCGAGGTATTAGTTCTCTTTTTTATAAAAGAATCCCAAATTCAGTTGTGTGATATACCAACAAGTCTCATGCAATGGTTTTTCTTCAGGTTACTTCTGATAAATAAACCAAAGCATTAAAAGAGAGCGCTAGAGTAAGAAAAAAATGGTCTTATGTAGCCATACATATTTCATTTATTTCCCAGAATTTTCCAAGCATATGTGTTTTTCCAGGTTATTTATATTGGCCTTGATAATACTTCGGGATTATAATCCCATATAATATTCACATACAAACAATGCAAGGAAAACATAAAGCCAATATAAAACTTCCACGGGTCTAAACCATTTTAACACGAAATTTATGAAAACTCGTAAATCTAGAAAATTTAGCGGTCTATGTTCTATGGGCATGGCGGGTACAGCAGCTTCCAGCCACGACCACGTGTACTATGATGCAGATGAGGTTGCCTTCACTAGGTCAACGCATGCGTGAACACCTCGCAGGCGTGCTGCTCAGTAGCCACCTTTCAGCGGAAAAAATGCCGTTAAGGGTGTGTTCACTTCGCGAAAAGTAGCTGAAAAGTTACTGTAACACTTTTCGTTGTTATTTGGTAAAATTTGTCCAACTATGGATTAATTAGACTCAAAAGATTCGTTTCGAACTTTACAGACAAACTATGCAATTAGTTATCTTTTTTACCTACGTTTAATGCTCCATGCATGCGTCGAAAGATTTGATGTGATGTGTGTAAGAGGAAATATTTTGGGTTGGGAGGGGGAAGTGAACGCGGCCTAAGTCATTTAGGCAGCCACATAGCCAGGTCCTGGAGGCTAACCGTCTCCGATCCTGTGTCGTGCAAAATAAGCCCTGGAGGTAGCCCTGATGACTGTAGGTCTCAGTAGCTACATGATGCTTTACCCAAGTAATGACGGAATTTCCGTAATGACAATGGCAGGTCAAACTTCCAGTTCCGCTAGCATTAAAGGAAACACACGCTATATCCAAAGCAAGACTCAATCAGGTAGCAATTGTAGCATGCAAGGCAAAGTCAATCAACCAACCTTACGTGAGCCGGATTCGCAATTAACAAAAAAAATATATTTATAATCCTTGGAAACGAAACCACCAAGGTTCCAAAAATTTTGCTCGCATGTGAGGAGCGGGGAGCTGCGCGGCTTCTGGGCGTAGCACGGCCAACTACAGGTGGCAGCATGGCATAGCAGAGTGCAAATGATAGGATATGCAAATTACCGGCAGCGGGCGGCGAGTGCACGTCAGTCTTATTTGATAGAAACATCAATTATAGACCATAAAGAAAAATAGTCTGCGACGAACTAATAATTGCCCCAACTTTAGTGGTCAGACAATGCATTCTTCGAGATGCAATTTATTCATACCTTGTAGAGGATGCCAATTTGATCTACGTCATATGTCGCGTAGGGCAGTGGTTAGTGGATACATACCGCGTAAGACGTTTGACATTGTCATAGATCTGCCCGCTTGGTGATGACGATACGTGTCGCTGTAGTGCAGATTGACAACATGTAGAGGTAGCATGGTCGATGCCGAATGTTTGCACGTCTGGTGGCGGGGATGGCCGACAACGGTACGTCCAACATGTGCTTGTTAAAGCCAAAAATATCGATCTACTAGCATGTACTCCTTCTGTCCCGATATGTTGGTCGTTGTAGCATTGAACAAGGTGCATTAACTGTTGTCTGAACCTAGACGCCCACAAGTCCAGATGCATGGCCTTCCCTGTGAACCTGGATGCTTATGAGCTGTGCCAGAACAACAAAGAAAGAGGGACAGAGTGAGTATATGTGTAATATGCAGGATTAATCTAGCAGAACTTGTGCAGAGTAATCTATTCTATTGTCGACTCCATATATCGAAAGACAAACAAGATTAAACTGCTATAGAAAATTCATCTACCAGCAAAATAAATCTACAAGATTGATTCATGGTAGAAATTTATTACAAAATATATTGACGGGATTTAACGGCAAACAGGAACCTGTCAACCGGATGACGAAGCCATGCCGCAGAACAAGACCTTTGTTCTTTCATTCATGCGAACATGGAGTATAATACGCATGCACTTGTTGAAGCGTCAGAGCATTGATTGGCCTGTCCTGCCCAGTGTTGAGGGGCGCGAAGCCCGCTCGGCCAGTGGCGGAGGCAGGAATTAAATTGAGGTGCAGCGAGCGCCGAAATAGCTAATATAGGTAGCATATAATTTAAAAGTAAAGTTGTTTTTATACAAATGCAAGATAATTCTATTCGTCAAGTACAAAACATATAAGCAAAAACATATGAAAACTATATATATAAATAATATATATAGAAGAAATCGAATATTAAGGATAAAATATTGAAAAGATGCAAATGAATTCAATGGACAAACCGAGTGACATTAAAGCTTCAGTTACATTAGGAGACCTAGGTAATTGCACTTTCCTATTTCTACTACTTTGATTTGAAATGCTTTCTTAATTTTCTCAAGATCAGTTCCTTTGAATCTCTCTCTCAATGTACTGGTGTTAATCGTGTGCTTTAATAAATAGACCCTTGCCGGCTTGTGCACATACACTCAAGCCAGCTGGAAGAGACCAAGACCCCCATTACGTTCAGGTAGAAGCATTCAGCCTTCAACGAGGCTTCTTCAGAACATTCAGAGCAGTTTAGAGTAGAAACTCCATCTACTAGAAGCGCTAATGGCAGGAAGTAATTTAGGAGAGGGAGTCACTGAGAAATTGAGGTATGACAAGCGCCATACCTTGCCATATGGGTGGCTCCACCCCTGCGCTCGGCGCTCGCATGACGAGGCGCGACGGGACCAGGGGCGGAGGCAGCCCCCGTGGCGGCGCACCACGAGGCCTGGGGTGGAGCCGTATGGCGCGGCGCGGCGTTGCGCCAGTAGATCGGATCCACGGCTACTCGTAGGCACCGGACGACGACACGGATGGCCAGCGCCAGCCTGAGCGCATGGATGGGGCGCCGAGACCAGTTGGAAGAGCGGCTGATAACGTGTTAAGAATCGGCTTATTCATGGATTGTCAGATCTGTGTTCCGTTTCTGGTCCCAAGAAAGAGACGTGTAGAAGTTGTAGATTGATTCCGTCTCCCTTGTCTCATCCTAAAAACAATACACAAGAACACACAAGAGACATAGGTATACTGTGGAACTCGTATCTCTTATTTCATTATAGATCGATACAGGTTCCTTTATATAGTCTTAACCCTTCAGGGATATATTTAGTATGAGCCCACAATAATATTAGGGTTATTGTTTCTCAACAAAACATGTAGCAACCCCGAGCACTCGCCGAGGAGCTCTAGGACGTGGCATGGGTCTTCTCGACAACATCTCTGTCTCCTCTACCGTAGCTGCTATTTAGTGATAATAGTGATACTAAATCACACATTGTAGATTTCAAGTGTCCCAGATCATTTTTTTCCAGCCCGTCAAAGTATGCTTTAAATTTTTGTTTCCAAATTGCCTAGTGTGGACGCAGACCCAGACAAACACTCACGCACAGTCATCTAAATAAACACAAACACATAAATTCTAACTCCATGAGCATCTTCAGAAGACTGAGTTGATAGATCTCGAGACCGACAAAATCACATAGGTGCCTTGCTATCGATAGGCATATCTCCTATCACTAAAATGACAATACTGTTAAATCCTAACATAAATAAAAAAATACCATCACCCATACGCCATGAAATCCTAAAATAAATTGTGAAAAAGAAACAAAAACCCATGAAGTCAATGACTTGAAACAGGGTGAACATGTCCCACATAAAACACCTAAGGAACATGGCAGAAGGAGATAAATAGGTCCCGTTTGGAACGACTTAGTTTCCCTACGCTTAAATTCCAAGTTGGATTCCTTGACAAGCTAGATTTTCAAAGAAGCAAAATGGGAGCAAGCCAATCGTTTGGCAGTCATATTCTTCATGAGGTTTGTGGCCAGCAACAGCAGTAGCTGGGGGTGGGGGGTGAGGGGGGGAGGACCGACAGGGAAGATGACGATGCCAATGCGGGGGTGACAAGTCAACTGCGTTTCTCCATGTTGTCGCTACCACAGTGTCCCCCTACGAGATCTGGTCCGCAGGTGCCCCTGGTCACATCTCGGCTGCAACAAGGACAAAGGAGGAGGACGCCGTAGAAGGAGATGTGGGCACAGCCGCCAGAGGGAAGAATAATGCGGGCACAGCCGGTGGCGCTCAAGTGAGAGAGGAGGGAGAGGGAGGCGTAGGGGCTGGCAAGTCGGATGACAGAGACTGAGAAGCCAAGGAGGCACAGGGGCTGGCAAGCCGGAGGACGAGAAGCCAACGAAAGTGTGGGGGGTGGCGAGGGAGAGGGAGTACGGGATCCGACGAGAAGTGAGGCACGGGCAGACGGATACCGAGAAGTTGAGGTAATTTTTTCCACTACGCTCTTCGTGCCGCTTCTGCATTCATGTGTAAATGCCATTGTGCAAAAAATCATGGGGAGAAGAGCTAGGCGCAAAGCAGGCCGTTTCACGTTTGGGGCTTTCCATTCGCTTAATTCCACCACAATCGGTCTAGAATCAGTCCCAAACGCCGCATAGTCCCCTCTAGATTCTAGGTTGTGGTTTCTAAAACCATTTTAAGTGAAATGTTTCGTGTATTGACGTTTTCAAGTGTGACATATATATAAGCAATAGCGTGTTGAATGGATGAATGAAATGGTCTATGAACTGAATTGTTTCATTTTTAACATTTTATTATAGGCAATATATGTGAGACACAAGTTGACATGGTTTTATCTAGATGAAACTCATATAATCTCTCTTCATTAATCTCTTTTGCTACGTCAAAAAATTGACATGGTACAATATTTAATGAATTGGATGGGAATGAAACTCTCCTTGAGAGTGGCTCATACTGTTTATGAACTGAAAAGAAAAACCCAGAAATAAAAGGGAAATACTAGCGTCCGGATGTCCGGATATAAACATTTGATATGGACGCTTCCGCTCTACCCGTCCCACCCCGGCGCTCCCTCCCTTTCGGATCCAGATGCTTCCATTGCGCTCCTTCCCTTTCGGATCCAAAGGCTTTCACTCTACCCATCCCACCCTAGCGCTCATCCCCTTCAGGCTCCCTCCTTTCTCTTGTGATGCAATACTAAACTCCGGTAATGATGGTTGCGCTTAATTACTATGGCGCCTGTAGACACAATACCTTGTCATACGTGAGGGGGAGAGATGGAAAGAGAGACAAATGGATCAGATGTTAATCATTGCTTGCAACATTCAAGAACATGGTTTGCAACATACCGAAACCTCACATAACATCTAAAAAACCATATTTGCAACATCTTAAATCGACAGTTGCAACATAAAAAATGTTGCAACATCTTAAATCGACTGTTACAACATAAAAAAACATGTTGCAACATTTTAAATCGACTGTTGCAACATCCAAAAAAACATGTTGCAACATCTTAAATCGACTATTGCAACATCCAGAAAAACATGTTACAACGTCTCAAATCGATTGTTGCAATACCACAAAATCCAATTTTATACCGAATGCCATAAAACATCTAACATCCAAGATTGATTGTTGCAATATATCACATACTACAACATAACCAACTGTAGTGTGCAGATCCACTTACGCTTGCCAGTGAAGGGGTCTGGCCACAATGGAAGAGCTTGTCGCCAGCGAGGCCACACCTCCAGCGTGTAGTTTGTCATCGAGAGACACCCGATCATGGATGATTTCATAGCCAAGAAACACCTCACCATAGAGGTGTCCACTTAGATCCACTTGCCGCCATGGAGGCAAGGTCAGAAGACGAGCAGGTGCAGCAGCGAGGGAAGAACAAGGATGGGTGTGGCCAGGTAGGGCCATGAGGGAGGAAAGCAGGTAGTGAGGGAGTAAGGCGGACAGTGATGTCGGGGAGACGAGCAGCCGAGTCATTGTTAGTGAGGCGAGCAACCGCGTGAGGGAGACGTGCAGCGGCGTGGGAGAGAAAGGTGAAGTATGTTAGGCTGTTGGCACGCTGTATAGATTGTGGTCCAATTAAAAAAACATCCAGATGCCGTATAGGAACATTTGTGAAATAAAAACTCAGACATTTGACCACTAGCACCACCGTACAGAATCTACGCTTCGAAGATGTAACACCCTAAAACTTGGCATGATTTAAAATAGGTGAATATGATTTATTATGCATTTTTGTGAGCATACAAACATAGAAAAATAATAATTTTTATTAATTTAAAATCAACTATAAGGTTAGACACATGTTGTGCATTCATGCTGTCGCATTAAAGTTTTTGTGCTGAGTGATTTAATTCAAAATTAAAATGGAATTCAAAATTCGTTTGAAAATAGTTTTGGAAAACCTTGGATATAAAATGAGAAGGATATCCACTCTCTTTCTCCTTTTCTCCTTATCTGGCCCACTCGGCCTTGCTCAGCACATGGCCCAGTGCCTCGAGAGGCCAAGCCAGCCTGCTCGCTCTTCTTCCCTTCCCTCTCTCTGTTCTGTCTATGGCGAAGTGGTCCCATACGTCAATCACATCTCTTACCTTCCGTCGACGCCGGGCAAGACTCTGCCGAGTCGATTTCCATAGTTGTGCGCCGCAATCCGTGGGGTTTTTGCCGTGCATGCCACGCCTGTGCCCCTATAAAACCAAGCCCCTATGCCTGCCGCCTCCATCTAGCCCCGTGCAACGCCGCCTCGTGCCCTAGCTAGCTACCGAGCCCGTTCGCTGCTAGCCCTAGTTTCGCCTCGCGCGGCCGCGTTTGGTTGGCAGAGCGCATCCGTCCGCTGCTGCTGTGGACTCCATCCTCCGCTCCACCACTCCGTAGCCTGTTGCCGAGCTCCGAGTCGAGAAGAAGCCGGAGCTGTCCTGCCGAGCTTGCACGCGCCGTATATACCTAGCATCGCCGCCTCGCTTCGAACCAGCAGCCGTGGTCAATCTCCACCGCCGCCGCTCCTCTGCCGCTGCAACCGTTTTCTCGAGCTTTGGATGAAGGTAAGCGATCCATAGACATCCCTTGCCCTTCTCTCGCTGTCTTTCATGAACGCGAGCTCGTCGGCTTTATGCCATTGACTCGACCTGCCTCACCGAGCTCTACGTCGTCGTCGATCACTTCCCCACAACGAGAACTCCATCATCGAGTTCGTGAGATCGATACCTCCATCCCTGTGCCCTCTGTGTAGCCACCGGAGATAGTTTCGCTCTACAAGTAAGAATCCGGCAAGCACTCGAAGCACCGGACGTGCGCCGTGCTTAGCTGTTCCAATTGCTAGCATGGTGACATTACATGACGTCATGGATATGTTTTGTGGCCGTTTTTCCTTTACAAAAACAAATCTTAAAATACAATGGAAATACACATATAAATACAATCATCCTGAGTCATCCGATCTGAGATCTATGGTCTAGATTAAAAATCCGATTTTTGTTTTATTTAATTCAAAAATTAAATCCATATGTTTACAAAATTGCCACTATCTTCTTTAGGCCATAACTTCTACGTTTTAGCTCCGATTTGACCCGTTCAAGTTACGTTAGAATTGTGTCGTCGCGCTCTACGCACTAGTGCTAACCTTTGTCAAGTCATTCATTTACGAATTTATTAATTGAAATGTAATTTTATTAACATTTATTTAATAAAATTCTAAGTAAAAGCCACCCAGTGTAGTAACTCGTTCTTGTATTTTGAGGTCGTGCCGACCGAAGCTACATGCTAGCGGCAACATTTACTATGTCATTTGTTTATGAAATTGATCCTATTAATTCGATTAATGATTATACAAAGTTGTTTCTAAATAAAAGCAACATAGGACAATATTGATCTTTTATAATTACCTTTCAACTTAGATATGTATTTATTAATTATAAGTTGCATAGTTAAACATGATTCATATATATTCAATTTAGATGCACTTTTATTGATAAGTATTCAATGCCTCTTTGAATTAAAATTAATTTAGGTTTATCTCCGGTCTTTTATAAATAATAAAATGTTAACTTGGTAAATAACAACTTAAATGTTTCTTTGTTAATTATAATTTGTTTAGTCTAAAAATGAAACATTAGATGGTTCGATTAGTTGTTTCCACATGTTTTATGTCTTATATGAATTATAAATGTTTTAATTAATTAATTAATAATATGGATTATTTATAAATAAAATGTGAGTAAGGTTTAACCTCGTTCTCTCTAAATAAATTATAATCTGAACCAATTCAACTATTAGGGTATTTCTCTCAAATATCCATCACTTTCTCTCAATAACTAAAATGGATTATGCATATAGTTCGTTTTCTCTGTTGTGTTGTAAACTCTGATAGACGTGTCCTCTTAAACGATAGCTCTATTCTCCGTCGTTCATACACTCTTGTGACCATAGCTCCGATTAGCATGTTTTTCGTGTATGTGTGTTTGTAGCAATGCATAGATCAGTTTTCAAACCTCTTTATTGTTTGGTGTATTGTTCTAATTTAGTTTTATTGTTTGCTTCGTGTGTGATTGCATGGATGCTTGTGTGGTGCTTTATAATCTTGTCTAGTCGGTGAGTTTTACGTGGTGATCAAGAAGCGGTTCTTTGGAGGTTACGAATCTACAGAAAAAGGATCTCAGTTTAAGGCAAGTATAGCATGGGATCTTCCTTGTTACCTATTCACATTAATGTCATAATAATCATATAGCATGTGTCTTTCTTGTTACTACTAAGGATATCCTAGCTTTTGTATCTTGTACCTTGACACCGGTGGAACATTGCATTGGGTAGTATTTATGCTAGTGCTCAAGATAAATAACCATGATCGGTAACTTAACTAATGGTATATGCAATAAACGTTTAAAAGATACTTTATAGCAACGTGGCTCAAGAGGGCTAGAGCATATTGGGTTGTTTTTATCGTCCTCTAGTTTCTCTTCTTAAGGACTTATCTGTAAGCGAACATCCGGGACTTACAGTACAACTGTGAGGGCTATATGGCTCTGGCTTTAGTCAAGTATGAGAACCTTTTCTAGCTTGTTAGTAGTAACCTTCATGGCGTAAGAATGACTTGACGAATCGGGTATAGTGCGGCCTCTGTCCTTATGTGTATAGGTTGCGTGTCATTGTGCCATTTGGAAGGGGGGCTCTACATCTGTTTGCTGAGTGAATCTAATGACCCTAACTTGTTAGACGAACCTTTGAAAGGCTTCATAGTGAACCCTGTCGACCTTTGTTAGAAGTGGGTCAAGAGATTAGCTACATCGGACGAAAGGGTAAATCACGACTCATAGTGAAAGTGTACAACCTCTGCAGAGTCTAAAACTGTTATAACAGCCGTGCTCACGGTCATGAGTGGCCTTGGACCCTTACAGAATAAATGATGAACACTAATGATAATGATAATACTGATGATATTGATGCTCACTAATGATTATTGTTTCTTGCTATACATTATTCTCGTTTACATGATCATGAGGTTTTTTGGGCTTATGGTAAACTTGTTGCTACTCAATTGTTAAAAGATGACTCACTAAAAGCTAATCGCAGTGTCAACTTTTGTGCCTCATGAACCACATGATATATTTGCTGAGTTCGACATGGACTCACTCTTGCTATTTTCCACACCTCAGGATAGTGTCTGGAGTTTTTAGGCTTGTGATCAACCAATCAGTTTGTTCCTGGAGTGAAGTCTATACCCGATGTTCGGAGTTGTCTTTCCGCTATGTTGCTCTCTAAGGTTATATCTTATACTATTGCGTTATGTTTATTAGGCATTTGTCTCTTGATATTACACTTATCTGCGGCTATATGTGAGATTTGACTTATTTATTTCACATATGGTGTATGTCTGATTTTGTCCTTAAAATCAGGTGTGACAGAAGATCCTCCCATATTAAGAGTAAAGAGTACTAGTAAGTAGTTGTGCATCCTGCCATATCAAGAGTACTGGTAAGTAGCTGTGCATTACTGACACTCTGACAGTACATCGCCTCGAAAAACACTCTGGCTGTGTTTAGATCCCAAATTGGGGACCTGATTCGGGCACTGTAGCTACAGTGCCCAGTGCCCTTGTTGGAACGCTGTAGCAACTTTTGTTTTTTAGTGCAAAAAATTGTCCAAAAATTAATTAATTAGACTCAAAATGTTCGTCTCGTAAAGTACAACAAAACTGTGCAATTAGTTTTTGATTTCATCTACATTTAGTACTCCATGCATTTGCCGGCATTTTGATGTGATGGGGAATCTTCTTTTTACATAGTAAAATTTGGGGGAAAATTTGGGAACTAAACAAGGCCTCTGTGAACGTGGTTTGGCAGAAAGTGATCGTTGCAGTGCAGCTTCATTCAGACGCTGACGCGTACTTTGCACGACAGCACAATCGACATAAAAAATGGGTACGGGCGGTTTGCTCTTTGTTCATCTCACGAGCGTAGTCTCTGTCACATCGGATATCGACACATGCTTAGAGTATTAAATATAGATTAATTATAAAATTAAATACACAGATTAAGACTATTTTGCAAGGCGAATTTTTTAACCCTAATTAGTCCATGATTTGACAATGTGGTGCTACAGTAAACATGTGCTAATGACGGATTAATTAGACTTAATAAATTCATCTCGCAGATTATCGAGGACTTATGTAATTTCTTTTATTATTACTATGTGACATCCGATGTGACACCCTTAAACTTTAGTCCCTAGATTTAAACACTCCAAATTGGTGGGCTAATGCGTGAACACATAAAACAAGGAGCGCCTAGTAGTGCTCTCTTGCTTGCTAGATAGATGGGCTCGCAGGACGACGATGACAATAATGGTGGTCGCCAGGAGACGAGGTGGTGCGCAGCGCGTCCGGGTCACTGACCTCACACCCCTACTCTTGTCCTTGGCCCTGGAGAGATAGAGGAGATCTTCGGCGATGCTCTTCGTGATGGCCGTGCAGTCTATGCCTCGGCTGATGTCTGCAACCTAGAGCATCTTATCAAAGGTACGGTGATAAATAAAATACATATATTACTAGATGATTGTTGGAACATGTCATATTTATATGGGCCAAGTCTCCTAGGAGAGGCCTAACTAGCGCCATTGGAGTGGCATGCAAAAACTCACCCCCACAGAGGGGGCGTATGTAAATTTCTGCTTGCCTATATAATGCCAAGATCATGAGGGCAAGGGGGCTCTCTCCTCTCCGACTCATTTTTCACAATCCCTAGCCGCCGCCTCACTCTCCCCTCTCACGTGTTGGAACCTTCATCGCAGGCCGGGCCTTCTCCGTGGATCCTTTGCACCAGACCTTCATCGTGGAGCCTTCTCCGTAGAGCCTTCGCCATGGAACGTTCTCCGGCCCGGCCTTCATCGGCGGACCTTCTCCGGCCGGCCCTTCGTTGGCGGACCTTCTCCGGCCAGGTCTTTGTCGGGGGACCTTTTCTGGCTCGGCCTTCGTTGGCGGACCTTCTCTGGCCTAGTGCTTCGTTGGGAGGCCTTCTCCGGCCGGGCCTTCTCCGACTGACCATTCGTCATGAGGCCTTCTCCCATCAGCCTTCTTTGGGAGACCTTCTCCCATCGGCCTTCTCCAGGAGATCTTCTCCTGCAGGCCTTCTCCCATTGGCCTTCTCCCAGAGCCTTCTCCCGCCGGCCTTCTCCTGTAGCCTTCTCCCGCCAGCCTTCTTTGGGAGGCCTTCTCTCCGCCGGCCTTCTCCGGGAGGCCTTCTCCTGCCAAAAGCCTTCACCTCTCAACCCTGTTCGGGAGAAGGCTCCTTGGTGAATGCTAGCTGGAGCAAGTCCGCTATTTTTGTAAAAAAAAATCTCTGAAACAAAGAAGGTCCGAGCTCTAGATGTACGAGAGATTTCTTCATGTACTAGTTAAACTGCAGAAAGCACGAGCTTTTTGATGAGCCAAAGCAGGTCCACTCTACTATCTCTCCCGTCCCGGAGCAAGGCCGTGGGCACGTCAAGACGTCAGTAACCTGACGCGGCCATCGTCCTCGACATCGCACCAGCTAGAACGCAGGCGCGTAGGCCGGCGCCATGTCGTCCTGTACGGAGGTCCCGATCTTTCGGCCCAGAAGCAACGAGGGCCGTGGCGGCAGCCTCAGCCTATACGCAAAACTCCCGGCCATCCAAGCCTCAGATCACCAGCCTGAATGAGCCTATCGAAATCGAAGGTCCGGGTGAACGAAGGTCCACCTGCCCAAGCCCAAGTCGAAGGCCCAGGTAACTGAGTCTACATGCTAACCGAGAAACCACGTTCCAGTGCTTGCTGTGTGCAAGTCATACTTACACAAAGAAGGCTGTAATTCTCACGTCTCTCGAAGGCTGAAATTTTGGGATTGGATTTCTCGACGGCTCCTATATTGAACCTTCGAATAACATTCTCGGAGGCTTCACAATTATTTTTGGTCTCGGGCTGACGGTTATGCAGAATCCCTTTAATTTGCGAAGGGTACACAGGTGCTACTTCTCTTTCTTAAATCAGTAGTCATTCCATCAGGAACTTATCTTGTGCCAATATTCTACTATCTCATTTAGTTCGCAGTCTATAAAATTGTGTACTATCTTTCTTGTTCTAGTGACCTTTTTTTACATATGTTCGAAGTTTCCTTTTGCAGCAACTAAATCGATCCAAAAGTGAGTATTTCTCACCAGCTTATAATGTCTTAACGATTTTGCTCTTGTGATTTACTTCGTCAAAATTTCGATCTAACCTTCGTCCCTCGAGACAAATTTCAAAAAATTAACCCATGCTTACAATTTGTCAGCAATGTGACCAAGAAAGTTGTTGCGGCCTTTGCCACATCAAAGCATGGCCTGAGTGGCTATACGTGCTTAGCCCTAAACTGACTAACTCAAAACTTATCTTTTTTCTTACGTCGAATCCCTTTTTCACTAACATGCAGATCACCACCACTGTAAATATCTCTTTCCCTCCCCAAGCTAACCCTCCCATATATATACATTTGCCTTATTTATATATACGTTTCCACCTTCTCAAGTCAAATCAGTCAGCGGTTCTCATTAATTGTTCAGCCTTCATCACACATCTGTCTAGTTCTTGAGTTTTGCATTAATTAGTATCCTCCGTCAGTCAGCGGTTATCATGGAATATTTGATCTTCGTCAGATACTTCAGTGATCCTTTAACAATAAGTGATCATCATCAATCAGCAGCCTTCGTCAGTCAGTGACCTTTGACAGTCAGCGACCTTCGTCAGTCATGGTCTTCATTAGTCAGTGGCCTTTGTCACACCCATTTATCGACCAAATGGAATGCATACCCTTATGTGCGCCCAGAGATCAATCACACATAAGTTCACAAATTATAACATAAGTATCATCACAAATGTTATTACATCACGATATTTAAACACATAGTCTTAACACAAACGTAGCGGAAGTATAAATAAAAATTCTCTCGTGGTAGCTCCAGTCACAGGTACATTGACTGGTTGACAGCAAGACTAGTAATCTTCAGGGAAGTAGGCGTAGTAGTCACTATTACCTCCATCTGTTACCCATCCGGGATTTTTATCCAAGTAAGAGAAATAAACAAGCGTAAGTACATCTCGTACTCAACAAGTGTAACATGGGGTTCATGAGGCTCAAAAAGGCATATTCATTGGTTTATCAGCATGTAGCTTTTAGTTAGCATGATTTTAGCATAACAATAGCATCAAAATGTCTCAATATAAACATTAAACATATGATCCATGTGAAATGATTAATGAATAGCAAAAACATAATCATAAACAATTATTCAACTATTCCATAAGGGTCCAAGGCCACTCGTAACCGTGAGCACGGCTGTTATAACAGTTTTACACTCTGCAGAGGTTGTACACTTTCACTGTGGGTCGTGTTACCCAAATGCCCGGGTTAATTACTCCCAAAACACTACCAAGGTGAGCAGGCAGGGTAAACACTATGAAGTCTTTCGAAGGTTCGTCTAACAAGTTAGGGTCATTAGATTTCACTCGGCAAACAGATGTAGAGCCCCCCTTCCTGATGGCACAATAACACGCAGCCTATACACATGAGGACAGAGGCCGCACTATACCCGATTCGTCAAGCCATTCTTACGCCATAAAGGAATACCTCTAACAAGCTAGAAAAGGTCCTTCTATATGACTAAAGCCAGAGCCATATAGCCCCCACAGTTGTACTGTAAATCCCGGATTGTCGCTTATAGATGAGTCCTTATGGAGAGCAATTAGAGCATCAAAAGTAACCCCCATGCTCTAATCCCCTTTAAACATTAATCAAAATCATCTTTTAATGTTTGTTGCATATTCCTCTAATCAATTTACATGATCATAGTCCATGTTTAAGCACTAGCCACACTACTCAATGCAATATAATAGGTACCAAGGTAAAGGATCAATCGCTAAGTCATCCTTAACAAGGAATAAATGCATAATGATATTAATTGCATAAAGTGAATAGGACAACAAGGATAATCCCATGCTATACTTGCCTTGCTCAAACTGGTCCTGAAGATCTTGCTCGTAGTAAAGCTCTTGATCTCCAACAAATTTCTCACCGTCTATACTCGATCAACCATTATCAACAACACACATCCAGAGGCAATCATGCATTAACAAACAAGACTATAATTAGAACAATACACCAACAGTAAGAAAATAAAATAAAAAGTCTTTAAAATGAATCTACAACTTGCTAAGATCACACAGACGCGAAAATCACGAAAATCGGATCTAAAACGACAAAGTTATGAATTTCCAAAGATTTCCTATAGAAAAATAAATACTTTAATATAAACTTGAAAATAAATTATCTCAAACCTACTGTATAGTTCTATCATCATGTAGAGCTCGCAAATATGAATCTAACGCAATTTGAATGGATCAATTCGGAGCTAAAACGAAAATTCTACAACTAAAACAATCTGAATGGCAAAACTGTAAATATCAGAAAGCGTATTTTTCATTTACCGAGACGAAATACGTTTTCAACCGATCAAAGCGTACTCTGAGCTTTACGTTTTAGGACTGCGGGTTCTATACTTAAAAACTTCAGGGTTTCTTTTACAAAATTACGAACGAACCGGTATCTTCTAATTCTAGCCGTCGGATTTAGAATGAACGATCCAGATTGGATCTGGGGAAAACGGGCGGTGCTCCGGCCGGATTTGATCCCGACGTCGACTTTCCGCGGCGGCGCCATGGCCGGACTTGGCCTGAGCTCGTCGGAGCTTGTGAAGATGACCATACCGAGCACCAATCGCCAAACCGAAAGTACCAAAAGAAAGAGCACATCACCGCGACCTTACCCCGCGCGAGAATGAAGCGGAAGAGCAACCGGAAGGCGACGGCTAACTCGTCAAGGCGGCGGTGGAGGTGGAGCTCCGACGGTGACCTTCCCGGGAGGTCAAGGCTAGGGTCTTAGCGGCTCAATGAGAAGCGGGGAGTCATGCGGTTCCGTTTTATAGCCCGGAGGCGTCGCTAAGTAAGGAAGGGAGGGAGATTGGGGGCGGATTCGAATCACCGAATCGGGAGAAGAACGGCGTTCGTCGATGGAAAGCGCCGGAGGAAGAAGAAGGAAAGGGGAAAGTGTCAATGACAGGCGGGACCCACAAGTCAGCGACTCAGGCGGGAGACGCGGCCGCTGCGGAACGCGAGCGCGCGCGCGAGTTGGGCCGACTGGCCGCGGCTCGGGCTCGGCCCAGGAAGAGAAGATGCGGACGCGGGAGGAAATGGGCTGCCGGCTGAGCTGGGCCAAAAGCAAGAAGAAAGGAAATTTTCTTTTTCTTTTTCCTTTTCAATTATTTCAAAGCATTTTCAAATGATTTTGGAATCAAATTTGAATTTGAATCAAACCACTCATCTCAAAAATTCAAATGCAACAGCATGAGTGCACAAACATGTTTCTACTCTTATATTTGATTTTAAATTTATAAAAATTATTCTTATTCTAAATTTTGCATGCTTCACAAAAATAAATATAAAAATCATGTTTTTCCTATTTTTCTTCTTTTCAAATTTTTAGGGTGTTACAATTCTACCCCCCTTAAAATGAATCTCGTCCCGAGATTCGACCGATGCTTACTCAAACAGTTGCGGGTAGGTTTTTCTCAGATCCTCTTCTCGTTCCCAAGTAGCCTCTTCTGCTGTGTACCGATTCCATTGTACTTTACACATTTTGATTGTTCTACTTCTTGTGACTCTGTCCGTAGTCTCTAAAATTCTAACCGGAAACTCTTCATATGTAAGATCCTCCTTAACAGTAAGTTCCTCTAATGGAATCTGCTCCTCTGGTACTCGTAAACATTTCTTCAATTGAGACACATGGAACACATCATGTACACCTGCCAAACTTTCAGGTAATTCCAACTGATATGCCACTTCACCACGTCTCTCTACAATCTTGAAAGGTCCAATATATCTTGGTGCTAATTTACCCTTCATGTTGAACCTTCTCACACTCCTCATTGGCGATACTTTCAAATATACATAATCCCCTACTTCAAAGATTAACTCTCTTCTCCGAGTATCAGCGTAACTCTTCTGTCTGGACTGAGCTATTTTTAGATTATCTCTAATCATTCTCACTTTCTTTTCAGCATCCTTTAATACATCAGGCCCATACACTTGACTTTCCCCTGTCTGATTCCAGAATAACGGGGTCCTACATTTTCGTCCATATAAAGCCTCAAACGGTGCCATTTGAAGACTCTTCTGATAACTATTGTTATAAGAGAACTCTGCATAAGGCAAACTCTTATCCCAACTAGTACCATATTGTAAAGCACAAGCTCTCAACATATCTTCCAATATCTGATTAATTCTCTCCGTTTGACCATCTGTCTGAGGATGATAAGCTGTACTAAAATTTAGTTTGGTTCCCAATGATTCATGTATCTTTTGCCAATAATGAGATGTAAACTGAGTACCTCGATCAGACACAATCTTCTTAGGTACTCCATGTAGACTCACTATTCTTTCCATATACAACTCTGCCAACTTCGCACTGCTATATGTAGTCTTCACAGGCAGAAAATGAGCAACCTTAGTCAGACGATCCACTATCACCCAAATTGAATCATATCCTCTTTGAGTCCGTGGCAACCCAACTATAAAATCCATACCAACCTCTTCCCATTTCCACTCGGGTATCTGCATAGGCTGTAACAATCCTGCAGGTCTCTGATGTTCCGCTTTCACTCTTTGACAAGTATCACACAAAGCAACATACTCAGCAACATCTCTTTTTAAACCATACCACCAATATTTCTCTCTCAGATCCAAATACATTTTAGTACTCCCCGGATGTATGGAATAAGCTGACTCATGAGCTTCACGCAGAATTACCATTCTGATATCCTTATCTTCAGGCACACACAGCCTTTTTTCAAACCATAGCGTACCATTATCATCCTTACGGAACCCTGGAGATTTACCTTTCGCTATGTTTTCAGCTATCTCCCTCAACTTTTCATCCTTCTGCTGACCTTTACGGATCTCTTGCTCTAGAGTAGGCTCTAATACTAATTCCACTGCATTGGTAATAAATCCTAAGTTCAAATACTTGCACTCGGCACACAATTCCTTTGGCATAGGCATTACTTGTATTTCATTTGCATAACTTTTCCTACTAAGAGCATCAGCAACAACGTTGGCCTTTCCGGGATGATAATGCACCTCTAGATCATAGTCTTTTATCAACTCCAACCATCTACGCTGCCTCAAGTTCAGATCCATTTGAGTAAAGATATACCTTAAACTCTTGTGATCAGTGTATATATCACTCTTGTGTCCAATCAAATAATGTCTCCATATCTTTAATGCATGAACTACTGCAGCTAATTCCAAATCATGAGTAGGGTAATTTAACTCATGCTTCCTCAACTGCCTCGATGCATATGCCACAACTCTACCTTCTTGCATCAGTACACATCCCAAACCCAATCGAGATGCATCACAATAAATAGAGAAAGGTTTACTCAAATCTGGCAAAACTAAGACGGGTGCAGTCGTCAATCTCTTCTTTAGTTCCTCAAAATTAGCCTGACACTTCTCGGACCACACAAACTTGGCATTCTTCTCCAATAATGCAGTCATTGGTTTTGCAAGCTTTGAAAATCCCTCTATAAATCTTCTATAATAACCAGCTAATCCTAAGAAGCTACGGATCTCACTCACATTGATGGGTGGTTTCCAATTTAATACATCTTTCACCTTGACAGGATCTACTGATATTCCTCCATTAGAGACAATATGACATAGAAAAGAAACTTCCTTCAACCAAAACTCACATTTACTCCTCTTTGCATATAGTTGGTGTTCTCTGAGCTTCTGCAAAACCAACCTCAAATGTTCCGCATGTTCTTCCTCAGTCTTGGAAAATACTAGAATATCATCGATGAATACCACTACAAACTTATCCAGATATTCCATGAATACCTTATTCATCAAATACATAAAGTATGCAGGAGCATTAGTCAGACCAAAAGACATCACTGTATACTCATACAACCCATACCGAGTAGTAAAAGCTGTCTTTGGTACATCACTAGCACGAATCTTCAACTGATGATATCCAGAACGAAGATCAATCTTGGAAAATACACAAGCTCCTCTCAACTGATCAAACAGGTCATCAATCCTAGGCAATGGGTACTTGTTCTTAATAGTAACCTCATTAAGAGACCGATAATCTACACACATCCTCTGAGTTCCATCCTTCTTATCCACAAAAATCACTGGTGCTCCCCAAGGTGAAGAACTAGGACGAATAAAACCCTTACCCTGCAACTCCTTGATTTGTTTCTTAAGTTCTTCTAATTCATTTACTCCCATTCTATATGGACGCTTAGCTATAGGTGCAGTTCCAGGTAATAATTCAATAATAAATTCAATATCACGATCTGGTGGCATACCTGGCAATTCCTCTGGAAACACATCTGGAAACTCCTCCACAACTGGATCTTCCTGGTTGGCACCATCATTGAGCTGGTTCACTGTAGCAGTCTCTTGTTTTTGCACTTTTACTTCAACCCTGATTCTATCACCCTTCGGTGTTGCCAGTACAACTGTTTTATCCTTACACTGAATCTCTGCTTGTTGTTGCATCATCCAATCCATTCCCAATATAAGATCAATCCCAGCTGTTCTCAATACTATCGGGCTAACTGTAAACTCTACCCCCCTTAAGTTGAGACTAATCGGAAGACAGCGATAAGATGCTGGCATGCTTCCCCCAGGTGAGTTTACTAAGATAGGGTTCTTCATGGCACATAAATGGATTCTATGTATTCTAACAAATGATTGCGATATGAAAGAATGTGATGCTCCAGAATCAAAAAGTACAGTGGCGGGAGTAGAGTGGACATCGAACGTACCAAGCATAACTTCTGGCTCCTCCACTGCAGTTTCCTGGGACAAGTGATTCACCCTTCCTGAGTTAGGTGCGGTCTTCTGGTGGCTGCTCTGTCTCTGGGGAGTCTGCTGGTTAAGCTTCTCCGGGCAATTGTAAGACAAGTGACCTTCTTTTCCACATCGGAAACACTTGTTGGGGGTATTGGGAACACTGGTCTTCATAGGAGTGTTATTGGAAGGACCCTGACGCTGTGCTTGATTTCCATTCTGCTGCGGTGGACGTTGGTTGCTATTCTGTGGCTGGAATGGGGGACGTTGCGGAAACTGTCCACGGAATGGGGCTTTACCACGATTCCACTGTCCAGAGGGAGGCCTCTGCTGAGTATTCTGCTGAAAACCAGTACGCAGACGGGTGTTGCTATTAGAGACTTGTCCCTGTAACCTCTTCCTCTTTGCATCCATTTCCTTGCGCTTGCTATCCACCACGATAGCGCGGTTTACAAGCGTCTGAAAATTAGGGTAGGTATTGGACATCAACTGCAACTGTAGTCCATCATATAATCCCTTCAAGAAGCGGCGCTGCTTATCATGGTCATTGGCCACCTCATGTGGAGCATATCGTGACAATTGAGCAAACTTGTCACGGTACTCAGCTACAGTCATTGACCCTTGGGTCAGGTTCCTGAATTCCTCCGCCTTCAACTCTATCATTCCTTCAGGTATATGGTATGCCCTGAAGTTCTCCCTAAACTCCTGCCAGGTGACTGCAGGAGCATTGGCAGGACGACCATACTCATATGACTCCCACCAATCCTGAGCTTCTCCCTGAAGTTGCCCAGAAGCAAACAACACCTTCTGTCGGTCATCACATTGGGCAATAGTGAGTTGTTTCTCCACTGCACGAAGCCAATCATCGGCCTCCAAAGGGTCAGCAGCATGTGTGAACACTGGGGGACGACCCTTCAAAAACTCACCACGCTTGTCACGTGGTTGAGCCCCAACAACTGGCTGATTTTGCTGATTTTGCACTAGTTGCTGCATCAACTGCGTCTGTACCGCCAACAGTTGCTCAATAGTTGGTGGCGGTGGTGGTGGTGGATTTGGGGGAATGTTTCCACGACCTCTGCCTCTTCCTCTTCCAGCCATCTGCCACCCATAAACATGCAAACTTTAAGAATTCCATGATTTCAACCACTTATAAGATTAAGAAGGAGATCTGAAAGTTTTCTGGACGAGTAGCATTGTTGACAGTTCAGTATTTCAATCATATCTCGAGCTACAGAAATCCAAAAGAGGCGTGCCTTATATGGTTGGAAAGCTTATAAAATTATCCACAATTTCTATTCAGACCTCAAGATCAGATTATGTCGTTATGTCTATGAAAAAGAAGGCGTAACAGAAACTGTTCCAGATTCCAGACTGTGCAGAAACTTTAACTTGTACAAATTATATCTCTCGAACCAGATCAGATAAAAAGGTGATTCCAGTGGCATTTGAAAGATGCTTGAGTCTAGTTTCTCTCATAAAAATTTCATAAATGTTGCACGAACCGTTTTTAAACTATATCAGAAACATTGAAGACTGCTCCAGAAAACAGCAAGGACAGAAACGTGATAATATCAAACCCCAACTATTATTCCTTGACTATTAAACTTATTATTCTTAAGAATGGAACTTGTAGACATGCCTACAAATCCCGACACTCAAACAAAGATCCAACTCACACATAAGCATAATAATAAAGCAACTAGCACACCAAGGTTCAAACCACACGACAGACTCGACTGACTCACTGACGTTACTAAGAACGTTCTTATTACATAAAGGACTCCTACTTCCTAAAGAAGTGGCTCATGCTCTAATGTCTCATAAATCTTGGGCATGCCTTGGTTTGCTCGGAGCTCATCAATGGTTGCTTGGCACCTCTTGATAGTCTTCCCTTGTGTCTTCACCATCTCTTCTAACTGCAGCTTCCTATCCATCATATCATAGACAAAATTCACCATCACCCGAGGTAGTGGCTCTAGCTGCACTGGATCTGTCATAGCCCATCCAAGTTCGGGGTGTGCACGAGGAAAGAAGCGATAAATGTCATGCTTCATAAGGTTAAAGCGAAGATAGCGGAGACCCATACATGCTTCAAAAGCAGCATCTTCAATGCTATCCTCTATAGTAGCTCGATGTCCCACGTGAGAGAACATCCTGTCCAGCTGATATGCCCCCTTGTCTTCCTTATGGGCAAAGATGCTTGCCCTTGCCTTCCAGTATGTGTCCTCCAGTGGGTGAGTGTACTCCCAGCAGACGTACTCCACAGCTGGATGCCAGTCAGCGAAGTAAGCAGTGAGCATCCCCACCAGGCGAAGATGAGAGACAACATTCCCTCCATTCCTGTGGTAGATCCTCACAGTCCACCCCATTGGAGCAGGTGGCATATCTTCAGGAGCTTCATTTGATGGAGGCGGGGGTTGTACTCCTTCATTAGCTTCCTCTTCATCATCTTCAATCTTGACGATTTCTGGATCTTCTTCAGACTCAGGCTCTTCCTGGGAAGGTGCTGGTGCTTGGACTGGTGTTACAGGAGTCTGCTCCTGTTCCTGAGGTTCTGGCTCTTGTGGCTCTTCAGTTGCATGCAGAGCACGAGGTGGGTAGTATCCTCCAGAGCTAATGCGGGCAGTCTTACGGTCACGGGCCATCTATAGAATTTTTAGATGAAGTTAGAATAGAGGCAAAATTTCGTAATAGAATGTGACATAAGAAGCATAAAAATTTATCAAATAACAAGAGCAAGATAGTGAGCATAAAAATAGTGTAAAGATGATACTAAATCGACCATTCCTAGCTAGGCTTGCGTCCTACAGCCAACAAGAGCTCTGATACCAATTTGTCACACCCATTTATCGACCAAATGGAATGCATACCCTTATGTGCGCCCAGAGATCAATCACACATAAGTTCACAAATTATAACATAAGTATCATCACAAATGTTATTACATCACGATATTTAAACACATAGTCTTAACACAAACGTAGCGGAAGTATAAATAAAAATTCTCTCGTGGTAGCTCCAGTCACAGGTACATTGACTGGTTGACAGCAAGACTAGTAATCTTCAGGGAAGTAGGCGTAGTAGTCACTATTACCTCCATCTGTTACCCATCCGGGATTTTTATCCAAGTAAGAGAAATAAACAAGCGTAAGTACATCTCGTACTCAACAAGTGTAACATGGGGTTCATGAGGCTCAAAAAGGCATATTCATTGGTTTATCAGCATGTAGCTTTTAGTTAGCATGATTTTAGCATAACAATAGCATCAAAATGTCTCAATATAAACATTAAACATATGATCCATGTGAAATGATTAATGAATAGCAAAAACATAATCATAAACAATTATTCAACTATTCCATAAGGGTCCAAGGCCACTCGTAACCGTGAGCACGGCTGTTATAACAGTTTTACACTCTGCAGAGGTTGTACACTTTCACTGTGGGTCGTGTTACCCAAATGCCCGGGTTAATTACTCCCAAAACACTACCAAGGTGAGCAGGCAGGGTAAACACTATGAAGTCTTTCGAAGGTTCGTCTAACAAGTTAGGGTCATTAGATTTCACTCGGCAAACAGATGTAGAGCCCCCCTTCCTGATGGCACAATAACACGCAGCCTATACACATGAGGACAGAGGCCGCACTATACCCGATTCGTCAAGCCATTCTTACGCCATAAAGGAATACCTCTAACAAGCTAGAAAAGGTCCTTCTATATGACTAAAGCCAGAGCCATATAGCCCCCACAGTTGTACTGTAAATCCCGGATTGTCGCTTATAGATGAGTCCTTATGGAGAGCAATTAGAGCATCAAAAGTAACCCCCATGCTCTAATCCCCTTTAAACATTAATCAAAATCATCTTTTAATGTTTGTTGCATATTCCTCTAATCAATTTACATGATCATAGTCCATGTTTAAGCACTAGCCACACTACTCAATGCAATATAATAGGTACCAAGGTAAAGGATCAATCGCTAAGTCATCCTTAACAAGGAATAAATGCATAATGATATTAATTGCATAAAGTGAATAGGACAACAAGGATAATCCCATGCTATACTTGCCTTGCTCAAACTGGTCCTGAAGATCTTGCTCGTAGTAAAGCTCTTGATCTCCAACAAATTTCTCACCGTCTATACTCGATCAACCATTATCAACAACACACATCCAGAGGCAATCATGCATTAACAAACAAGACTATAATTAGAACAATACACCAACAGTAAGAAAATAAAATAAAAAGTCTTTAAAATGAATCTACAACTTGCTAAGATCACACAGACGCGAAAATCACGAAAATCGGATCTAAAACGACAAAGTTATGAATTTCCAAAGATTTCCTATAGAAAAATAAATACTTTAATATAAACTTGAAAATAAATTATCTCAAACCTACTGTACAGTTCTATCATCATGTAGAGCTCGCAAATATGAATCTAACGCAATTTGAATGGATCAATTCGGAGCTAAAACGAAAATTCTACAACTAAAACAATCTGAATGGCAAAACTGTAAATATCAGAAAGCGTATTTTTCATTTACCGAGACGAAATACGTTTTCAACCGATCAAAGCGTACTCTGAGCTTTACGTTTTAGGACTGCGGGTTCTATACTTAAAAACTTCAGGGTTTCTTTTACAAAATTACGAACGAACCGGTATCTTCTAATTCTAGCCGTCGGATTTAGAATGAACGATCCAGATTGGATCTGGGGAAAACGGGCGGTGCTCCGGCCGGATTTGATCCCGACGTCGACTTTCCGCGGCGGCGCCATGGCCGGACTTGGCCTGAGCTCGTCGGAGCTTGTGAAGATGACCATACCGAGCACCAATCGCCAAACCGAAAGTACCAAAAGAAAGAGCACATCACCGCGACCTTACCCCGCGCGAGAATGAAGCGGAAGAGCAACCGGAAGGCGACGGCTAACTCGTCAAGGCGGCGGTGGAGGTGGAGCTCCGACGGTGACCTTCCCGGGAGGTCAAGGCTAGGGTCTTAGCGGCTCAATGAGAAGCGGGGAGTCATGCGGTTCCGTTTTATAGCCCGGAGGCGTCGCTAAGTAAGGAAGGGAGGGAGATTGGGGGCGGATTCGAATCACCGAATCGGGAGAAGAACGGCGTTCATCGATGGAAAGCGCCGGAGGAAGAAGAAGGAAAGGGGAAAGTGTCAATGACAGGCGGGACCCACAAGTCAGCGACTCAGGCGGGAGACGCGGCCGCTGCGGAACGCGAGCGCGCGCGCGAGTTGGGCCGACTGGCCGCGGCTCGGGCTCGGCCCAGGAAGAGAAGATGCGGACGCGGGAGGAAATGGGCTGCCGGCTGAGCTGGGCCAAAAGCAAGAAGAAAGGAAATTTTCTTTTTCTTTTTCCTTTTCAATTATTTCAAAGCATTTTCAAATGATTTTGGAATCAAATTTGAATTTGAATCAAACCACTCATCTCAAAAATTCAAATGCAACAGCATGAGTGCACAAACATGTTTCTACTCTTATATTTGATTTTAAATTTATAAAAATTATTCTTATTCTAAATTTTGCATGCTTCACAAAAATAAATATAAAAATCATGTTTTTCCTATTTTTCTTCTTTTCAAATTTTTAGGGTGTTACAGCCTTCATCTATAATTGGCTATCATCAGTCAACAACCTACGTCAGTCATTGGCTTTCATCATTTGTCAGTGGCCTCCACCTATCATTGGTTGTCAGCAGCCTTCGTTAGCTATTGGCCTTTGTCGGTTATTGGCTTTCATCATTTGTCAGTGGCCTTTACCTATCATCGGTTCTCAGCGTCCTTCGTCAGTTATTAGCCTTCATCAGTGATTGGCTTTCATCATTTGTCAGTGGCCTTCATCACTCATTGGTTTTTAGCAGCCTTCGTCACTTATCAGTCTTCGCTAGTCAACAACCTTCGTCAGTCAGTTGCCTTCACCAGTCAGTAGCCTTCATCTATCACTGGGTATCATCAGTCTACAACCTTCGTAAGTCATCGACATTCATCAGTTAGAGGCCTTCATCTATCATTAGGTGTCCTCAGTCAACAACCTTCGTCAGTCAGTGGCCTTCATCACTCATTGGTTTTTAGCAGCCTTCGTCACTTATCAGTCTTCGCTAGTCAACAGCCTTCGTCAGTCAGTTGCCTTCACCAGTCAGTGGCCTTCATCTATCACTGGGTATCATCGGTCTACAACCTTCGTAAGTCATCGGCATTCATCAGTTAGAGGCCTTTATCTATCATTGGGTGTCCTCAGTCAAGAACCTTCATCAGTCATTGGCCTTCGTCAGCCAGCAGCCTTCGTCTGTTAGTAGCCATCGTCAGTCATTGGCCTTCGCCTATTAGAAGCCTTCATCAGTTATTGGCCTTCGTCATCCAGCAAGCCTTTGTCAGTCATTGGCCTTTGTCAGCCAGCAACCTTCGTCTATCAGCAGCCTTCGTCAGTCATTGACCTTCGTCAGCCACTAGCCTTCGTCAGTCATTGGCCTCCATCACTCAGCAACCTCCATCTATCAGTAGCCTTAATCAGTCTTGGCCTTCCTTAGTCAGCAACTTTCATTAGTCAGTGGCCTCCATCAACAATTGACCTTCAGCAGCCACCAAACCTTCAAACCCTCTAATGCTAACACTTCTCATTTTTGCAGGTTGTATCGTTCAATTTTTCTTTCTTAGGTCTTTTATAATACGCATCAACCCTAATGTTATTTGAGCTTTCATAGGGAACTAATCCTTTTTACATTCAATACTACAAGTCATATCTATACCCGTGCAGGTTCTTAAATGACAGCCTTCACTAGCCATCCAAAACTATGTACCTCATTCGAGGGCATCATTCTTTATGCGAAGACAATAACTTTTGTTCAAGCTCAACCATCATTTTTGCATGCGACATCGACGCCTACATTGGCATCACCTCTGGCATGACAGGCTTCGCCATCATCTTCAGTGACTTCACCAACATCGCCTCTGCCAAAGTGTCTTTTTTTAGGAAGGCCTTCGCCAACGAACTTTGTAGGAGGGCCTTTGCCATCACCTTATGTATCTACACCAACCTCACCTCCGCCAAACACCTTTGCAGGAGGGCCTTCGCCATCACCTTTGGCATCTACACCAACCTCGCCTCCGCCAAACACCAAAGAAGGAGGGTCTTCGCAAACAGTCATGGCGAACCAGGATGACTCGCCTTCGCCAATACATCATCACGAGGGGGCTTCACCAACACCTTCGACGTCAACAACAATATCTACTCCACCAAGAATCTTTGTAGGAGGGTCCTCGGCAGAAGGGGCTTCACCATCACCTTCACCTACCACAACGGCTTGAGAGTCTTCGTCAGCACCTCTAGCATCAATGCCCACAATGACTTATCATCATTGCCAAGAGCAAGGGGCTTCATTAACTCCTTTGACACTAAGATCTACCACTCCTTCATCAACCACTTCGACTCAAGGGGCTCATCAGCAACTCTAGTCCGAATATCTACTTTTGCTACTACAACTACATCGACTACACCAAGGGAGACGAAGGATTTGGCCATGAGCACCGGCCATGAGGAGCTTGGGGAGCATATCAGAGGCCCAACAACTCTAAAACACAAAGTCTTTTTGCCCAGCGCTCATGAGAAGGCCTTGAAGATGAAGACCTCCATGCCGAGAAGGCTTTGAAGATGAAGGCCTCCAAGCCAAGAAGGCTTGGGAGAAAGACCTCCACGCTGAGAAGGCCTTGAAGATGAAGACCTCCACACCAAGAAGGCTTGGGGATGAAGATCTCCGTGCCAAAAAGACCTCAGAGCCGAAGACCTTCACATCGTGAAGACATTGGAGGAGATGGCCTTGAAGATGAAGGCCTGTGCACCAAGCAAAGCCAACGAACCATGTCATAGAAGTGCAGAAAGAAGCTAAAGCCCAAAGGTGAAGACATTCGAAAGAACAAGGCACTTAAATGTAGACACCTTAGGACTTAGAACATGTATAGGTTAGAATCGTGCGCGTGCTCTTTTCTCTATGCCCTTTTCCCACATGGTTTTTGGGATGGAGTTTTTAGTGAGGCGTGCACATGTGGTTTGCGAAGGGCACTCCTCGCTGAAAGGTCCTAATGGCTAGAGGGAGGGTGAATAGCATATTTAAAAATTCTACAACAATACTAAAACAAGTGATTAGTAAATAAGATGGCGAAGGAAATTTTACGCTAGCACTACACTTGTGTTGCAAGCTACCTACCGATTTCTAATCTTTATGCTCTCTAGTATATCACACAAGGGCTGTGTCACTAATTTACACCTAGGTGGTCAAGCTAGCAAGAGAACTACAACTAAAGTGCTACACTAGCTACACTAACTAGCTACAACTACCACAAGTAAATACACTAAGTAATGCAAGAGTGTGGTAGAGAAGATATACCGCAGTGGCAAGTGATCAATCCTTGAATACCCTAGAATACCAAGAAGACAATGAAGACACAATGATTTTTCTTCCAAGGTTCACCTGCTTGCTGGCAAGGTAGTCTCATTGTGGCGATTCACTCACTTGGAGGTTCACGCGCTAATAGGTATCACATGCCTAACCCGCAACCGGGTGCCACACAACCAACACAAGATGAGGATCCACAAGCCTCGCGTAATCCATTAGAGTTGCCTTTGATGCTCCACCTAGGAAGGCACAAGAACCTCTCACAATCACAATGATTGGAGTCGGAGACAATCACCTTCCTCCGCTTAATGATCCACCAATCACCGGGCCATCTAGGTGTCGGCAAACACCAAGAGTAATAAGTTCTCCACTAGCCCAAATCATCCAACTAGTGCCACAAGATGCTAGAACACTAAGCAATGCACTAGAGGCTCTCCAATCTCACTCAAGATGATGAAATCAAGTGTGCAAGTGAGGGAGTGGTGTGCTCAGCTCCTAAAGGGTGTACACAGGTGTGGGAAGTGCCAACAGGGTGGCCAAGGTCGGCCACCACCTCTATTTATAAGCTCACAAGAAAATAGAGCCGTTACCCCTTAGAGCAGTTTTCTGCGAGAGCACCGGACACGGCGGTGCGGTCACCGGACAGGGGTGGTGGTGCCCCTCCAATGGTCATCCAATGGCTACTAAGGGGCACCGAATAGAGCGGCAGTGGCACCACACATGGCACAACAGTGCCACTCCGGCCATACCACCGAAAACACCAGTCTCTAGAAAATTAGGGTGGTGCACCACCCTAGGGGTGGTAGTGCCCGCGGTGGTGCCTGACTCCAGTTCCCCTGCTCTCTGGATAAAAGTGGCAGTGCGCCTGGCGGTGCACCGTTGTGCCTGGGGTGGTTCACACTGCCACGTGCAGTGCAAGCCCCCAACTTCACCTCCTCGGCCGAGGCCAAATGGTCACCGCCACAGGGTGGGCGGTGCACTGGACTGGTAGTGGCAGTGCTAGTCTAACACTTCCCTCTCGGCCTTGTCCAGCTGGTCACCGCCCTAGTGGTGGCGGTGCACTGGACAAGGGGTGGCGGAGTGCATAGAGGCAGCACCTCATCCCCTTATTCGCTTCCTTTGATTCCTTTGCAAATGTGCCAACACCACAAGTGTTTTAGAATCACATGCAAGTGTGTTAGCATTTTCATAATCATTTTGCAAAGGTTAATCACTTCTCACCGATTGTGCACTAGGCCTAAAATGCATATGTAAGTTTTCCAACACCTAGTGGCACTAGATGATCGAGTTGTCTGATAAGAGCTCCCCTCTTAATAGTATGACCATCTATCCTAAATGTGATCACACTCTCTATAGTGTCTTGATCACCAAAACAAAATAGCCCTATGGATGTCACCTTTGCCTTGAGCCCATTTTGTTTTTCTCTTTCTTCTTTTCTAAGTTCGGAGCTTGATCATCATCACATGTCCACACCATCACCATGGACTTCATTTCATCTGGCCATCTCCATCCACGAGTGCCACTTACACTACTAGGGATGTGTACATCAATGATGCTCTTCTTTCATCACTGAAGACTCCAAAATCGTCACATATATTATTTTATGATGAATTTGTGACGATATGGTATTCGTCATTGAATGCGCATCATATTTTACCTACCGTGACGAAACGTCTATTTTTGTCATTGATATAGCCCCTTTTTCGTCATTGAATGCACTAGATGAAATGGCCGTCGTCATAGAAGTGTATTCTTTCTATGACGATCTATTTTCGTCATTGATATAGCCCCTTTTTCGTCATGACTTGCCGTCTATTAGACGGCCAGACAACGTTTGCCACGCTGGCAGCTGACGTGTCTTGTCCACGTGGCGCGTCCACATTGCAGGTGACGTGTCCGACCACGTGGCCAGTGATGTGGATGGTCCATGTGTTCACTTTTTATTGGGCCACAAGGCTTGCTGTGATAGGTTCTCATTTTCGTCACTGAAGTAAATAGAAATTCGTCACAGAATCAATTACCAAATCGTCACAGAAAGGTCAGATAATTCATCACAAGTGCACATGCTGATTTCATTATAGAATGCAAATAATACTGGAATGACCAAAAGCTTCCATAAATTAATAGATCCAGTATTCCAATGACCAACAACTTAATCAACAATTCTAAACTCGGTTCACATAACTCACTAGACATCACATTTGAACTACTAGTTTCATCTCAGTTCACATTAACATCATAGGAAATAATAAAAAGTTGCCAACCACCAACAACATAAGTTACTTCATAAACAAAATCACCAGCAGACCCCTTGCTTAATGAACCAGCAGCTACAAGCAGCGCTCATGTCAAAGAAGCATTGTTGATGGCCAAGATACGTTTGAGCAGCGCATTGTTCTCCTCCATTTCCTTGTTGTTTATCTCTATCAGCTTCTTGTACTCCTCCATCTCCTTTTGTGTCCTCGCCAGCTTTTCCTCAGTTTCTTCACTTCTCTTCCTGAGTTCATCGATTTCACCTTGTACAGCAGCCGTAGCTTCAGCTACTAGTTGCTCCCGAAGCTCGCTTTCATTTGATGATGATGATTTGGAGGATGGCACTGGTTTGATGCCAACACTCTTCAGAAAAAGGTTTGAGCCATTCTGGGAGAGCACCTGGGACACAACCTGCACACTGGACATTGTTGTCTCACCTTCAGCAACAGGTTCTGTCCTCAAAGCTTCCATATTTGACTGAAACAGCAATGACCCATCATTAGTTGATACTTATTGCATTAATTTGAGGAGGAAATATCACACAAGATATATTTTAAAAAATAAAAACCTATGCTGCATTGACAGAGACTGATGCCAAAGTGATTTGCAATCATGAGTCATTTATTTGTTGTCAGGTTACTGAATACAAGTAGAAGTCAACAACATAGGATTATTATTTAGCAAGTATGTCTAGCTATATTGGATTATGACCAGTTTTGAGCAAAAGACAATACAAAATGTTTGAAACAAGACATATTATCCAATTAATGAATATTTGTTGGCACAACGAAATAGATGTCGTGACTTACAACTACTTCTCTTGCTAGTTCAGTCAGACCATGTTTGGAGCTGGTATGGCAGGTCTTGAAGGCCTCCACCGCATCAAGTTCTTCATTTTGTTCTGTGCTTGGTTCTGCATTGTTTTTCTTCTTCTGTTTCATAGATAACCAATTACAGCAAAGTTTTCTCAGATGAAATGCAAAATAAGTTATTTAGTGCAAATATGTACAGGGTACTCTTTACTTACATATGCATGTAAGTGTGCCACATAGCTGCGAGAACCCGTAGCTTGATGATACTTGACTTTACGACGATTCTGCTTGTTCTTTTCACTTGATTCCTACAAGATAATGAACATGTCAGATGAGATCATAGGTTTAAAATGAGAAGATCCTTTAGAAACTTATTGAGAAAGAATATATGACAAGATACCTATTTATCTGAAAAACAGTAAGATGGTAATTTTCAACTCTTGCAGAGTTGTCTACTCTTTTATGCCCCTATACAACTTCTATGAAATGTACATCTCAAATTGTCTGAATGCTCACCATGAACTGCCTTTCTATTGTTCTGTTCATGATTTTGTCCATTAGAATATGTTATTCTATCCTTTGATGAATGGACTGATATTTAAGGGCATATTTGTAATCCTTTTTGTTTGCAGGATATATATGACCAACCCTTTTTCCCAAGTACATTCTGCTAATTGCTCCAATTTAGGAGTTTAGGGAATCTTTTTGTTTGAAAATATTTATGTGTTACACTGCTTTTCATTGAAGGGCCTGGGTATAACAAGAAGGATTGATGAGATGATATGTTTAAAATGAGAAGATCCTTTGGAAACTGAATGAGAAAGAATATATGAGAAGATACCCATACCATGTTTTTGGATCAGACCACTTTGCAACTAGAGATGGAACAAAATTCAGTGGTGGAAAGAAAATATATCTTGCCATGTTCATATGGAGTATTTTATGTTCAGATTGAGGATTTGAAACTTTCATCAGTGCATTCATCCAGGAAAGCAGGTACTATTTATGTCTTGCCATGTCAGAAACAAATTAGTGGCCGAGTCATCATGTTTGCTAATGGGAAAACCACATGGTAATTGAAATGTCGTTTGTTTTTATAACCCTAACAAATTAGTCTCTGGCTCTAATGTCATTTTACAATTTGACAGAAACATTTTGTGGCTACGCAATTCATTGATAAATCACAATCATTTTGGGCGCTAAAAAATAAGATGCTCAAACTGGAAAGTACAAAAGCAACCCTGAGAAGCAAGAAGGAACAGACCTTTGTTGTAACCTGTAATATGACATGATAGTTTCATAGTGGAGACATCGTATGGGTCTACATCTGCATTATTTGGCCCCAATGCCATGGTCCAAAGCTGAGACAGCACAGGTAGAATGTGTCAAGATTTACTGTTATACCTAGGTCACAGATGGATACATGTTAAACAAAGTCAGCTGCGAGTAGTAGATAAATGAGTTTAGCAGTTACATGGTGATCAGGCAAACAAAACTTGTAGCAATAACTCTTAGGGTCCAGATTTTAGAGTCAATTAGCCTAGCTGAATCCATGCAGCATGAATATATAGGAAGGACGTCCCCTAATTTGGTAAACCTCGTAATAATGCAATAGCATATAGATGTCTAATAAGCACATGGTTGTCTCCTTTGAAGAAAAAAATAGGACACTGCAAAAGAGATTGTGTAGAAAAAAAGAATCTATTTGTACCTTCATCTTAGCATCGTCGTTGAGGATCGTCGTTTGAGCAGACCTGGATAATGGATCTGTAAAAATTTCATGAGCAAATAAACAGATAAGGTCAGGATTTGCAGTGAATTGAAGGAAAGAAAAGAGAAGACGGAAAAAATTCGAATCCATTGCCTAAAGAGAGATGTATCCGGCCTAAACGCAACGGCGACCAAAAACCATATTCATCAGAAAAGCATAGAGAACAACATTAAGTAATAGAGACTGTACCCACAGGAGGACAATGAACAAATGAATGCAAAAATGATATGGGATTCCTGATCAACTAGTGAAACCGTCGAGGGTGGGTACATCTAATAGTACAGGCTGATCTCATCTGGTGACAACTGCGAGGCTGGCATGCGAGGACGTGGAGGGAGGGAGGCCGGAGAGAAGGGAGAGCGGAGGATAAATTTGTAGGCCGACAAATCTCACTAACCTGGGCGAAAATGGCGGCTAGGGTTTCTTGGAGCACAGAATCAGCGTCAACAACGAAGGGGAGCCCGGAGGCCCTGCCGCCGTTGCGCACGGGACGCCCTCAGCTAGGGCGGCGCCTCCGCTGTAGTGGGGCCCTTGGGCGTACAACCACCGAGGCGGCGCTTCCGCTAGCATCGCCGGCTGCATGCCTACGGGCGCTGTCAGGTGGTGGATGGCGCAGGAGGAGCTACGCTCCGGCACGGTGTCGTCGCAGGCCTTGGAGCTCACAGATGGAGGAGAGGAAGAGCCGGCGGAGTCTGCGAGGCGGCGACGTGTGGCATCGCGTGTGGAGCGGTCGCCGAGGAGACGGATGGGGCGAGGCAGTTTTTTTCCTCGACGGGCCCGTGGGGATAAGGATGCGGAGGGTTGGTGGGGTGGCCCTCTGGACATGGGCGTGGTGGGCATCCGGTGCGTGCAAGCGTGATCGAACAGACAGGGGCGGTATACTGGCACTCTGGCAGCATGAGTAAACAGATTAGTTTGGTCTCCTGCATCTTGTCCTTGTCGAATTGGCACGCCGGGCCACGGAACTAGCCACCACAATCTCATAACTATAGAATAGCTTTGCGACACAACAATGCACAAGCAGCGAGTTGAAGAGTTGAACTCAAAGGGTCCGAAAAATCTCTAACAATGAAGCTAAAAGGAGTTCTTTTGTTTCTTCACGTGGCATCCCTCTTAAAATCAAAACTACTAAAATAATTTTGAGACATCAAATGATCTCAAATGAAAATTTGATAAACATCAAAGTTGTAGAGGTCACGAAGATGTACAACTTTTATTTTGGTCATCTTGTCATTTGACAAAATTTGAACCTTTCAAATTTGAAATTTAAAAAAATGACAAGTTCGAACCAAAATTTAAGATCCAAAATGATTTCAACATAAAAAGTGATGAATACCAAAGTTGTTCAACTCATTAATATCTACAACTTTTATTTTAGTCAACTTGATATTCGACAAAATTTGAACCTTTCAAATTTGAAATTTTGAAAAAAAACAAGTTCGAACCAAAATTTGAGACCCAAATTGATTTCAACATAAAAAGCGATGAATACCAAAGTTGTTCAACTCATGAATATATACAACTTTTATTTTGGTCATTTCTTCATTTGACAAATTCTTATCACACGTTGTTCACTAATCTTACACATGTCTCATATAGTTTATAAAACCTTATGAGAGATGTGTCACATTTGTGAACAATGTCGTTACCACTTTGTCATATGAAGAAATGACCAATACAAAAGTTATAGATCTTGATGAGTTATTCAACTTTGGTATTTATCACTTTTTCAGCTGAAATCATTTGGGGAACCAAAATCTTGTCTGAAGTTGCATTTTTTTGAAATTCAAAATTTAAGATACTCAAAGTTTTCATATGTATATATTGACAAAACCAACAAAATAAATTGATAGAGAATGATTTTAGAAAATTTTAGGAAAAAAATCATCAGATTTGGAGTTAGTATGAGGAAGAAAAACTAGTTACAAAGTTGACCCACAGATTAAAAAAATAAATCACACTGTTCACTAAGATCATGTAAGGATCATCTAGAATAGTGTGATTTTTCTTTTTAATCTATGAGTAAACATTGTAACTAGTTCTCCCTCATACTAACTTCAAATGTGATGGTTTTTTTTCCTAAAAATTTCTAAAATCATGCTTCAGCATTTAAGTTTGATCAAACTTGGATGTGACAATGTTTTACACATTTTAAAATTTGAAATTTGAAATTTGACAAGTTCAAACCAAATTTTCAAAGCCTAAATTATTTCATATGCAAAAGTGATGAATACAAAAGTTGTTCAACTCATCAAGATCTACAACTTTTATTTTGGTCATCTTGTCATTTGACAAAATTTGAACCTTTCAAATTTGAAATTTTAAAAAATGATAAGTTCGAACCAAAATTTGAGACCCAAAATGATTTCAACATAAACAGTGATGAATACTAAAGTTGTTCAACTCATTAATATTTACAACTTTTATTTTAGTCATCTTGTCATTTGACAAAATTTGAACCTTTCAAATTTGAATTTTTGAAAAACAACAAGTTCGAACCAAAATTTGAGACCCAAAATGATTTCAACATAAAAAGTGATGAATACCAAAGTTGTTCAAATCATTAATATATAAAACTTTTATTTTAGTCATCTTGTCATTTGACAAAATCTGAACCTTTCAAATTTGAAATTTTGAAAAATGACAAGTTCGAACCAAAATTTGAGACCCAAATTGATTTCAACATAAAAAGCGATGAATACCAAAGTTGTTCAACTCATGAATATCTACAACTTTTATTTTGTTCATTTCTTCATTTGACAAATTCTTAGTACACATTGTTCACTAATCTTACACATGTCTCATATAGTTTATAAAACCTTATGAGAGATGTGTCACATTTGTGAATAATGTCGTTACCACTTTGTCATATGAAGAAATGACCAATACAAAAGTTGTAGATCTTGATGAGTTTTTCAACTTTGGTATTTATCACTTTTTCAGCTGAAATCATTTGGGGAACCAAAATCTTGTCTAAAGTTGCATTTTTTTGAAATTCAAAATTTAATTTGCTCAAAGTTTTCATATGTATATATTGACAAAACCAACAAAATAAATTGATAGAGAATGATTTTATAAAATTTTAGGAAAAAAATATCATCAATTATCATGTTATACGTTTACAAATAGAAAAACATGAATGCCTTTATCACAAAACGGCGAGTGCTCCAGTGGTAACGCACCAACATGTCTAGCAGCAGGTCACGGGTTCGAATCTCCTTGCGTGCGTTATTTTTTGGCAAAAAAAGGGAGGCGGAAGGATGAAGGTCCACCTGGACCGTGTGGGCCACGCTACCCCACTTGTTCGCTACCACGTCCTCAGGCTAAGACCCGCTGGTGGGACCGCATCGCCATGTCCTCGAGGTGGGACCTGCTGGTGGGACCACGGCGCCACGTCCTCGAGGTGGTACATAAGCCAAACGATCTATGACAATTTAGTTTTGTTGTTTTATGACGATTCTTTTGTTTTCGTCATTATTCTTCGTGCCAAAGCTCCGTCACTTGTTACTTATGACGAAGCTAGAAATTTCGTCATAGAAAGCGCTTGTTCTGTGACGAAATTTGTAAGCGTCACGACTGAATCGTCATTGATGAACACATTTCTAGTAGTGTTAGCTCCATCACTTGGGTTGGACCAACCTATCTCAAATTCATAGTTACAACATAGGGTTAGTCCAAATAGGTTTCATCAATTATCCAAAACCAAACTAGGGCTTCAATCTTCCCCTTTTTGGTAATTGATGACAACCTCTATAAAGATATGAAATAAATTCAAATTTGAATCCATGTTGCTTGCCCAAGCATTTTACCATGTGTAAAGGATATGGACAAGTTTCATAAACCTGAATTGGTAACATTAGCTCCCCCTATATATGTGCTAAGAGTTTGGATTGAAAGCTTGCACATATGCATAGAATGGAGTTGTGGGAGAGTAATGTCTACCAAATGATGCTAAGGTGTAAGAGATGGACCTTTGAAGCGTGATACCAATTGGAGTGCACCAAATATATCATCCTTAGCACCATTGTTAGTTAGATGCCACTTGCAAAGACAAAGAACTAGATACCTCGTGAGATCAACATTATATGCAAGGCTCTAGTACCACTTGAAAAACTTGAAAGTAAGCAAGGCATATCTTACTATCATCCTATATGCATGATAGTTTTTCATTTCATCATTTAAACCTACAACTAGCATATAGCGCATAAGCATGGAATTTTAATTTAAAACTTGTGCTATGCAAGCAAACATATGAAATTCCCATTCAAATGCATCAATCAAGTTTATGAGCTTGCTCCCTCTACTTGTGTGCTCAAATTTTAATTGATCCCCTTACTTTTATATTTCTCCCCCTATGTCAAAGTTCTCTCTCTTTGTCATATTTTCCTTATCTTTGTGCATTACTTCTCCCCCTTTGTCATCAATGACCACAAAGGTTCAATTTTAGATAGGTTAAGATTATCAATGTCAATCAATGGGGTGAGGATCATTTTCCTAAATTTGGTTCAATCTAGAACACCTGCCAAAGATATTTAACTCGGTTTGATCCAAGGACAAGCTTCTTCAAACCTCATTTCAAGGGTTATCTTGACCATGTTGAGTTAAACACTTATAGCTCATTTTCTAGATCAAACACTAGGTTCACAAGCCTACAAACATGTCATGTGTTACCACTAGATCAAGTCAAGCATAGAAGCAATAGTGGTATCATACAAGCATCAAATTCATTTGATTTTCATGAAGCCTATTAAACATGAGAAATGACTAGATGCACTAAACATGTCATTAGCAAAGGATGGATGCATGACAATCATCTTTTATCTTGAATTGCTCGAAGGAGAGGCATGTCATATTAGTGAGGGGGTGCATCAACACATATTTGAGAAATCCAATATATTTAACTTATTCCTTAGCTTACAAAACTCTTCTCATCAAACGGTTTGGTGAATATGTCGGCAAGTTGATCTTCGGTGCCCATACTCTCAATTGAAATGTTTCCTTTTTGTTGATGATCTCTAATGAAATGGTGGCGGACATCAATATGCTTTGTTCTTGCATGTTGAACCGGATTGTTGGTGAACTTGATAGCACTCTCATTGTCACATAGCAATGGCACTTGTTTGAATCTTATTCCAAAGTCATTCAAAGTGACCTTCATCCAAAGTATTTGTGCACAACAACTACCGGCGGATATGTATTCGGCTTCGGCGGTTGAAAGTGCAATACTATTTTGCTTCTTTTTTGACTAAGATACAAGTGACCTTCCTAATAGTTGACATGTGCCCGATGTGCTCTTTCTCTCAAGTTTGCATCTCGCATAATCCGAGTTGGAATAACCAACTAACTCAATCTTTGCACCTTTGGGATATCACAAATCAATATTTTGTGTATGCTTCAAGTACCTAAATATTCTCTTTGTAGCCTTTAAATAACTTTATCTTGAAGAGGCTTGAAATCTAGCACACATGCATACACTAAATATGACATCCGGTCTTGATACGGTCACATAGGGTTGGCTTCCAATCATAGAGTGATACAACTTTTGATCCACTATGTTGCCACTTACATCACTATCTAAATTGCTATTTGTTCCCATCGGAGTACTAATTGGCTTTGCTTCACTCATACCAAACTTCTTGAGCATGTCTTTGATGTACTTGCCTTGACTCACAAATGTATCATTCTTCAATTGCTTGATTTGAAGATCAAGGAAATAACTAAGTTCACTGATCATTGACATCTCAGACTCATTAGCCATCATCTTCCCAAACTCTTCACAAAAGTCTTGATTGGTTGATCCAAAGATAATGTCATCAACATATATTTGCAACACAAACAAGTCCTTGCCGATCTTCTTGGTGAAAAGAGTGGTGTCAACCTTTCCCATAATGAACCTTTTAGAGAGGAGAAAGTCCCTCAACCTCTCATACCATGCTGTAGGTGCTTGCTTCAACCCGTACAATGCCTTCTTCAACTTGTATATATGGTTGGGCTTCTTGTCATCTTCAAAACCAGACAGTTTCTCAACATATACTTCTTTATTGATGTAGCCACTGAGAAATGCACTCTTGGCATCCATTTGATAGAGCTTGATGTTGTGGGCACAAGCATAGGCTTGCAAGATTCTAATTGCTTCCAATTTAGCAACCGGAGCATATGTTTCTCCAAAGTTAAGACTCTCCACTTGAGTGTAACCTTATGCTACCAATCTTGCTTTGTTCCTTACTACTATCCCATCTTGATCTTGCTTGTTTCTAAAGACTCATTTGGTTCCAATCATATTGTGGTTCTTTGGTCTCTCCACTAATTCTCATACTTGATTTTCTTGTAAAGTTATTCAATTTTTCATGCATAGCATTCACCCAATCAATATTTTTTAATGCTTCTTCTATCTTCTTTGGTTCAATGAATGATACAAATGACAAATGCTCACAAAATTATGCCATCTTGATCTTGTTTGTATACCTCTAGAAACATCTCCAATTATAGTGTCAATGGATGATCTCTTGCAATATTGGTTGGTTGGAGTATTGGAAGTTGATTGCTTGCAGTTGCTTGACCAATTGATTGATTTTCTTGAGATGATGAACTAGCCACTTGATCTTGCACATTGTCATGAGATCCACTTGTACTTGCTTGAGTAGAGTCATCTTGCACATTTGAGTTAGAGAGCACTTGCACTTGATCATCTTCTTCATCTATCACTTGTCTAGGCCTTAAGTCACCAACATCCATGTTCTTCTTAGCATTTGAAAGTTGAATCCTCTAGCATCATCAAGATTCTCATTCTCATCTTAGGAACCCTTGGTTTTATCAAATTCAACATCATGAACTTCCTCAAGAGTACCACTAGCCAAATTCTAAACTCTATATGCTTTGCTAGTAGTTGAGTATCCAAGCAAGAATCCTTCATTATATTTCTTGTCAAACTAGCTTAATCTAGTGTCTTTTCTCAATATGTAGCATTTGCAACAAAAAAACCCAAAAATATGTAATGTTGGGCTTTCTACTATTCAAGAGCTCATAAGGTGTCTTCTCTTTCAAAAGGTGACAATAGAGTCGGTTGCTACAATAGCAAGCCGTGTTGATTACTTCGGCCCAAAAAGATTGACTCACATTGTATTCACTAAGCATAGACCTTGCCATGTCAATAAGTGAACAAGGCCATTTAAATGTGAAGTGTACTTCGGCGAGAATTGATGTCTAATTTCAAATTCATCACACAACTCATCAATTTTAGTGTTCTTGAACTCACTACCATTGTCACTTCTAACTCTCTTGATGGTTGTTTCAAACTCATTGCGAATGCCCTTGACAAATAATTTGAAAGTTGCAAATACATCACTCTTGTCCACTAGAAAGAATGCCCAAGTGTATCTAGCATAGTCATCTATTATCACAAAGCCATATTTGTTTTCAATGATGCTAGTGTATTGTGTTGGCCCAACAAGTCCATGCAACAACTCAAATTCTTTGCTAGTGCTCATTATGCTTTTCTTAGGATGGGTGTTTCCAACTTGTTTTCTGGCTTGACAAGAGCTACAAAGCTTATCCTTCTCAAATACAACATCTTTCAAGTCTCTAACTAGATCATGCTTAACCAATCTATTTATTTGTTTTATTCCAACATGACCAAGTCTTCTATGCCATAACCAACTCATACTAGACTTAGTGAACAAGCATGTTGAAAATTAAGCTTTACTAGCATTGAAATCAATCAAGTATAGATTCTCATATCTAAAGCCTTTGAAGATCAAGTTAGAGCCATCTACACTTATGATCTTCACATCATCTACTCCAAATATGCTCTTAAATCTAATATCGCACAATTGAGCCACCGATAGCAAACTGAAGTTCAAGCTCTCTACAAGCAACACATTGGATATGCTCAAGTCATTGGATATTGCAATCTTACCAAACTCTTTGACCCTATCTTTGCCATTGTCACCAAATGTGATACTATCATAACCATTGCTATCATTAGTATTGATTGAGTCGAACATTCTTGCATCACTAGTCATGTGTTGAGTGCACCCACTATCAAGAACACAATACCTTCCTCTGACGTTGTAATTGACCTACAAAAGAAAATCAATTCTTTTTAGGTATCCAAATTTGTTTAGGTCCTTGAAGGTTAGTCACTAAGCTCTTTGATACCCAAATGACTTTCTTCTTTGGGACCAATATGGATGTACCAATAAACTTAGCCTTCACACCATTGTCACCCTTAGTGAGCAAGTAACAAGAATCAAACTTAATTGAGGACACAATAGCATTCTTGTTCTTGTTCTTGCAATCATACTCTTTGTGACCAACTTGCTTGCAACTAGTGCAAAACTGACCATTGTTCTTCACAAAACTAGTCTTGTGAGGATCAAAGACTGCCTTGCCTTTTTTAGGGGTCTAGCCTAATCCCTCTTTGTATAGAGATGCTCTTTGGCTACCTAAGCACATAAGCAAGCGTCACTACCATAGGCTTTGCCTAAGGCGCTAGTGAGCTCATTGACCTCCTTCTTGAGAGTCTCATTCTCAACCATTAGTGAGCAATCACAAGTGAAACCATCACTACTATATGAGCTAGAAGTGGAAGTGCTACAAGAAGGGTTAGTGAAACCAACAATGATAGGCTTATAGAATGATTCTTCAATTATGTCACAAGCTAAGCCCACTTCACATGTTACAACATGCTTCTTCTCATTTTGCTCATTAAGTAAAGAGGAATGAGCTTTTTCAAGCTTTTTGTGATCCTTGCCAAGATCCTCATGGTCTTCTTTTAGGCTCTCATGAGATGCATTGAGCTCATCAAAGGCTTACTTAAGGGCTTTTAGTTCCTTACGCAAGTCTTTGCATTCCCTTCTCTTAATATCAAAATATTTTTTAGCATCTTCCAACATGTCAAATAGTTCATCTTTAGTTGGTTCATCATCTTCATTTTTACTTTCACTTTTATCATGTTCCTCATCACACTCATCATTGGATTGTACCTTAGCGGCCTTAGTCATGAAGCAAGTTGATGGAGTGTCAAAGAGAGAAGGCTTATAATTATGGCAATGCTTGCAAGAGCCTTCTTCTTGGTGGTCTTATTGTCATTACTATCATCATCATCACTTGAGGAAGCATCACTATCCCAAGTGACCACATATGAACCACTCTTCTTCTCCTTCTTCTTGAAGGTCATCTTGTCCTTCTCCTTCTTGTCCTTCTTCTTGCTCTTCTTGTTGTCATCATCATTGTCACTATTATATGGACATTCCGCAATGGGATGATCCTTGCTATTGCACTTGAAGCACCTCCTTGCTTTATCCTTGCTCTTGGAGGATGACTTCTTTCTTCTTGCACGATAGCCCTTCTTCACCATGAATTTGCCAAACTTCTTCATAAAGAGAGCCATCTTTTCATCATCCATCTCATCAAAGCTTGAATCATCATCTTCACTTGATGTTTCTTGCTTAGCCTTGCCCTTTGATGATGATGTGGCTTTGAATGCCACACTCTTCTTCTTATCATCCTTCTTCTCATATTTCTTGTCATTCTTCTTCTCTTCCTTCTCATCATCATCTCTATATGTGTCATCGGTCATCACATCTTCCAACACTTGATTTGGTGTCATGGTGTCCAAACCACTCCTCACTATTAATGACCAATGTGCCAAATCTCGATGGTAAGCATCTCAAGAACTTGTGGGAGAAGTCCTTGTCCTTCACCTCTTCACCAAGTGCTTTGAGATTATTGACAAGCACTTGTAGCCTATGAAACATTTCTGGCACACTCTCATCATCATTCATCTTGAAGCTTGCAAACTTCTTGAGAATGTATGCCTTGGCACCCTTCACCGCTTAAGTGCCCTCAAATGACTCCTCCAACTTCTTCCATGCATCATGAGCTATCTCAATATTCTTGATTTGTTCAAATGGTTTCTCATCCAAAGCATCATGAATGGCACTAAGAGCAATGTTATTATTTTAGAGCAACACCACCTTTTCGGCCGCGGTGGGATTCTCTGAATTGGCTACCTCAAATTTGGTCTCCACCACCTTTCACACATTTCTATTGATTGACTTGATATAGGTGGTCATCTTTGCCTTCCAATATGGATAGTTTGAGCCATCAAATTGGGGTGGCTTCTTGGTGTTATTGATTTGAGCCAATTTTACACCGTAGGTTGTTAATCCTAAAATCACGCTGACCACGGCTCTGATACCACTTGAAAGGTCCTAATGGATAGAGGGGGGTGAATAGCCTATTTAAAAATTCTACAACAACACTAAAACAAGTTATTAGTAAATAAGATGGCAACGAGAATTTTGCGCTAGCACTACACTTGTGTTGCAAGGCACCTACCCAATTCTAATCTTTATGATCTCTAGTATATCACACAAAGGCTATGCCACTAATTTACACCTAGATGGTCAAGCTACCAAGAGAACTACAACTAAAATGCTACACTAGCTACACTAACTAGCTACAACTACCACAAGCATTACACAAGGTAAATACACAAAGTAATGCAAGAGTGTGGTAGAGAAGATATACCGCCGTGGCAAGTGATCAATCAATGAATACCAAAGAATATCAAGGAGACAATGACGACACAATGATTTTTCCTCCGAGGTTCACCTGCTTGCCGGCAAGCTAGTCCCCGTTGTGGTGATTCACTCACTTGGAGGTTCACACGCTAATAGGCATCACACGCCTAACCCGCAACCGGGTGCCCACGACCAACACAAGATGAGGATCCGCAAGCCACGCGCAATCCACTAGAGTTGCCTTTGACGCTCCGCCGGGGAAGGCACAAGAACCCCTCACAATCACAATGATCGGAGTCGAAGACAATCATCTTCCTTCGCTCAACGATCCACCAATCACCGGGCTGTCTAGGTGTCGGCAAACACCAAGAGTAACAAGTTCTCCACCAGCTCAAATCGTCCAACTAGTGCCACAAGATGTTAGAACACTAAGCAGTGCACTAGAGGCTCTCCAATCTTTTTAGTTCAAATTATATTTAAATTTTAAAATTTGAAATTCGTTCTTTTGAATTTTCAAATGGCCTCGGATGGAGAAGATACTTAAACCTTACTTGTAGTACTTAAATAGACCTAAAACTTTTTAGTTCAAATATTTTTTGTTTGAGTTAGTTTAGAGTCTCAAATATGAATTACAATATTTATTGAAATGGATACAAATGGATCATACCAACCACTTGATTAAGAGTGATTTTGAGCTGGAGTGGTAAGCAAGATTGAGCGAGGCTTGAGGTTAGCAGTTTGATCCTCGTGGCTACATGCACTTGAAAACCACGTTACTTTTGAGCTTCCTTGGGTTACAAATGTTTTTTCTATTTTTGGGTCTGATTTAGAAAATTCTATAAAACAATTTTAAGAGGCAACTAGATTTCGACTGGCTAGGATTGGATATGAATTGTTTCATTTTTAACAATTTATTATAGGCAATATATGCGAGACACAAGCTGACATGGTTTCAGCTAGATGAAACTCATATAATCTCTCTTCATCAATCCCTAGCCACGTGAAAAAAGATGACATGGTACAGTATTTAATGAATTCGATGAGAATGAAACTCTACTTGAGAGTGGCCTAATCGAATATGCGTACTGTATATCGACTGAAAAGAAAAACCCGGATATGAAAATTCAGACATTTGGCCAGTAGCATGACCCATATTGAATCTGCTGACGCTTTGAAGATCCTCCCATATTATATAAGTAATTGTGCATTATTGGGGGCTGCTGTTCCCTGAGCTGAGCTCCCCCGAGCTCCCAAAGGAAGTCTGACTGAGGTATGTCGCCCCAAAACACAGGATGTACACGTGGTTTGGAAAGCGATCGGTGCAACAACTTCAGACGATGACGCGTTACCGGCACGACAGTACGATCGGTTTGCTAGCCGTGTCGTCGTTCTGCGCAGGGCCTTTCAATTCGTCGCGTGGCTATAAATACATGCGTATATGCAAGGGCTAATGCGTGAACACATACAACAACAAGGTGCGCGTCCTGCAGCCACTGCACTTCTCTAGCTAGCTTAGCTAGATATATAGATGGGCTCGCAGTACGACCATGACAACGGTGGTCGCCGGCGGGAGACGAGGTGGTGCGCGGTGACCGGCGGCCGGGGGTTCATGGCCAGGCACCTGGTGGCGGCCTTGCTCCGCTCCGGTGAGTGGCGCGTCCGGGTCACTGACCTCGCCCCTAGTCTTGTCCTCGGTCCTGGAGAGACGGTGGAGATTTTCAGCGATGCTCTCCGTGATGGCCGTGCCGTCTATGCCTCGGTTGATGTCTGCAACCTAGAGCAGCTTATCAAAGGTAATAAATATATACATATATTACTAGATGATAGCTGTAGAAGAGTTTTTTTTAATACATATACAGGCTCATTTTTCTTCCGAAATATACAGTCTCATTTTTCTTGCGAGATATAGTCTCATTTACTCAGTGCCATGAACTTATCGTCGACAGCACTGACCAACCTAAGATCACACGAACTAGACGATCTTTCAATAAAAAAAGAAAAAAAATGAATGCATACAATTTCGAGTTGAAGATGACATAAACCTAAGGTGGTTGGATGCACGACTATATATCATCATTCAACCAGTTAAACTAAGCTCGCTTCCTAAATAAAACTGAAATACTCGGCCTCATTATCCTTGCAACTAGTACAACTGTAACGTCCCTCTCTATTGTAAAGAAGCTTATTCTCATTATCTGAGTCACCATAAATGCTTGCAAAATTCATGCTCCTTGTCTCCTTCCCTGGGCCGTCCTTCACAGGTCTCGAATCCATGCATGGTCAACGGCGTCCACAGCTTCCTTGCTGCTGCTGAACTCCCCCTCTTTTGTTTAGTCCACACCGCTCGGTCGGTGGCTCACCCATATCACAACTACATAAACAATTTTTAGAAACAACTTGCATAAGCAGCTCTATGACCAACTACCTCTAAAATGGTTTCTATGCCGGCTCTTCTCTAGAAATCAGTTTATAGAGTCAACTGTCGAATCGTCTCTAGAAATACCAGTTCTATTGGTGGATAGGTTTTCCAGCCGTCCCTAAAAATAGAGGTATTTCTAGAGGCAATTGGAAATTGGACCCAACTCTAGAAATGGTTTTTTAGAGACTGTTGCCAATATGACCATCTCTAAAAATAGGTGCAACACAGTAAAATTTATAACTTCTTTAAATCAAATTGGATTGAGACAAAATTACATTAAAGTTATAGTACTTGAAGAGATCTAAAATAGTTTTTTTTCCATTTGAAATCATTTAAGGTCTAAAATTTTATTTGGAGTTTTCATAATTTAAATCCTAGTTTTTATAAATTTTCAGATGATATCCGATAGAGAAATGACCTAAACCAAAGGGTAATGACCAAAGAGATCTACAACTTTATAGTTGATTATTTTCATTTGAAATCATTTAGTGCCAAAAAATTCTAGTTAAATTCTTAAAATTTGAATTTCATTCTTTTGAATTTTCAAATGGCCTCGGGTGGAGAAGATACCTAAACCTTATTTGTAGTACTTAAATAGATCTAAAACTTTTTGGATCAAATATTTTTTTTATTTGAGTTAGTTTAGAGTCTCAAATATGAATTACAATATTTGTTGAAATGGATACAAATGGATCATACCAACCACTTGATTAAGAGTGATTTTGAGCTGGAGTGGTAAGCAAGGATTGAGCGAGGCTTGAGGTTATGAGTCTGATCCTGGCGGCTACATGCACGTGAAAACCAAGTGACATTTGAGCTTCCCTGGGTTAAAAATGTTTTTGCCATTTTTTTGGGTCTAATTTACAAAATTCTATAAAACAATTTCAAGAGGCAACTAGATTTCGACTAGTGGTGGATAGGTTTGGGCCTGTCTCTAGAAATGAAATAGATTTCTAGAGACAGTTGGATATTCACCTCTACAAATTATTGGTCTCTAGAGATATACTAGTAGAGGTGAGCCAAATAGCCGCCTCCGTAGTAGTGCGTATAGCACCGTCACTGCTCCTCAAGTCTGCATGTATAGTACATTCAGAGGGATTGAGCAAGCCCAGGATCCACTAAGAGCATTTGCTATGCTACGCCATTTGATCTTTAATTTCTCTTCCAAAACATTCCATTTGTTCTAAATTATAAGTCATTCTGGTTTCTCTAGGTACGTAACTTTTACTATGTATTTGGATATTACTCCCTCCATCCCAAATTATAAGGCATTCCAAGAATTTTGGAGAGTCAAAGGATCTCAAGTTTGACCAAATTTATATAATAAAATAATAATATTTATGACACCAAATGAGTATCATTAGATTCTTCATTAATTATATTTTCATAGTATACCTATTTGATGTTATAAATTTTTGTAATTATCTCTATAATTTTGGTCAAACTTAAGATGCTTGGACTTTTCAAGATTCTTGGAATGCCTTATAATTTGGAATGGAGGGAGTATGAATATTTAGGTGTATATCAAAAGCTATATGTCTAGAAATATCATAACGACTTATAATTTAGAATGGAGGGGTATAATTTATGACAATAAAATATCAATGATTATTTCTAAATACAAATATAATGTATCTGATTTTGTACTATAAACTTTTTATATGATTATTTGGTAATTGTTGATCAAAAATAAATATATTTTTTTTGAAATACATACATGCCTTATATTTTAGAACAAAGGGAGCATTTGATACAACTTGTGAGGCCAAAAAAAACTGAACAAATGACAAATGAGTATATGCCGTTTCTATTATTAATGTTAATTTATTACAAAAGGTAAAACCTTTAGGTACGGTCATAAAAAATGAACTGTTTGAAGTGGACATGGAATTAATAACAGACACTACTATTAGTGGACAGACTGACAAGCAACACAACTGCGTGAACCTCATTTCTGTGTATTCTCTGATATGCAACATGCACATATGAATTTGCATCTATTGTACTATTTGCGTAAGCTCTCTTAATATATAATTGTTTTTTAGAATTTGGAGGGGTGTCGAAGACCCTACAGCTATACCAGTGGCGGATCCAGGATAAAATTCTAGGGGGGGCTGAACTTTATGGCTAGCTCGACCTTCGTCTTTTAACCTCTGTCTAGTGTTTAACATCTTCTTCCTAAGTTCCAATGACAGAACTTTCATGGGGCTCAGGGGGGGCTAGTTTATTCTTCTTCCTCTCTTTCTCTCCATTTTTCTTCTTTCCTCCACCACTTCTTCTCCCTCACCCTCCCCATTTTCCATTGATGCATCAGCTGTAGGGGGGCTGGAGCCCCCCAGCCCCCCTTTAGATCCGCCCCTGAGCTATACGGAGTATAATTGTTTTTTTTATTCAGTTTTTGAAGGGGCAGATGTTATTTTCTACACAGCCGCTGCGGATCCTAGTAGCAAGAACAACTTGCAACTTCACTGCAAGGTCAACGTGATCGGTGAGTAGAAGAATCATGTCAAGGATAGTATGACACTAATTACAGGCTATTCAATACCTAGCAACCCTAATTGTATGATCTTTAGGCTTTAGCTCTGATGTGGTACTCAGTTCAGTACAAATTAAAGCACGCTGCGTATCGCAAAGTTGATTGTATAGTTTTCTTGTCAACAGAGTTGTTAAAAATATAAATAGTTGTACAACCAATAAGTAATAGATAGTTTCAAAACATAAATAGGTATACTTCCTTTTTCTATATTTATTTAGATTAAATCCAACCTTAAGAATTATCACTAATACAAAACCAATTTTGAGAGATGCCTCGATTTTTTTTCCAACATGGTTACTATTTATAGCTGCTCTAAAGAAAAAAACTATTTTTCTAGAGGTAGTTGATGACACTAACCACTTAAAAAAACAACACATATTTTTAGAGATGATTAGTTTTACTAGCCGCCTCTAAAAATACTATTTATAAATACCATTTATACATATGGTTCGCATATAGGCACCTCTAGGGATCCAAGCTCCACTCACCTTAAAAAAGGGGGAATCGAAGCTCCACCAACCACCACCGTACCGTTCAAAATTTCCAAGAGGAAAAAAACAAATGTGGGGTCCACTCATTCACTCACTATTATCTAACCGGAAAAAAATTTCATGTAGTCTGGCTCCCCCCCCCTATTTGTTGACATGTGTCTACCCGAGACATCCTACGACAGCCAAAAAACGGTCCTTCATGTAATTTTTTTCCTGCCTAACCATCCTCTTTCTCTTTTATCACTGCCACCTGCCTCACTCTTTTTCATGAACACTTATCTCTTCTGAGCATGAGCCGAGGCTCGAGTGGCTAACGGTGGCAGTGGCAGTGGCCATGGCCATTGCAGCCACGCGCGGGTTCAATTCCTTAACTGAACTCATGTCTCGCACAAGACCATGATCCTCATAAAAGGTAGGGTTATTGAGAGTCAGATCGTTATTATTTGTAGACTTGTCATTATAATTCTTCTCCAACTTGAATCATGCCATTTTCTACGTATTCAACACCATTGGACCAATGCACATGTGACTAAAAACTATTGTATTCTCGTATGGACCAAAATACCCCTGCTGCTTCTCTCCCTCCACTCGTTGACGTATGGGCCCCACATGTTAGCTTCCAACACCATCAATGCCATGTTTGCTGTCATGAGCCATGGCCTCCGGTACCCGCGCGCAGCAGCCGCAGACGACACATCGGCCGAGTACCCACTCGTTGCCTCCCTCTGCATGCTCCATCGCCTCGCTTGCTTTCCCTCCTCCTTAGCCACTGCGGTGCTGTGGCCCTTCCTCGGAGCTATCCACTCCGAGGACGCTGATGCCACCGTCACCTCTGCCTCGTTTGCCACGCTCAATGAGGTCATGTCCCTCACACATGCCCATGCTTCGGGTGGTCGTCAAGCCATCACCTGCCACCGAGGAGGCCGTGCTCATAGTGGAGTTCAGGGACAACCACACTACCACCATGGCTATCATCCAATGGCAAGGCCGCTGTCGCGCAACCGCCGCCCAGACCGTCGTCATAGCCATATGTGATGCTTAGCCTCGCGTCCACCATGATGGCGCTGGCCACGTCCGCGCCGTGTGCATGCCGAAGCGCTCAGCCTCTTGTCCATCCTGCTTGTGCAGTGGATGGGATGGTGGAGGGGGTGGAGGATGGCTGGATATTGAAGGAGAAGCTGACATGTGGGACCCACCCATCAGTGAGTGGAGGGGGAGAGGAACAACCGGGGTATTTTGGTCCATATGAGAATACAATAGCCTTTGCTTACCTGCGCATGGGCCCAATGCTGTCAAATACGTAGAAAATGACACAATTCAAGCTGAAGAAGAATTATAATGGCAAGTCTCCAAATAGACGAATAATAATGACATATCTCAGAAGTGCGAAAATTGTATTGGCATGAATCCAAATAACCCTAAAAAGTATGTAGTCTTTTTTTTTTGCTTAGAGCCACGAAGAGATTGTGACGCTCCCGCTGTCTATGGAGCCATGATGGTTTTGATGATCTCTACAAGAACATGATCTTCTACTATGTGTGTAGTAGGTTTAACTGTGCAGGAGTGGTGTGAGTATGGTGTAGCGTGGTCATGCGTGCAAAGATGATCAGATGCTATGGTTGTACAAAAAACGTGGCTTAAAAAAATACACTTACCTCTTTCATGGTTTCACCTCCCCTGCCTCGCTCTCCCCAACTTGCGGGTGCATTGTGGGCTAGGGCAAGATGGTGATTATATTAGAAGGAGGATCCATATATGGTTTGATCTAGATAACCCCCCCCTCTCCTCTCTTTTCACTAATCATTCCTTTCATTAAAAATTACAAGGTGTAGATATGATCGACAATTACTATATTAGTACACAGTTCTTGATATTATTATATTAGTACTAAAACAAACTTCCTTATGGTAATTACTCTATATAACATAAATGACATATATACTAATCAAGAAATTGCTGGTCAAAGCTTTATCTTAACAGAATGAAACACAAACTGTAATTTTGAATGAGAGGAGTACTTATTTGTGACATCACTACAAATACAGACATGACACCATAATTCATGAGAATGAAACTCCCATTCGGAGTAGCTTAACTAGACAATTAACAAATACAAGCTCTAGATAGAACCTACCGAAGGATATGGATTTTACCATTCACATGCTAAATTTACTAATTGTATTTTTGTTTAATTCTGCTACCTACACAGGAACAAAGAATGTAATTGATGCTTGCAAGATATGCAAGGTGAAGAGGCTTATACACACCAGTTCTAGTGCTGTTGTGTTCGTGGTCTATTTAACGTAAATGAATCGTTGCCATACCCAGATAAGGTTGTATGACAATATCTTTTGGAACACTTTATATGCACATATTATAATATTAGACATTGGTCACGTTCAAGCGCTTAATGTATTTTTTTACTACCTAAATTGCATTTATTTTCTTATAGCAATGAATCACAAGATGACGAGAAAGTGACAACTGACGTGTAGAGGTTTTTTAGCATGCTTTCCTATACTATTTTTCTTTGAATATTTTTTGACTTCACAAATATTTGAAGTATAGTCTATAGTGGACATGCATTTTATACCAGTCTTTATTTTTAATGTATTTTCTATTGACAGTTTCCCGACGCATATGCACAAACAAAAGCAGAAGCAGAAAAGTTAGTCATGGACGCCAACGGCACTAATGATCTTCTGACTTGTTGCATACGTCCTGGTAGCATATTTGGCCCAGGCGACCTAGTGATGCCAACTTTGGATCGCTATGGAAGGACACACGTGAGGAACTCTATGCTATGTTTTACAGAACTAACTAATTGCATGAGCTAAAGACAGGACATTTGCATGTGGCAAATTATGATGTTTAATTCATATGTGGTTATTTTCTATCATAATTATAAGAAAACTTATGGGATCCCGCTAACAAAAGGCAGGACACATAGGAATCACATCTAACAACATTAATTAGGCACACCCGAGTCATTTTCCACAAACCAATCTGTCTCATACAAATAAACTATTTGTTGGGCTAAGTGAGTACAAAATCAAACAGCAGTTTTCCTACAACTTTTGTCTATTGGAGTTTAGTTCATATATTTCTCTTGACGAGAGGTCTAAATTTCCAAGTTGTGTTCATGGTTTGCTGTACAGCAACGCTTTTGAATCAAGGCCAATCATGGCACTGCCTAATGATACCAGATCAAGAAAAAATAATTCAAGATTGGCATGCCCACCAATGACATTGTTAATAATGTTTAACTAATATAATTTGGAACCGATGAAAGAACTGATGATTGAAAATTTTATGATAGTTGATATTTCTTTATGTCAATCTAACAAATGCAATATGACTGCAGTTCACTATTAGTGATGGGAAGAATTTTGATGATTTTGTGTATGTTGAAAATGTTGTACATGGTCATATATGTGCGGATAAGACTCTTTCTACTATGGATGTTGCAAGAACCAGTGGAGGGAAAGTATGCTCTTACTATTGAATGAAAACTCATAATTGAAGTATAAATTATATCATGACATATCTGAACTTTTTAGGCCTACTTTATAACTAATATGGAGCCAATGAATATGTGGGACTTCGTATACACTGTTCAAGAAGAGCTTGGATACAAAAGGTGCTCTTTCTAATGAACAACGCTTATGTCATGATAAAGCACTCACATTTTGTTGACCTATATTTATTTCATCTGGTTAGTTTTATCCCAATTTAGAGTACCTTTCCTAGCTATATATTGTACTATACACCTTAGTCAAGAAATAATCTATAACACCCTTGGTGTTATAGTAACTAAAAACATGCCATGTCATCATATGCATTGCAAAGCATCCATGATTAGGGTAACTCGTTATGCATCAACTAAAATGAGTTTACCTTCTTAGGTTGGATGTGTTTCTAGTGGTGTGACTCGAATCCGGAAACCTTAATTTCGAATGTCACTGCAAATACTTAGTTTATGCCCTGCGTAATTTGAGGTGTGTGACTGTGTTACACACTAGTGCCAAGTGTAGGGTATGAACTCAAGTACAACACGTAAAATGAAGCTCCAAGTTTGAGTTTGAATTGGAATCCAAAACTTGTCGCGAGTTTTCCGATTCGAATTTGAATTCAAATTTGAGGAATTATTAAAAGATTTTAAAAAGTTAAATTGATCAACCAAGAGTGGCATTTGGTCAAACATATGATGCTTGACCCAATGATGTCCTTGGGTGATGGTGTGATCACTAAATAATCACCAATTAATAGAGTATCAAGTTTCAATTTGAAATCTTTCCAAAAACCCTAAAAAGCAAAACCCTGATTCTACCCCTTTTTGAATAAATCAAAATCTAAGCAAAATTTGGGAAAAAGTGTAAAACCAAGTTTGTAGATCTTTTCAAGGGCTACAAGTTTGGTGTTTTGAGTTTTCAAAGTTTCATTGTAAAATTTGGAGTAATTTTGAAAAGATTCAAATCTAAAATTTGACCCCTTTTCATCTTCCCTATCCAATTTCAAAATGGAGGCATAATTTGAAAATGTTTTGAATAGCAAAGTTGTAGGTCTTACCTAGATGCACAACTTTGATATTTTGAGTTTTTGAAGTTTCATTATAAAATTCAAAGTAATTCTGAATTTATAGATTTTCAGAAAATGTCCCCTTTTCAATTCAAATTCAAATTTCAAAATCTCGGCCGAATTGGAAAAATGTTTATATTGATAAAGTTGTAGAACTTTGAAAATTGAGCAACTTTTATATTTCAGATTTTTCAACTTCTATAGAAAAATTTAGAGTAATTTGGGATTTATCTTTAGTGGCATTTTTGTAATTTAGTCAAAATTCAACCAACGGCAGGGTGCCACCTCCCGCTCGACGCCGGCGAGCTTCAAACGGCATCCAGGCGCGCCAGCGACCGGTTCGGCATGGTCGGTTTGATCCGCGTGTCACCCTTACGTCGACCGGTCATCCCTATATATGGCCATCAACGCCGTCTTTGATTTCTTCTTCTCCGTTGCTCGCCGCCATCGCTCCTTGCCACGCTCGCAAAATTCGCCGTCACCGCTACTTCCCAATCCAATTCACCGTGGCACCAGTTTCACCTTGCCTTCGCGCACGTGCTAAGTCCGATTGCAGTTCCTCACTTCGTCCTGAGCCACGAAACGCCGCCTTCTCCTTTGTGGCAGTCACCATCGCCGCCGTGATCAGGCTCTCCGTGGCCAGCCTGACTCGGTGAGTCTCTAGCTCAACCACTTTGGGTTCAGAGTCCTCCTTGATGCCGCGCTGCTCATCGCGATGATGTTTTTCCTTTTCGTGCCCTTTATTAGCCGGAACAATGCCTTGCCGCCGTTACCGTGATGCCATCACTGCCCTCATCGTCGACCGGCCACTCCAAACCACCTCTGCCTTCACCAAGTTCGTCACAACGTTCGCGGTGAACTCCTGAGCGTGATGCTCGCCTAGTTTTAATCGCTACCATGTCGGAAGGGGGAGTTACGTCTCCTCGCCGCCGGGCGGGTCGCCACTGTGGTCGCCATGGCCGCGGTCAGGCCCCTCCAAGCTTTGTTATACCCGTTTGATGGTGTAGTAGTGTTCGCGGGGCTCGAGTGAAGCTGTTGGTGCAGTTCCACCGCACTAGGAGCTCGTCATCGGGGAGTTCGTCATCGGTGGCCACCTCGGTGCCATGGCCGCACGCGAGAGAGAAGAGGGAGAGGGCGCGAGCGGGCCGGCCTGGTTTGCTGGGCCGGGCGGTGGGAGCAGGCCACGCGCGAGAGAGAGGAATGCGGGAGCAAGCGGGCCGCGCGCGCACGTCCGGTTGGGTCGTGCGGCCGGTGGAGAGGGAGTCGGCCCGCGTGGATGATTTTCGTTTTTCTTTTTTCCAAAAATGTGAATAGTATTTAGTTTTATTTATTTTGTTGCAAATTATTTAGAATTCCAAAAATAGTGAAAATTTTTGAGTAAACTCTATGTACTGTGTACTATTTAAGAAAAATATTAAATGCAAATTTTGTTTGCTTTTTGTAAGTTATTTAATTAGCTCAATTAATTAATAAATGACTTTTCCATGATTTATCTAGGCTTACTTAATTGTCCAAAAATCATGAAAGTTATTTTACCACTTAGTTATGATATAAGCTTCCTAAAATAAAAATTTGAGCTTAATTAGACAAAGTTGATTTTATTCTTAATTTATGCTTTATTAATTAATTAGTTAATCAATTAATTAAGGCTTGTGATTAGGGTTGTTTGACTTTGAGATTGAGTGTTGACTTTGGGTCATTAACACTTAATGACCTCTAGCATCCTTAATTGATTGTTTAAGCTCTCTTAATTATGTTGTTAAGGCTTAATTGATGTTATTTCATGTGATTAACGAAATTCCTTAATGAAGTATTTAACATAATCGAACCATAGGTTAGGGTTAGGTTAGAATCTTTTATTTTGCAACTGTACTGCGAAGGATAGTTGTACTCAAGTTATTAACTTTGTTATGCATCCATCAAGCATCATGTTTATTACTTCATCATCTTAAGCATACATTATCGTCGCGTGTAGTCCCCGTGAACAAGGAGATTGCCGTAGTGGAATCCGTCCCCGAAGAAGAGCCAACGTCCGTGGAGGTGGGATTTGATATTTGTGGTACTGACCCAGAGCCTGAACTTCCTGTCGACCAAGGCAAGCCCCGGTTACATTTAACACTTCCTTGCGTTTTGAAAAGTTTATTTCACTTATATTAATGATTTATTGCACTAAGTGATAGGAGTTGAGTGATAACCTAATTACTGTATTGTCATCCTTGATACTTTGATATCATCCTTGTTACTGTTTTTATTTGAAAATGCTTAGTATGCTTAGCCATGCTTAATGAGAAAACTTTAAAAATGTTAAGCAAAGTTTGAAGGGTTGTTGGACAACCGCTTGATGAATATAAATATGGTAATATTAAGCTGAGACTGGTCGGTGGACTTGCGTCAAGAAAGGAGTCCCAATGTAGTGTCCCTAACTATGTCGGTTAAGGACCGTACCGTTGATTGAATTGTGTGCGTCGAGACTTTGCAACTGACCACATGCTCCGGTAAGTCTAAGACCTCGGTAATACCAACATGTAAACGACCAACCGTGCACTAGGAGTGGAGAGATGGCGAGAGTAGTGTGTATCCTCGTAGCCAAGGGCTGAATTGGAGGCGTACTATACTCTCGGGTGGCGCTGGACCCGGTCATGTTTTGGAGGATACGAGTGAAGGTTGATATCTGTAGGTTAAAGTCCTACATGTGTCGTGTGGTTAGGAATCCCCAGCTGGGTATAATCGATTCGAATCGTCGCTGCTCCTCAGTTAAGGAGGCTTGATTCTTTGTTCAACATCGTAGTTAAGAAATGGAACTTTGGTCGGAAAATAAGAAAGAAGTTGTATGAGTTATATGATCTAGATTAGAACCACTTACATTATGTTGATGATTAATACTGAGATAAAGCGTTGATCTTAAGGATTCACTATTAGTAGCTTTATGCAAAAGAACCTTGATTCTTGCTGGAACCTCACCTTGATTCCACTAAGCCTGCATTCCTGAGTCGTCTTCACCCTGTTTTGTCGGTTAAGTCTTGTTGAGTACTTTCGTACTCAGGGTTTGTTGAACCTCTGTTGCAGGTGCGTCTCATGAACAGGTGTGTTTCAAACCCTATTGCATGACCGTCTTTGCGGTAAGCGACGACGAGTAAGATGTTTGGCTCTTGGGCAGAGCGTCGCGTTTTGGTGATTGTAATAATGTTAATAATGCTACTCCACTATTATGGTTTTAACACTAAACTTAAGCTTTGTAAGTTTGGAACAACGGGTTTGTAAACTTATGTTAGGTAAGACTTCCGCTTTTGTACTCTGATGTAATTTATTATCTCAACTATTGTAATACTATAATGCCTCTGAAATGTGATCCTGCTCGGAAGATCGTGGATGATTCGGGTTTCTCGAGGACACCCGACAGACTTCTTAAGTTCTGTGGTACACGTGTACAGTGTTAGAGGTATTTAAGACGATAACAGGTACATGTGGGCCACATTATTTAGGAGGTTCTGCCACGTAATCCTTGGCAAATGGTAGTTTTAATTATAGTAATTTTTATGGTACACAAAGTGTATATATAATAGTACTAGGAAAATTTTGTGCAATGCAAACAACCCAAATTACTTGCTGGAGGTTTGGATTTACATCATTAGCGCTTGAACATAATGCATTGGATATATTACCCATATAATGTATATCATTGATATCCACTATTATTTATTTCCCTGTGGAAGCATAATATGGATATTAATTTATTTATATTACAAAATTTTGGTGATTTCTATAGCAATATTTGACGTAAGTTTCTAGATATTATTCAAGTTTACTATTTTGTCTATTAATGTAATGTTACTAAAGAATTAATTTATAGGTGTAGTACATTTGTTTGTTTATACATCTCAATGACATTTACTTCATGTTCACCGATTCTTCATTAGAACTATATCTATTATTTTTGTTAAGTTTGCTTTAATGTAAAATGTAGAGACACTGTCATACTAGTAGTTCTAATATGGAACCATTTATCTTCATTTTTAGCTTTCACTGAATAATTCATTTTTTTATTTTTCAACTATCTAGTAAATTATACATATAAATTATATCTTTGTTTATACTCCTGAATAACTCATTTTTGAGTAGTTTTTTTTCATACTTAAGAGTACATGTTGTAAAATAAAAGTTATATTAGTAATATGTTATTGCACTTGTTCATACTTAGGAGTTGAATATTTATTGCAGACTATTCAAGATAAGGATACCTATACATGTTATTAAGCCTGTAAGCTATTTGGTAGAGGGAGCATTGGTTTTATATCATTTTGGAATGCCAACGCCTATGCTAACTGTCACACCCGGTTTTAAGGACAAAACCAGACATATACTATATGTGAAATAAAGAAGTCAAATCTCACATATAGCCGCAGATAAGTGTAATACCAAGAGATAAATGCTTAATAAACATAACTTAATAGTATAAAATATACCTTAAAGAGCAACACAGCGGAAAGTCAACTCCGAACACTAGGTGTATACTTCACTCCAGGAACAAACTAACTGGTTGATCAAAAGCCTAACAATTCCAGAATCTAACAATCTGGTACCCTTCCTGAGATATGGGAAATAGCAAGAGTGAGTCCATGTCGAACTCAGCTAATATAACACGGGGTTCATGAGGCTCAAAAGACTAGACACTGGTTTGACTGCATTTAGCTTTTAATTGTCACAATTTTATTACATGAGTAGCATCAAGTTTGCATTAATCCCACAATAAACATATGATCAATGTAAATATGAATAACGAATAGCAAAACACATATTAAACCAATAAATGTTCATCTATTCTGTGAAGGTCCAAGGCCACTCGTGACCGTGAACACGGCTGATATACCAGTTTTACACTCTGCAGAGGTTGTACACTTTCACTGTGAGTCGTGATTTACCCTTTCGCCCAAGGTGATCAGCCTCTTAACCCACTACCAAGGAAGGTCGGCAGGGTTCACTATGAAGTCTTTCAAAGGTTCGTCTAACAGGTTAGGGCCATTAGATTCACTCGACAAACAGATGTAGAGCCCCTCTTCCAAATGGCACAATGACGCGCAGCCTATACACATAAGTATAGAGGCCGCACTATACCCAATTCGTCAAGCCGTTCTTACACCATAAAGATTACCACTAACAAGCTAGAAAAGGTCCTCATACTTGACTAAAGCTAGGCCATATAGCCCTCACAGTTGTACTGTAAGTCCCGGATGTTCATCCACAGATGAGTCCTTGTGGAGAGAAACTAGAGCACCAAAAATAACCCCATGCTCTAGCCCTCTTTAAACAGTAATCAAAAAGTCATCTTTTAGTGTTGTTGTATATTCCATTAATCATATTACAAGATCATAGTTTATGTTCAGCGCTAGCAAAACTACTCAATGCAATATCATGGGTGCCAAGGTAATGGATCAAGACTAAGTCATCTTTAACAAGGAAATACATGCATAATGAATTTAATTATTTATTGTGAATAGGACAACAAGGATAATCCCATGCTATACTTGCCTTAACTCAGATCCTTCTTCTGTAGATTCGTAACCTCCAAAGAACCTCTTCTTGATCACCACGTAAACCTCACCGATTGACTGAACCATATAGCACCACACAAGCATCCATATAATTATACACGAAGCAAACAATAGATCTATATTATAATAGTACACCAATTATACCAAAAATAAGTAAAAGAGTTTGAAATACGATTCTACGCATCGCTACGAACACAAAGTCACGAAAAAGCACGCTAATCGGAGCTACGGTTAAAAAGATACAACAACCGATAGATTTACCCATAAAACTATTAACTTCATGTACCTTAATGGTATAAAACATATATAAGATATTTTATAGAGATTATAATTTAAGTCAAATTTAGATTCAAATTATAAAACTAAAGTAAAACAAATCATATTTTTATTTACAAAACCCAGTTGCATAATTGTTATTTAAGATATGATTCAAACCATGAAATTCTAATATTAGTGACATGATAAACACTGTTACAAATGCGTAGATCTCGTTGCTATGAATCTAACGCAACTTGAATGGCTCAAAACGGAGTTGAAACGTAGAAGATATGAAATAAACAAGATTTCCTCTATTAATATAATGGATTAGATCTAATCATGAATTTTAAAAGTTGAAAACCAACTGAACAGTAGTACCAACATGTATAGCTCGCAAATACGAACCTAACGCAATTTGAATGGGTCAAATCGGAGTTAAAACGGAGAAGTTATGGCTAAAACAAAATCAGTGGCAATTCTGTAAATAGCTAAAAACGTATTTCTGAACTTATCAAAACAAATATGCGTTTTCGGAAGGAGAAAGCGTATTTTTGGAATGTGTTTTGGACTGCGGGTTCTATACTTAAAATTCCTAGGGGCTCTTTAACAAAAACGCCGGCCGAACCAGTATCTTCTAATCCTGACCGTTGGATTTGATTTGGACGGCTCAGATTGGATCGGGGAGAAACCGGCGGCGCTCCGGTCGGCACAGGGACGCGACGGCGAGTTCCGCGGCGGCGCCATGGCCGGACTTAGCTATCTAGCGCTACAAGGCACGAGCTTGCGAAAGAGAAACACCGGATGATAGATAACATCAATGCGAACTCACCAAGGGTGAAATCGAGGGCGTGGGACGGATGGAGGCGGCGGTGTGCTCGATAGGGCGGACGGTGGTGGCGAGGTAGGGTTTCTAGCTTGCGGTGGTGTCACGGAAGCGCAACTGATGCTGCGAAAGGGTTGGATGGGGGCGGCTATGCACGGCGCCCTTGCTTATATAGCCCGAAGGCGGTTCTAAGAAAGGAAGGGGAGGATTTGGACTCGGATTCGGTCGGTGGCAACGAAGGAAAGCGACACCGGCGATGGCTTGAGGAAGGAGGCGCTCCTGACACGTGGGCCATGTTGTCAGCGACAGCGAGAGAGGGCACGGCGCGCACGCTTGCGAGCTAGGCCAGCGGCGCTTGCTGGGCTCGGCCCAAAGCGGGACGCGGGGGAAGGAAAGACGGGACGCGCGCGGGGAAAGCTGGCGCGGGCGGTGGGCTGCCTGCTGCGGGCACGAGTTGCTGGGCTGCAACGTGGGAGAACCGGGCGGGGTGTGCTGCCGCTGAGCTGGGCTGGGCCAACGCTGGGCCGAAAGCCACAAGGAGAGAAAAAATATCCTTTTCTTTTTTTCTTTTCACAATATTTCAAAGCATTTTCCAAATATATTTTGAATTCCCTTTTGAATTTAATTCAAAGCACTCAATACAAAATTTCAAATGCATTAACATAAATGCACAAACATGTTCCTACCCTTATATTTGATTTTAAGTTAATAAAAATTATTATTATTCTAAGTTTGTATGCTCACAAAAATACATAAAAATCATATTCACCTATTTTTAAATCATGCCAAAATTTTAGGGTGTTACAATTCTACCCCCTTAAGATGAATCTCGTCCCCGAGATTCGGAAGATGGTGATCCAAGAGCGATGGATACTTTGTCTTTAGATCTTCTCTTGCTTGAGTAGCTCCTTTTTCATACCTTCATAACCTTACTCCAAGTAACTCGCTCAACCATTTCCAAGATGTTGATAGGGACTCTGAACAAACCTTAAAGTAGCCCTATTTATTAAGCCACTTATCTTTCCAAACCATAATGTTCTTTGTTTGTCCCTTTAAGAACTGGTACCTTTCCATCCATGATAATCATAACTATCTCTTTTTTTTCAAAGACCTTTGTGAATCTCTTATTCCAATGTAGGCATTACCACTGACTTCATAACATTAATTACTATATGCTTAGGTTGGGTTGCTCAACTCCTAAACATTATTCTTAGTCCATGGAGTCATCTGAATCTTCTTAGCAAAACTCTCCTTTGTTAAAGACATCGGCAATGACTTTTGCTCCTCCTAGTGATAGCACTATTCGAAGTCATATATAATCAATTTTCGTTCCATTGACAATGTCACTAGCTCCACCACAACCTAGTAATGATGTCCTTACAATCCATGTAGGTGTCACTCCTATAAACCATGTAGATACCACACTTGTGTCCAATAGGATAATATCTCCAAAACCTTCAGAGCATAAACTGATATCTCCACTTCCTTGTGTCAGGTAGTTCAACTCATGTTTCCCATGCATTCCTAATGCTCAAACCATCACATTTTCCTTCTTGCCTAAGGACACATCCCTCACCTTGTCATGGTGCATCACGATAGGTGGGACACTCTTGTCTTGATCTGGTGGATCTAACTCATAAGTTTTACTTATTTAATGCCTTTATAATTTTCCTGAGGTTTATGAGTCCAAAGATACTTAATATCTTCTCTAGTAGCAATATCTTGAGAGTCTTGGATAAACCTTCCTTCATCCGCTAACTAAATGTCATCATTTTTAAAAGAAACTCTAAGTCACTCTTACATCCCTAGGTGAATTCCCCATCACCAACTTTCTTGAGCTCTTCTTCACCACTAGAGATAACTATCCACATAGAGGACTTCCTTCCCTCATAGCTCACTTACTAAACTAGTCATAATGTCGACATCCTCTGAACCTTCGTGGAATAAATTGTAGATGTCCAATATCGATGCCAACTTATCTTGAGTAAGATTGGACTCCCAACTGATGATAGATCAGAGCGAAGACCAAGACCCATCTTGACGATTACCCGAGTTCCTTATAGATGTTCTAACAAGTCACCAATCCAAAGAAAATGATACCCACTCTTGATAGTGCCTTCTCAACCAGGGGGTTAACCGATACTTCCAAATAAGGAAATAGAACGTACAAAACCTTCTTTACTTTGGCTACCCCCTTAAGATGAAACTAGGGGACACCAATGTAACTTGCATCTCCTCTTAGACAAGATAACTACCATAAAGTCCTTTTGATTTCCAAGAGAAACTCCTGTGCGTAGGTATGGACAGGTAATCTGAAATTCCTCGCGGGATGAAAAACAGTAGTGCAATAAAACAACTATAACTCTCATTCCGTTAATCCAATGAAGCTGTAGTTTACACCGATGGAAAAGCTTATACAATTCTCTACAACTTTCTTATAAGGCATACTTCCAGATTCTGTAGTTAACTTGGTCAAAAACAGTACATATCAGAAACTGTTCCAAGTTTATGACAGCACAAATACATCATCTTGTGAATTTCATAACTCCCAAACCAAAACAGCTATGAGGGTGGTTCTTGCATTTGGAGAAAGATATTGAAGTCTACTCTTGTCCAGAATTTTATCATGATTTTGGGTCCTTAAAGAACAGAGATATAAGTTGATAAAGAGAGGCTGCTCCGAAAGACAAGATATATAAAGCAGGAGATAACCAAAACCCAGCTATTTATTTCATTAATCCTCATACCTTATACATATAAATTAAATGAAATCATGGACAAAACCCACAAAATCATTCCACTCATTACAAAATTCTAACTCAAACATAAACATAAGCACAAAGCAACTAAACACTTAAAAGTTCATAAACCACACATTAAGACGACTCAACTTGGCTACTAACGGTTTTATTACACGGGACATAACTCCTATTTCTTAAACATGGTGTGATTGCAGCAGCATCCGGAGTAGATAACATCTCTTACATTCCTTAGTCCTCTATATTGACATCTGAATCCCTGCATCCCTCTTTACCATTCTTATAATTCATACCTTAAGATGGGTCAACCTTGTATCCCTCAGGTGTAGGTTTAATACCCTCATACTCAATCCTTTCTCCTGAAAGTGTAGTTAGAAACACTAAATGTTGGGCATACTCAATCACTCCTTTACAAGTAGATAACCAGTCTATTCCAAGGATAACATCAATGCCCATTAATTCCAAAACAATGAGGTTTGCCTTAAATTTTACCCCCTTTATGTCAAGACTAACTTTTGGGCATACGCGGTTCGCCTTTATTTCACCTCTTGGAGTTTTAACCATCACTGTTTTCCCCCTTGGAAGCATAAATATGTTATGATCTTCTACATATTGTCTAGATATGAACGAATATGAGGCACTGGAGTCAAACAAAACCTTGGCATTTCCTGAACTTACAGGAATTGATCCAAACACGACCTACTTAGCTCCAGGAATGGTGGCAATATCCACATGTTTCAACCTTTCCTGGATATAATTTCTCTTTAATTTATTTCCTTGCACATGCTCTTTTTGGACATCCTGTCCTAGGTCTTGCTATTTTTGATTCTTCTGCGGGCAAGATTTGACATAATGTCCTTCCTGCTGGCAATGATAACACTTTCTCTGTGACACCCTAATTTTTGGTATTATTTAAAAATAGATAAATTTGATTTAAATATGCATTTGTTTGTGCATTCAAATTTAGGGAATAATAAATTTTATGAAATTAAAATTAATCATAAGGTTAGCAACTCCTTGGTGCACTCATGCTGCTGCATTTTATTGTGATGAGTGGTTTTTGTTAAATAGTTGAAAGGATTTGAAAATCAATTGAAAATGTATTTGGAAAATCAGTTAGGAAATAAAAAGGAAATTCTTATTCAAGTTCCCTCCCTCCCTCCATTTTGGCCCGTTAGCCCGACTCCCTCAGCCCACTCGGTTTTCTCCCCTCCTTCCCTTGCTGGGCCGGCCCAGTCGGAGGCCAGCTGCCGTTGCCGCGCTCGTTTCCCTCTTGAGCCGCTGACACGCCGGGCCCATCTGTCGGCGCCCTCCCCTACCTCCAGCCGGTTCGTTCGGACAAAGCCGCAACCGCCGCTGCCGAGCTGCGCCCACGATCTCCGTACGTGGGAGCTTCTCCACGCCCGCGCCCGGCCTTCAAAGGGGAGCCCGACCCCGTCTACGCCTTTCCCTTCTCCAGTTTTTCCCTGCTCCCACTCACATGAGCACCCGGAGTCCCGCAGCGACGAACCACCAGAGCACCGTCCGCCCCACCTCGTCGGTCTTCGCCCTCGAGCTGGCTCGACTCCGTTTGTCCGCTCGGTGAGCTTCGCCTCGCTCCCCTCTTTCTCCCCATCCCTCTCCCGTGTCGGGTGGTGGCCTCTAGGGCCGCTCCTGCGAGCTCCGGCGAGCCCTTCCACCGCCGGCCATGGCGGGTGCCCCTCGGGCCTATCTCCGGCCGTGTTTTGCCTCGTGACAGACTCACCATCTCCCCCATTCTCTTCTGGTGTTCTCGGCTTGGCGAGATGAAAACTGTAGCACCCTAGCCGCCTTCTCCGACAAGCCGCACACCGCCGGCCATGGAGCACCGCCGTGGGCTCTGTAACAGAACCGACCAAATTATAAGAGCACAAGTACAAAAACAAGCATCAAAGTGCTCAAATTTTCGAACTTGAGCCCATATAATCCCGGTAGTCAATCGAAACCACGAAGGATTTCAAACCAACTTGCTTACAACCAGGATCGTATCATTCAACATACAACATCATACGTTACATTTCACAAGTAGTTCTGAAATAAGTTTACACACACGGGGTCGCAATTATTACAAACCAAGTTTATAAAGTAGCGGAAGCAAACACACACCAGTTATTTAACTACTTCCAGTCTTGTTGATCAACAACCCGCAAAAGCATCAGGAAAGTACATAAAAGATGATCACGCCCAAGTGATCTAGTCTTCGTCACCCGCAGGGTGGAGATAATTTTTGCAGAAGCCTTGGTAGAGCATATCATCTGCAACAGGAGGGAATAAACCCTAAGTACTAGAATGTACTCAGCTAGACTTACCCGTCGAAAACCAGAAATAAGATGACACCAAGGATTATGCAAGGCTTACACAAGGGGCTAGCTGACATCACATTTTGCATAAAGGCATAAGTAATTGAAACTCTTATAACTTGTACTAGCAGTTATTTTTAGCATTTACCTGTCATCTATCTTAGCACCTGTACTAAACATGCACTTGATTATAATCAAACAATTATCATCATTATATCCAGAGCAGGTATGAATTGTGGCAACATTGTATCATTCCCTTAACCACCAGTTCATTTAATGAGATCTACGTTGCCGCTGCTCAAGTCAAGTGCTCACTAACCGGGAGCGACGGCGATTCGAATCGAATTCCTATCCAGCTGGAGGGGTATTTCTAACACTCACCGTGCAGACCCCTGCCAGAGTCGCACAGGCCACCGTTTCATATGATTCAGGAATCGTGGGTCCGAATGATGTCGCGACCCCAAGGGCGACACTCTGCCAGGTGATAGGGACTCTAACCCCCCTTGGTCTCACGCCAATGTCCCCAAGCACATCCTTTCTCTCCTCCAAGAAGCAACCTACCATTCGATTCCCGGCCTGAACCACATTACTCGGCTTCGCGGTCGGAACGACTTATCCGGCCAACTAAGTGTTAGACTGCGTTCAACATGACTCAAGGACGTACAGCGAATCGGTCCTTAAACAACTCAGACGGGCATAGCTCCACACCCAAGACGTGAAGTGTCTTGCGGCTGTACTATCAAACTCCTGCCCGGTCTCAATTTCATTTTTAAGCATGGTTCCATCCACGATAGCCATAAAGCCACTCGTGACTCCTTCCTACATCTCGCGGATGACCGGAAATCACCCGACTTCTACCGTACTAAGCAGGGCTAAGCATTGACACGTGCCTAAACCTAATATAGGATTAAGTATGATATCTGGACAAGGACAGGTATAATGCAACAAGTGTTTTCATATAACTCCTACAACTTAATGCAGTAAACAATTAAAAGTACTCAAGATTAATTTATAAATCAGTAGGTTCAGCATGCACCGGGGCTTGCCTTTCAGAAAGGTCGAAGGCCGGTGATCAGGACACTCAGGTAGATCTTTGGCAGGAGCTTCGTCGCCGGCTGGTTCCTCTAGCTGCTCCGACTGGTCCTGGACTTCCTCCGGAATCACAGGCTCGAATTCGAGGAGAGTTACCCCCTCCGGAACACCTATTGCATGAGTGCACAATAAATATCATGGGTGCATAATGGTGCAACATGCTCGGAATGAAATGCATTTCAGAAATAAAATATAATAATCTAATCAAGTTACTTTATCAGTACGTGCAAATCTCTTCTCCGGTGGAGAAGTACTTACCTAAGCTACTCAACCTAAGATACAGCTGTTCTTCTTCGGTTAAGGCCCTAACACCTAACAATACAAGAGTAATATTACTTAGGTTACCACAGTAAGACATTCTGGACAGCAGCTCAAAGATTCTAACATAACTGGAGAATCCCAACTCCAAAAGATAGGATCTAAGACAATCTGGAAAGCTTATGAAATGCACCACAAAATGTTTTTAGACCACAGCACTTAATTCTAAAGTTTGCTAGTCGAAATTCCAAAGTTCCAGAATCTGCTCTCTCTAAACAGAGAGCAGTCAATTCTGGACTGTCACTTAAAACAGCAATGACTCCCAAACTACTAAGCCAAATGCTCCCAAATTGTGACACAAGCTAGTTTATCAAGTTTACTACAATTTTGGTATTCACAAGTTTTCCAGCAAACACTTTTATTAAGGGTCAAACCCAAAGATACTACCAGCTGTCCAGAAAACCTAGAATTGCAAAGATTAAATATTTATTTATGTGGCAAACATCCTATAAGACCAAACTAATGTTACCACAAGTTCACATAGGTCACAAAAACACCAGAAAGTAAGGTTGGCCCACCTAAAATATTTATTTAAACCCATTTCTTAATTTACTTAAGTAATTAAGTGGAATTTTAAACATATATGTAAACTGCTCCTAAAATTCTACAAAAATTACAGGGGACTCTCTGACCCAAAAAGAGACTACTGGAAAAATTTGAACTCAATTTATTCACAGGAACTCTCTAAAAAAATTCACAAGCCCAAAAGGCTGATTTTTGTATAAATAACAAAGCATAGTAAAAAGTGTCAAACAACAGATTTCTTAATTTTCTTGAACACTCTAGGGTACCAAGACATTCTCCAAAAATTTATAAGAACATTGCACATGTAGAAAAATTACTAAAATTCATTTAATTATTTCCTAGAATAACAAGATAGCATTATAACTTGAAAAGTACTTAAGCACTACTGTCCAAATTTTTACCAGAGCTAGAGCAAATATAAATTAGCCTACCCACCAAATTTCATAATTTTTGGAACAATGCAACTCAAGATATAATTTAAACAAGTTTGCATGTGATTTAAAACACATTTCAAAGACCTATTTAAATATCCCAGAAACTAAACATCACATAACAAATTCATATTTTTCTAAAATACTACACATCATGTAGATCCAAACAAAATTTATCTCATGATTTTTGAGCAAGTAAAACCCTAGATCTACATTTTCCAAAACTTAACTAAAACTGTGACAGAATAAATAAAAATAAAATAAATCTTATTCGTTACTGGGCCGGCCCAGGAAAGACGCGGCCCACGACTCGCGCGCGCGGCCCGCGACGCACGCGCGGCCTGTTCGGCCATCCCGCCCGCGCGCGCGGGGGCTGACAGCGCGGGCCCGCAGGTCATAGAGAGAAGAGCGGAGGGGAGGAGACGGCCGCGACTCCGGCGAGCTCTAGCTCGCCGACGACGGCGTCTCCGGTGCCGGGAAGATCACCGACGGTTTCCCCGTGACTTTCCGCATCGACCAAACCTAGCTTTTCTGACCCTATCCCACCCTAGCTACGACGGCCATGGCGGCCGCGGCTCGGAGACGGCACCCAGCGGCGGTCCGGCGAGCTCCGGGGGCCAGGGACCTAAGCGAGGTGTACTACGGATTGCTAAGGACATGGCAGACCTCTCCATGCCAAGGAAGAGGACAGAGGTGGAGTGAGTGCCGCTAGCCGCGTGAGCACCGCACCGGCGGCCATGGCGCAGCAGCGCACGACGGTGTTCCGACGTGTACCGGCCATCCCAACCGGTAGCGTCATCACCTAGGCTGCTCTACCCACCCCGGAACCCAGAACACTTAGCGGGGAGACTGGATGGTGACCGTAGGGAGCTGACCACGGTGAGCTGCCGCGCGGACAGTGCGCCGGCGAGGACTCACGGTGGCGGAAACCGAAATTTGCCCGCACCTCGACACAATCCGGTCAAGCCACGGGTGGAGGAGGTGGAGGGGATTCAGGTGGAGCGGTGGACGGGATTTGGAGGACGGGGGTGCGACAGTGAGCTTGCACGAGCACAGAGCGGGCTGCGGCGACAATGGCGCCTTCGTTTTCCGCCTCAGTGAACCCGGCTAGAGCGAGAGTGAAGGAGAGATGAGTGAGCGCGAGTGTGGGGGTGGAGGTGGCCGCTCGGTGTTCAATCCCGCGTCTGGGCTCGCGACGTGGAGGCGATGGCAGCGCTCGGTCGACACGCGGCCACCGAGCTCTGTCCGAGCGCCACGACGTGAAGCCGTCGGTGACGGTCGATTGAATGGAGGCTGTCATCCATCGACTGACAGCGCGACTTCAACGATGATTATCTCCGAAAACAGCTTGATTTAGCCGAAGGTGATAACATCAAAATGATAGAGCTACATGAGGGCTACAATCTTGCTAATTGGCTCAAGAACAGATTCAGTTTGGATTTGAAACTACAAAACTCCAAAGTGAGGTACTTGGAAATTGAAACGTGTTTTCAGTCAGTGAAACCGACTGAAACCCTATTTTCAAGACACCACAACTCCTAAAGCATTTAGAACTAGGTGATGGTCATATTGACAATGTTGTAGAGCTATGTGTGGACAACAACTTTGTCAATTGGCTCAAAGACTGGTTCGCCCTAGTTTGTGAGTTACAAGTTGCCAAAGTGAGGTACAGTGAAACGGTTTTCAGCTTCACACTTAGTCAAAATTGCTAAGTCCCAAAACAGCCTCTAATACTGACTTGTGGGCCATTTTTGAGCATGTTCTGATCATTTTCACGAGATGGCCATATTAGAACTTTTGTTCCTTATGAAATTCTCTACAACGTTGCTTAAGGGTGCTCCTCCATGCAAGGTCTCTAAGTTAGACTTTCTAATTGGTCAAACTAGAGCATCTTAGGGCTAAATGGTGGTCAACTACACCTTGGAGGGCATTTTGGTGATTTTGGTCAACATGAACCTTGCTCCATGAGTGACCCTAAGTATAACTAAGGTGTTGTGAGATATAATTGGCTACTCTACCCTTTAGTTACACCAAATTCCTAGTGTCACATACTTTGGAACAAGTAATTCAATACTTTCACCCAAATGTTGCAAGCTCATGTTGCACATGTTGCATGAGTGTGTTGCATAACACTTGCTAATTATGTTACACTAAAGTGGTTGACATGTCTCACAAAGGAAATTGCACATAAGGTACTTGTGTGTTGCACACTACTCACTTCTTACTTCACATGAAATATAAACATATGTGGCAATGTTTCCAAAGCATGTTTCACATATTATAAGCTTATGCATGAAATGAATGATGCTTGCTTATGCTTATGCAAATGCAATGCAATTAGGGAGCTAAACACCTAAGGTGTTACAGCCCTCCCCCTTTATAAAAATCTCGTCCCGAGATTTGGAAAGCGTACCAATTTTCATAGAATTCCTTATAACCATCCCGCAAATAGTCTTCCTGTTCCCATGTAGCGTCACTTTCACTACCCTGATTACTCCACATTACTTTATACCACTTAACCACTTTGCTTCTAGTTACTCGTTCCTGAGTATCTATCACCCGGACTGGCTTTTCTTCGTAAGTTAAATCAGACTCAAGCCTGATATCTCCTAATGGGACTCTTTCCTCAGGAACTCAAAGACACTTTTTGAGCTGAGATACATGGAAGACGTTGAATATGGCACTCATTTCAGGAGTTAACTGGATTTTGTACGCAACAGCACCACTCTTGCCTATGATCTAGAAAGGACCCACGTATCTTGGCGCAAGTTTCCGCTTAACACCAAAATGTTGGACACTCTTCATTGGAGAAACTTTCAGATAAACAAAGTCTCCAACTTCAAACTCGAGCGGTTTTCTACGACGGTCAGCATAACTTTTCTGTCTAGCTTGGGCTGCAGCCATATGTTTTTGGATGGTACGGACTTGTTCCTCAGCTTCATGAACGAAATCAATACCATAATACCTCCTTTCACCAGCTTCTACCCAGTTTAGTGGGGTTCTACACTTACGACCGTATAAAGCTTCGAATGGGGCCATCTTAATACTCTCTTGGTAACTATTATTGTACGAGAATTCGGCTAGAGGTAACCATTTTTCCCAAGAACCCTTGGATGATATTACACATGCCCGCAATAGATCTTCCAAGATTTGGTTAACCCGTTCTGTCTGTCCTGACGTCTGGGGGTGATAAGCAGAGCTCCTCACTAACTTGGTTCCCAGAAGGTGATGCAAGTGCTCCCAAAAGCGAGCAGTGAACTGGGGACCACGGTCAGATATGATAGTACGAGGTATCCTATGGAGCCAGACTATCTGATTGAAGTACAACTCAGCATAGTCAGTGGGACGATAGTCCACTCTAACTGGAATGAAGTGAGCTAATTTGGTCAAACGATCCACAATTACCCAGATGGAGTTATGATTTTTGACAGTAGGAGGAAGTCCGACAATGAAATCCATACTTATCTCTTCCCATTTCCAACCTGGGATAGAAAGTGGTTGAAGTAACCCAGCTTTCATATGCACAGCTTTAACTCTACAGCAGGTGTCACACCTAGCCACATATGCAGCTATCTCTTTTCGCATCTTGGTCCACCAATAGTATGGCTTCAAATCATAATACATCTTATTGCTATCAGGATGGATGGATAACTTGGACGAATGTGCTTCGGACAGGATCTAATCTCTAAGCTCTCGGTCCTTAGGCACAACTAACCTATCCTTGAACCATAGTACACCCTCTTCATCTACCCTGAACTGTGTAGTTTCTTGCTCTTTCATCTTACGCTTGATGTGGAATATACCAGTGTCAGTCTTTTGGAGCTCAATAATTCTGCTTTTGAGAGTACAACTGACAGTGATGTTGTACAAGACCGCTGGATGTAGAAGGCGAGATCGATGAAAATTAGTTTCAACTAGGGAATGGCAATGAGACTTACGGCTTAAAGCATCCGCAACCACATTTGCCTTGCCAGGATGATAGTGCACTTGAAGGTTATAATCCTTAATCAACTCGAGCCATCTTCTTTGACGCATATTTAACTTGGGTTGGGTGAAGATGTATTTGAGGCTTTTGTGGTCTGTGTAGATGTTGCAGACATTGCCCAGCAGATAGTGCCGCCAGGCTTTCAAAGCATGAACAACTGCGGCGAGTTCTAAGTCATGCGTTGGATAATTCGCCTCATGCTTCCGAAGTTGTCGAGAGGTATATGCAATTACTCGACCTTCCTGCATCAACACACCTCCCAAACCTATGCCTGAGGCATCACAATAAACATCAAATGGTTTCTCGATATCCGGTTGTGCCAAAAATGGAGCTGAGGTTAGGAGAGTTCGCAGTTTGTGAAAAGTCGCATCACACTCAGGAGTCCAGATAAACCTGGTGTCTTTTTGCAGCAACCGAGTCATTGGCTTGACTATTTTGGAGAAATCCGGGATGAAGCGATGATAATAGCCAGCCAAACCAAGAAAACTGCGAACCTCGTGAACCGAGATAGGAGCTTTCCAGTTCAGTACTTCTTGTACCTTGGCGGGGTCCACCATAATTCCTCCATCAGACAACACATGCCCAAGGAAAGGTACTTCATGAAGCCAGAATTCGCACTTACTGAACTTTGCATATAGTTGATGTTCACGCAGTCTTGTGAGGACTATACGCAGATGTTCTGCGTGATCTTCCTCATTTACAGAATATATCAGGATGTCATCAATAAATACCACCACAAACTTGTCCAATTCGGGCATAAACACCGAATTCATCAAGTACATGAAGTGTGCGGGGGCATTTGTCAAGCCGAAAGACATAACAAGATACTCATAAAGACCGTATCTGGTAGAAAAGGCTGTCTTTGGAACATCTTCCGGGCGGATTTTAATTTGATGGTAGCCAGATCTTAGATCGATCTTGGAGAAAACTTTAGCTTTAGACAACTGATCGAACAAGATGTCGATACGTGGTAGAGGGTACTTATTTTTGACAGTGATTGCATTGAGAGGTCTATAATCTACGCACATCCGCAACGTCTGATCCTTCTTCTTTACAAAGATAGCAGGACATCCCCACGGCGACGAACTAGGACGAATCAACCCCTTCTTCAAAAGTTCATTCAATTGCACCTTAAGTTCAGCGAGTTCATTTGGAGGCATCCTATAGGGTCTCCTAGAGATGGGTGTCGTGCCAGGCAACAACTCGATTTTAAATTCCACATCCCGATCCGGAGGGAGCCCCGACAAATCATCGGGAAAAACGTCCGGAAACTCATTTACTACTGGAATTTCGGCCAATGCCTTTGCTTGCACAGCATGAACTTCCCTAGACAAATCCACTTTTCTGGGAAGTTGTACCAGAAAACCCTTTTGATTTGTAGAATCTCTGAGCATAACTACCCGAGTGGATGTATCAATGAGTACCCCATTCTGACTCATCCAATTCATGCCCAAAATAACATCTATGCCTAAGCCCGGCAAAACCACTAAGGCAAGCGAGTACTTTTGCCCTTCTATCTCAAGCTCAAGATTCCCCACTACTTTATTTGTGGAAATATTCCCACTTGCTGCGCTAATACAATAACCCCCACCTTCAACAGTATGCAATTTGTGTGCAAACTCCGATGCAAACTTAGGACTGATAAAGGAATGCGAAGCACCTGAATAAAAAAGTACCACTGCAGGGTGTTGGTCAACTAGGAACTTACCAGCAGTGATAACCTCACCAGATGGGATTTCCTCAATACTGTTATAATGAGCGTGCCCTTGATGGCCACCTTGGTTGACATTCTTCTTAGGGTAGGGAGAATTCCTGGACCAATGGCTTGGCTTGTTGCAGTTCCAGCAAGGCATGTTGCTAGGAGGGACACTGGAGCTGCCTTGGCCCGAATTACTCTTTGGCAGGGCCACTGTATATGCCTTGCGAAACCCAGTCTTCACTGGCGCCTTCTTTTGCGGAGGACGGAACTTAGCACTTGTGGCAGGAGGGCGAAGAGGAGCCCTCGGGGCAGCTGGAGCTCGAGACTGTGAAGCACCTGCCTCAAGTGCCCTCTTGCGGCTCTTAGAAGTAGCATAGATAGAGTTATTGTTCTCTTGAGTCAGAGCATCACTGATAAATTCATTGAAGGTAGTGCACTTGCTAGTGCCCATAGTCTTCATCAGCTTTGGGCCGAGGCCTCTTTTAAAGCTAGCAATTTTCTTGGAATCGGTATCCACAAACTCCGTGGCATACCTTGCTAGGTTGTTGAAGGATTGCAGATATTCAGTCAAACTTTTATTGCCCTGCGACAGCCTCATAAATTCTGTGTGCTTGATAGCCATAAGACCTGGAGGAATATAGTTCCCACGAAATGCGGCCTTGAACTGATCCCAAGCAATCGGGACATTTGCAGGCAATGTGGAACGATAGTCGCTCCACCAAATACCCGCTGGACCATGTAGTTGATGAGAAGCATATTCAGTTTTCAGCTCATCGGTCAAGCGAAGCAGACGAAACTTTTGTTCAATGGTGTTCAACCACTCATCGGCTTGTAGTGGTTCCTCCGCCTCCTTAAAGAGCGGGGGCTTAGTATTAAGAAAATCCTTGAAATCACTGTACTGATTCGGTTCTGGGCCCTGGCGGCCATGACGAGCCTCCCGGTTGGCAAGCTGGCGCATAGCATCTGCCAGCATGCGCTGCCCTTCGACCACGGTCTGCATCAACTCAGCCGGGGTAGGTGGTGGCGGAGGGGGTGGCTGTTCCTCATCCTCATTGCCACGACCCCGACGAAGATTGTACGACATCTGCAAAATGCATAGTCAATGAGCACTGACGATGTGGGAAGTTTGTAGATGAATTATTGTAAATATGTCAAACTGACTTCATGAAATAGACTTCTCAAAATAATCATGGCACAATAATTCATCACAACCGCACAATCCATTCAAGCGGATCAATTGGCGCAATTATGCGAGAGAATCCAACAAGATGTACTTTGATAAAGGCTCACTCATAAGGAGCATAGCAGTTACTGAACCATTTACGTTAATATCTACGTGAATTTTGACCTTTCGCCCGGTACTTGGATTCGATTTCAAGTTTTTAGTTGACTGAAAAAGGCAACTTCAAACTGACCACAAAGAGACTTCTCAACGGTAGAGTTCCATGGTGGATCATGACTAGCCACCTCGATACCAGCGCATGCCAAGCAGCACAACCTTATATCGTGCGCCATAGGAGGCCCTCGGTTTCGTCACGGCACCGAAGGGTGCTAATCGTGACACCATCATCGAACACCACACAATAAGACATCCAATTGCGATCGAAATTAACAGGTTCCAACTAAACATCCAGGAAACATAGGGTTCGACCTTACATCCCAAAAGTCAAGTTATTACAAAGCCTCACTCCAACACAGGGAGGGCACAAAAGACAACCCTAACATTATAGCTACGTGATAACTACTCTAAGCATCGTCCTCAGAGTCGGTGTCAAGGATCTCCCCGCCGTCCTCATCACTAACAGGCTCTAACTCCTCATCTTCATCTTCTTCTGGCTCTCCTTCTAGTGCCTCTTCTGGTGCGGCATCTTGGGGCCCATTGACCTCCACTTCATCATCATTTCTAGCCATGAAGATTCCTGAACCCATGTCCTCATCTGTGTTGATATTTCTAGGCAGCAGAGGATTTAGCTGGTTGTTCAGGCGGTGCACTTCTTCATGAAGATTGTCGTTGCATTCTTCAACATTCTCCAACTGTTGTTCGAGCTCAAACTGACGAGCTCTCAGAACGTTCTCCTCGTGCCAGGCTTCATCCCTCTGGTTCATGACACGGACCAGCATACGTTGACAGTTGCGGTTTGCTACTGTCAATCTCTAGACTGCAAGGGTTTCCTGGTCACGATCACGGATCACTTGCTCCAGTTGCTGACGCGCTGCATTCCTGGCAGCAGTCACTTTAGCCAACTCTGCCCTCAGCCTTTCCACCTCAGTAGGCTCGGGGCGGGGCTCACGTGGAGCGAGCTGGTGACGAGGTGCCCTGCCCCTAGTGGACTTGCGAGCGGTCCTCTTGGTACGTGCCATCTATAGTAACAAGATACGACTTGAGTGAGGATCATTTAGGGGATACGAAATTTAATTTAGTCGGGAGTACTGAAATTTTTAAGGAGGGAGTAAATGATATGTATGATATAATTAAACATGATGCATGCACGTTCCATACGCCCTCTCACCTTAGTAGAAACCTAAAGTTCTAACGCTAGGCGGTGGCATACATACGTTCTCTCATATAAGCGAACTATCGGTCTACTCGTTACGCTGTTAGTGTACCTGCAGAAAAAATCTCATTTCAGCCCAACAGTTTCCCAACATATGCACACAAGAAAGCAGTAATTTAAATACTTTCCATATACACATCCCCTGATGTATATACTTCAGTATCAAAGCTACCCGATATAAAGGTTCCCACAATTAAGTGCTTACATAATTACACGGTTTAAACATGTAAGTATGCAAGTCACCAATACTACTCTCCCCTAGATCGCCGGTTGGACGATCATGCTCTCACAACTCACACTTACCAGGGCGTCGAGGCAATTGATCCATTCATTACCACCCAAGTGGATGGCATCCATACAATATCACGTCGTATGGACGACGAAACAAAAACAAACAAGGCCCCCAAGTTAGTCTTTAATAATAAGCCACCTAAGAGTCCTTATTTGGGCTAAGGGATGTGATCACTGGCATACCTATGAAAATAAATTTTTAGAGTTTTAACCCTTTTCATAATCAAATACTTTTGTTTTTAAATACTCGTACGATGTGTTTAATGTTGAATTATGCTCCGGTACCAGCTGTAACAGAACCGACCAAATTATAAGAGCACAAGTACAAAAACAAGCACCGAAGTGCTTAAATTTTCGAACTTGAGCCCATATAATCCCGGTAGTCAATCGAAACCACGAAGGATTTCAAACCAACTTGCTTACAACCAGGATCGCATCATTCAACATACAACATCATACGTTACATTTCATAAGTAGTTCTGAAATAAGTTTACACACACGGGGTCGTAATTATTACAAACCAAGTTTATAAAGTAGCAGAAGCAAACACACACCAGTTATTTAACTACTGCCAGTCTTGTTGATCAACAACCCGCAAAAGCATCAGGAAAGTACATAAAAGATGATCACGCCCAAGTGATCTAGTCTTCGTCACCCGCAGGGTGGAGATAATTTTTGCAGAAGCCTTGGTAGAGCATATCATCTGCAACAGGAGGGAATAAACCCTGAGTACTGGAATGTACTCAGCTAGGCTTACCCGTCGAAAACCAGAAATAAGATGACACCAAGGATTATGCAAGGCTTACACAAGGGGCTAGCTGACATCACATTTTGCATAAAGGCATAAGTAATTGAAACTCTTATAACTTGTACTAGCAGTTATTTTTAGCATTTTCCTGTCATCTATCTTAGCACCTGTACTAAACATGCACTTGATTATAATCAAACAATTATCATCATTATATCCAGAGCAGGTATGAATTGTGGCAACATTGTATCATTTCCTTAACCACCGGTTCATTTAATGAGATCTACGTTGCCGCTGCTCAAGTCAAGTGCTCACTAACCGGGAGTGACGGCGATTCGAATTGAATTCCTATCCAGCTGGAGGGGTATTTCTAACACTCACCGTGCAGACCCCTGCCAGGGTCGCACAGGCCACCGTTTCATATGATTCAGGAATCGCGGGTCCGAATGATGTCGTGACCCCAAGGGCGACACTCTGCCAGGTGATAGGGACTCTAACCCCCCCTTGGTCTCACGCCAATGTCCCCAAGCACATCCTTTCTCTCCTCTAAGAAGCAACCTACCATTCGATTCCCGGCCTGAACCACATTACTCGGCTTCACGGTCGGAACGACTTATCCGGCCAACTAAGTGTTAGACTGCGTTCAACATGACTCAAGGACGTACAGCGAATCGGTCCTTAAACGACTCAGACGGGCATAGCTCCACACCCAAGACGTGAAGTGTCTTGCGGCTGTACTATCGAACTCCCGCCCAGTCTCAATTTCATTTTTAAGCATGGTTCCATCCACGATAGCCATAAAGACACTCGTGACTCCTTCCTACATCTCGCGGATGACCGGAAATCACCCGACTTCTACCGTACTAAGCAGGGCTAAGCATTGACACGTGCCTAAACCTAATATAGGATTAAGTACGATATCTGGACAAGGACAGGTATAATGCAACAAGTGTTTTCATATAACTCCTACAACTTAATGCAGTAAACAATTAAAAGTACTCAAGATTAATTTATAAATCAGTAGGTTCAGCATGCACTGGGGCTTGCCTTTCAGAAAGGTCGAAGGCCGGTGATCAGGACACTCAGGTAGATCTTCGGCAGGAGCTTTGTCGCCGGCTAGTTCCTCTAGCTGCTCCGGCTGGTCCTGGACTTCCTCCAGAATCACAGGCTCGAATTCGAGGAGAGTTACCCCCTCCGGAACACCTATTGCATGAGTGCACAATAAATATCATGGGTGCATAATGGTGCAACATGCTCGGAATGAAATGCATTTCAGAAATAAAATATAATAATCTAATCAAGTTACTTTATCAGTACGTGCAAATCTCTTCTCCGGTGGAGAAGTACTTACCTAAGCTACTCAACCTAAGATACAGCTGTTCTTCTTCGGTTAAGGCCCTAACACCTAACAATACAAGAGTAATATTACTTAGGTTACCACAGTAAGACATTCTGGACAACAGCTCAAAGATTCTAACATAACTGGAGAATCCCAACTCCAAGAGATAGGATCTAAGACAATATGGAAAGCTTATGAAATGCACCACAAAATGTTTTCAGACCACAGCACTTAATTCCAAAGTTTGCCTAGTCGAAATTCCAAAGTTCCAGAATCTGCTCTCTCTAAACAGAGAGCAGCCAATTCTGGACTGTCACTTAAAACAGCAATGACTCCCAAACTTCTAAGCCAAATGCTCCCAAATTGTGACACAAGCTAGTTTATCAAGTTTACTACAATTTTGGTATTCACAAGTTTTCCAGCAAACACTTTTATCAAGGGTCAAACCCAAAGATACTACCAGCTGTCCAGAAAACCTAGAATTGCAAAGATTAAATATTTATTTATGTGGCAAACATCCCATAAGACCAAACTAATGTTACCACAAGTTCACATAGGTCACAAAAACACCAGAAAGTAAGGTTGGCCCACCTAAAATATTTATTTAAACCCATTTCTTAATTTACTTAAGTAATTAAGTGGAATTTTAAACATATATGTAAACTGCTCATAAAATTCTACAAAAATTACAGGGGACTCTCTGACCCAAAAAGAGACTACTGTAAAAATTTGAACTCAATTTATTCACAGGAACTCTCTGAAAAAAATTCACAAGCCCAAAAGGCTGATTTTTGTATAAATGACAAAGCATAGTAAAAAGTGTCAAACAACAGATTTCTTAATTTTCTTGAACACTCTAGGGTACCAAGACATTCTCCAAAAATTTATAAGAACATTGCACATGTAGAAAAATTACTAAAATTCATTTAATTATTTCCTAGAATAAAAAGATAGCATTATAACTTGAAAAGTACTTAAGCACTACTATCCAAATTTTTACCAGAGCTAGAGCAAATATAAATTAGCCTACCCACCAAATTTCATAATTTTTGGAACATTGCAACTCAAGATATAATTTAAACAAGTTTGCATGTGATTTAAAACACATTTCAAAGACCTATTTAAATATCCCAGAAACTAAACATCACGTAACAAATTCATATTTTTCTAAAATACTACACATCATGTAGATCCTAACAAAATTTATCTCATGATTTTTGAGCAAGTAAAACCCTAGATCTACATTTTCCAAAACTTAACCAAAACTATGACAGAATAAATAAAAATAAAACAAATCTTATTCGTTACTGGGCCGGCCGGGAAAGACGCGGCCCACGACTCGCGCGCGCGGCCCGCGACGCACGCGCGACCTGCTCGGCCATCCCGCCCGCGCGCGCGGGGGCTGACATCGCGGGCCCGCAGGTCATAGACAGAAGAGCGGAGGGGAGGAGACGACCGTGACTCCGGCGTGCTCTAGCTCGCCGACGACGGCGTCTCCGGTGACGGGAAGATCACCGACGGTTTCCCCGTGACTTTCCGCATCGACCAAACCTAGCTTTGCTGACCCTATCCCACCCTAGCTATGATGGCCATGGTGGCCGTGGCTCGGAGACGGCACCCGGCGGCGGTCCGGCGAGCTCCGGGGGCCAGGGACCTAAGTGAGGTGTACTACGGCTTCCTGAGGACATGGAGGACCTCTCCATGCCAAGGAAGAGGACAGAGGTGGAGTGAGTGCCGCTGGCCGCATGAGCACCGCACCGGCGGCCATGGCGCGGCAGCGCACGACGGTGTTCCGACGTGTACCGGCCATCCCAACCGGTAGCGTCATCACCTAGGCTGCTCTACCCACCCCGGAACCCAGAACACTTAGCGGGGAGACTGGATGGTGACCGTAGGGAGCTGACCACGGTGAGCCGCCGCGCGGACAATGCACCGGCGAGGACTCACGGTGGCGGAAACCGAAATTTGCCCTCACCTCGACACAATCCGGTCAAGCCACGGGTGGAGGAGGTGGAGGGGATTCAGGTGGAGCGGTGGACGGGATTTGGAGGACGAGGGTGCGACGGTGAGCTTGCATGAGCATAGAGCGGGCTGCGGCGACAATGGCGCCTTTGTTTTCTGCCTCGGTGAACCCGGCCAGAGCGAGAGTGAAGGAGAGATGAGTGAGCGCGAGTGTGGGGGTGGAGGTGGCCGCTCGGTGTTCAATCCCGCGTCTGGGCTCACGACGTGGAGGCGATGGCAGTGCTCGGTCGACACACGGCCACCGAGCTCTGTCCGAGCGCCACGACGCGAAGCCGTCGGTGACGGTCGACTGAATGGAGGCTGTCATCCATCGACTGACAGCGCGACTTCAACGATGATTATCTCCGGAAACAGCTCGATTTAGCCGAAGGTGATAACATCAAAATGATAGAGCTACATGAGGGCTACAATCTTGCTAATTGGCTCAAGAACAGATTCAGTTTGGATTTGAAACTACAAAGCTCCAAAGTGGGGTACTTGGAAACTGAAACGTGTTTTCAGTCAGTGAAACCGACTGAAACCCTATTTTCAAGACACCACAACTCCTAAAGCATTTAGAACTAGGTGATGGTCATATTGACAATGTTGTAGAGCTATGTGTGGACAACAACTTTGTCAATTGGCTCAAAGACTGGTTCGGCCTAGTTTGTGAGTTACAAGTTGCCAAAGTGAGGTACAGTGAAACGGTTTTCAGCTTCACACTTAGTCAAAATTGCTAAGTCCCAAAACAGCCTCTAATACTGACTTGTGGGCCATTTTTGAGCACGTTCTGATCATTTTCATGAGATGGACATATTAGAACTTTTGTTCCTTATGAAATTCTCTACAACTTTGCTTAAGGGTGCTCCTCCATGCAAGGTCTCTAAGTTAGACTTTCTAATTGGTCAAACTAGAGCATCCTAGGGCTAAATGGTGGTCAACTACACCTTGGAGGGCATTTTGGTGATTTTGGTCAACATGAACCTTGCTCCATGAGTGACCCTAAGTATAACTAAGGTGTTGTGAGATATAATTGGTTACTCTACCCTTTAGTTATACCAAATTCCTAGTGTTACATACTTTGGAACAAGTAATTCAATACTTTCACCCAAATGTTGCAAGCTCATGTTGCACATGTTGCATGAGTGTGTTGCATGACACTTGCTAATTATGTTACACTAAAGTGGTTGACATGTCTCACAAAGGAAATTGCACATAAGGTACTTGTGTGTTGCACACTACTCACTTCTTAGTCCACATGAAATATAAACATATGTGGCAATGTTTCCAAAGCATGTTTCACATATTATAAGCTTATGCATGAAATGAATGATGCTTGCTTATGCTTATGCAAATGCAATGCAATTAGGGAGCTAAACACCTGAGGTGTTACAGGCTCGTCTTCTCCGGCGGGCTGCGTCGCCCTCCTCTCCTCCATCCAATCCGAGCCGCTCATCGCAAGATCAACGGCCAGAAATGGCCAATACCCATTCGGGGTCCATTTTTGTTAAAGAAACCCCCGCTTTCATCTATTTGAACCTGCCGTACTTGGCGTACTCCCGGAGTGCGCGTTCTTTTTTTCGGAAAGCGTAGTTTCTTCGGTTTATATGAAAAATATGCTTTCAGATTAATTACAGAATTGCCACTGCAGTAAAATGTGTATAAAATCATCGTTTTAGCTCCGATTCAACCCGTTCAACTTGCGTTAGTTTCGTAATTTCGTAATCTACACATTAGTGCCACTGATAGACCTGTTAGAAGCTTTTGAGTTTCTCGATTAAGTCTAGTTTAATAGCTAGTTTTGGAACCTTGTTTAGCGCGTAACTTTTGCGTTGTAGCTCCGTTTTTCATGAACTTCGCGTCGTTGTGATCGTAGCGAGACGTAGAATATTTTCATAAACTTTTTATCTTGTTTTTATACTGCTGGTGTATTGTTCTAATTATAGATTTGTTTGCTATGCATGAATGCTCCTGAAATGTGTATGTTGCCGTGTTGGTCGAGTTCAAACGGTGAGGAGTACGTTGGGAATCCGGACACGTACGAGGAGCAGCAGGACCAGCAGCAGTTCATGAACCAAGGCAAGTATAGCATGGGCCTACCTTGTTGTCCTATTCATTATATAATGTACTCATTATGCATGTGTCTAATATTGCTCGACTATAAGGACTTCCTAGTTAATTGATGACCTGTACCTTGATCCCTATGGGTTTTATTTGCACATGGGTAGAATGCTAGTGCTCTAACTAAACATGATCTATGCTATGACTGATGGAACCAAGGGATAAGCCTGATGGTAACAGTGGAACCATAGGGTAAAGGTGCAGATGATGTTGATCATGTTGCCCTAAACCCTCCGTAAGGACTTGTCTGTAGGGCAAAAGCTGGGACATACAATGCAACCGTGAGAGTCATATGGCTCTGACTTTAGCTCAGTAATAGGATCTTTTCTAGCTTGTTAGAGGTTACCCGAAAGGGCGCAAGAGGGGTTGCCACTTTGGGTATAGAACTGCCTCTGTTCTAATGTGTATAGCCTGCGAGAATTGTGCCATCGAAAGGGGGGTTCTCTATATCTACCTGCCGAGAAAACCTCGCGGCCCTAACATGTTAGAAGAGGCCTATGGAAGGCTTCATAGTGTAACCTGCCTACTCACCTTGGGAGTGTTAGGGGGTCGACGGGCCCCGGGCAAATGGGCAACACGACTCACGGGTAAAGATGCACAACCTCTGTAGAGTGTTAAATCTGTTATAACAGCCGTGCTCACGGTCACGAGCGGCCTGGAAAACTCACGGAATAAATGGTTACTTGATACGTGGTTGAACTAAGATGATGATGGTGGGATCACACTGATGCTTTCTCTTCTTAATTCTAGTAGTGGATCATGTGGGTTAAATGGGAGCATGAGTATAACTTAATAATGATTAATAATGAAATGTGGATCTACTAAAAGTGCTAACTGCAGTCAACCGTGTCTATCCTTTTTGAGCCTAATGAATCCTCATACTATACTTGCGGAGTACAAGTGTACTCACACTTGTTGCTATTTTTGTTTTTGGATAAAAATTCCGGATGGGTAACAGATGACAGTTTCTACGAGGAATTCCCGGAAGATTTCTAGGTTTGGGTCAACCAGTCATCCTTCCCTGTGGATCAGACGCTACGCCTGAGAGTTGCTATTTACTTTTTCGCTTGTTATGTAAGAACTACGTGATGTAATAACGTTATGTATATACATAGTGATGATACTTCTGTTAATTTGTCGGCTTATGTGTGTGACTACTTTTGGGGCGCACATAAGATGTATGCACTCTATATTGTCCTTTAATTGGAGTGTGACAAATTGGTATCAGAGCCGTGTCGACTGTAGGACGCAAACCTAGATAGAAATGTTCGTTTCTAGGAGCTTGACTTTATTTATTTACTTGCTACTATCTCCATCTTGATATTTTATTAAAATTTTATGCTCTATTTCTTATTCTTTTGTATAAAATATTGACTCTGATAATATTTTATATCAAAACTATAGATGCCTCGCCTCAGTGCCGCTGCCTACGTCGCCCAGTTCATTCCAGTAGCACCTGCTCCCCCAGCACCACCAGTAGTACCACCAGTGGAGCCAGAGGTTGTCCACATCTCCGACGAGGAAGAGGAGGAACCCATGGAAGAGGAGGCATTTTCAGCGGCTACATCTGATGGACCTGCTTCGACCCCCGTGGCTACACCCATCCCACATGTGGATGCGCCAGTCCCCGCTGCTACACCTCCACCAGCTTCCCAGGCCGCTTCTGCACCAACACCAGTGTCCTCCCCAGCTGCTTCAAAGGAGCCAGAAGAGATAGGATGGACCACCAGGAACAAGTTTAAGGAAGCTCCCGAAGATGCCCATTACCACCACCTCCTTACCACCATGCTAGCCGAGTACTATCTAGAGTTTGCTGCCTCGGTGAAGTACTACTATGCAGAGCACACGCATCCAGTGGAGGCGGCATACTGGAAGACCAATGTGATCATCACCGCCTGGAACAACACCGACCAATCTCAAGATGTTGTGACTACCCATAGCCACTGAGCTAGGCATGCCAGTGCCTATGACAGCATAGAAGATGCTGCGCAGGCGGCGTACCTGCATTACCATGGTCGGCGTTTTGAGGACATGCAGAATGATCACTACCGGTATCTTCCACGCTATGACCCGAAGGAGAAGACATGGGCGGTGTTGGCTCCTCCAGCTTCTGATCCCACCTTGGACACCACAGTGAGGCACCTCAGCGCCATACAGGAGGCCAACGAAGCACTCAGGGAAGAGCTTCATGCGGCGCAAAAATCTGAAAAACGCCTTCAGAATCAGATAGATGAGATGGCCGTTCAGCTAGGACAACCTACCATTTACAAGAAGAAGGCCAGGGTGTTCACCATGGTGGATCGCGCACCTTAGATACTTGCAGCCCCACCATAATGAATGCGTTTTAGATCGAGAGGCGTGTCAAGTTTGTGTATGTTTGTGAACCTTTCGTTGTCTCGTTGGTTGTGTTGTTGAACTTGGATGATTTGGAGTTTGTGTGATTGCTGGAACAGTGCGGGCTTGTCCACATGTTCTTTTTATCAAAACCTTAAGTTAGTGTTTGTTTAACTTAGTTGGGGTTTAAATTTCTGCATCACTGCTGTGCTGTTTTTCAGAGCAGTCTGCAATGTTTGTCTCATATCTCTAAATCTCTATGTCCAAAAATTATGAAATTTTTGTGAAAAGAACTAGACTTGCTTACCTCTCATTTCCCACTGGAATCACCTCATTATCAATTTTGGTTTGAGAGATATGCCTGCTACAACCTGGCAAGTCTGTGCAGTCTGTAACCTAGAACAGAAATTGTTTAGCTCAGTTTTTGATCATGTTGCCGTCTGTATCAGTGAAAAAGTTCTATACAAAAGTTGTAGCAGACTCCTTAAGCTTTCCAACGATGTATTCCACGCTTATTTTGGATTTCTGAAACTCGAGTTATACTTCAGTTTTTGATCTGCTGTTGTAGACACCCGTCCAGAAATTTTTAGTTCTGTTATTTACCTTTTGTAAATAATTTGTAAATTTTTGGGAGATCTCTAAAAGTTTGCACATTTGCTTGGAAGCAGATGGCCGCCAGAGGAGTACGTGGAAGAGGCCGTGGACGTGGCCGTGGACACGGAGCTTTAGTGGATCCACCTCCGCCACCGCCGGTGACAATTGAGCAGTTGATGGCCATGTAAGCGCAGCTCATGCAAACAGTGATGGACCGTCTCGATGAGCAACCAGCCGGAGCACCCCCACCTGTGCAGGTCCATGACAAACGTGGTGAGTTTCTAAAAGGACACCCACTTGTGTTCACACATGCCTCTGAACCTATGGAGGCGGATGACTGGCTGAGAGCTGTGGAAAAGCAGCTAAACATTGCACAGTGCAACGACTTGGAGAAAGTCTTGTACGCCTCAGGTCAACTCCAAGGAGCTGCTCAGGATTGGTGGGAGTCATTCTAGTATGGACGTCCAGAGAATGCTCCAGAGATCACATGGAAAGAGTTCACGGAGAATTTTAGGTCCTATCACATCCCTGAGGGACTTATCGAACTGAAGCAAGAGGAGTTCCGGGCTCTCAAGCAAGGGTCCATGTCTGTGGTGGAATACCGCGACAAGTTTGCACAACTGTCGCGATATGCCCCGGCTGAAGTGGCCAGGGATTCTGACAAACAGCGCCATTTTCTAAAAGGGATGTATGATGGACTCCAACTGCAACTGATATCCAACAAATATGCCAGTTTCCAAGAATTGGTGGATCGTGCTATTGTGATCGATAACAAGCGTAAAGAAATGGACCTCAAGAAGAGGAAGCTCCAGGGACAGGCGTCGGGTAGCAACACTCGCCCGCGAGCTTTCCCGCAGCAAGGTTTTCCGCAGAGGAACCAAGGGCCACCCAACCAATGGAACAAAGGCCAGTATCCCTAGAGGAACCAGAACCAGCAGCGTCCCCAGTACCCACTGCAGTTTGGTAACCAGGGCCAGCAGCGTCCCCAGCAACAGCAAGCTACCAATCAGGCGCCACGTCAGGGAGTGCCCAACAATGCTCCAACCAAGAGTGGCACCCCAGGCAACCCCAATGTCTGTTACAACTGTGGAGAGGTGGGACACTATTCATACCATTGCCCAAAGAAGCAGAACCGGCAGGCCCCACAGAACCAGCAGAACAACCAGAGACCCAACGCTCGACCTCCGTTCACTGGCAAGGTGAATCATGTGTTGTCAGAATCAGCTCAGGAGGCGCCTGAGGTTATGCTGGGTACATTTAGCGTCAACTCCATCTTCGCTACAGTACTTTTTGATTCCGGTGCCTCGCATTCTTTCATATCCCAAGCTTTTGTTAGAATGCATAGCATACCCCTGTGTGCCATGAAGGATCCTATGCTAGTAAATTCACCGGGGGTAGCATGCCAGCAAATTATTGGAGCCCTTCTACTAGTATATTCCTAAGGGGGATAGCTTTTAAAGTAAATCCAATTGTTCTGAGAACCGCTGGGATTGACCTCATCCTGGGAATGGATTGGATGAAGCAGCATAGAGCAGTGATACAATGTCAGGAGAAATCTGTTGTTGTGACAGCTCCAAGTGGTGATAGAATTTGTGTCGAAGTGGAAGTGCAAGCTCAACCAATAGCCACTGTCAACCAGTTGAGCGATGTTGCCAACCAGGAGAATCAGGTGGTGGATGAATTCCCAGATGTGTTTCTCGATGAACTACCAGGTATGCCACCCGATCGCGACATCGAATTCCTTATTGAGCTTTTGCCTGGAACTGCACCCATAGCTAAGAGACCATATAGAATAGGGGTAGATGAATTAGAAGAACTAAAGAAACAAATTAAGGAATTGCAAGAGAAAGGTTTTATTCGTCCTAGTTCTTCACCTTGGGGAGCACCTGTTATATTTGTTGATAAGAAAGATGGCACACGAAGAATGTGTGTTGATTATAGGTCTCTTAATGAAGTCACAATCAAGAACAAGTACCCACTCCCTAGAATTGATGATTTATTTGATCAGCTGAAAGGTGCTTGTGTGTTCTCAAAAATTGATCTCCGTTCTGGATATCACCAACTAAAAATTCGTGCATCTGACATACCTAAGATAGCATTTACAACCAGATATGGCCTTTATGAGTACACAGTGATGTCTTTTGGACTAACAAATGCACCTGCATACTTTATGTATCTAATGAACAAAGTATTCATGGAGCACTTGGATAAGTTTGTAGTGGTATTCATAGATGATATCCTAATATTCTCCAAAAATGAAGAGGAACATGCTGAACACTTAAGGTTAGTCTTACAAAAACTCAAGGAACATAAATTGTATGCAAAAAGGAGCAAATGTGAGTTCTAGCTGAAAGAAGTATCTTTTCTGGGACATGTGGTCTCTAACGGTGGAATAACCGTACATCCCAGTAAGGTGCAAGATGTGTTAAATTGGAAAGCCCCAGTCAATGTTAGTGAAATCCGTAGCTTTTTGGATTTGGCTGGGTACTATAGAAGGTTTATTGAAGGATTCTCTAAGCTAGCTAAGCCTATGATAGCCCTACTAGAGAAGAATGCTAAATTTATATGGTCAGACAAATGTCAGGCTAACTTTGAGGAGCTTAAGAGAAGGTTGACGACAGCCCCAGTGTTGACCCTACCTGATTTAAGTAAGAGTTTCTCTATTTATTGTGATGCATCTCGCCTAGGCCTTGGATGTGTGCTTATGCAAGAAGGAAAGGTTGTGGCCTACGCATCCAGGCAGTTGAGAAAGCATGAACTGAATTACCCAACTCATGACTTGGAATTAGCCGCAGTTTTCCATGCTCTGAAAATCTGGAGGCATTATTTGATCGGACATAAGTGTGACATCTATACTGACCACAAGAGTTTAAAATACATTTTTACTCAGTCCGAGTTGGACTTAAGGCAACGTCGTTGGCTGGAATTGATTAAAGATTATGATCTGGAAGTGCATTACCATCCTGGAAAGGCAAATGTTGTTGCCGATGCACTTAGCCGGAAGAGCTATGCCAACGGACTTCAGTTGACATTTATACCAGCAGAGTTGTGAGCTGAAATAGAACATCTCAACTTGGGTTTTGTCAATAATGTAGTAGAATTGGCTATAGAACCTACATTGGAGCAAGAGATACGTAAAGGTCAGTTGGAGGATGAGAAATTAAAGGAGATTGCTGAGCATGTAGTGGTTGGAAAGGCACCAGGTTTCCGGTTGGATGAGAATGGTACTCTATGGTTTGGAAAAAGAATATGTGTACCTGAAGTGAAAGCTATCCGTGATATGATTCTGCGAGAGGCACATGATTCTGCTTATTCTATACACCCTGGAAGCACCAAGATGTACTTGGACCTCAAAGAGAAGTATTGGTGGTATGATTTAAAAAGGGATGTGGCTGAGTATGTGGCCATATGTGATACTTGTCAAAGGGTGAAAGCTGAACACCAAAGACCTGCAAGATTGCTGCAACCAATGAAAATACCAGAGTGGAAATGGGAAGAAGTTGGTATGGACTTCATTACTGGATTGCCCCGCACTCAACAAGGATATGATTTGATCTGGGTAATAGTGGATCGACTTACTAAGGTAGCCCACTTCTTGCCAGTCAAAACCACATATAGTGGTGCAAAGCTAGCGGAGTTGTATATGGAGAGAATAGTATGTCTACATGGCGTCCCAAAGAAGATCGTATCTGACCGAGGAACTCAGTTTACATCACATTTTTGGCGTAAGGTACACAGTGCTTTGGGAACCAAGTTAAATTTTAGTTTGGCATACCATCCCCAAACCGATGGACAGACCGAAAGGACCAATCAAATCTTGGAAGATATGTTGAGGGCTTGTGCTTTACAGTATGGTACTAGTTGAGAAGATTCAATATGAAGGGCAAGTTAGCACCGAGATATGTGGGACCTTTCAAGATTCTAGAGAGATGTGGAGAAGTGGCTTATCAATTGGAATTGCCAGAAAGTTTATCAGGTGTGCATGATGTGTTCCATGTTTCACAGTTGAAAAAGTGTTTGCGGGTACCAGAGGAGCAGATTCCCTTGGAGGAGCTTACTGTTAAAGAAGATCTCACGTATGAGGAGTATCCGGTAAAGATTCTTGAAACTACAGAAAGAGTTACCAGGAGCCGCACTATAAAGATGTGCAGAGTACAATGGAATCGTTATTCAGAAGATGAGTCTACTTGGGAAAGAGAAGAAGATCTGAGAAAGTCTTATCCGTAGCTTTTTGAGTAAGCATCATCCAATCTCGAGGATGAGATTCTCTTAAGGGGGGTAGAATTGTGACACCCTAATTTTTGGTATTATTTAAAAATAGATAAATTTGATTTAAATATGCATTTGTTTGTGCATTCAAATTTAGGGAATAATAAATTTTGTGAAATTAAAATTAATCATAAGGTTAGCAACTCCTTGATGCACTCATGCTGCTGCATTTTATTGTGATGAGTGGTTTTTGTTAAATAGTTGAAAGGATTTGAAAATCAATTGAAAATGTATTTGGAAAATCAGTTAGGAAATAAAAAGGAAATTCTTATTCAAGTTCCCTCCCTCCCTCTATTTCGGCCCGTTGGCCCGACTCCCTCAGCCCGCTCGGTTTTCTCCCCTCCTTCCCTTGCTGGGCCGGCCCAGTCGGAGGCCAACTGCCGATGCCACGCCCGTTTCCCTCTTGAGCCGCTGACACGCTGGGCCCATCTGTTGGCGCCCTCCCCTACCTCCAGCCGGTTCGTTCGGATGAAGCCGCAACCGCCGCTGCCGAGCCGCGCCCACGATCTCCGTACGTGGGAGCTTCTCCGTGCCCGCGCCCGGCCTTCAAAGGGGAGCCCGACCCCGTCTACGCCTTTCCCTTCTCCAGTTTTTCCCTGCTCCCACTCACTTGAGCACCCGGAGTCCCGTAGCGACGAACCACCGGAGCACCGTCCGCCCCACCTCGTCGGTCTTCGCCCCCGAGCTGGCTCCACTCCGTTTGTCCGCTCGATGAGCTTCGCCTCGCTCCCCTCTTTCTCCCCATCCCTCTCCCGTGTCGGGTGGTGGCCTCTAGGGCTGCTCCCGCGAGCTCCGGCGAGCCCTTCCACCGCCGGCCATGGCGGGTGCCCCTCAGGCCTATCTCCGGCCGTGTTTTGCCCCGTGACAGACTCGCCATCTCCCCCGTTCTCTTCCGGTGTTCTCGGCTTGGCGAGATGAAAACTGTAGCACCCTAGCCGCCTTCTCCGACGAGCCACACATCGCCGGCCATGGAGCACCGCCGCGGGCTCGTCTTCTCCGGCGGGCTGCGCCGCCCTCCTCTCCTCCATCCAATCCGAGCCGCTCATCGCAAGATCAATGACCAGAAATGGCCAATACCCCTTCGGGGGTCCATTTTTGTTAAAGAAACCCCCCGCTTTCATCTATTTGAACCCGCCATCCTTGGCGTACTCCCGGAGTGTGTGTTCTTTTTTCGGAAAGCGTAGTTTCTTCGGTTTATATGAAAAATACGCTTTCAGATTAATTATAGAATTGCCACTGCAGTAAAACATGTATAAAATCGTCGTTTTAGCTCCGATTCAACCCGTTCAACTTGCGTTAGTTTCATAATTTCATAATCTACGCATTAGTGCCACTGATAGACCTATTAGAAGCTTTTGAGTTTCTCGATTAAGTCTAGTTTAATAGCTAGCTTTGGAACCTTGTTTAGCGTGTAACTTTTGCATTGTAGCTCCGTTTTTCATGAACTTCGCGTCGTTGTGATCGTAGCGAGACGTAGAATATTTTCATAAACTTTTTATGTTGTTTTTATACTACTGGTGTACTATTCTAATTATAGATTTGTTTGCTATGCATGAATGCTCCTGAAATGTGTATGTTGCCGTGTTGGTCGAGTTCAGACAGTGAGGAGTACATTGGGAATCCAGACACGTACGAGGAGCAGCAGGACCAGCAGCAGTTTGTGAACCAAGGCAAGTATAGCATGGGCCTACCTTGTTGTCCTATTCATTATATAATGTACTCATTATGCATGTGTCTAATATTGCTCGACTATAAGGACTTCCTAGTTAATTGATGACCTGTACCTTGATCCCTATGGGTTTTATTTGCACATGGGTAGAATGCTAGTGCTCTAACAAAACATGATCTATACTATGACTGATGGAACCAAGGGATAAGCCTGATGGTAACAGTGGAACCATAGGGTAAAGGTGCAGATGATGTTGATCATATTGCCCTAAACCCTTCGTAAGGACTTGTCTGTAGGGCAAAAGCTGGGACATACAGTGCAACCATGAGAGTCATATGGCTCTGACTTTAGCTCAGTAATAGGATCTTTTCTAGCTTGTTAGAGGTTACCTAAAAGGGTGCAAGAGGGGCTTGCCACTTTGGGTATAGAACTGCCTCTGTTCTGATGTGTATAGCCTGCGGGAATTATGCCATCGAAAGGGGGTTCTCTATATCTGCCTGCCGAGGAAACCTCGCGGCCCTAACATGTTAGAAGAGGCCTATGGAAGGCTTCATAGTGTACCCTGCCTACTCACCTTGGGAGTGTTAGGGGGTCGACGGGCCTCGAGCAAATGGGCAACATGACTCACGGGTAAAGATGCATAACCTCTGCAGAGTGTTAAATCTGTTATAACAGCCGTGCTCACGGTCACGAGCGGCCCGGAAAACTCACGGAATAAATGATTACTTGATACGTGGTTGAACTAAGATGATGATGGTGGGATCACACTGATGCTTTCTCTTCTTAATTCTAGTAGTGGATCATGTGGGTTAAATGGGAGCTTGAGCATAACTTAATAATGATTAATAATGAAATGTGGATCTACTAAAAGTGCTAACTGCAGTCAACCGTGTCTATCCTTTTTGAGCCTCATGAATCCTCATACTATACTTGCGGAGTACAAGTGTACTCACACTTGTTGCTATTTTGTTTTTGGATAAAAATCCCGGATGGGTAACAGATGACAGTTTCTACGAGGAATTCCCAGAAGATTTCTAGGTTTGGGTCAACCAGTCGTCCTTCCTGTGGATCAGACGCTACGCCTGAGAGTTGCTATTTACTTTTTCGCTTGTTATGTAAGAACTACGTGATGTAATAACGTTATGTATGTACACAGTGATGATACTTCTGTTAATTTGTCGGCTTATGTGTGCGACTACTCCTAGGGCGCACATAAGATGTATGCACTCTATATTGTCCTTTAATTGGAGTGTGACATTCTCTTAGCTAGATCTTTTGTGATGTCATACTCCACAGAACTGTTGCTTGGTATGCTGCTATCTTGCTGGCCATAAAAGTTCACCTTCGTCCCTTTGGCTTGTTTCTTAGCTCGTTTGGCCTTTCGGGGTTGATACTCCTTATAGGTAATTGTCCACCCATCTATGACTACCTCATGGGGAGTAGTTTTAGCTTGAGAGGCCTCTAACTCTTCAAGGTTTGGATTTATTTGACAAGGGATCAGAGCTGCATGTGACAATGTAGTATAACTCGATTGCTGATTGCTTTCCACAAGTGGTTCTAGTGAGATTGCCTTCCTCTTCTTGTCCATGTTGACCTCAAAATTTGGATCCACCTTGGCTTTTCCCTTATTGGACTCGTTTTGAAGATAGGGAAAACCATAATGCTTACAACAGTGACATTGTTCCTGGCTCCCAAGTGCCTTACTATCAACATCTTTATTGGATTTCATATTCTTCCAAGCTTCTGCTACTTGTATCTTCTCTGGCCCCTTGGGTATGTTGGCCTGACCTTGAGATGAGCATTGTTGAGAATTTCCACGTTGAGCCATTTCTTCTAGTAATTGGTTTTGCATTGCTAATGGCTTCTTGTCAAATGTGAGCGAGAGCGACACAATTCAGTCCTCTTAACCTCTGAAGTCCATAGTCTTCTCGTCACGAGCCGTCTAATAGACAAGGAGTAAAGGTTCAAAATAGAGACAAGGTTTTTATAACAGAACGGGGATAGAATTAAGCATAACTTTGAGAAAATAACAAAGTTAAAGAGAAGGCAAGAAATAGGCAAAAATGGAAACATGCTAGACGTGTAGTTCTAACTAGGCTTGCGTCCTACAGTCAGCATTGCTCTGATACCACTCTGTCACATCCGGTTTTAAGGACAAAACCAGACATACACTATATATGAAATAAAGAAGTCAAATCTCACATATAGCCACAGATAAGTGTAATACCAAGAGACAAATGCTTAATAAACATAACTTAATAGTATAAAATACACCTTAAAGAGCAACACAGCGGAAAGACAACTCCGAACACTACGTGTATACTTCACTCCAGGAACAAACTAACTGGTTGATCACAAGCCTAACAATTCCAGAATCTAACAATCTGGTACCCTTCCTGAGATGTGGGAAATAGCAAGAGTAAGTCCATGTCGAACTCAACAAATATAACATGGGGTTCATGAGGCTCAAAAGACTAGACACTGGTTTGACTGCATTTAGCTTTTAATTGTCACAATTTTATTACATGAGTAGCATCAAGTTTGCATTAATCCCACAATAAACATATGATCAATGTAAATATGAATAACGAATAGCAAAACACATATTAAACCAATAAATGTTCATCTATTCTATGAAGGTCCAAGGCCACTCATGACCATGAGCATGGCTGATATACTAGTTTTACACTCTACAGATGTTGTACACTTTCACTGTGAGTCGTGATTTACCCTTTCGCCCGAGGTGATCAGCCTCTTTACCCACTACCAAGGAAGGTCGACAGGGTTCACTATGAAGTCTTTCAAAGGTTCGTCTAATAGGTTAGGGCCATTAGATTCACTCGGCAAACAGATGTAGAGCCCCCCTTCCAAATGGCACAATGACACGCAGCCTATACACATAAGGACAGAGGCCACACTATACTCGATCCGTCAAGCCGTTCTTACACCATAAAGGTTACCACTAACAAGCTAGAAAAAGGTCCTTATACTTGACTAAAGCCAGAGCCATATAGCCCTCACAGTTGTACTATAAGTCCCGAATGTTCGTCCACAGATGAGTCCTTGTGGAGAGAAACTAGAGCACCAAAAATAACCCCATGCTCTAGCCCTCTTTAAACAGTAATCAAAAAGTCATCTTTTAGTGTTGTTGCATATTCCATTAATCATATTACAAGATCATAGTTTATGTTCAGCGCTAGCAAAACTACTCAATGCAATATCATGGGTGCCAAGGTAATGGATCAAGGCTAAGTCATCCTTAACAAGGAAATACATGCATAATAAATTTAATTATTTATTGTGAATAGGACAACAAGGATAATCCCATGCTATACTTGCCTTAACTCAGATCCTTCTTTTGTAGATTCATAACCTCCAAATAACCTATTCTTGATCACCACATAAACCTCACTGATTGACTGAACCATATAGCACCACACAAGCAGCCATATAATCATACACGAAGCAAACAATATATCTATATTAGAACAGTACACCAATTATACCAAAAATAAGTAAAAGAGTTTGAAACACGATTCTACGCATCGCTACGAACACAAAGTCGCGAAAAGCATGCTAATCGGAGCTACGGTTGAAAAGATACAACAACCGATAGATTTACCCACAAAACTATTAACTTCATGGACCTTAATGGTATAAAATATATATAAGATATTTTATAGAGATTATAATTTAAGTCAAATTTAGATTTAAATTTTAAAACTAAAGTAAAACAAATCATATTTTTATTTACAAAACCCAGTTGCATAATTGTTATTTAAGATATGATTCAAACCATGAAATTCCAATATTAGTGACATGATAAACAATGTTACAAATGCGTAGATCTCGTTGCTATGAATCTAACGCAACTTGAATGGCTCAAAACGGAGTTGAAACATAGAAGATATGAAATAAACAAGATTTCCTCTATTAAAATAATGGATTAGATGTAATCACGAATTTTAAAAGTTGCAAACCTACTGAACAGTAGTACCAACATGTAGAGCTCGCAAATACGAACCTAACGCAATTTGAACGGGTCAAATCGGAGTTAAAACGGAGAAGTTATGGCTAAAACAAAATCAGTGGCAATTCTGTAAATATCTGAAAACGTATTTCTGAACTTATCAAAACAAATCTGCGTTTTCGGAAGGAGAAAGCGTATTTTCGGAATGCGTTTTGGACTGCAGGTTCTATACTTAAAATTCCTAGGGGCTCTTTAACAAAAACGCCGGCCGAACCGGTATCTTCTAATCCTGACCGTTGGATTTGATTTGGACGGCTAAGATTGGATCGGGGAGAAACCGGCGGCGCTCCGGTCGGCACAGGGACGCGACGGCGAGTTCCGCGGCGGCGCCATGGCCGGACTTGGCTATCTAGCGCTACAAGGCACGAGCTCGCGAAAGAGAAACACCGGATGATAGATAACATCAATGCAAACTCACCAAGGGTGAAATCGAGGGCGTGGGACGGACGGAGGCGGCGGTGTGCTCGATAGGGCGGATGGTGGTGGCGAGGTAGGGTTTCTAGCTTGCGGTGGTGTCACGGAAGCATGACTGATGCTGCAAAAGGGTTGGATGGGGGCGGCTATGCGCGGCGCCCTTGCTTATATAGCCCGAAGGCGGTTCCAAGAAAGGAAGGGGAGGATTTGGACTCGGATTCGGTCAGTGGCAACAAAGGAAAGCGACGCCGGCGATGGCTTGAGGAAGGAGGCGCTCCTGACATGTGGGCCACGTTGTCAGCGACAGCGAGAGAGGACGCGGCGCGCGCTTGCGAGCTAGGCCAGCGGCGCTTGCTGGGCTCGGCCCAAAGCGGGACGCGGGGGAAGGAAAGAGGGGCCGCGCACGGGGAAAGCTGGCGCGGGCGGTGGGCTGCCTGCTGCGGGCACGAGTTGCTGGGCTGCAACGTGGGAGAAGCGGGCGGGGCGTGCTGCCGCTGAGCTGGGCTGGGCCAACGCTGGGCCTAAAGCCACAAGGAGAGAAAAAATATCCTTTTCTTTTTTCTTTTCACAATATTTCAAAGCATTTTCCAAATATATTTTGAATTCTCTTTTGAATTTAATTCAAAGCACTCAATACAAAATTTCAAATGCATTAGCATAAATGCACAAACATGTTCCTACCCTTATATTTGATTTTAAGTTAATAAAAATTATTATTATTCTAAGTTTGTATGCTCACAAAAATACATAAAAATCATATTCACCTATTTTTAAATCATGCCAAAATTTTAGGGTGTTACACTAACACAGGCTAGGATTAATTATGAGACACTCAATTGAACATTTAGTTGTGACAAAGCTATCAAAGAACTTGGCTACAAACCTATTGTGAAACTCATGGTACTAAACTCTTAACTCTTTTGGTGTTATCCTCATAGTTCATTTTTCTATTGGTCTAACTCTTTTTTATTTCACATGTTAATACATTTTCTAATTTGTGGTCCAGGATGGTGTAAAGGTAACAGTAAAATTGTATATTCAATTGAGAAATAAAGATTTATCTAAGAGCAGAGTGAAGGTATCAATCTTAACATCAGCTGTCATTGTACTTTATGACGTTATATATCATCCTAGAAGTAAAGTTGATCCTACTATATCTACAATCTCTAACTAATATTAAAGAGCGAAGTGTTTCTTCCAACCCACTTTTTTATTTCCAAAACACCTCTGCACTGCATGTGGCGGTCCTTTCTTTTATCATGTTTTTTAACTTCCCAAACTGCCCTGACGTCCTCTAAGTTTTTGCTGCTACGATTAGGATATTGGTTTTTTTTATTTTAGCCCCAAGGACTTGTATCAAAACTATTACAATTACCTTATTTATGCAATCTGATGCTGTATGACTTCATAATAAGTAGAAAATTGGATGCCCGTGATAGCCGAGGTATCCGGAGACTATCACTGAGAGGCAAAAGAGTCAGAATTTCTATCTTTGAAATTCTGGTTTATTTCACAACCCTAGGTAGCACTTGCATAGTGTCACAAAGACAGTGAGATGAATGACCTCGTGCGGCATCAGGTCATGGAGCCGTAGCTCGTAGATACGGAGCGGCTCGAGGAGGAAAGGATGTGTCGGGATCCTGAACCTAGCGAGATAGGATGGGACGAAGGACATGACCTCTAATGCTGTGGGTCTTGGTGTCTCCTTCGGGCCTAGCAGCCTCCACCCAAGCTTTCCTTGTGAGCTGTCAATCCAAAAATGCACGAGTAGTGAGACCTTTTCTGCATCTACCTTGGATGCTCTCTAATCCGTCATGGTCTTGATGAACAGAGCACGGTGATAGTGGCCGAGGATGGCGAGAGGACGCGCACAGGAGGGCAGCGACAGCAAAGGCTGGGACAGCATAAGGAAGGCCTATATGTGGGTGCAAATGAGGAAGAAATGGACAGTCTCCTCCCCATCAACCTTTTAAGCCCCCGCACAAGGCACCATCACATCAGAGTGGCATACCCTATGCCATGATGCAACGGCTCCATAATGCCCCGTCTATTAGCGCTGCCCATGTGTGCTTACACGTGGATCAAGGAGACACACCCCTTCGAATTCAAAGCAATTAGCTGACGGTCCAGATATGTGTGCCCAAAAAACCCCACCCGTGAACAACATAAACTAAGTCCAAAAAGGAGTGATCTCTCCACACAGAGCACGACATGCCATGCCTCATTAACTCTCCACGTCCTAGGGTAGCAATGGAGGAATATCAAAAGACTCTGTGCCCACAGGCGGTCCGCGTTCGAAAGCACGCTTCACCCACTAACACCAAAGGTTTGAAGGCTAGCCAGCGGATGGAATGTGGCTGCCTCTGGACCATGGGAACGAACGAGTGACCAACACAAACATGACATGCCCACTAGCGATCTTAGGTTGGGCGTGCGGACCACCCCGGTCATTGCATGATGTGTAACCTGATCCAGTGAAGCTGCCACTGAACCCCTCAATGGGGGTGGGAACCTTAGCGACGCGATGGCACCAAGCCAATTTACTCAACCCATGGCAAGCTAGGTACACGGGGCACCTCACGTAGGCCCAAGCCAGTCGCCCTTCGAGGGATTGTCTGGGCCCTTACTTGGGCTCTACAAGTTTGATCTCATTGAGTGTGTTTCCCGACCAAGAGGTCATGATGGAATCCCTCACATTCTTAGACAGACATCAAAGCCAGCCAGGGCCCCCGGCTTGGCTGGATGAACAGGTGCGAGTAAAAGGGGATATCCCCTCACCACCATCCTAGAGATGGCTCGAGAGGTTGTGAGGGGCTCGAGGGCTCCTGTACCTAACAGAGGGGTTACCTAAACCCTTGGATTAACATCATGACAATGCGATTAACCCTTTGGCTAGTGCTCCTAATTAGCCAGGGGCTCATGTGCTACACCCGTCGTGTGTGCTCGCGGTCATAGTATGGACAACTACAAAGGCCTTCTGGGCCTAAGATGACCCACTTCAACAAACGACCCAAGTCTCTTGGAGTAGGCCTACTACCAAGTCTCACTGTGTCCGGGGCTTAGAAAGCCCCACGTGCTCCTTACCTAGGATGTCCAATGCCGACCAAGAGAGGATCATAAGGCACTGATGTCATCATATTGTCTTGACTAAGCCTCCTGTCCCTAGCGACATGAGAAATCTTCCTCTAGAATATGTTAGATGCTCCAAGCCTGACAAGCGGGCAGAGGCAGAAGGGGCCAGAGCCTACCAGAGCTCTGTCCCCTCACCCCTGCGAGGCAATGTCAGCCACTCGAGGCTCTAGGTCACGCCCGGGGCATGATAGAATATGACAAGGACACGCGCGCGACCACTGCATGGGGAGATACGGGCCTGCCAGTTAGCCTCTCCCTGCATGTTGAGTATTTCCTTCTAGTTTCATTCTGGATGACATCGGTCATACTATATAATATGGACTTAAAGGCATTATATATATTCCATTTCTTGGGACATTTGATATTACCAACCACCTCTAAAAATGGAAGCCATTCTTAGGGACTGTTGATGTTACCATTTGTCTCTTGAAACTACTCAGTTTTACTAGTAAATGTAAAATTTATTCAAATGCTATCCATTTTAGACAAAAAAACTTCTTAATTTATGTTCAATTGTCGTTCATGGATTCATATGTTGCATTTGTTCTTCTAGTTATGAACCATACATGCTGAGTGTTTATACTCACTCTTCTATTTATTTGGTTCTAGGTACCAATTAATTGTGGCACAGAAGGGGATCAAGAGTAACACACTCTTCTCGAGCACAAACACACTTAAGGGGGTGTTTGGTACTGCTCCACAAACTCTACTCCATAAACTCCATAGTGGAGCAGCTCCACAAAAACCTAAAGTTTGTGGAGCACCCCTTTAGGTGCTCTCACAACTCCACCATTTTTCCTCGAACAGAGTGCGTGGAAGTGAAACCATTTGGCTAAAACATGTGGAGCGGAGCTGAAAAACATGGAGCGGAGCATCTCAAACACCCCCTAAATTTACATGTGTTTATAGCTCATTATAATAAACCTTTAGAATGTAATTGGATATTTAGGTTGCATTATGTCGTTCATGGACGAGATGGTCTTATGGTTGGATTTTATCATTCTTTTGGTCATTGAGATAGACTACTATGCCTATGTTATGGTTAATATTGATCTTGTGGTTGTTTTATTTAAATAAAACTATGGGGGAGTTCCCAACGATGATTAAGATTTGTATAAAAGATGGAAAAAAAACTAAGTGTAAGCCTCAGACTCTAGAAATACTTACAAGAAGAGAGGGTGCGGGAGGGAAGGACAGAGGGGATCAAGGGAAATAACTGGGAGAAAACTGAAATTAGAGGTTGTAAAGTTACTAAAAATTAGACCCCTATCAAGGGATCATAACTGAGTCTTGGTGACTCTTTGGTGCTTCAATGTGTATTAGGGGTAGTGGCAGCTACATACCCAATACCATGAGAAAAAAAACATGTTGTTTCTTGTCCATCTTTTTAATTGTTGCATTTTCTTTCATGTTCTAGCATTGTGCTTTGCTTGCTCTGAAGAGCCAATATGAGGCTAGGGCCACGACCTAGGTCTAAAAATACCTCTTATAGTACATGTAAATTTCTGGCCCAATTAAAAGTGGCCCTAGACATCAACGTAGTCCAAAATACCTCTTATATATAGCACATGTAATTTACTGGCCCATTTCAAAAGTAGCCCTAGACGTTGGACCGAATTCTTACTCCTGTCGGGCCAAGGCAAAGACATGAGGCAGCAGGCCCGACTCGCGACTCTCATCTCCCTTGGGCTGATCCTGACTCCACAACCGTGAGTTCACGTGCATGGCAATGCCGGCTCGCCTCGTTCAGACGTTCGCCCGTTCCTCCTTGCTGGCCGCCCGTTCATTTTGACATTCTATAGCTAGTGGCACATGAGGAGTATGAAATAGTCTATGCAATACATTGTTTCATTTTGACATTTTATAGCTATACATGCAAGAGACAAGTTGTACTGAATACAGGGTGTAGACATGATTTTATCTAGATGAAACTCTTTTCACCTCTCTTCCTAAATCCCTTGTCACATAAGAAAAGATTGCATGGTACCATATTTAACGGATATAATGAGAATGAAACTCCCATTAAAAATGACCTAATCGAATGCATAGTGTTTATATCGGAAAAAAAGACCTGGGAATGAAAAAACTCAGACATCATTCTTAAACGCAGCATTGCTTGACCCATACTGAATCTGTCGAAGCTTTAATTTGAAGATCTTCCCATTTGTCCCCTTAGTAATAATTGTGCATTGTTGAGTGACAGCCGGTATGGATGTAGCCACATCCAACGCAACGTTGCGCACATGGTTGAGGCATAAAGTGTGGCCGGTGCAACTTCTTCGGAGGTTGACGCGTCACCGGCACAACCCACATAAATTTGGACGACCGGACGGGCGGGCGGCGGCTGGTATATGTTCATTTCACGAGCGTTGCATGGCATGACTGTATCCAGTCACAGTAAATAGCGCGGCGTGTCGTTCTTCCTGCGGATCGGAGGGCCTTTATTTTATTCATTCAAAAATTCCTGCCCGGCCGGCCGGCACCCGCTGTTAATGGAAGGACCAAGCAATCGTCGCGTGGCTATAAATACACATGCAACAAGCGGCGCTAGCTAATGCGTGCGTGCGTGCGTGTATCTACACCGTGCGCGCGGGTACTGCAGCCACTTCACATCTCGATAGATCTATAGCGTGACAGATGGGCTCGGACTACGACGGTGGTGACGACGGTGGTCGCCGGCGGGAGACGAGGTGGTGCGCGGTGACCGGCGGCCGGGGGTTCATGGCGAGGCACCTGGTGGCGGCCTTGCTTCGCTCCGGCGAGTGGCGCGTCCGGGTCACTGACCTCACCCCTACTCTTGTCCTCGGCCCCGGAGAGACGGATGAGATTCTCAGCGATGCTCTCCGTGATGGCCGTGCCGTCTATGCCTCGGTTGATGTCTGCAACCTAGAGCAGCTCATCAAAGGTGATGCGCTATATATATATATATATATATATATATATATATATATATATATATATATATATATATATATATATATATATATATATATATATATATATATATATATATATATATATATATATATATATATATATATATATATATATATATATATATATATATATATTCACACCAGCTACAAAATAAATTATTTTGTAGCCACCTCCATTTACGATAATTTTATATACTAATTTACGATAGTTGGGTTACTATGGGGGATATTTACTGTAACGTTATAATAAACCACTTAGCAATGAGTTACTATAATATTGTGAATTAACATAGTAATTATCGTAACTCAACGTGGTTACATAATAAGTTATTCTGTAGCAGCCATAGAGAAACACATTCTATATCTTACTAGACAGTTTTTAATAATAAAAAAGTGCATGCATACAATTTCGAGTTGAAGATACCTTGAACCTAAGTGCTTGGAAGCATGACTGTATATTTAACTTTCATCCAGCCAGTTAAACTAAGTTCGCTACCTAAATAAAACTGAAATACTCGCTCCACCTCAGGAAGGCACCACAATGCATCCTTGCAACAGGTAAAGCTGTAACGTCATCCCCTCGACTGATAGAGAAGATTACGTACTCTCATTGTCTGAGTCAGACATAGATGTTTGCAACATTTACACTTGCCTCCTCCTTCTCTACACATTCCTTCTTCACATGTCCCCACTCTCTGCACTTCAAGCATCATATTGCACCTTCTTCTTCCTATTCCTCTTGGTCTCCACTTTCCTCTTGTTAGGCTCATCTCTGACTAGCAAAGCTTCAGCTTGAGGTGCTTCCACTATATTGTTCTTTCTTCTCTTTTCCTGATCAAGCAATGCTGCAGTAATATCCTCAATCTTTTTTGTTTCTTTAATTTGCCATATGTCAGTGTTGTAACCATATGCTCATAGGATGGTGGCAACGACAATAAAGAATTATTGCCTTATATTCAACATCAATTTTCATCTCTCTACATGCTAGATCAACAACCATATGATTGAAAACATTTAATTAAGTGTTGCACGATATCTGACCCTTCCTGCATCTTCGGCCCATACAGCTTCAATTCTGCTTCAGATACTACTAGATGTTTAGTGTCATGGACATCTACTGAGCTGCCAGTTTATCCCATATTTTGGAGCCGTTCGGCTGGAATTATAAGCCGGCTGAAAAACACTGTTGGCTGATTTTTTGTGAGAGAAAAATACTGTTCCGGCTGAAAAAACAAGCTGAATAAGACGGATTATAAGCCAGATGAACATGGCCTTTCTTTTTGAGGTTAAATCCATGACATGGAATATGACCTAATTTGAGAGACAACTATATGGTAGCGGCTGCTTGTAACTACATCTCCTCCCAGTCTTCATATATCCCTCCATATTGTCCAGCTTCTTCTCCTACAAACCCAAAGTTTCCACTGCCATCAAACTTCACCTCCTCAAATTAATCTGGTACCTGTCGGTGCTATGGTACCGACCCACGGTTGTGCTAAGACTACCCGCACTTATGGACCTCTATATTCATCCTCTATACGTCCTAGTCAGGAAGATTCTCTCCTCTATACTCAATTCTCCCGCACCCATTCATCCTCTATATCATCCTCTATCACTCTATCCACTGTGGGACCAACTTGTCACTTTATCTAAATATATCCATGTGTAATCTAGTTTTGGAGGATTTATTGAGACGAATTTAATGGTAAAATTAAAATTTAATTTGGATTTTTAGTTTGTGAGTTATAGCATTTTTTCCTTTGTTTAGCTAGTGGGGCCCGCCACTATAGAGTATAGAGTAAGCACATTACCACTCTAAATATAGAGTGAGAGAAATGATAGAGTATCGTTTTAGAGTACCCAGTGTAACAGTTTTTTACTCTATATTCATACTATAAAGTTTTAGATTATCGTTTTAGAGTACCCACTGCGGGTAGTCTAATGCAGTGCAACCAGGCGTGCTGGACCACTGAATTTGGAGTACTCTAGCACCACGTGGTAGCTAGCCTTCACACCTTGTCCGGTTCCTTGTGAATTAAAGACTAAAGTAAGCATGCATCCTCTGCATACCAGCAGCACCACGGTACATGTTACCAATGCCCTGCTGGCTGCTGCCCTACACGCTTAGCAATTGAATCCGTGCTCTAATTTTTTGTTTCACATACACACGTCTACTGCTGTCCTGCACACCGCAGCACGCCTGGTTGCAATTGATTATAGGAGACCAAACAACATATAGAAGACTCAATATTTGACAGCGAGGTTCAACGAAAAATATATCGCCGAAATGCTTACAAATGCTTGTCCCTGAAACCGTGTACACTGGCCGACCGAGACACCAGCCAAAACCGAGAGAACCCCGCGAATAGAAATTAATTTACTGAAGGTACTAGCTAATTTGCTCAAAGCTTGTTTGACATGCCCAAGCAGGTTCGTGGGCAAGGTGTGAGGGTCAGCCACACGAAACCGCTGGGTGCCGGGCGCCTCCTGCTGTAGTATTAAAAGAATTGATGAAAAATTTTCAGTTGAAGTGGATACAAAAGGATTCCATGAACCACTTGATTACTTGCTAACTTTGAGATAGAGTGTTAAGCAAGAATCGTGTGAGGTTTGAGGTTATGAGTTCAATCACTTGCGGCAGGGTTAAAAATGTTTTTTTTGCAATTTTTTGGTTCATTCTATAAAATGATTTCTAGAGGCGGCTAGATTTTGGCCGGTCTCTAGAAATGGTTTTCTAGTGGTGGCTAGATTTCAGCTTAACTCTAGAAATCTATTTCTAGAGGCGGTTGGTGTCACACCCGGTTTTCTAAAGAATAAAATCAGGCTAATCATATGTGTGCCCAGGAAGTCCACACATATGTCAGAATGAAAAAAATATCAGAAACAATGTTATTATATATCGTATACATAGCTATATTAACACTTACATCAGAGTATCGCGGAACGGTCACTAATCTTTTCTTCAGGCTCCAACATCACAGGGACGGCTGACTGGGGGTTTCATATGCCAAGCACTTCTGAAAAGACTTCTGGAAACTCCACTACACTTTCATCCTTCTTCTAAGCAGCACCTTACTATACACTGGAGTGTGGTGGAAATAGCAAGAGTGAGTCCATGTCGAACTCAACAAATATAACACGGGGTTCATGAGGCTCAAAGGCATAACATAGGTTTATCAGCATGTAGCTTTTATTTAGCATTAATTCAGTATATCAATAATATCAAAGTGTCTCAATGTAACAGTAAACATATGATCCATGTGAAATGACTAACGAATAGCAAAAACATATCCATTATTAATGATCAACTATTCCATAAGGGTCCAAGGCCACTCGTGACCGTGAGCACGGCTGTTATAACAGTTTTACACTCTGCAGAGGTTGTACACTTTCACTGTGAGTCGTGATTTACCCTTTCGCCCGAGGTGATCAGCCTCTTGACCCACTACCAAGGAAGGTCGGCAGGGTTCACTATGAAGTCTTTCAAAGGTTCGTCTAACAAGTTAGGGCCATTAGATTTCACTCGGCAAACAGATGTAGAGCCCCCCTTCCTGATGGCACAATAACACGCAGCCTATACACATGAGGACAGAGGCCGCACTATACCCGATTCGTCAAGCCATTCTTACGCCATAAAGGAATACCTCTAACAAGCTAGAAAAGGTCCTCATACTTGACTAAAGCCAGAGCCATTATAGCCCTCACAGTTGTACTGTAAATCCCGGATTTTCGCTTATAGATGAGTCCTTATGGAGAGTAACAAGAGCACCAAAGTAACCCCATGCTCTAGTACCCTTAAACAGTAATAAAATCATCTTTTAATGTTTATTGCATATTCCATTAGTCAAATTACATGATCATAGTTCAATTTGAGCACTAGCAATACTAATCCATGCAGTATAATAGGTATCAAGGAATAAGATCAATACTAAGTCATCCTTATCAAGGAATATATGCATAATGATATTATTTGCTTAATATGAATAGGACAACAAGGATAATCCCATGCTATACTTGCCTCTTTTCCAAGGTTAAGCTGCTCAGAATCTTCAGCTGCTATCTTCCGGTCTCCAACTTTTGCTTCGACTGTCGGTCCTCAGCTCCTAGTCTTTAGCGCTAACGAACCACGCTTCCTCTACTCGTAGCAACCAAGCACAGCAAACAGACAACAAACACATCTAAGAACAAACATCATACAAAGAAGGCACTTTAAAAGGAAGCGCACTACACGTCACGGCTTGTTGCTATGGTTACGGGAACGCAAGAACGACTAAGAACAGAGCTACTGTTAAAAGGACACGAATATCAAAATGTTTGCAACATAGTGAAGAAAGACACTCTATACAATTGATCTATTTTATTTAATGAAATAAAATGATGAACATTTTGAAGAAATAAATTAGAGTGGAAATAACTAATTCGTGTCAAACTATAAAAGCTATAGTTAAACCTTAATCATCGTTTATTCAGAAATAATTATATTTAGAAATAATTACATATCATTTAATCCCTTTCAGCACTTATGGTTTAGAATATGCAAGATCAGCTAATCGAATCATTATATGCTTTGTATTTAACTAAGCAAATTATAATTAAGAATCATTCAAGTTAGTACTAATAAAGTTAAGATTTCATTACTAAAGATCAAAGTATAAACTTATATTGCTTTTAATTCAAAAAGGCATAAATTAAACACTAATCAAAACAACTATATGTTTTCTGTTTAACTAAACTAATCATAATTGATGAAAACACATTAAGGTTGATGTTAATCACATTAACATTTATTACAAAAGACCGAAGCATAACCTAAGTTGCTTTTATTTATAATTTAGAAAACATAGAACATGTGTGAATGACTAAACGACCAATATATGTTTCAAAGGTTGATCTAAGTAAGTCTCATGATTGAGAAGGCATTGTGGTTGATATTATTCATGTTATAAATAGTTTATGAAAGACCGATATAAAGCCTAAATTACTTTTAATTCAACAAGGCATTAAATAAATACTAATCAAATTGCACTTAATCTGACTTTATATGAATCATGTTTAAACTAGGCAAATTACAACTAATCAAATCATTATATGTTTCTTACATAAACTAAACAAGTTAAAATTAATCAATACCCACTAATGTTGGTGTTAATCAAGTTAACATCTATATTATAAAAGAACGGAGATAAACCCTATATTACTGTTAAGTATAAATATGGTTGCATAAGCATTAATTAATTTAATATTTAACCCATAAAATTTTAGAGGTGTGAGACATGCAGAACGTTGCTACTAACATGAAGTTTACATAGGCACGATCGCAACGCAACGAGTTAACCCTACGTTGCTTTTAAATTTAAAACAGCATGACACAAGCATTAGTTATTCTAATTAAATATTTATGAATTATATAACCTAACATATATACAAGCACTAACCGAACCATCTCATGTTTTATATTTAAACTAAACAAATTATAACCAAGAATCAGTTAATATTAATCAAGTTAAACCTAAATTGCTTTTTAATTAATTAAAGAGAGCACTTAATAAACTAAACATTAATCAAATTTATTATATTCATAAACACGGGACATGAAAAACAGCGTTGCTAACATATCGCTTACATCGCCATGACCACAAAGCAACCAAAATGGAATTATAATTTTATATTGCTTGTAATTATAAAATCAGGTGCATATATTAATTAACTAATTTAATATTCAACTATATATAGAAAAACATGTGGCACGAAAAGTATTAATACTACTGCGTAGAGCACGATGACGCGAACCTAACGCAACTTGAACGAACTAAATCAGACTTAAAATGAATAAACAGTGGCTAAATTACTGCTAGTGGCAATATCGTAAATACCTCATCATCTTCCTATGGTCGTCTTCTCCATCTGGACGTGATGTCCATGCAGCTATGGGCTGCTGCTGCTCGCAGGGGAGCTTGGGGATAGCTGGCCGGGCAGCCAGCTGCATGAGGCAGCGTGGCTGGCAGCCTGCCACGCGCCCAAGGGCAGCAGCGGCTGCTGTCCTGGCTGGCCAAGCGGTTGGCAGCGGCCACACTACGTAGCTGGCGCGCGACGCGTGGGATGCGGGGCGCCGGCGCTGTGGGGCGAGGCCGTGGGCGCGGGATGCGGTGCGGCCGCGGGTTGGGCCCTCCGGATGGCAGCGCACAGGGCCGGGATGGCCGGGAAAGGAGGAGGAAGGTGCCAGCCATGGAGGTTCGCCGGAAACCTGATCGGAAGAGAGAAAGAAGAAAGGGAACGCGGTCAAACAGTCATGGATTCGCGAAGAGGAAAGCACGACGTTGTAGAGGAGATCGATACGAACGAAGCGGAATTCGAAAAAGATGAAAAACGTGACCGGGAAAGCTCGCCGAACCTTCGCCGGAAGTTCGTCGGAACGCAAGCTGTAGATGCAGAACTTCGGCGAGACGTGGAGGGAGCTACGAGCGGCGGCTCGCGATAAGGGTTGTACTTCTGAGACTAGGGCGTCGAGGGCTACGCCGGCATATATATAGTTGTAGGGTTTGGAAACTTTTGGAAACACGAGATATTTTATTATTTTTAGAATTAATTGATTTCGGGATTAAAATAATTACAGAATATCCAGAATTTCCTTTTTAAGCCACGAAAAATAGCCCGGAGCTCAGAAAAATCACCGGAAAAATCCTGGAGACTCTTAGAGAGATAAGGAACTCAACTAAATGGGTTTGGGCTCATGAAAAGATTGATGAAGAGATCAAGGAAAAAGATTAAGCTCACGGAAATTGAAATTTTAAATCCAGAAAATACCAAAAAGTTTTCCGGTGAGAAGTAAACGTCGTCCTATGGTAATTTAAAAATAATAGCACTCACCAACACCAAAGACAAGCATCACACAAACACCACATTATCAAATTAATATGAGAAGTTTAAAACCACAATTTTCTATATTTAAATTAGCAGCAACTTAACTTATCTAATAAATTTATTCAAATATTGAAATCATTTATTTTATTTAGTGTTTTCCAAGCACAACCCAAAATTAGAAATTTTGGGGTGTGACAATTCTACCCCACTTAACAGGAATCTCGTCCCGAGATTCGAAGAGACTAGGGAGAAAGATAAAATAGACCAATAAGGTTGTTTCGAGACTTTTTGACAAGTTCGGATATAAGCGTCAAGGATTATCAAAGGATAACAAAAGAACATTGGATTGATCGTTAAGATTGATTCAAGTTAATGAAAGAAGGTCAAAGGATTGAAGGTCAGCATAAGTGAAAAGGAAGATCAAAGGAGATTGAAAAGATATATCAAGGTTGATCATTGAGTCTTCACTTTATAAGGTGTAAAAACAAGAGTGAAGATTAGCAAAAGATAACATAAGAGATAAAGATATATCTTAAGGTGCTCAAAACTCCTGGATTCAAGATTTATGAGATATTACGAAAAAAAAGTGACATACTAGCATTGATTGAAGAAGGGTAAAGACTAGTTTTCCGTTTTACCAATCAGGGAGACCAGTGAGAAGGATAAATTGATCTTCAAGTCTTTGTAAGTCTTTAAATTAGGATTTATAAGATGTAAGGACAAGGGTCAAAAGTTGTCAAATGTTGATAAGAAAAAGTAAAGATTGATGACAAGAAGGTGAGACTGGTTAAGAGGCAAGGATTAGCTAAAGATGATATTATGATAGTGATTGGTCTTTGGATCTTCTTGTCTCGTGACTTGAGATTGATGATGGTGGCAGACGCTACCCCACTTAACAAAGATCTTGTTTCACCTGGCGATGTCATTGAAGGTAACACTTTCTCTAAGACTTACTACTATTGATGAGTTCTTCATGTGTTAATCCTCCATTAAGATGAGATAAAGAAGATAGCATGACAACCAAGGGTAGATAGGAACGGTGTAAGAGAAAATGATAAGAATTAGGATCGAATGAAAAATTAAGTAGGATAGAAGATGACACTACCCCAATTAACATAGATTGAGCTAATTCTCAAGATGATTTCGGGCCTCCTTTAAAACACAAGAACAGAGATGACACCCAAGCATCACACCAAACCAGACAAGCACACATCACATCATCAGTACTACACGTACTTCTTCAACAATGGTGGTCATCCTAATGACACATTGGAGATGATGAAAGGCCATCAAACTTTTGAACAAGGTAAGATCAAAAACCTTTTGGTAAAAACAACACAAATCAAAAACCAAGGGAATAAGAAATAATAGCTCAAAGGAAGCTATCAAGGAAGGGATACAACAGGACAAGGAACAGGAAATAGTCAAAATCAATGAGTCAAGGGATGAGATAATAGTTTTATAGTAAAATAAGTTTTAGAATACGTCCAGTGCTACTTGGCATACATCCTACAGTCAACACCGCTCTGATACCACTCTGTCACACCCGGTTTTCTAAAGAATAAAACCAGGCTAATCATATGTGTGTCCAGGAAGTCCACACATATGTCAGAATGAAAAAAAATATCAGAAACAATGTTATTATATATCGTATACATAGCTATATTAACACTTACATCAGAGTATCGCGGAACGGTCACTAATCTTTTCTTCAGGCTCCAACATCACAGGGACGGCTGACTGGGGGTTTCATATGCCAAGCACTTCTGAAAAGACTTCTGGAAACTCCACTACACTTTCATCCTTCTTCTAAGCAGCACCTTACTATACACTGGAGTGTGGTGGAAATAGCAAGAGTGAGTCCATGTCGAACTCAACAAATATAACACGGGGTTCATGAGGCTCAAAGGCATAACATAGGTTTATCAGCATGTAGCTTTTATTTAGCATTAATTCAGTATATCAATAATATCAAAGTGTCTCAATGTAACAGTAAACATATGATCCATGTAAAATGACTAACGAATAGCAAAAACATATCCATTATTAATGATCAACTATTCCATAAGGGTCCAAGGCCACTCGTGACCGTGAGCACGGCTGTTATAACAGTTTTACACTCTGCAGAGGTTGTACACTTTCACTGTGAGTCGTGATTTACCCTTTCGCCCGAGGTGATCAGCCTCTTGACCCACTACCAAGGAAGGTCGGCAGGGTTCACTATGAAGTCTTTCAAAGGTTCGTCTAACAAGTTAGGGTCATTAGATTTCACTCGGCAAACAGATGTAGAGCCCCCCTTCCTGATGGCACAATAACACGCAGCCTATACACATGAGGACAGAGGCCGCACTATACCCGATTCGTCAAGCCATTCTTACGCCATAAAGGAATACCTCTAACAAGCTAGAAAAGGTCCTCATACTTGACTAAAGCCAGAGCCATTATAGCCCTCACAGTTGTACTGTAAATCCCGGATTTTCGCTTATAGATGAGTCCTTATGGAGAGTAACAAGAGCACCAAAGTAACCCCATGCTCTAGTACCCTTAAACAGTAATAAAATCATCTTTTAATGTTTATTGCATATTCCATTAGTCAAATTACATGATCATAGTTCAATTTGAGCACTAGCAATACTAATCCATGCAGTATAATAGGTATCAAGGAATAAGATCAATACTAAGTCATCCTTATCAAGGAATATATGCATAATGATATTATTTGCTTAATATGAATAGGACAACAAGGATAATCCCATGCTATACTTGCCTCTTTCCCAAGGTTAAGCTGCTCAGAATCTTCAGCTGCTATCTTCCGGTCTCCAACTTTTGCTTCGACTGTCGGTCCTCAGCTCCTAGTCTTTAGCGCTAACGAACCACGCTTCCTCTACTCGTAGCAACCAAGCACAGCAAACAGACAACAAACACATCTAAGAACAAACATCATACAAAGAAGGCACTTTAAAAGGAAGCGCACTACACGTCACGGCTTGTTGCTATGGTTACGGGAACGCAAGAACGACTAAGAACAGAGCTACTGTTAAAAGGACACGAATATCAAAATGTTTGCAACATAGTGAAGAAAGACACTCTATACAATTGATCTATTTTATTTAATGAAATAAAATGATGAACATTTTGAAGAAATAAATTAGAGTGGAAATAACTAATTCGTGTCAAACTATAAAAGCTATAGTTAAACCTTAATCATCGTTTATTCAGAAATAATTATATTTAGAAATAATTACATATCATTTAATCCCTTTCAGCACTTATGGTTTAGAATATGCAAGATCAGCTAATCGAATCATTATATGCTTTGTATTTAACTAAGCAAATTATAATTAAGAATCATTCAAGTTAGTACTAATAAAGTTAAGATTTCATTACTAAAGATCAAAGTATAAACTTATATTGCTTTTAATTCAAAAAGGCATAAATTAAACACTAATCAAAACAACTATATGTTTTCTGTTTAACTAAACTAATCATAATTGATGAAAACACATTAAGGTTGATGTTAATCACATTAACATTTATTACAAAAGACCGAAGCATAACCTAAGTTGCTTTTATTTATAATTTAGAAAACATAGAACATGTGTGAATGACTAAACGACCAATATATGTTTCAAAGGTTGATCTAAGTAAGTCTCATGATTGAGAAGGCATTGTGGTTGATATTATTCATGTTATAAATAGTTTATGAAAGACCGATATAAAGCCTAAATTACTTTTAATTCAACAAGGCATTAAATAAATACTAATCAAATTGCACTTAATCTGACTTTATATGAATCATGTTTAAACTAGGCAAATTACAACTAATCAAATCATTATATGTTTCTTACATAAACTAAACAAGTTAAAATTAATCAATACCCACTAATGTTGGTGTTAATCAAGTTAACATCTATATTATAAAAGAACGGAGATAAACCCTATATTACTGTTAAGTATAAATATGGTTGCATAAGCATTAATTAATTTAATATTTAACCCATAAAATTTTAGAGGTGTGAGACATGCAGAACGTTGCTACTAACATGAAGTTTACATAGGCACGATCGCAACGCAACGAGTTAACCCTACGTTGCTTTTAAATTTAAAACAGCATGACACAAGCATTAGTTATTCTAATTAAATATTTATGAATTATATAACCTAACACATATACAAGCACTAACCGAACCATCTCATGTTTTATATTTAAACTAAACAAATTATAACCAAGAATCAGTTAATATTAATCAAGTTAAACCTAAATTGCTTTTTAATTAATTAAAGAGAGCACTTAATAAACTAAACATTAATCAAATTTATTATATTCATAAACACGGGACATGAAAAACAGCGTTGCTAACATATCGCTTACATCGCCATGACCACAAAGCAACCAAAACGGAATTATAATTTTATATTGCTTGTAATTATAAAATCAGGTGCATATATTAATTAACTAATTTAATATTCAACTATATATAGAAAAACATGTGGCACGAAAAGTATTAATACTACTACGTAGAGCACGATGACGCGAACCTAACGCAACTTGAACGAACTAAATCAGACTTAAAATGAATAAACAGTGGCTAAATTACTGCTAGTGGCAATATCGTAAATACCTCATCATCTTCCTATGGTCGTCTTCTCCATCTGGACGTGATGTCCATGCAGCTATGGGCTGCTGCTGCTCGCAGGGGAGCTTGGGGATAGCTGGCCGGGCAGCCAGCTGCATGAGGCAGCGTGGCTGGCAGCCTGCCACGCGCCCAAGGGCAGCAGCGGCTGCTGTCCTGGCTGGCCAAGCGGTTGGCAGCGGCCACACCTACGTAGCTGGCGCGCGACGCGTGGGATGCGGGGCGCCGGCGCTGTGGGGCGAGGCCGTGGGCGCGGGATGCGGTGCGGCCGCGGGTTGGGCCCTCCGGATGGCAGCGCACAGGGCCGGGATGGCCGGGAAAGGAGGAGGAAGGTGCCAGCCATGGAGGTTCGCCGGAAACCTGATCGGAAGAGAGAAAGAAGAAAGGGAACGCGGTCAAACAGTCATGGATTCGCGAAGAGGAAAGCACGACGTTGTAGAGGAGATCGATACGAACGAAGCGGAATTCGAAAAAGATGAAAAACGTGACCGGGAAAGCTCGCCGAACCTTCGCCGGAAGTTCACCGGAACGCAAGCTGTAGATGCAGAACTTCGGCGAGACGTGGAGGGAGCTACGAGCGGCGGCTCGCGATAAGGGTTGTACTTCTGAGACTAGGGCGTCGAGGGCTACGCCGGCATATATATAGTTGTAGGGTTTGGAAACTTTTGGAAACACGAGATATTTTATTATTTTTAGAATTAATTGATTTCGGGATTAAAATAATTACAGAATATCCAGAATTTCCTTTTTAAGCCACGAAAAATAGCCCGGAGCTCAGAAAAATCACCGGAAAAATCCTGGAGACTCTTAGAGAGATAAGGAACTCAACTAAATGGGTTTGGGCTCATGAAAAGATTGATGAAGAGATCAAGGAAAAAGATTAAGCTCACGGAAATTGAAATTTTAAATCCAGAAAATACCAAAAAGTTTTCCGGTGAGAAGTAAACGTCGTCCTATGGTAATTTAAAAATAATAGCACTCACCAACACCAAAGACAAGCATCACACAAACACCACATTATCAAATTAATATGAGAAGTTTAAAACCACAATTTTCTATATTTAAATTAGCAGCAACTTAACTTATCTAATAAATTTATTCAAATATTGAAATCATTTATTTTATTTAGTGTTTTCCAAGCACAACCCAAAATTAGAAATTTTGGGGTGTGACAATTCTACCCCACTTAACAGGAATCTCGTCCCGAGATTCGAAGAGACTAGGGAGAAAGATAAAATAGACCAATAAGGTTGTTTCGAGACTTTTTGACAAGTTCGGATATAAGCGTCAAGGATTATCAAAGGATAACAAAAGAACATTGGATTGATCGTTAAGATTGATTCAAGTTAATGAAAGAAGGTCAAAGGATTGAAGGTCAGCATAAGTGAAAAGGAAGATCAAAGGAGATTGAAAAGATATATCAAGGTTGATCATTGAGTCTTCACTTTATAAGGTGTAAAAACAAGAGTGAAGATTAGCAAAAGATAACATAAGAGATAAAGATATATCTTAAGGTGCTCAAAACTCCTGGATTCAAGATTTATGAGATATTACGAAAAAAAAGTGACATACTAGCATTGATTGAAGAAGGGTAAAGACTAGTTTTCCGTTTTACCAATCAGGGAGACCAGTGAGAAGGATAAATTGATCTTCAAGTCTTTGTAAGTCTTTAAATTAGGATTTATAAGATGTAAGGACAAGGGTCAAAAGTTGTCAAATGTTGATAAGAAAAAGTAAAGATTGATGACAAGAAGGTGAGACTGGTTAAGAGGCAAGGATTAGCTAAAGATGATATTATGATAGTGATTGGTCTTTGGATCTTCTTGTCTCGTGACTTGAGATTGATGATGGTGGCAGACGCTACCCCACTTAACAAAGATCTTGTTTCACCTGGCGATGTCATTGAAGGTAACACTTTCTCTAAGGCTTACTACTATTGATGAGTTCTTCATGTGTTAATCCTCCATTAAGATGAGATAAAGAAGATAGCATGACAACCAAGGGTAGATAGGAACGGTGTAAGAGAAAATGATAAGAATTAGGATCGAATGAAAAATTAAGTAGGATAGAAGATGACACTACCCCAATTAACATAGATTGAGCTAATTCTCAAGATGATTTCGGGCCTCCTTTAAAACACAAGAACAGAGATGACACCCAAGCATCACACCAAACCAGACAAGCACACATCACATCATCAGTACTACACGTACTTCTTCAACAATGGTGGTCATCCTAATGACACATTGGAGATGATGAAAGGCCATCAAACTTTTGAACAAGGTAAGATCAAAAACCTTTTGGTAAAAACAACACAAATCAAAAACCAAGGGAATAAGAAATAATAGCTCAAAGGAAGCTATCAAGGAAGGGATACAACAGGACAAGGAACAGGAAATAGTCAAAATCAATGAGTCAAGGGATGAGATAATAGTTTTATAGTAAAATAAGTTTTAGAATACGTCCAGTGCTACTTGGCATACATCCTACAGTCAACACCGCTCTGATACCACTCTGTCACACCCGGTTTTCTAAAGAATAAAACCAGGCTAATCATATGTGTGCCCAGGAAGTCCACACATATGTCAGAATGAAAAAAAAAATATCAGAAACAATGTTATTATATATCGTATACATAGCTATATTAACACTTACATCAGAGTATCGCGGAACGGTCACTAATCTTTTCTTCAGGCTCCAACATCACAGGGACGGCTGACTGGGGGTTTCATATGCCAAGCACTTCTGAAAAGACTTCTGGAAACTCCACTACACTTTCATCCTTCTTCTAAGCAGCACCTTACTATACACTGGAGTGTGGTGGAAATAGCAAGAGTGAGTCCATGTCGAACTCAACAAATATAACACGGGGTTCATGAGGCTCAAAGGCATAACATAGGTTTATCAGCATGTAGCTTTTATTTAGCATTAATTCAGTATATCAATAATATCAAAGTGTCTCAATGTAACAGTAAACATATGATCCATGTGAAATGACTAACGAATAGCAAAAACATATCCATTATTAATGATCAACTATTCCATAAGGGTCCAAGGCCACTCGTGACCGTGAGCACGGCTGTTATAACAGTTTTACACTCTGCAGAGGTTGTACACTTTCACTGTGAGTCGTGATTTACCCTTTCGCCCGAGGTGATCAGCCTCTTGACCCACTACCAAGGAAGGTCGGCAGGGTTCACTATGAAGTCTTTCAAAGGTTCGTCTAACAAGTTAGGGCCATTAGATTTCACTCGGCAAACAGATGTAGAGCCCCCCTTCCTGATGGCACAATAACACGCAGCCTATACACATGAGGACAGAGGCCGCACTATACCCGATTCGTCAAGCCATTCTTACGCCATAAAGGAATACCTCTAACAAGCTAGAAAAGGTCCTCATACTTGACTAAAGCCAGAGCCATTATAGCCCTCACAGTTGTACTGTAAATCCCGGATTTTCGCTTATAGATGAGTCCTTATGGAGAGTAACAAGAGCACCAAAGTAACCCCATGCTCTAGTACCCTTAAACAGTAATAAAATCATCTTTTAATGTTTATTGCATATTCCATTAGTCAAATTACATGATCATAGTTCAATTTGAGCACTAGCAATACTAATCCATGCAGTATAATAGGTATCAAGGAATAAGATCAATACTAAGTCATCCTTATCAAGGAATATATGCATAATGATATTATTTGCTTAATATGAATAGGACAACAAGGATAATCCCATGCTATACTTGCCTCTTTCCCAAGGTTAAGCTGCTCAGAATCTTCAGCTGCTATCTTCCGGTCTCCAACTTTTGCTTCGACTGTCGGTCCTCAGCTCCTAGTCTTTAGCGCTAACGAACCACGCTTCCTCTACTCGTAGCAACCAAGCACAGCAAACAGACAACAAACACATCTAAGAACAAACATCATACAAAGAAGGCACTTTAAAAGGAAGCGCACTACACGTCACGGCTTGTTGCTATGGTTACGGGAACGCAAGAACGACTAAGAACAGAGCTACTGTTAAAAGGACACGAATATCAAAATGTTTGCAACATAGTGAAGAAAGACACTCTATACAATTGATCTATTTTATTTAATGAAATAAAATGATGAACATTTTGAAGAAATAAATTAGAGTGGAAATAACTAATTCGTGTCAAACTATAAAAGCTATAGTTAAACCTTAATCATCGTTTATTCAGAAATAATTATATTTAGAAATAATTACATATCATTTAATCCCTTTCAGCACTTATGGTTTAGAATATGCAAGATCAGCTAATCGAATCATTATATGCTTTGTATTTAACTAAGCAAATTATAATTAAGAATCATTCAAGTTAGTACTAATAAAGTTAAGATTTCATTACTAAAGATCAAAGTATAAACTTATATTGCTTTTAATTCAAAAAGGCATAAATTAAACACTAATCAAAACAACTATATGTTTTCTGTTTAACTAAACTAATCATAATTGATGAAAACACATTAAGGTTGATGTTAATCACATTAACATTTATTACAAAAGACCGAAGCATAACCTAAGTTGCTTTTATTTATAATTTAGAAAACATAGAACATGTGTGAATGACTAAACGACCAATATATGTTTCAAAGGTTGATCTAAGTAAGTCTCATGATTGAGAAGGCATTGTGGTTGATATTATTCATGTTATAAATAGTTTATGAAAGACCGATATAAAGCCTAAATTACTTTTAATTCAACAAGGCATTAAATAAATACTAATCAAATTGCACTTAATCTGACTTTATATGAATCATGTTTAAACTAGGCAAATTACAACTAATCAAATCATTATATGTTTCTTACATAAACTAAACAAGTTAAAATTAATCAATACCCACTAATGTTGGTGTTAATCAAGTTAACATCTATATTATAAAAGAACGGAGATAAACCCTATATTACTGTTAAGTATAAATATGGTTGCATAAGCATTAATTAATTTAATATTTAACCCATAAAATTTTAGAGGTGTGAGACATGCAGAACGTTGCTACTAACATGAAGTTTACATAGGCACGATCGCAACACAACGAGTTAACCCTACGTTGCTTTTAAATTTAAAACAGCATGACACAAGCATTAGTTATTCTAATTAAATATTTATGAATTATATAACCTAACACATATACAAGCACTAACCGAACCATCTCATGTTTTATATTTAAACTAAACAAATTATAACCAAGAATCAGTTAATATTAATCAAGTTAAACCTAAATTGCTTTTTAATTAATTAAAGAGAGCACTTAATAAACTAAACATTAATCAAATTTATTATATTTATAAACACGGGACATGAAAAACAGCGTTGCTAACATATCGCTTACATCGCCATGACCACAAAGCAACCAAAACGGAATTATAATTTTATATTGCTTGTAATTATAAAATCAGGTGCATATATTAATTAACTAATTTAATATTCAACTATATATAGAAAAACATGTGGCACGAAAAGTATTAATACTACTGCGTAGAGCACGATGACGCGAACCTAACGCAACTTGAACGAACTAAATCAGACTTAAAATGAATAAACAGTGGCTAAATTACTGCTAGTGGCAATATCGTAAATACCTCATCATCTTCCTATGGTCGTCTTCTCCATCTGGACGTGATGTCCATGCAGCTATGGGCTGCTGCTGCTCGCAGGGGAGCTTGGGGATAGCTGGCCGGGCAGCCAGCTGCATGAGGCAGCGTGGCTGGCAGCCTGCCACGCGCCCAAGGGCAGCAGCGGCTGCTGTCCTGGCTGGCCAAGCGGTTGGCAGCGGCCACACCTACGTAGCTGGCGCGCGACGCGTGGGATGCGGGGCGCCGGCGCTGTGGGGCGAGGCCGTGGGCGCGGGATGCGGTGCGGCCGCGGGTTGGGCCCTCCGGATGGCAGCGCACAGGGCCGGGATGGCCGGGAAAGGAGGAGGAAGGTGCCAGCCATGGAGGTTCGCCGGAAACCTGATCGGAAGAGAGAAAGAAGAAAGGGAACGCGGTCAAACAGTCATGGATTCGCGAAGAGGAAAGCACGACGTTGTAGAGGAGATCGATACGAACGAAGCGGAATTCGAAAAAGATGAAAAACGTGACCGGGAAAGCTCGCCGAACCTTCGCCGGAAGTTCGTCGGAACGCAAGCTGTAGATGCAGAACTTCGGCGAGACGTGGAGGGAGCTACGAGCGGCGGCTCGCGATAAGGGTTGTACTTCTGAGACTAGGGCGTCGAGGGCTACGCCGGCATATATATAGTTGTAGGGTTTGGAAACTTTTGGAAACACGAGATATTTTATTATTTTTAGAATTAATTGATTTCGGGATTAAAATAATTACAGAATATCCAGAATTTCCTTTTTAAGCCACGAAAAATAGCCCGGAGCTCAGAAAAATCACCGGAAAAATCCTGGAGACTCTTAGAGAGATAAGGAACTCAACTAAATGGGTTTGGGCTCATGAAAAGATTGATGAAGAGATCAAGGAAAAAGATTAAGCTCACAGAAATTGAAATTTTAAATCCAGAAAATACCAAAAAGTTTTCCGGTGAGAAGTAAACGTCGTCCTATAGTAATTTAAAAATAATAGCACTCACCAACACCAAAGACAAGCATCACACAAACACCACATTATCAAATTAATATGAGAAGTTTAAAACCACAATTTTCTATATTTAAATTAGCAGCAACTTAACTTATCTAATAAATTTATTCAAATATTGAAATCATTTATTTTATTTAGTGTTTTCCAAGCACAACCCAAAATTAGAAATTTTGGGGTGTGACAGTTGGATAGACACCTCTATAAATCTTTGATTTCTTGAGACACACGCTGGTTTAAGTTTGGCCAAATTTATAGTAAATAATATAGCATTTATGTCTCCAAATAAATTTATTATAAAAATATATTCTATAACTAATCTAATGATATTTATTTTATATCATGAATGTTAGTATACTTTATATAACTTTGGTCAAAGTTCAAACTAATTGGCTCCTTGAAAAATGATAATTGCATTCTTTTGCTGACTGAGGGAGTACATTACTAGTGGATAGACCGACAAACAACACAACTGCGAGATCCCCATTTCTATGTGTTCTCTGATATGTAACACTATTGCATTTGTGTAAGCTCTCTTAATATATAATTGTTTTTTATATATTCAGCCTTTGAAGGTGTAGATGTTGTTTTCCACACAGCCGCTGCGGATCCTAGCAAGAACATCTTGCAACTTCACTACAAGGTCAACGTGATCGGTGAGTATTACAAGAATATATAATCCAACCATGGACAGTAGGACACTATGCATGCCATCACACAAAATGACAAATTAAAGCTATTGCATACCTAGTACACTGCCACTATAATCGTTTCTCTAATATGTGGTGGTACTCTGTTCCATACAAAGCACATTGTGTTTCACAAAGTTCGTTTTTAGTATTCGTTTTGTCGCTGGAGTTTTTTTTTAAAAGATACATATATATTGGTTTCCTTCTTCTTGTATATGTTTGTTTAGCTAAAATCCATCCATCATCAAGATATATACGACCAACCAATCCGCAAGAATAAATATGTTATCATTCACAGAAGTAGCATTAAGGAGAGCTAATTAAATGTACTAATTATCTATTTAATGCTATACCAACACAGGAACGAAGAATGTAATTGATGCTTGCAAGATATGCAAGGTGAAAAGGCTTATACACACCAGTTCTAGTGCTGTTGTGTTTGACGGCGTTCATGGACTTTTTGGTGTAAATGAGTCATTGCCATACCCAGAAAAGGTTACACCAGGCCATAAGATTTACTGAAAAAAACATTATATACATATTATGATATCTTAGATATTAATAATCAGGCACGCACTTAATGTTTTATAGTACCTACGCTGCATCTTTTCTCTTCTGCTAGCTATGATTCACAAGATGAGAAGGTATGGAGAGAGGTTTAATTTTGGCATGTTGTCTGTACTATTTTGCTTAGAATATCTTCTGGTCACACAAATTAGTAAAGTACAGGGTAAAGTCATGTATACATTTTTGACCACGCACTTTTTTATTGGCAGTTTCCTGATGCATATGCACAAACAAAGGCAGAAGCAGAGAAGTTGGTCATCAAGGCCAATGGCATTAATGACCTTCTAACGTGTTGCTTACGTCCTGGTTCCATATTTGGCCCAGGTGACATAATGATACCAACTTTGGATCGTTATGGATGGACGCATGTAAGGGACTCTATGCTATGGTTAATATTATAGAACTAACAAGAAAAATTTAATTATACAAACATTTTGGATCACAAACAAACAATAGCTATATTTAGTATTGGACATTGACACTACTGAGTGATGCCTCTGCAACATTGCATGAGTTACATAAAATTAATGGCAAAACCGAGATAGGAGAGGACAGAGGGACGCTCATTTTTTGGAGAGGAACGGGCATGCATGATGAGCAAGCAAGCCGGCCCTAAATCCTCTTTCTTGTTCTCCCCTGTGCTGCTTCTTTTCTCCTTTGCCTAAATAGAGAGAGAGGCAGCGGCCGGGCTGGGCAAGCCTCCGTCATGGGAGAGAGAGAGGTACAAGGAAAAGAGAATAAAAACAGGAAAAAACCGACTCGATCATGGCTCATAATGTGGCAGAGTACTGTGTAGCACATCTTTTTTCTTCCTTATTAAACTCTGTGACAAAGCTTAATTTTGTTATCTAAACTTAAAACAATATAATGTGTATGAGTATCCAAACAAAATACATTCGATACAAGCTCTATGTATCCATAATATCCGATCATCCATCCAAGAGATAATAAAAAAGATAACTTTTGGCCTTCTTCTAATGTACCTTGTCAATCACAAATAAAATATTTAATCCATATTAAAACCATATTTATTCTTTATGTATTCCTATGTGTTATAGCTAATTTGCAAAAGAATTGCTATAAATAAACACTTTGTGGAACCGAGACAGTACAAAATATAACAACAATTTTCCTACAAACATGGCCCAAATCGCCACAAAATAAACTCTTTGGAGTTTAGTTCATCTCTTATTTTTCTTGCTGAACTGAGGCCTAAATTTCCATGTATAGTGTTAATAGTTTCCAGGCTATAGCGATACTTTTGAAACCAGACCAATTAATAATAGTACTGCTTAATAATACAAAATTAAGAAAAATAATTCAAATTGTCATAGCTATCAATGGCACCATTAAGTTTGTTTAACTAATTTGGAGCCAATGAAAGAACTAATATATAGAAAGGTTTAGGATTGATTAGTATTTCAATAAACAGTCTAACTAGCATAATATGTTGCAGCTTACCATTGGTGATGGAAAGAATTGGGATGATTTCGTGTATGTTGAAAATGTTGTACATGGTCATCTCTGTGCTGATAAGACCCTTTCTACTATTGAGGGCGCAAGAACAAGTGGAGGAAAAGTATGTTCTTACTAATGGAAACACATATTTCATCTATAAGTTATTATATCATGACATATTTGTACTTTTTAGGCATACTTTATAACTAATATGGAGCCAATGAATATGTGGGACTTCACATATCTTATTCAAGAAGAACTTGGATACAAAAGGTGTTCATTCTATGGTTATATGCTTATATCAATAAAGCACTGTTATTTCATAGTGTAGTTTACAAAATAGCTATTCCTTGTGCACCTAGATTCATTTCATCCATTTTGTTTTGTCCCATTTTATAGAAAATTTCATATATTGCATTGGACGCCTAAGTCTAGTTGTAATCCTCTTAGAAAATTGTAGTTCTTTAATAGTAATTTTGTAGTCCACATGATGTAGAACATTACTTACAATGGTAGTATTTCACACCTATGGAAATTTAAGCAACACATAACCAAATTACTTATTGCATTCCTTGGTTTACGATATTGGCATTTGAACTTAATTCATTTCATATTTGAATTATTGTAGTATGTCAATAACTGATATTTTTACTTCCCTGCAAAAAAATGTGGACATGCCTATATATTACAACACTTTTATGGTTCCCCAATGGAAATATATACTTATGTCTCTAAAGTATTATCCATGCTTCTAGTTTGTGTATTTATGGTGCAACACTTTTGTTCATCTATACTAAAATTTATTTCTTTTTCATCAATTCTTCATTAATTAGAACTATTGATTTTCTGTGAAGTACGTGTACATCATAAATATAATGTAGAGAAGAGGTTCAATTTGGAACTATTTTCTCCATTTGTAATTTGCACTAAATAATTGGTTTTATTTTTGGCTTTTCCATTATTATTATGATACATATAAGTGCTTATCTTGGTCCTGATACATATTTTATTTTGTTTAAATTGAATATATATTTTCATACTTAGTAGAAATGATACAAAACAATTCAAATTGCTAATATATGTTGAATATTTTTTAGAGTATCCAAGATAAGGATACCTACAATTGTTATCAAGCCAGCAAGCTATTTGATAGAGTGGGCATATAGGGTTGTTTTCTCTCATTTTGGAATTTGCCAGCCTCAAATGCTAACACCGGCAAGGATTAGATATGTAACACTCAATAGAACATTTAGTTGTAACAAAGCTGTCGAAGAACTTGGCTACAAACCTATTGTGACACTACAGGTTCTAAACTTAAACTCTTTTTCTATTATCTTCATATTTTCTCTATTTGCAACTCATTTTTATATTTAAAATGTTGATACACTTTTGATTTCTAACTTATGGTCTAGGATGGTTTAAAGAAAGCAGTCAAATCGTATATTCAATTGAGGAATAAAGATTTATCTAACAGATACTAAAGGTATGAATTTCAACATCAATTGCCCATGTACTCTCGTTATATATCATCCTTGATGTATAAAGTACATCCTTCTAGATCTGCAATGTATAACATATACACTGCCAATAATTTTTCTAACAATTTTAGGTGAAAGCACAACTAAACGAGGCACAAATTAGTGAATACCAAAATGTGCTTATGAGAGCTAAGTAGCAAATTACAATAAATTAGGTAGTTTTGATTCTACCTGCAAAAGTATTACACTATTACTAGAAAAATAGTATGTTGAGTAATATTTTTTCAACTCCATATTATAGTAGTGACCAAGATATCTATGGTTCAAGTTTGATATGCATGATCTTAAAAAGTTGCTACCCTAAAATATTATAAAAATTATGATACAACATCAATCCCACTACGTACTGCACCAAGCACAAAGATTTTCTTTTTAGAAAAGAACTATGTATTCAGAAAATAAATAAGTTAGGGCTAACGGGTGAGCTAAGCATCGTGTACGTAGGTTGTGTATGCTAACTGTACAGTGTACACATATCTTTCATAGCTTTGTGTGAAATATTAGAACATTATAATTATGATTCTATTGATTCTCACTCTATCTGAGTTAAAGTGTCATTGATTCATTGTGACATCTGATGCTTTTCACAGTTGTGATGTAAGACAACTCTATGAAGAATGTCCTAAGCCAAAGCCAGAGGTGATGATGTCTCCATTAATGAAAAGTGTCCGGTTTGTCTCCTTTATTATATTTCGAAAAGCTATGTAATGAACCGTAAATTAGTTTTGGGCAAGGATCAACTATAACACTCTAATGGCCACACAAGTATTTATGTTATATCTGGAATGTAGATGATAATGTATTTGCTTTTATGTTCCTTTGATCTTGTGAAATGTAAAGTTAACGTCATCATAACTACTATCCGCGTATGGCACACACTCAATGGTGCAATATCACAAGCCACGGTATCGACATAATTTCCTGCTGAAAAATTGGCTCTAGTCTTATGAGTTGTCAGAAGATTTAGCTTCGGCATTACCTAGCAACTAATCACGTAAGATGAATCAGATGGTAGCACACGAGACACAAGATTTATATTGGTTTAGGCATATGGGGTGCCATAGTCTAGTCAGGGGTGAGGCTGCTCTCTTGTATTTGTACGCTCAGTTACAGGAGCTATTGCTCCTAGCTACGTAGTAGATGTGTGAAAGAGAATGAGTTGGGATCCTGATCACGAGGCCCCTACTCCCCCTTATATAGCCTGAGGGAGTAGGGTTACAAGGAGGGCGATCGACTAACATGTTGGTTTCCTAGTTTGTTACATGGAATGCATGTAGATTGGTCCTATGCTATCATTCAGATACGGTGGCTCCAAATATTCTTGGTATGCCTTGATCTTCAAGTTGGACTTTGTTCTATTTAGCGTTCATGGGCCTCCTTCGCCGTGGCCTTTGGCCCGATAGTTGGACATGGTTGAATATACGGGCGGTGCGGGTACCCCTGGTGGCCTGGCCCACATATCCGACATGAGTAATTTTCAGTGTACCACTTTGATTCAATCACTGCATATATATCACGACGTTGGAAGCCTCTGCATAGTTAAAGACAATGCATGCACTAAATCTGATCTAATGGCATTAGTAAAGCTATCACCATCAATATCAATTTGCATACCTTATCTTGAATTGAATTTTGCATTCTGACTAAAATATATTGGATGAGGGTTGTTTGTCATCTAGGCTGGGGTTGGTGGGTGCGTTACTGTATAGACCTGCGAGGGTGTGCGTGGGTGATATTGGAAAGGGTGGTGGTGTAAGTCAAAGTTGTTGTATGCTTGATATGGGTGATGAAAGGTTGGGTAGTTTGCATAAGGTTGGGTTGGCTGTTGCGAGTGTGTTGGTAGCAGGGTGTGGCTATTTGAGTTGTTGCCTTCATGTATGGTTGATTGGTTTTGTTGACGATGCTGCCTGCTAGGATTCTTGAAACTTTCCCTTTGCCAAAGCAAGCACATTGCTTTGTGGTGTGACCCTTGCCTAGGCCACAGAAATGATAGTATAGTTTCGAGGGATCCTTTGACAGAGGTCCGTTTGTGGAGTTGGTTCTAGGTTCACTATAGCTTGGTCATAGGGGTTTCTTGGGGTCTTTGTGACTGCTGTTTCTTTTGGTTTGGCGGAGGTGTGTTGTCTGTGGCCTTGACATTGATCGGCTCGCCATGAGGGTATGGCGGTCTCTGCTACGTCCTCGGTGGAGGTCGAGTTTAGGATCTTTGTGCCTCAGATTTCATTCTAAAATTAGTGTTAGCTCTGCAATATTTTTCCATGACCTCGTGTAATTCTATGACAGTCACTGCCAACTTTCTTGTGAGACTTGAGGAGCAGGGGCTAGGCCGGCGTAGACCGTTTACTATCGCAAGGATAATCGCTTTGTCCTGTTATGTTCGGGGTGCGAGCCCGTGGATGGATGAACCTTCGCTAGTATTCTTGGAGTGGTTCTATCTCTGCCTATTTGCAGCTAAAAAGGTCCATTGGGTGGTTGGGAGCATTATTGATGTCTTTGAACTTGGAGCATAGCTTGTCGTGAAGGTCTCCCTAGGGCTCGATAGATCCAGGGCAGAGGTTGTTGTACCAGCTTTGAGAAATGTCATGAGCTATGATGACGAAAGACTTTGCCATTGTGGCCTTGTCCCTGCCTATGATCTCAGGAGGTTTTGTAGGTTATAGGACGGTGGCTAGCTTCTGGTTTGGAGGATTTGTGTCAAAGGTGATTTTGGGTCATATGACATTGGAGGAGGTTGGTTTCCATGGATTGGTGGGGGTGAATCATATTTGGTTAAAGCTGGTGGAGTCGAGGGAGCGGTGGTGGAGAGTTGTCCCATGGTTGAGCGGGTGCTTGTTCAACATTGGGGAGTATGATATGCGAGCCTACTGGAATGGGCTGGAGGGTTCGGGGTTTGGATTACCCTCGGCAGTGGCGAGCTATTCATCCATCCTTCTCATTTCTTACCTCACCTCAGCCGCCTTCTGCTTGATCACCCGCAAGTGGGCCTGCCTCTTCAGGGCCTTGCCATGACGTTTTTTTTGCTGCAGCTCTTCATGCATCTGGTTCAGGGCAGTATGGCCTCTTCCTTCAGCATCACTGTCATTCGCTATTCCCTCCTTGGTCAACTGTCGGGGTGGTGTGCATCGAGCTAGGGGCCCGTGGCGATAACAGTGTCTGCGCATCTTGATTGGCTCGGCTTCCTATGGTGAAGGTCCTAGCCACTGCATCGGGAGATGGCGACGGTGGATCCCTGACGTTGGTCCTAAGTGTCTTCAGTGCCATAATTTGTTTGGGTGTGGTGCAATGGGGTTCCCACGGATGACACCAATGGGACTTCACCTGGCCTCCTATAGCACCCAGTTTTAAGAACAAAACGAGATACACACCATATGTGAGCCCAGGAAGTCAAATCTCACATATAGCAACAAATAAAGGTATTATCAAATGACAATGCTTAATATATAGCATACTTAGTATAAAAGATTTAACCTTAGATAGCAAACAACGGAAAGGCAACTCCGGTCTTCAGGTGAGGACTCCACTCCACAGGGACAACTGACTGGTTGATCACAAGCCTATCTACCGCAATCTTTGGCAATCTGGTACCCATCTGGGATTTTTCCAAAGTATTGAAAATAAACAAGCGTGAGTACATTTCGTACTCCACAAGCATAATATGGGGATTCATGAGGCTCAAAAGGCAGACACAGTTTACTGCATTTAGCATTTTAGTAAGTCAACATTTTATCATTGGTTAACATCAACTTATGCTTAGGCTCCCAAATTAACCCACATGATCATATACTAGAATTAAACAGAGTCATTGATCAACATTATATCATCATCATCGTCATCATCATCATAATACCTTCATAGTTCACCATGAACAACAACTTCACAAGTAACCATTTATTCTGTGAGTTTTCCGGGCCGCTCGTGACCGTGAGCACGGCTGTTATAATAGTTTTAACACTCTGCAGAGGTTGTGCATCTTTACCCGTGAGTCGTGTTGCCCATATGCCCGGGTTAATTACTCCCATAACACTTCCAAGGTGAGCGAGCAGGGTACACTATGAAGCTTTCCATAGGTCTCGTCTAACAAGTTAGGGCCGCGAGGTTTCCTTGGCAGGCAGATATAGAGAACCCCCCTTTCGATGGCACAATTCCCGCAGGCTATACACATCAGAACAGAGGCAGTTCTATACCCAATGTGGCAAGCCCCTCTTGCGCCCTTTCGAGTAACCTCTAACAAGCTAGAAAAGATCCTATTACTGAGCTAAAGTTAGAGCCATATAACTCTCACGGTTGCACTATATGTCCTAGCTTTTGCCCTACAGATAAGTCCTTACGGAGGGTTTAGGGCAACATGATCGACATCATTTGCACCATCACCCTATAGTTCAATTATTACCATCATGTTTATCCGTTTGTTCCATTAATCATAGTATTGATCAAGTTTGAATAGAGCACTAGCATTCTACCCATATGCAAATAACCCCATAGGAATCAAGGTACAGGTCATCAATTAGCTAGGAAGTCCTTATAGTCGAGCAATATTGGACACATGCATAATGAGTAGATTGTATAATGAATAGGACATCAAGGTAAGCCCATGCTATACTTGCCTTGGTTAGCACACTCCTGCTGGTCTTCGAAGTTCTCCTGGTTCCCAACGTACTCCTCACCGTCTGAACTCGACCAACACGGCAACATACACATTTCAGGAGCATTCATGCATAGCAAACAAACATATAATTAGAACAGTACACCAGCAGTATAAAAACAAGATAAAAAGTTTATGAAAATATTCTACGTCTCGCTACGATCACATCGACGTAAAGTTCATGAAAAACGGAGCTACAACGCAAAAGTTACGAGATATTTACGATTCCAAAAGCTAGCTATTAACTAGACTTATTCAAGAAATTCAAAAGCTCCTAATAGGTCTAACAGTAGCACTATTGCGTAGATTATGAAATTATGAAACTAACGCAAGTTGAATGGGTCAAATCGGAGCTAAAACGATGATTTTATAAACGTTTTACTACAGTGGCAAATCTGTAATTAATCTGAAAGCGTATTTTTCATATAAACCGAAGAAACTACGTTTTCCGAAAGAGAATGCATATTCCGGGAGTACGCCAAGGACGGCGGGTTAAGCCTTCCAGAAACTGAGGGGCTCTTTTAGAAATTGGACCCGCGAAGGGGTATTAGCCATTTCTAGCCCTTGATCGTGCGATGAGCGGCTGAGATTAGATGGGGGAGGGAAGAGAAGGGCGAGCCGCCGGAATTGGGGGAGTACACGGCGGCGCCGCCATTGCCGCGGCAGAGGGCTCGCCGGCATAAGAAAATCGAGAGCTAGGGGGCTCCATTTTCAAATTAAAGGATAAAGGGGCGAAGTAGAGGTGAAGGTGAGTCCGATAGAGTGCATTTCACGGCCGGGGGAGGGCTCTCACGGGCTCGCCTTGAACAACGGCGAGAAGGAGCTCGTTGGCATGCGTGAAAGACGATCCTTGCAGCCATGATCCGACAAATTTGAGGCGCGGGGAGGAATAGGAGATGAAGGCGATCAATCCTAGACCCTAAACGCGGCCGGGGATGAGCCCGAGCGGCTCCCGCCATGGACGGCGGCGAGAAGGTCATCGGAGCTCGCGGACATGGCCCTAGAGGCCACCAATCAAGAAAATGGAGGTGTAGGGAGAGAGAGGGGAGCACAGGGAAGCTCACCGAGCGGCAAAATGAAGACAGGGGAGGCTCGGAGGCGACGGCGACGCGGAGGAGCGGACGGCCTCTCCAGCAACGTTTGCTACGGTTGTGACCAAGTGAACTCGAGGGAGAGGAAGTTAGAGTGGGGGAAGGGACGGAGACGGGGTTGCGCTTCCATTTAAAGGGCAGGCGCGGGACGCGGAGGCGCTCCCACGAAGCGGAGACGTGGGCGCGGGCGGCTCGGGGGTGCGGCTTGACCGGCAAGTGAGCGGGGAAGACGGTTGGGGAAGGGAAGGAACTGATGGGCAGGCCCCGGCTGCCAGTGACCGCGAGAGGGAGAGCGGGGTGCGGCAACGGCTGCCCGGCTCGGCTGGGCTGGCCCAAGAGGGAGTGCGGGGGGTGAGCGGGCCAAGGGAGGAAGAAACGGGCCAGCAGGCCAAAATGAGGGAGAGGGAGAATGAATAGAAATCCCTTTTCATTTTCCAACTTGATTTTCCAATTGCATTTTCAAAAAGATTTTCAAACCATTTAGCATTTGGATCAAAACCAATCAATACAGTAAACAGTATGTTGCTGCATGTATGCATAAACAAGTTGCTATCCTTATGTTTGATTTTATTTTCACAAAAAATTATTATCTCCTATATTTGAATGCACACTTAAATACATAAATAAATCAATTTCCCCTATTTCGAAACAATGCAAATTTTAGGGTGTTACACCTCCTGCCCTCGCTAGAGGCTAGCATGGAGGAGGCTGATGGTTTGTCCACAGGAGTGAAAGTGTGGAGGTCAGGGTCAATCGGACACGGGTGTAACACCCTAAAATTTGCATTCTTTGAAAATAGTTAAATTTGATTTATTTATGCAATTATGTGTGCATTCAAATGTAGGAAATAATAATTTTGTGAAATTAAAATCAATCATAAGGATAGATACATGTTGATGCACTCTTGCTACTATATTTTATTTATTGGGATGACTGGTTTTGATCCAAATGCCAAAAGGATTCAAAAATCATTTGAAAATGAATTTGGAAAACCGATTTGGAAAAAAGAAAAGTAATCCTTTCCCTCTCCCTCCCTTTCTTCATTTTCGGCCTGCTGGCCCAACTACAGCCGGCCCACTCGCCTCCCTTGTCTCCTTCCCTTCCTCCTTCCTCTCCCGGGGCCGGCCCAAACCGTGGAGGCAACTGCTGCCGCCTCCCCACTCTTCCTCTCTCCTGTTGATAGTTTAGGCCCGCCCATCAGCGCCTTCTCCTTTCTCACGTCCCGCGTGGTAAAGGGCGAAACTGTCGCCCTACACCCACATTCTGAGTCATGGGAGCGCCCCCACACCCCAGACTCCATAAAGGGGAGCTCAGACCTGTCGCCGCTTCCCCTGCTGCCTCGTCGCAGTTCTTCCCCTCTCTCTTGAGCTCATAGCGCACCAAACACAGCAGCGACCTACCGCCGGAGCCGCTGCCATGTGTCTGCCATCTCCATTCCTCCTCTGATCGATTTGGGACCTGTGGTGAGCACGCCTTGATCTTCTCTCTCTCCCTGTGTCTTCATCTTCGTGAAACATGGCCGTTAGAGCCATATCCACATGAGCCGGCGAGCTTCTTCTACCGTCGGCCATGGCGAGCACCGTGCGGGCCATTCCCCAACCGCACTAGACCCCGGAGAAGACTCGCCGTTGCCCTCGCTCTCTCCTGGTGTCCTCGATTCATCGAATCATGGCCCGTTGGCCTCGATTCCCATGTGCGCCAGCGAGCACTCACCGTTGGTCATGGCGGCCACCGCGTCGGTCGTCTTCCCCGGCCGTGTGAAAGGCTCGGGCGAGGTCGTCATCACCCCCGCGTCAACCCGGGGCTCTTGGATTTGCAAACCGTGGCCCGTAGAGCCCGAATCAACCGCGTCGACAACCTTCTCACCACCAGCCATGGCTGCGCCACCGCGTTGACCACTATTCTAGCCACCGACTGCCTCTCTCCTCCCTCTCTTCCTTCTCTATTTTAATCTGAGCCGTCTATCGCTTGATCAACGGCCCAGGATGGCTGATACCCCTTCGCCTTGGCGAAGTTGTTAAAGAGCCGCTTGGTTTCTTCATATTTCTACCTGCCATCCTTAGCGTCTCTCTAAGAATACGTTTTCCTCTTTGAAAAGCATAATCTGTATCAATTTAATTACAGTTTTGCCATCCAGTTCATATTTTCACCATGTTTTCATCATAATTCATCTGTTTTAAACCTGATTTGATCCATTCAACTTGTGTTAGATTCATAATTGCATAATCTATGTGTTAATACCACTGTTAACCATGTTTGCAACTTTTAAATTTCATGGTTAAGTTTAATTAATTAATTTGCTGTAGGGGAACTTGTTTAATTCATAACTGTCATGTTGTAGCTCCGATTTTCGTGAACTTTGCGTCTATTGATCGTAGCGAGATGTAGATGATTTTCATAAACCTTTATCTTGCTTTATTTACTACTAGTGTACTATTCTAACCATAGGATTTTTTTTGCTTATATGATTATCTTTGGAATACATGTTGTTGGTCCGTGTTGATCGAGTTCAGACGGTGAGGAGTACTTTGGGAACCCAGACTTTTTCGAAGAACAGCAGGACCAATAGGAATTTGTGAACCAAGACAAGTATAGCATGGGCCTACCTTGATGTCCTATTCACTTTAATCATCTACTCATTTGCATGTGCCTAACTTTGATAACCATAAGGACATCCTAGCTATTTGATGACATGTTTCCTTGACTCCTACGGGTTAATTGTATATGGGTAGATTGCTAGCGCTCTAACTGAATATGATCTATAAAATGGTTAATGGTTTTATGGAATAAAAGGTAAAACATGCTTTATAACAAATGATCCATAGGGCGAAGGTGCAAATGACTTTGTTCATGGTACCCTAAACCCTCCGTAAGGACTTATCTGTTGGCAAAAGCTGGGATTGACAGTGCAACCATGAGAGTCACATGGCTCTGGCTTTAGCTTAGTAATAGGATCTTTTCTAACTTGTTAGAGGTTACCTTTATGGCACAAGAGGGGCTTGCCACTTTGGGTATAGGACTGCCCCTGTTCTTATGTGTATAGCCACGAAGGAATTGTGCCATGGAAAGGGGGGTTCCTACATCTGTCTGTTGAGGAAACCCCACGACCGTAACATGTTAGAGAGACCTATGGAAGGCTTCATAGTGTACCCTGCCTGCTCACCTTGGGAGTGTTAGGGGGACGACGGGCCCCAGGCATTTGGGCAACATGACTTGCGGTGAAAGTGCACAACTTCTGCAAAGTGAAAACTGTTATAACAGCCATGCTCATGGTCATAAGCGGCCCGAAAAACTCATAGAATAAATGGTTACTTATTATGTTGCTAATTCATGATGATAAATGATGATGTTATAATGATGTTCAAATGGTTCTATTTGATTCTAACATATGATCATGTGGGTTAATTTGGGAGCTTAAGCATAACTTGATATTAATCAATGATAAAATTTTGACTTACTAAAATGCTAAACATAGTAAACCGTGTCTACCTTTTGAGCCTCATGAATCCCCATGTTATGCTTGTGGAGTACGAAATGTACTCACACTTGTTCATTTTCTTTATTGGATAAAAATCCCGGATGGGTAACAGATGGTAGCTCTTATGAGAATTTTCCAGAGGACTTCTAGGTTTGAGTCAACCAGTGTGTTAAAGCTACCACGTCTGAGAGTTATTTATTTAACTTTTGCTTGTGATGTTAAGACTATGTGTTTTATTAAACGTGATGTAAGATACACTGCGATGATACTTCTTGTAATTTGTCGACTTGTGTGAGCGACTGTTCCTGGGGCGTATATAAGGTTTATGCACTCTATTTTATCCTTAAAATGGAGTGTGACAACGAGCGTGTTGCAATAAATTTTAGAGTAAATAATCATTAATTGCTCCCCACAACAGTGACACTCACCGTGTATTTATAGACCATACGCGGGGGTGGAGTGAAATTATATTACACTCGTATAAACGGGTGAAAGCCCAGGTTTGGTTTTGGTAATTAATGACACCAAGTTGCTAATGCCATGTGTTAAGTGTTTTGAGTTAGGCATAAGCAACACATGTGATGAAGGTGTATGTGGCAAGGAGTGGTGGCCACAAAATCACAAAGAGATGGTGCATGGACATGAAATGATGATCATGGTGGAGATGCACATAAAATGATGGACATGATGTTCAAGTGGAGGAGAAGGATCTAAGAGCGCAAGGCAAAGGTATAACCATAGGGTTTTCCTTTTGCCGGTCTAAGTTGAGTAGAGAAGTGATTGACTGGATTTAGGATACATAGTCGACTATCAAGAGGGGCAATCACGGTTAGCTCAGAAATCAAGTGCCACTAGATCAATGTCTTGAGCATATGCATTAGGATCTAGTAGAGAGCTAACATATCACCTTGAAAATTGTTTGTGAAATGCTAACACACATGTACATGGTGGTGTACACTTGGTGGTGTTAGCACATTTGCGAAGGCGGTGGAGTTTAAGCGGTAGAGAGGGGTTTGGGTTCCTCTCTCCCTCCCACCGAGCTTGCGAGGCGGGATTAGGCGTTTTTTGGGGAAGTGAAACGCCTATTTTCTACTGCGCCAGAAGTCAGAAAAGAAACGGAGGCGAACGGTGGTCACCGTGGTGACCGGACGCTGCACCGGACGCGGTCATGGTTTGACCGGACGCGTCCGGTCAGTTCTCATAGCAGTCAGGCGTGCGGGTGCTAGGGTTTGCAATCGGCAAGTCTGGTCTCTCACAGAACTAGAGCGTCCGGTCAGGCACCTAGAGGAGCGTGCTGGACGTAGAGCCGACCGGACACGCGGTGCGTCCGGTCACGTGCGATCGGACGTGTCCGGTCGTGGTGGGAGCTCTCTGGACTCCGACCAGACGCTGGGTGCAGCGCGTTCGGTCAAACGCTGTAGCGCGTCCGGTCACGGTAACAGCTACTTTTGACGCACACTGTTCACACTTGTCCTGATCGGTGCGTCCGATCAGCATGTTTTGCACTGCGTTGTCCGGTAATGGCTAGCTGCGTACCCCTTCGCTATAAATAGAAGTTGGCCTAGGTTTGAGGGTATCTCTTGCACATTTTGAGACCTAGAGACATCCTTTGAGCTAGAGAACAATCCGTCCACTCATCTCTTTGCTTAGTTGCACATCTTGAGTGAGATTGAGTGAGATTCAAGTGCATTGTTTGAGAGTTGCATTCTAGAGGCACTTGATCTTCAAGTTACTACGGATTTCTTGTTACTCTTCTGTGTTTCCCGACACGGTAGACGGCTTGGAGCAGTGGAGGTGATTGAGCTCACAATTTGTCACACCCGGTTTTAAGGACAAAACCAGACATACACCATATGTGAAATAAAGAAGACAAATCTCACATATAGCCACAGATAAGTGTAATATCAAAAGACAAATGCTTAATATACATAACACAATAGTATAAAATATACCTTAGAGAGTAACACAGCGGAAAGACAACTCCGAACACCGGGTGCAACCTTCACTCCAAGATCAAACTAACTGGTTGATCACAAGCCTAACAATTCCAGAATCTAACAGTCTGGTACCCTTCCTGAGATGTGGGGAAATAGCAAGAGTGAGTCCATGTCGAACTCAACAAATATAACATGGGGTTCATGCGGCTCAAAAGGTTTGACACGGGTTTACTGCAATAGCTTTTAGTGAGTCATCTTTTTAGCAGTTGAGTAGCAACAAGTTTAACATAATCCCAAATAACCTCATGATCATGTATACGAGAATAATGTATAGCAATAAACAATAATCATTAGTGAACATCAATATCATCAGTGTTATCATTATCATCAGCGTTCATCATTTATTCTGTAAGGGTCCAAGGCCACTCGTGACCGTGAGCACGGCTGATATACCAGTTTTACACTCTGCAGAGGTTGTACACTTTCACTATGAGTCGTGATTTACCCTTTCGCCCGAGGTAGCTAATCTCTTGACCCACTTCCAAGGAAGGTCGGCAGGGTTCACTATGAAGCCTTTCAAAGGTTCGTCTAACAAGTTAGGGCCATTAGATTTCACTCGGCAAACAGATGTAGAGCCCCCCTTCCTGATGGCACAATAACACGCAGCCTATACACATAAGGACAGAGGCCGCACTATACCCGATTCGTCAAGCCATTCTTACGCCATAAAGGAATACCTCTAACAAGCTAGAAAAGGTCCTCATACTTGACTAAAGCCAGAGCCATATAGCCCTCACAGTTGTACTGTAAGTCCCGGATGTTCGCTTACAGATAAGTCCTTATGGAGAGAAACTAGAGCACCAAAAATACCCCATGCTCTAGCCCTCTTGAGCCATGTTGCTATAAAGCATCTTTTAAACGTTTATTGCATATACCATTAGTCAAGTTACAGATCATGGTTATTTATCTTGAGCACTAGCATAAATACTACCCAATGCAATGTCCCATGAGTGTCAAGGTACAAGATACAAAAACTAGGATATCCTTAGTGGTAACAAGGTAGACACATGCACATGAATTAAGTATATTAAAGGTGAATAGGAAACAAGGATAATCCCATGCTATACTTGCCTTAAACACCGATCCTTCGGTAAGCTTTAATCTTCAACGTTCTTCTTCTTCTTCTTGATAACCTCGTATATCTCACCGACTGGACTTGATCAATAAATCACCACACACACATCCATACAATCATACACGAAGCAAACAATAGATTTAAATTAGAACAGTACACCAATCATACAAAAATAAATAAAAGAGTTTGAAACATGATTCTACGCATCACTACGAACACACAGACGCGAAAAGCACACTAATCAGAGCTACGGTTGAAAAGATACATCTACCGAAAGATTTGCTCATAGAAGAAAATATAAAACTATTAGCTTCATGAGTTTTAATTATATAATAACATATATAAAATATTTTATAAATACTATATACGGAATTAAGTCAAATTTAGATTCAAATTATAAAACTAAAGTAAAACAAATCATATTTTATTTACAAAACTCAGTTGCATAATTATTAATCAAGATATGATTTAAACCATAAAATTTCAGAATTAATAATATGGTAAACACTGTCACTAACGCGTAGATCTCGTTGCTATGAATCTAACGCAACTCAAATGAGCTAAAACGGATCTAAAACGTAGAAAATATGATTTAAACAAGATCTACTTTATTAAAGTAATAGATTAAATCTCACATCGGAACTTAAAGATAGAAAACCTAATCAATAGTAACACTAACAGTATAACAAGTTTGTAAAACTCTTCTACACGTTACTACGATCACATAGACATAAAGATCACAAAATTTGGATTTAAAACGTAAAAGTTATGAATTTTCTAAGATTTCCTATAGATAAATAATTACTTTAATATAAACTCGAAAATAAATTATCTCAAACCTACTGTACAGTTCTATAATCATGTAGAGCTTGCAAATACGAATCTAACGCAATTTGAACGGATCAAATCGGAGTTAAAACGGATAATTTATAATTAAAACAAACTCAGTGGCAAAACTGTAAATATCAGAAAACGTATTTTTCAATTACCGAGACGAAATACGCTTTCCACAGATCAAAACGTATTTTCGGAAGTTACGTGATCAAAATACGCTTTACAGAAAAGAAAACGTAAACTGAGAATGCGCTTTGGACTGCGGGTTAAGAACTTAAAAACTTCAGGGACTCTTTAGCAAAATTTCCGGCCGAACCGGTATCTTTTAATTTAGACCGTCGGATTCAAATCGGAGGGTCCAGATTGAATCTGGGAAGGAGGCCGGCGGCGCTCCGGCCGGGTTCTTCTCGACGGCGACTCTACGCGGCGGCGCCATGGCCGGAGATGACTTCCTCGCGCTACAGAGCATTACCTCGCGAAAGAAATACACCAACGGGTAGATAACTTCAACGCGATCTTACCTAGGGCAGAATCGTGGCCGGGGATGAAGCAAGGAGCGCGTGCGGCTCGGAGAGGCGGACGGCTAGGGCGGTACTTCGGGCGTAGCCACCACGGGGTATCGGGGCTGCGATTTGTGGGCGGATGTGGATCGGGGAGACGCGGCGGCTTCGTTTTTATAGCCCGGAGGCATCGGTATACATGGAAAGGGGAGATTGAGCCTTGGATTTGGCATCGGCAAAGAAGGAAAGGGGAGATCCGGCGGCGGCTTGGGGAAGAAGGCGCCTGACACGTGGGTCCGGGCTGTCAGCGACGCGGGAGCGGGGAAACGCGCTCGCGCGGTGAAGCTGGGCCGGCGTTTGCGGCTGGGCTCGGCCCATGCGGGAGAAGGCGAGCGCTGGCGCAGGAAAGATGGGCCGCGCGCGCTGGGCTGCGGAGAGAAGCGGGCCAAAATCCGAATGAAGCGGATTTCTCTTTTCTTTTTCTTTTTCTAATTTTTCAAAGCCAATTTTCAAAAGATTTTCAAATCCAAATTTGAATTTGATCAAACCACTCATCTCAAAAATTTAAATGCAACAGCATGAGTGCACAAACATGTTTCTACTCTTATATTAAATTTTAAATTTAGAAAAATTATTATTATCCTAAATTTGCATGCTCACAAAAATATATAAAAATCATATTTTTCCTATTTTTCATTTCTTCAAAATTTCAGGGTGTTACAATTCTACCCCCTTAAGATGAATCTCGTCCCGAGATTCGGAAGATGATGATAAAAGAGATAGGGATAGTTCGTCTCTAGATTGTTCTTTACTTCATCGTGTAGTTCCATCGTCTTGATAAGAATTCCGTCTTACTTTGCATACATGTATCTAATTCCAAGATTTTTGACAAATGCTCCAAACAATACTCTGGTATCTCCAATCACTAGGCACCTTTCCTATAATACGAATTTTCTTCCTTAAAATACTTATCTTCCAACAGAGCCTAACGAATCTCTTAGTCAGAAGGAATTTCTACTACCAACCTTCAAAACATTAATGATTCTGGTCAAGTTGCTCAATTTGGAATACGAGTCTTAATCCTTGGTGTCACCCGAACCTTCTTAGCATTATTCTCCATTGCTAAGGCATCGGCTGCGACTTTTACTTCTCCAAGTAATAGCACTTTTCCAAGTCCTAATCCATTTCATTCAAACGAGGATATCACAAATTCAAGACCAACTTAGCGAAGATGTCCTGTAGATTCTTGTGACCCTCCTATATGTCACTTTCCTTCCAAAAGACAGTACTCCATAGTGGAAAACTCCAGATAACACATTAGGTAATTCAACCCACACTTCCTTAGTTGACTTAATGAACAAGGTACTATATTTTTCTTCTTGCATAAGGACACATCCCACACCTTAATAAGGTGCATCATTGTAAATATGAGGCTCTTGTCTGGATCTGACAAAACTAATACTTGGGTTTTACTTCAACCTTTTCTTAGACTCCTTCAAACATTTGCCTGAGATCTCTTGATCTAAACGAACTTAAAAGCTTCTCCAAAGTTATTTGTTCCTCTGCTATGACTCCAGTAAACTCATGGTCCACTTTACTATCCTTGGTGTACCTATCTTCTAATTGATCATTCTCGTCTCCCTCAGGTAAAAGTCGATCACCTTGATACTCAATTCTTTTCCCTGACGGTGTTGTTAAGAGCATTGTGCACCGAGTACCATGAATCACTCCTTTGTGTGCACAGAGCCATCCATTACCAAGAACCACACGAATTTTAAGTGACTCCAACACAATGAGTGTTGCGGTGAAGTTTTCCTTGTTTATGACAAGACTGACATTCGGGCATATCTGATCTGCCTGCATTTCTCCCACTGGGGTTTGAACTAGCAAAGGCCTCCTCATTGGACACTTCACCATCTTGCACGTCTCTTCCATGTCGGCAGAAATAAAAGAATGCGAAGCACTAGGGTCAAATAAAGCAAAAACTTGTACTGAGTTTACTTGAATATAACCTCCCACTACTTTGGTAACTCCATGAATTTTATCCATATCCACATTGCTCAGTCTTCCATTGACATAGTTTGGCTGCGCTTTGCTTCCTTGAGCAGGCTTCTTAAGGGCTTTAGTTTTTCGCTTTCGTTGTTGTGGATTCTGACTTAATTCACTTCCAACTTGCTCTTCAACATTGTTGTTTTCATAGTGCTCAGCTTCATCATACCCATAACATCCTTCAATGGCAGAAACATCAACCTTTTCCCACATATCAGTGCGAGACGTCATATAGGGCTCCTGAGTCATGAGACACTACACTTCCTGTCATCAAGTGACCAACATCAGCAACACGAGCAAGTATAGATGATCATAATCATGAACTATCCAAAAGGATAACTCTCGTCTCCATGGATCCAAAATTATCAACCTTGTTCACAGAACATTTTTGCTCAAGAGTGGCAACTCAATCATGGAGACTAACCAATACTTCTAACTAAAGAGTTCAATCTTAATAATCCTTCTTTACATTGGCTACCCCCCTTAAAATAAGGGACACCAAATAGGGTAGCTTGAACCCTTCTTCTAGATGAGCTACTTAGCATAAAAGTGTTCTGACATCCTAATGATACTCTTGTGTATGGGTAAGAACAAGAAATCTGAAATTTCTCACAGGCAGAAAATCAGCAGTGCAGTAAAACAGCTGTAACTCTTATTCTGTAAATCCAATGAAGCTGTAGTTTACACCGATGGAAAGCTTATAAAATTTCCCACGAGTTCCTTATAGAACACTTTTCCAAATTCTGCAGTTAACTTGGTCAAAAACAGTGCACAACAGAAACTATTCTGAATTTCCAAACAGCACAGATGTATTGTCTTGTGATTTTCGTATCTCCATAACCAAAATAGATATCGAGCCGATTCTTGCGCTCAGAGAAAGATATTGATGTCTACTATTGTCCAGAATTTTCTCATGATTTTTTTTATCATCCAAAATTAGAGTTATAAGCCGAAGAGTGCAGGCTGCTCCGGAAGGACAGGATAGAGAGAACACCAGAAATCCATACCCCAACTATTTGTTTCATTAATCCTTATACCTTAGGCCTATAAACTAAATGAAATTGTGGGATCCACAAATTCATTGCAATCATTACAAAGCTCCAAATCAAGCAAAAGCATAATTATAATTCAACCAGCAATAAAGGTGCACAACACAATCAATGACTCAACTTACGATGCTATCGTTCTCTTCATACCAAGGGTAAAGATCCTAAAGCTCCTCTTTCAATTTCGCAAGAAGAGGGTGAGGAATGGTTCTAAAGAGCATATCAAATCAAGGAGTGTAGATGAGATCAAAGGCTTAAAACAAGCATCATGGAGAAGATGAATATCAAGGGTGGGGATATAGTGGAGAAGAAATATCAAGGTTTATAGACCAAGGAAGTTATAGCAATTTTAAAACCTTAAGACGACCGATTTCTAATGAGGCTTGCGTCCTACAGTCAGCATTGCTCCGATACCAATCTGTCACACCCGGTTTTAAGGACAAAACCAGACATACACCATATGTGAAATAAAGAAGACAAATCTCACATATAGCCACAGATAAGTGTAATATCAAAAGACAAATGCTTAATATACATAACACAATAGTATAAAATATACCTTAGAGAGTAACACAGCGGAAAGACAACTCCGAACACCGGGTGCAACCTTCACTCCAAGATCAAACTAACTGGTTGATCACAAGCCTAACAATTCCAGAATCTAACAGTCTGGTACCCTTCCTGAGATGTGGGGAAATAGCAAGAGTGAGTCCATGTCGAACTCAACAAATATAACATGGGGTTCATGCGGCTCAAAAGGTTTGACACGGGTTTACTGCAATAGCTTTTAGTGAGTCATCTTTTTAGCAGTTGAGTAGCAACAAGTTTAACATAATCCCAAATAACCTCATGATCATGTATACAAGAATAATGTATAGCAATAAACAATAATCATTAGTGAACATCAATATCATCAGTGTTATCATTATCATCAGCGTTCATCATTTATTCTGTAAGGGTCCAAGGCCACTCGTGACCGTGAGCACGGCTGATATACCAGTTTTACACTCTGCAGAGGTTGTACACTTTCACTATGAGTCGTGATTTACCCTTTCGCCCGAGGTAGCTAATCTCTTGACCCACTTCCAAGGAAGGTCGGCAGGGTTCACTATGAAGCCTTTCAAAGGTTCGTCTAACAAGTTAGGGCCATTAGATTTCACTCGGCAAACAGATGTAGAGCCCCCCTTCCTGATGGCACAATAACACGCAGCCTATACACATAAGGACAGAGGCCGCACTATACCCGATTCGTCAAGCCATTCTTACGCCATAAAGGAATACCTCTAACAAGCTAGAAAAGGTCCTCATACTTGACTAAAGCCAGAGCCATATAGCCCTCACAGTTGTACTGTAAGTCCCGGATGTTCGCTTACAGATAAGTCCTTATGGAGAGAAACTAGAGCACCAAAAATACCCCATGCTCTAGCCCTCTTGAGCCATGTTGCTATAAAGCATCTTTTAAACGTTTATTGCATATACCATTAGTCAAGTTACAGATCATGGTTATTTATCTTGAGCACTAGCATAAATACTACCCAATGCAATGTCCCATGAGTGTCAAGGTACAAGATACAAAAACTAGGATATCCTTAGTGGTAACAAGGTAGACACATGCACATGAATTAAGTATATTAAAGGTGAATAGGAAACAAGGATAATCCCATGCTATACTTGCCTTAAACACCGATCCTTCGGTAAGCTTTAATCTTCAACGTTCTTCTTCTTCTTCTTGATAACCTCGTATATCTCACCGACTGGACTTGATCAATAAATCACCACACACACATCCATACAATCATACACGAAGCAAACAATAGATTTAAATTAGAACAGTACACCAATCATACAAAAATAAATAAAAGAGTTTGAAACATGATTCTACGCATCACTACGAACACACAGACGCGAAAAGCACACTAATCAGAGCTACGGTTGAAAAGATACATCTACCGAAAGATTTGCTCATAGAAGAAAATATAAAACTATTAGCTTCATGAGTTTTAATTATATAATAACATATATAAAATATTTTATAAATACTATATACGGAATTAAGTCAAATTTAGATTCAAATTATAAAACTAAAGTAAAACAAATCATATTTTATTTACAAAACTCAGTTGCATAATTATTAATCAAGATATGATTTAAACCATAAAATTTCAGAATTAATAATATGGTAAACACTGTCACTAACGCGTAGATCTCGTTGCTATGAATCTAACGCAACTCAAATGAGCTAAAACGGATCTAAAACGTAGAAAATATGATTTAAACAAGATCTACTTTATTAAAGTAATAGATTAAATCTCACATCGGAACTTAAAGATAGAAAACCTAATCAATAGTAACACTAACAGTATAACAAGTTTGTAAAACTCTTCTACACGTTACTACGATCACATAGACATAAAGATCACAAAATTTGGATTTAAAACGTAAAAGTTATGAATTTTCTAAGATTTCCTATAGATAAATAATTACTTTAATATAAACTCGAAAATAAATTATCTCAAACCTACTGTACAGTTCTATAATCATGTAGAGCTTGCAAATACGAATCTAACGCAATTTGAACGGATCAAATCGGAGTTAAAACGGATAATTTATAATTAAAACAAACTCAGTGGCAAAACTGTAAATATCAGAAAACGTATTTTTCAATTACCGAGACGAAATACGCTTTCCACAGATCAAAACGTATTTTCGGAAGTTACGTGATCAAAATACGCTTTACAGAAAAGAAAACGTAAACTGAGAATGCGCTTTGGACTGCGGGTTAAGAACTTAAAAACTTCAGGGACTCTTTAGCAAAATTTCCGGCCGAACCGGTATCTTTTAATTTAGACCGTCGGATTCAAATCGGAGGGTCCAGATTGAATCTGGGAAGGAGGCCGGCGGTGCTCCGGCCGGGTTCTTCTCGACGGCGACTCTACGCGGCGGCGCCATGGCCGGAGATGACTTCCTCGCGCTACAGAGCATTACCTCGCGAAAGAAATACACCAACGGGTAGATAACTTCAACGCGATCTTACCTAGGGCAGAATCGTGGCCGGGGATGAAGCAAGGAGCGCGTGCGGCTCGGAGAGGCGGACGGCTAGGGCGGTACTTCGGGCGTAGCCACCACGGGGTATCGGGGCTGCGATTTGTGGGCGGATGTGGATCGGGGAGACGCGGCGGCTTCGTTTTTATAGCCCGGAGGCATCGGTATACATGGAAAGGGGAGATTGAGCCTTGGATTTGGCATCGGCAAAGAAGGAAAGGGGAGATCCGGCGGCGGCTTGGGGAAGAAGGCGCCTGACACGTGGGTCCGGGCTGTCAGCGACGCGGGAGCGGGGAAACGCGCTCGCGCGGTGAAGCTGGGCCGGCGTTTGCGGCTGGGCTCGGCCCATGCGGGAGAAGGCGAGCGCTGGCGCAGGAAAGATGGGCCGCGCGCGCTGGGCTGCGGAGAGAAGCGGGCCAAAATCCGAATGAAGCGGATTTCTCTTTTCTTTTTCTTTTTCTAATTTTTCAAAGCCAATTTTCAAAAGATTTTCAAATCCAAATTTGAATTTGATCAAACCACTCATCTCAAAAATTTAAATGCAACAGCATGAGTGCACAAACATGTTTCTACTCTTATATTAAATTTTAAATTTAGAAAAATTATTATTATCCTAAATTTGCATGCTCACAAAAATATATAAAAATCATATTTTTCCTATTTTTCATTTCTTCAAAATTTCAGGGTGTTACACAATTGAAGATTGTTGGAGCCCTCACCAAGTGTTGTAAGGGGTTCTTGATCCTTCCCCACGGGAGTTCGCAAATTGGATACCCTAGTGGAGCTCATGGCTTGGAGGATCCCCATCTTATGTGTGGTTGTGCGGCGCCCGCCGAGGGCTCGACTCTTGATAGTCGATTAGCTCGTGAATCGACAAGTGGGTGCATCGCCACAACGAGGAGTAGCTTGCCGGTAAGCAAGTGAACCTCGGTAAAAATCTTGTGTCATCTCTTTGCCGAGGATTTCTCTTGTGGTTGCTCATTGTGATTGATTCTTCGAGTGCATTTCTTCTCTACATCGTTGGTATAAGAATCAAGTCACTTGCTCTTTACTTTCTTATACTAGTCCTAGTGTAGTTTGCTTAGTGTAGCTTTTATCACATAGGAGTAAGTAGCTTAGTGACTTAGTCTTGTTGGTGTGTATTAGAGATCATAGCCTTGCTTCACTAGAATTGTATAGGTGGCTTGCATAGTGTAGTTGAGCTAGTGCTAGAATTAGCTTAGCCATCTTTTATACTAACGTGGTTGTTTAGTGAAACTTGTAGATTTTTAAATAGGCTATTCACCCCCCTCTAGCCATTTGGACCTTACAAGTGGTATCGGAGCCGAGGCACCGTTTATTTGAGGCTTAACAACCTACGGTGAAAAAGAAATGGCTCAATTAAGCTTGCACATCAACAACACCAAGAAGGCACCTCACTTTGATGGCACAAATTATGCATATTGGAAGGTTAAGATGACCGCACACCTCAAGTCAATCAATAGAGAAGTGCGGAAGGTCACCGAAATAAAATTTGAGGTTGCTAATCCGGAAGCACCTACACCGGTGGAAGAGAAGAAGCTCCAATGCAATGACATTGCCATTAGTGCTCCTCATGAGGCATTAGATGACAAGACATTTGAGCAAGTGAAGAACATAGAAGTTGCACATGATGCTTGGGCCAAGCTAGAAGAAACATTTGAGGGCACCGAAGGCACAAAGACCGCTAAAGCATATATCTTGCAAGAAAAGTTTTCTAGCTTCAAGATGCAAGAAAATGAGAGTGTACTAGAAATGTTTCATCAGTTGCAAGTCATTGTCAATGAGCTCAAGGCACTTGGTGAGGAGGTCAAGGACAACCAATTCTCTATGAAGTTCTTGAGAAGGTTGTACAAGAGGTTTGATACATTGATCGCCGTGCTAGTGAGGACTACATTGAAGGATTCAACTCCTCAACAAGTATTCTAAGAAGTGATGACCGATGATTCATATAGAGAAGATGATGAGAAAGAGGAGTTGGTCAAAAAGAAAAAGGAAAGTGAGAAGAAGGATGATGAGAAAAAGAAGAGTGTGGCATTCAAAGCCACCACATCCAAGGGCAAATCCAAGATTGAATCATCAAGTGATGAAGACTCAAGCTCTTGTGATAGTGATGACATTGATGAGAAGATGGCTCTCTTTGTCAAGCAATTTGGCAAATTCATGAAGAAGAAAGGCTTTCATGCAAGAAGGATGAAGAACTCATCCAAGAAGAATGAGCATACCATGAGATGCTTTAGATGCCATAGCAAGGACCATCTCATTGCAAAGTGTCCTTATGATAGTGATGATGAAGATGCTATCAAGAAGGAGAGGAAGAAGCAAAAGAAGAAGCAAGAAAAGAAGGAGTGCTCTCATAAGAATAAGAATGATTTTCATGTTGCTACATGGGATAGTGATGATTCCTCAAGTGATGATGAGGATGACAACAAGAGCAAGAAGAAGGGACATGCTAGCATTGCCATCTAAGAGAAGGTCTCCCTCTTCAACACTCCATCGTGCTTCATGGCTAAGGCCGCTAAGGTATCATCCGACGATGGGAGTGATCATGATAGTGCTAGTGATAGTAATAGTGATGATGATGATCTAACTAAAGATGAATTAATCACTATGCTAGAAGATTGCACTCAACATTTCAAAGAATCTAGAAAGGAGTGCAAGAGCTTGCTTAAGGAAAAGAAAACCTTATGCAAGAACTTGATGAGCTTAGGGCATCTTATGAGAGTCCAAAGGTAGACCATAAGAAGCTTCAAAAGTCTCACACTAAGCTTGAAGAAGCTCATTCCTCTCTAGTTGAAAAATGTGAAAACATGCCAACTAATGTTGAGAAAGCTAAAACTTGCAACATAGGCATATCATGTGATATAATTGATGAAACTTTTCATAATCCTATTGTTGTTGCTCCCACTAACCCTTCATGTAGCTCATGTACATCATCCTCATATAGTAGTGACGGTTTCACTTGTGATTCCACACTTATAGTTGAGAATGAAAATCTCAAAAAGGAGGTAAATGAGCTCAATCACACCTTATCTAAGGCTTATGGTGGTGAGGACCACTTGCTTATGTGCTTGGGTAGCCAAAGAGCTTCTCTCTATAAAGAGGGATTGGGCTATAACCCTAAGAAAGGCAAGGACGCCTTTGCTCCTCACAAGACTTGTTTTGTGAAGAACAATGGTAGCTATTGCAAAAGTTGCAAGCAAGTTGGTCACATAGAGCAACATTGCATGAACAAGAAATCCAATGCTAATGTATCCTCAATTAAGTTTGATTCCTTCTATATACTTACCAAGGGTACAAATGGTGTTTATGCTAAGTTCATTGGTGCACCATAGATGGGCTCAAAGAAGAAAGCCATTTGGGTACCAAAGAGCTTGGTCACTAACCTTGGAGGATCCAAACAAGTTTGGGTACCTAAAAAGAATTGATCTTGTCTTGTAGGTCAATTACAAAGCCGGAGGAAGACATTGGGTGCTTGATAGTGGGTGCACTCAACATATGACCGAGGATTCTTGTATGTTCAAATCAATTGATACAAGTCAAAATGGTGGTTTTGATGCTATCACTTTTGGCAACAACAAGAAAGGCAAAGTCAAGGAGCTTGGTAAAATTGCTATTTCAAATGACATGAGCATATCTAATGTGTTGCTAGTTGAGAGCTTGGATTTCAATCTTTTGTCGGTGGCACAACTTTGTGATCTTGGCTTCAAGTGCATATTTGGTAGTGATGATGTTGAAGTCATAAGTGTTGATGGATCAAATTTGATATTCAAAGGATTTAGACATGGTAGCTTGTACTTGGTTGACTTCAATGATAGTGAGACACAATTGATATCATGCTTGCTTAGCAAATCTAAATGGGTTGGTTATAGCATAGAAGGCTTGGTCATGTTGGAATAAAACAATTGAACAAACTTTTGAGGCATGTCTTAGTTAGAGGATTGAAGGATGTCACCTTTGAGAAGGATAAACCTTGTAGTGCTTGTCAAGCCGGCAAACAAGTTGGAAATGCACATCCTAGTAAGAGTGAAATGAGCACATCAAAGGCATTTGAGCTATTGCACATGGACTTGTTTGGGCCAACAACATACACTAGTATTGGTGGAAACAAGTATGGTTTTATGATAGTGGATGACTACACTAGATACACTTGGGTGTTCTTTCTCTATGACAAGAGTGATGTTTATGATCTATTCAAGTCTTTTGTCAAGAGAGTGCAAAATGAGTTTGAAATCACCATCAAGAAGATTAGAAGTGACAATGGTAGTGAGTTCAAGAACATAAGGATTAAAGATTTATGTGATAACCTTGGTATTGGACATCAATTCTCACCAACATACACTCCTCAATCCAATGGTGTAGTTGAAAGAAAGAATAGAACTTTGATTGACATGGCTAGGTCAATGCTTAGTGAATACAATGTGAGTCATTCATTTTGGAGTGAAGCTATCAACACGGCTTGCTATTGTAGTAACCGTCTCTATTGCCATGGGAAGCTTGGGAAGACACCATATGAGCTATTGAATGGAAGAAAGCCCAACATTGTATACTTTAGAGTGTTTGGTTGCAAATGCTATATTCTCAAGAAAGGCACTAGATTGAGCAAGTTTGAAAAGAAATGTGATGAAGGATTCTTACTTGGTTATTCTACCACAAGCAAGGCATATAGAGTTTGGAATCTCACAAATGGCACCTTGAAAGAAGTTCATGATGTTGAGTTTGATGAAACACAAGGATCTCAAAATGAAGCTCAAAACCTTGATGATGTGAGAGGAGACCAATTGGCAAATGCAAAGAGAAACATAGACATTGGTGATGTTAGGCCAAGGCAAGTTGATGATGATGATGATATTCATGTGATCAACCAAAGTGTGCAAATTGATACAAATCAAGCAAGCTCTAGTGGTTTTCATGATGAAGCTCAAGATCAAGGTCAAGCAAGTGGAAGCAATCAACTCCTAATACTCCAACCTACTAACATTGCAAGAGATCATCCATTGGACCAAATCATTGGTGGATTTCAAAGTGGTGTTCAAACTAGATCAAGATTAGCATCCTTTTGTGAGCACTACTCATTTGTGTCACTTGAAGAACCTAAGAAAATAGAAGATGCTTTGAAAGATTCTGATTGGGTAAATGTCATGCATGAAGAGCTAAACAACTTCACTAGAAATCAAGTTTGGGAACTTGTTGAAAGGCCGAAGAACTACAATGTGATTGGTACTAAGTGGGTCTTTCGAAACAAGCAAGATCAAGATGGTGTAGTTGTGAGAAACAAAGCAAGATTAGTAGCCCAAGGATATACTCAAGTTGAAGGTCTTGACTTTGGTGAGACATATGCACCGGTTGCAAGATTAGAGGCAATTGGAATTCTTTTAGCATATGCTTGTGTACACAACATCAAGCTCTATCAAATGGATGTCAAAAGTGCATTTCTCAATGGCTACATCAATGAGGAAGTTTATGTTGAGCAACCTCCCGGTTTTGAAGATGACAAGAAGCTCGACCATGTTTTCAAGCTAAAGAAGGCATTGTATGGTTTGAAGCAAGCACCTAGAGCATGGTATGAGAGATTGAGGGACTTTCTTCTCTCTAAAGGGTTCAAGATGGGAAAGGTTGACACCACTCTCTTCACCAAGAAGCTTGGAAATGACTTATTTGTGTTACAAATCTATGTGGATGATATCATTTTTGGATCAACCAATCAAGATTTTTGTGAAGAGTTTAGAAAAATGATGGCAAATGAGTTTGAGATGTCTATGATTGGAGAGCTTAGTTACTTCCTTGGACTTCAAATCAAGCAAATGAAGAATGACACTTTTGTAAGTCAAGGGAGGTACATCAAGGATATGATCAAGAAGTTTGGATTGCAAGATGCTAAACCAATGAGTATACTAATGGGCACAAATGATCAATTGGGTGTTGATGCTAGTGGCAACATGGTAGATCAAAAGCAATACCGGTCTATGATTAGAAGTTTGCTCTATGTCACCGCTTCTAGGCCGGATGTGATGTTTAGTGTGTGCAAGTGTGCAAGATATTAAGCTTCACCTAGAGAAAGTCACTTGAAAGCAACTAAGAGAATATTGAGATATTTTAAGGGCACTCATGATGTTGGACTATGGTATCCCAAGGGATCTAATTTTGAGTTGATTGGATATTCCGATTCCGACTATGGTGGTTGCAAGATTGATAGAATTAGCACAAGTGGCACTTGTCAATTGCTAGGAAGGTCTCTTGTTTCATGGTCATCAAAGAAACAAAATAGCGTTGCACTATCTACCACCGAGGTCGAATACATTAGTACCAGTAGTTGTTGTGCACAATTGCTTTGGATGAAGGCCACTTTGAATGACTTTGGAATCAAGTTCAAGAATGTGCCATTGTTTTGTGACAATGAAAGTGCAATCAAGATGACTCAAAATCCGGTTCAACATTCAAGAACGAAGTACATTGACATAAGGCATCACTTCATAAGAGACCATCAACAAAAGGGTGATATTAGCATTGAGAGCATTGGCACCGAAGATCAACTAGCCGACATATTCACAAAGCCACTTGATGAAAAGAGATTCTACAAGTTGAAGAATGAATTGAACATACTTGACTTCTCCAACTTAAAATAAGTGCACCCCCGACATTCTTATATGACATGCCTCCCCTTCGACAATGCAAGGTAAAGTTGTTTGGCATATCATTCATACTTTGCCAAGGACATGGTTAGAACATATAGACATGTTTGCATGACAAATAGGCTCATTCATGAAAATCAAATGATTTTGATGTATATATGGTACCACTATTGCTTCTATGTTTATTTGATCTAGTGGTAGTGTCACACCCATTTAAAGACCAAATGGAATGCATACTCTTATGTGTGCCCAGAGATCAATCACACATAAGTTAACAAATTATAAAGGAAGTATCATTACAAATGTTATTACATCACGATTATTAACACATAGTCTTTACACAAATGTAGCGGAAGGTAAAAATATAAATCTCTCGTGGTATCTCCAATTATAGGCACATTGACTGGTTGACTGCAAGTCTAGTAATCTTCAGGGAAGTAGGAGTAATAGTCACTATTTGCACCATCTGTTACCCATCCGGGATTTTTATCCAAGTAAGAAAAATAAACAAGCATAAGTACATCTCATACTCAACAAGTGTAACATGGGGTTCATGAGGCTCAAAGGCATGACATTGGTTTATCAGCATGTAGCTTTTATTTAACATAATTTTAGCATATCAATAGCATCAAGATGTCTCATTGTAAACGATAAACATATGATCCATGTGAAATGATTAACGAATAGCAAAAACATATTCATTATTAATGATCAACTATTCTATAAGGGTCCAAGGCCACTCGTGACCGTGAGCACGGCTGTTATAACAATTTTACACTCTACAGAGGTTGTACACTTTCACTGTGAGTTGTGTTGCCCATATGCCCGGGTTAATTACTCCCAAAACACTTCCAAGGTGAGCAGGCAGGGGAACACTATGAAGTCTTTCGAAGGTTCGTCTAACAAGTTAGGGCCATTAGATTCACTCAGCAAATAGATGTAGAGCCTCCCTTCCAAATGGCACAATGACATGCAGCCTATACACATAAGGACAGATGCCGCACTATACCCGATTCGTCAAGCCATTCTTACACCAAAAAGGTTACCACTAACAAGCTAGAAAAGGTCCTTATATATGACTAAAGCCAGAGCCATATAGCCCTCACAGTTGTACTGTAAATCCCAGATGTTCGCTTACAGATAAGTTCTTAAGGAGAGTAACTAGAGCACCAAAAATACCCCATGCTCTAGTCCCCTTTAATCAGTAATCAAAAGTCATTTTTTTAATGTTTATTGCATATTCCATTAGTCAAATTACATGATCATAGTTCATGTTACGCACTAGCAATACTACTCAATGCAATATAATAGGTGTCAAGGTATAAGATCAACACTAAGTCATCCTTAACAAGGGAATATATGCATAATGATATTATTTGCTTATTGTGAATAGGACAACAAGGATAATCCCATGCTATACTTGCCTTGCTCAAACTAGTCCTGAATATCTTGCTCATAGAAAAACTCTTGATCTCCAACGAATTGCTCACCGTCTATACTCGATCAACAACAACAACAACATTCATCCAGAAACAATCATGCATAAACAAACAAGACTATAATTAGAACAGTACACCAACAGTAATAAAACATGATAAAAAGTCTTTAAAATGAATCTACAACTTGCTAGGATCACACAGACGCGAAGATCATAAAAAACAGAGCTAAAACGATGAAGTTATGAATTTATGAAGATTTCCTATAGAAAAATAATTACTTTAATTCAAACTCGAAAATAAAATGTCACAAACCTACTGTACAGTACTACTAACATGTAGAGCTCGCAAATATGAACCTAACGCAATTTGAACGGGTCAAATCGGAGTTAAAACGGATATTCTACACATGAATTAACCTAGTGGCAAAACTATAAATAAGTGAAAATGTATTTCTGAAGTTACCGCAATCAAAATACGCTTTACGAGAAAGAAAACGCAATTCGGTAATACGCCTTGGACTACAGGTTCTATACTTAAAAATTACAGGGGCTCTTTAGCAAAAGTACCGGCCGAACCGGTATCTTTGATTCTCGGCCGTCGGATTTAAAATGGATGCTCTAGATTGGATCGGGGAAGAGCCGGGCGGCGCTCCGGCCGGAACAGGGACGTGACGGCGGTTTCCGTGGCGGCACCATGGCCGAAGATGGCTATCTCGTGCTACAGAGCATAATCTCGCGAAAGAAAAACACCAGCGGGTAGAGCATACCAATGCGAACTCACCACGAGCGAAAACGAAGCCGATGATGAACTGAGGGAGGCGTGCGGCTTGGAGAGGTGGACGGTGGTGGCGAGGTAGGGCTTCTAGCTCGTGGTGGTGTCTCAGAAGTGCGGCTGACGCTGCGAAAGGGTTGTATTGGGGCTACTGTGCGCGGCACCCTTGGTTTTATAGCCCTAAGGCGCACCGAGTAAGGAAAGAGGAGATAGGGAGGTGGATTCGGCGTCGGCGGTTTTTGGAAAGAGAGATCCGGCGGCGGCGTGGGAAGGAAGAAGGTGCTCCTAACACGTGGGGCCATGGTGTTAGCGACGGTGAGCCAGGAAGGAAGGCACGCGCGCGAGCCAGGCGGCTTGCAGGGCTCGGCCCAAGCGGAACGCGGGGAGGGGAAAAGAGATGGGCCGCGTGCGGGAGAGGGCAGGCCGAGGCGGCACGCTGCCGGGCTATGAGCTGGGCTGGGCCAGGTGAAAGGTCTTGATGGCTAGAGGGGGGTGAATAGCCTATTAAAATTTTCTACAACGACAAGCTAAACAAGTTTATCAATATAACAAATAGCGAGATGCGAGTTTTGCTTAGCCTATGGGGTGTTTGCAAGCCACCTAACCAATTCACAATTCTAGTAATTGCACTCAACCGCACAAGTCAAACCGAGAAGGAAACTACAACTAGCAAGCTACACAAAGACGCTACTCTAGCAAAGCTAACTAGCTAGCAAAGATAACTAAGAAAGTAATGTGGAGTTGAGTTAGGAGGGTATCACCGAGGGGCGAAGTATTGAGCCAACCAATATGATCAACAATGAATACCAAGATAACCGAACACCGGGATCAATCAATCACAATATGAAAGTGATGACACGAAGATTTATCCCGAGGTTCACGTGCTTGCCGGCACGCTAGTCCCCGTTGTGTCCCTCTTCACCACGTGGTTCGGTGGCTAATCGGTCACACACCGAGCCTCTCAAAAGGCACCACAAGAACCTACCAAATGGCAAAAGGTTGCAATGACACGAGCAATATACTAACGTTGCCTTTGGCGCTTCGCCGAGGTAGGCACAAACCCCTCACAATCACCGGAGGTGGCCAAGAACAATCACCAACTCTTGCCAACGCCTCCAAGCTGCTCCAAGCCGTCTAGGTGGCGGCAACCACCAAGAGAAACAAGAATCCCGCAGCAAATCAACCACCAAGTGCCAACTAGATGCAATCTCACAATGCAAATGCACTTGGATCACTCAATCTCACTTCGAATATGCAAAGAAGCAAGAGAGATGAGTGGGAGGGGAGTTGCTTAGCTCAAAGTGCTCACAAGTATGTCAAAATGTCCAAGAGGGAGAGCCTTGAGCCGGCCAACGAGTATTTATAGACGTACCCCTTCGAATATAGCCGTTAGAAACTTGAAACAGCCGAAGTCGCGTTGACCGGACGCGCTGGTCCAACTGACCGGACGCGCCGGTCGCGCAACGGCTAGTTTCGCGAAGCACCGACCGGACGCGCCGGTCGCAACGACCGGACGCGCCGGTCACGACCGGACGCACCGGTCACGTAACTGACCGGACGCGCTGGTCAACCCTGAGCCGCGCACAACGAACCAGCGACCGGACGCGCTGAAGAACTGACCGGACGCCACAGTGCCCGCGTCCGGTTGGAGTCCAGTAAGCTCCCTGGACGACCGGACGCGTCCGGTCGCCTGTGACCGGACGCGCCTCGCGTCCGATCAAACAACTAAAAAACGCGCAGATACTGGACACTGACCAGACGCGTCCGGTCAAACAGTGACCGCGTCCGGTCCAGCGTCCGGTCACCACTGTGACCCCCGTTTACCTCCGTTTCTTTTTTGACTTCCGGCGTAGTGGAAAATAGGCATTTCATTTCCCCAAAATTGCCTGAATCCCGCGCTCGCACGCTCGGCGGGAGGGAGAGATGACCCCAAACCCTCTCTACCGCTTAAACTCCACCGCCATCGCAAACGTGCTAACATCACCAAGTGATCTCGTCATGTGTGAGTGTGTTAGCATTTTCACAATCATTTTTCGAGGCGATATTAGTTCTATCCAAATGCATATGATCATGAAATGCACATCTAGAGGCACTTAGGAGTTCAATAGCCGCGTCATTCCCCTCTTTATAGTACGGCTATCTATCCTATAATGTAACCACACCCACTAGGTGTCTTGGTTACTAAAACACAACCCTTAAGCATATACCTTTGCCTTGATCACGTAGGGTTGCGTCCAAATCCAAGTGTGGCCATCATGACCACCATGTCCATCTTGCCACCAACCTTGGAGTGTACTAATCCTCATATGCTACATACAACTTAGGCATGGGATTAGTACTTAGGCATTGTCACTAATTACCAACACCAAACATAGGACTTTCAATCTCCCCCTTGTTGGTAATTGGTGACAACCCTTTCACAAAGATGTTATAATAAAATTTTGATTGAACCCATGTCACATTGTCCAAGTATATTACCATGTGTAAGAATTATGGACATGTGATCATGAATTCAAATTGATAGCAATGGCTCCCCCTACATGTATGCTATATGTTTGGATTTTGGAAGCATACATGTTAGATAGGAAAGATTAGGAGCATTGTCTACCAATAGGTGCTAAGTGTTTAAGATTATAGACCTTTGAAGCGTGATACCATCGGAGTAGCGATAAACACCATCTTAGCACCTTGTGTAGTTAGATTCCACTTTGAAAAACACAAATATAACTAGAAACCTCGTGAGATCAATCATTATAAGCAAGGCTCTAGTACCACTTTGAAAAACATGAAGCAAGAAAAATCTAACTACTTCCTATTCATGCTAGTATCTCAATGCATCATTCAAATTATACTAGCAAGTCACCACACAAGCAATGTATCGGAGAAAACGAAATGCATAACTATGCATCATACATATGAAGTGCACATAGAAATGCAACATTCATGTTTAAAGAGCTTGCTCCCCCTACTTGTGTGCTCAAAATTTTAGTTGATCCCCTTCTTTTATCAATTCTCCCCTTTAGGTTTTCTCCCCTTTTAGAATCTATCTTGTGAACAACATTTTCTCCCCCACAACATTTTCTTCCCTTTTGAGTTCTATCTTTGTGAACAACATTTTCTCCCCCTTTGGCACCAATTGACCACAAGGAGCAAACTTTAGATAGATTATCATGTTGAAATATGGGGTGAGGATCAAGTTTATGATTCAACCTAGATTGCTTGCATAAATAAAATACTTCGGTTTGATCCAAGGGCAAGCTTCTTCACACCTCACTAGAAGGGTTATCATGCACCATGTTGAAGCAAATATTTAGACAAGTTTTCTAGATTAAACACTTAGGATCACAAGCTACTTAAACAAGTTATATGCTACCACTAGATCATACAAGTCATGGAAACAATAGTGGTACCATATAAACTTCAAATTTATTTGATTTTCATGAATGAGCCTAGAACATATAAATTATGACTAGATGCACTAAACAAGTCCTTAGCATAGAATGTATGACATGTCAACCAATTGTACCTTGGGGCTCAAAGGAGAGGCATGTCATATATGGGGTGCATCAACTCATGTTGGAGAAGTCAAGTATGTTCAACTCATTCTTTAGCTTGTGAAATCTCTTCTCATCAAGTGGCTTGGTGAATAGATCGGCTAATTGATCTTCGGTGCCCACACTCTCAATAGCGATGTCACCCTTTTGTTGATGATCTCTAATAAAGTGATGGCGAACATCAATATGCTTTGTTCTTTGATGTTGAACCGGATTGTTGGTTAGCTTCACGGCACTTTCATTGTCACATAGCAATGGCACATTCTTGAAGTTGATTCCAAAATCTTTCAATGTAGCCTTCATCCACAAGATTTGTGCACAACAACTACCCGCGGCGATGTATTCGGCTTCGGCGGTAGATAGTGCAATACTATTTTGCTTTTTGGATGACCATGAGACAAGTGATCTTCCCAACAATTGACAAGTCCCGGAAGTGCTCTTTCTTTCCACTTTGTCACCGGCATAGTCGGAGTCCGAATATCCAACTAGCTCAAAGCTCGCACCTTTGGGATACCACAATCCAACATCTTGTGTATGCTTTAAGTACCTCAATATTCTCTTTGTTGCCTTCAAATGACTTTCTCTTGGTGAGGCTTGAAATCTTGCACACATGCATACACTAAACATCACATCGGGCCTTGATGCCGTCACATAGAGTAGACTACCAATCATTGATCTATATAGCTTTTGATCCACCATGTTGCCACTCTTGTCACTATCCAAACTTCCATTTGTTCCCATTGGGGTTGTAATACTCTTTGCATCTTCCATGCCAAACTTCTTGAGCATATCTTTGATGTACTTAGTTTGACTCACAAATGTTCCTTCCTTCATTTGTTTGATTTGAAGTCCAAGAAAGAAACTAAGTTCACCAATCATTGACATTTCAAATTCCTTTGCCATCATTTTTCCAAACTCATCACAATAATCTTGATTGGTTGAACCGAATATGATATCATCAACATATATTTGCAATACAAATAAGTCTTTCCCAATCTTCTTGGTGAATAGTGTTGTATCAACTTTGCCCATGACAAATCCTTTGGATAGCAAGAAGTCCCTCAATCTTTCATACCATGCTCTAGGTGCTTGCTTTAATCCATACAAAGCCTTCCTTAACTTGTATACATGATTGGGTTTCTTGTCATCTTCAAAACCGGGAGGTTGCTCCACATACACCTCCTCTTGAATGTACCCATTGAGAAATGCACTCTTTACATCCATTTGATATAGCTTGATATTGTGAGCACAAGCATAGGCAAGTAAGATCCTAATTGCTTCCAATCTTGCAACCGGGGCATAAGTTTCACCAAAGTCAAGACCCTCTATTTGTGTGTAACCTTGAGCCACTAGTCTTGCTTTGTTCCTTACTACTATCCCATCTTGATCTTGCTTGTTGCGAAAGACCCATCTTGTTCCAATGACATTGTGATCCTTAGGCCTTTCAACTAGTTCCCATACTTCATTTCTCTTGAAGTTGTTGAGCTCTTCATGCATTGCATTTACCCAATCCGGATCTCTCAATGCTTTATCAATGTCCTTGGGTTCTTCCATTGACACAAAAGAAGAGTGAGCACAAAATGATGTCAATCTTGATCTAGTTTGAACTCCTCTTTGTATGTCACCAATGATGGAATCCAATGGATGGTCTCTTGCAATGTTAGTTGGTTGAAGTACTTGGACTTGATTGCTTGGATGTTGATGTTGATCATGAGTTGGAGATGATGAACTAGCCACTTGTTGATCTTGTTGCACTTGAGATGATGTACTAGCTTGATTTTGCATTAGAGAACCACTAGCTTGAGTGATTGGACTTTGGAGCACTTGATCTTTGTTGTCATCTACATTAATAACTTGCTTTGGTCTAATATCACCAATATCCATTTCTTTCATAGCATTACTCAATTGAGTTCCTCTCACATCATCCAAGTTATCTTCTTCATCTTGAGAGCCATTTGTTTCATCAAACTCAACATCATGCACTTCTTCAAGTAAACCACTAGCCAAATTCCAAACTCTATAAGCTTTGCTAGTAGTTGAGTAACCAAGTAGAAATCCTTCATCACATTTCTTCTCAAACTTGCTCAATCTAGTGCCCTTCTTCAAGATGTAGCATTTGCAACCAAATACCCGAAAGTATGCAATGTTGGGCTTTCTTCCATTTAAGATCTCATATGGTGTCTTCTCTAGAAACTTGTGGCAGTAGAGGCGGTTGCTATAGAAGCAAGCCGTGTTGATTGCTTCGGCCCAAAATGAATGACTTACATTATACTCATTCAACATTGATCTTGCCATATCAATTAAGGTTCTATTCTTCCTCTCAACTAAGCCATTTGATTGAGGTGTATACTTGGCCGAGAATTGATGTTTGATTCCAAGCTCATCACATAGCTCATCAACTCTTGTGTTTCTAAACTCACTTTCATTGTCACTTCTTACTTTCTTGATTGTGGTCTCAAACTCATTTTGCACTCTCTTGATGAACTTCTTGAATATGTCAAATACATCACTCTTGTCCACAAGAAAGAATACCCATGTGTATCTAGTGAAATCATCCACAATCACAAAACCATACTTGTTGCCACCAATGCTTGTGTATGTAGTTGGCCCAAATAGATCCATGTGCAACAACTCAAATGCCTTGGAAGTACTCATAATGCTCTTTAATGGATGAGTGTTGCCTACTTGCTTTCCGGCTTGACATGCACTACATAGCTTATCTTTCTCAAATGTGACATCCTTTAAGCCTCTAACTAAGTCATGCTTCACTAACTTGTTCAATTGCTTCATGCCAACATGACCAAGTCTTCTATGCCATAACCAACCCATACTTGATTTGGTGAGCAAACATGTTGAAAGTTGAGTGTCACTAGCATTGAAATCAACCAAGTATAGATTCTCATATCTAAAACCTTTGAAGATCAAGTTAGAGCCATCAACACTAACTATCTCCACATCATCAACACCAAATATGCACTTGAAACCGAGATCACACAATTGAGAAACCGAGAGAAGATTGAAGTTCAACTTTTTAACTAAGAGCACATTGGAAATGCTATGATCATTTGAGATTGCAATCCTTCCAAGAGCCTTTACATCACCCTTGCTATTGTCACCAAATGTGATGCTATCAATGCCACTATCATTTGACTTGAGAGAGTTGAACATTCTTGAATCACCGGTCATATGTTGAGAGCACCCACTATCAAGCACCCAATGCCTTCCTCCGGCCTTGTAATTAACCTACAAAACAAATTAATGTTTCTTAGGTACCCATACTTGTTTGGGTCCTTGGAGGTTAGTCACTAAGCTCTTTGGTACCCAAATGGCCTTCTTCTTTGGGCCCACAATTGGTGTACCAACAAACCTAGCATGCACACCTTTCTCACCCTTGGTAAGTACATAACAAGAATCAAAAGGAATGTAAGGTACATTAGCATTTTTCTTGTTCTTGTTCATTTTATTACAATTAATCTCTAGATGCCCAACTTGCTTGCATCTATTGCAATAACGACCATTGCCCTTCACAAAGCGAGGCTTTGGAGTAGCAAAGGCCGCCTTGCCCTTCTTGGGAGTATAGCCTAATCCCTCTTTGTTAAGAGAGAACCTTTGGCTACCCAAGCATTTTAGCAAGCGGGCATTCCCACCATAGGCGTTGCCTAATGCGCGGGTGAGATCATCCACCTCTCTCTTGAGAGTCTCAACCACAAGTGATGAATCACTAGTAGTAGAGGTAGAGTTGGTTGTGGTGGATGATGATGAGCTACATGAAGCATTAGTAGGATTAACAAATAAAGAATCATCAATAATATCACATGTTAGTCCAATATCACAAGTGACAATCACTTGCTCCTCCTTAGCTTCCTTCATAAACTTCTCCAACTTAAGGTCCTTTTCCTTGATGAGCTCAAGTAGAGTGGAGTGGGCTTCCTTAAGCCTAGTGTGAGCAATTTCAAGATCCTCGTGGTCTTCCTTTAGACACTCACGAGAAGCCTCTAGCTCATCAAAGGATTTCCTAAGAGCTTTGAGCTCTTGTTCAATTCCTTTGCACTCCTTACTCTTTTTGAGAGCAACAAGCTCCTCCATCAAGGCATCATTTTCATTGCTCTTGACAATGAGCTCTTGTTCCAAGATTTTGTATTTCTTAGTTGTCCTCTTGTAGCCCTTGCTCATTTGATCTATTATGCCTAATAGATCATCCTTGCAGTAGTCCTCATCCTCCTCATCATCACTCCTACAATCATCACTAGCACAAGAATCATCATCACTATCATCATGTTTTACCTTGGTAGGCTTGGCCATAAGGCATGTTGATGTAGTGTCGAAGATGGATGGCTTGTTGGAGAGGGCGATGTTTGCAGTGGCTCGTCGAGTGATCCTCTCATCATCACTAGAGCTTTCATCATCATCACTATCGGAGTTGTCACTATCCCAAGTGACTACATAACCACCACCCTTCTTCTTCTTGTTGAAAGTGAAGCTCTTCTTTGCTTTCTTCTCATTCTCTTTCTTATCCTTCTTGTTCTTCTTGAGCTTCAAGTTCCCATTATGAAATCTCTTATCTTCATAGGGGCAATCCGCCACTATGTGATCGGGGCTATTGCAATTGTAGCAAAGGGTCTTTGCCTTTATAGTGTCTCTCCTCTTCCTTGCCCCATATCCTTTCTTCTTCATGAACCTTCCCATCTTGTGCACAAGGAGGGCAATGGTCTCATCATCGAATGGATCATCATCATCACTTTCTACCTTGCTCTTTCCCTTAGAGGATGAAGCCTTGAATGCAATGGGCTTCTCTTGCTTGACCTTGGTCTCCTTCTTCTCTTCTACCTCATCTTCATTATCATTGTATTGGGCATCGGTCATTATATCTCCAAGCACATTGGTTGGTTTAACCTTGTCCAATCCCTCTCTAAAGATCATTCTTCTCAAGGTGGCAAACTTCTTGGGTAAGCACATCAAGAACTTGTGTGAGAAGTCCTTGTCCTCAACCTTCTCCCCAAGCCCCTTGAGATCATTGACAATGACTTGGAGCCTATAGAACATCTCCGGGATGGATTCATCATCCTTCATCTTGAATGTGGAGAACTTGTCCTTGAGCATATATAGTTTGGCACTTTTTACCGTTGAAGTGCCTTCATATGTTTCTTCAAGCCTTATCCAAAGCTCATTTGCCTTTTCAAGATCTTTGATTTGCTCAAATACTTTATCATCAATGGCACGATAGATTGTGTCAAGTGCCGCCGTATTGCATTGTTTGTTGATGCAGTCATTGGGAGTGAGGTTTTCCTCATCAAGAATGACGTATCCTTCTTTGGTCACATCCCATACCTTCTCATGTATATTGCCTAGATATTGCTTCATCTTCCTTTTCCAATGATCAAAGGAAGAGACGCCATCAAAGAATGGAGGCTTGCCATTAACATGATTGAACATAACTTGAGCCATCTTACACCGAGGTTGTTAAGCCTTACAAACGGTGACCACGGCTTTGATACCACTTGAAAGGTCTTGATGGCTAGAGGGGGGGTGAATAGCCTATTAAAATTTTCTACAACGACAAGCTAAACAAGTTTATCAATATAACAAATAGCGAGATGCGAGTTTTGCTTAGCCTACGGGGTGTTTGCAAGCCACCTAACCAATTCACAATTCTAGTAATTGCACTCAACCGCACAAGTCAAACCGAGAAGGAAACTACAACTAGCAAGCTACACAAAGACGCTACTCTAGCAAAGCTAACTAGCTAGCAAAGATAACTAAGAAAGTAATGTGGAGTTGAGTTAGGAGGGTATCACCGAGGGGCGAAGTATTGAGCCAACCAATATGATCAACAATGAATACCAAGATAACCGAACACCGGGATCAATCAATCACAATATGAAAGTGATGACACGAAGATTTATCCCGAGGTTCACGTGCTTGCCGGCACGCTAGTCCCCGTTGTGTCCCTCTTCACCACGTGGTTCGGTGGCTAATCGGTCACACACCGAGCCTCTCAAAAGGCACCACAAGAACCTACCAAATGGCAAAAGGTTGCAATGACACGAGCAATATACTAACGTTGCCTTTGGCGCTTCGCCGAGGTAGGCACAAACCCCTCACAATCACCGGAGGTGGCCAAGAACAATCACCAACTCTTGCCAACGCCTCCAAGCTGCTCCAAGCCGTCTAGGTGGCGGCAACCACCAAGAGAAACAAGAATCCCGCAGCAAATCAACCACCAAGTGCCAACTAGATGCAATCTCACAATGCAAATGCACTTGGATCACTCAATCTCACTTCGAATATGCAAAGAAGCAAGAGAGATGAGTGGGAGGGGAGTTGCTTAGCTCAAAGTGCTCACAAGTATGTCAAAATGTCCAAGAGGGAGAGCCTTGAGCCGGCCAACGAGTATTTATAGACGTACCCCTTCGAATATAGCCGTTAGAAACTTGAAACAGCCGAAGTCGCGTTGACCGGACGCGCTGGTCCAACTGACCGGACGCGCCGGTCGCGCAACGGCTAGTTTCGCGAAGCACCGACCGGACGCGCCGGTCGCAACGACCGGACGCGCCGGTCACGACCGGACGCACCGGTCACGTAACTGACCGGACGCGCTGGTCAACCCTGAGCCGCGCACAACGAACCAGCGACCGGACGCGCTGAAGAACTGACCGGACGCCACAGTGCCCGCGTCCGGTTGGAGTCCAGTAAGCTCCCTGGACGACCGGACGCGTCCGGTCGCCTGTGACCGGACGCGCCTCGCGTCCGATCAAACAACTAAAAAACGCGCAGATACTGGACACTGACCAGACGCGTCCGGTCAAACAGTGACCGCGTCCGGTCCAGCGTCCGGTCACCACTGTGACCCCCGTTTACCTCCGTTTCTTTTTTGACTTCCGGCGTAGTGGAAAATAGGCATTTCATTTCCCCAAAATTGCCTGAATCCCGCGCTCGCACGCTCGGCGGGAGGGAGAGATGACCCCAAACCCTCTCTACCGCTTAAACTCCACCGCCATCGCAAACGTGCTAACATCACCAAGTGATCTCGTCATGTGTGAGTGTGTTAGCATTTTCACAATCATTTTTCGAGGCGATATTAGTTCTATCCAAATGCATATGATCATGAAATGCACATCTAGAGGCACTTAGGAGTTCAATAGCCGCGTCATTCCCCTCTTTATAGTACGGCTATCTATCCTATAATGTAACCACACCCACTAGGTGTCTTGGTTACTAAAACACAACCCTTAAGCATATACCTTTGCCTTGATCACGTAGGGTTGCGTCCAAATCCAAGTGTGGCCATCATGACCACCATGTCCATCTTGCCACCAACCTTGGAGTGTACTAATCCTCATATGCTACATACAACTTAGGCATGGGATTAGTACTTAGGCATTGTCACTAATTACCAACACCAAACATAGGACTTTCACCAGGAAGTGAGGCGCTCGGCTGCTGGGCCAAAACTGAAATGAGCACAGAAAATCCTTTTCTTTTTTTCCAATATTTCAAAGCATTTTCCAAAAAGATTTTGAATTCCCTTTTGAATTTAATTCAAACCACTCAATACAAAAATTCAAATGCAGCAGCATGAATGCTCAATCATGTTTCTACCCTTATATTTGATTTTAAATTAATAAAAATTATTACTTTTCTAAGTTTGTATGCTCACAAAAATACATAAAAGTCATATTTACCTATTTTTAATTCTTCCAAAATTTTAGGGTGTTACAGGTAGCATATGACATGTTTGTGGGCTTACAAACCTAGTGTTGAATCTAGAAAACGAGCTCATGATGTGTAATTCAACATGGCCAAGATAACCCTTATACTTTATGAGGTGTGAAGAAGCTTGTCCTTAGATCAAACCGAATTACATATTCTAGACAAGTGATCTAGATTGAACCATAATTTGAACTCCCTCATATTGATTGACTTAATTCTCACTAAAATTGACACCTTTTTGGTGATTGTTGACAAAGGGAGAGAGAAAAGTCACAAAGATAAAAAGTTAAGTTGCAAAGGGGGAGAAGTAAGCCACAAAGGTATAGTAAGGGGGAGGGATCAATTAAAATTTGAGCACACAAGTAGGGGGAGCAAGCTCATGAATTATTTATTGCATTTGTATGTGCATTAACATGATGAATTGTTGCATTGCAAAGCTACATCGATGCTAAGGATGGTATATAAAGGAAACTCCGATTGGTATCACGCTTCAAAGTTACATTCTATATACCTTAGCATCAATTTGATAGTAGTAACTCTCCCAAAATTCAAATCCATACATATGTGCACAATTGAACCAAACTCATGGAAGCACATATGTAGGGGGAGCTAATACTATCGAAATTGAAAATTGATTTCATTTCATATCTTTGTGATTGTTGTCATCAATTACCAAAAAGGGGGAGATTGAAAGCCCAAGTTTGGTTTTGGTAATTAATGACACCAAGTTGCTAATGCCATGTGTTAAGTGTTTTGAGTTAGGCATAAGCAACACATGTGATGAAGGTGTATGTGGCAAGGAGTGGTGGCCACAAGATCACAAAGAGATGGTGCATGGACATGAAATGATGATCATGGTGGAGATGCACATAAAATGATGGACATGATGTTCAAGTGGAGGAGAAGGATCTAAGAGCGCAAGGCAAAGGTATAACCATAGCGTTTTCCTTTTGCCGGTCTAAGTTGAGTAGAGAAGTGATTGACCGGATTTAGGATACATAGCCGACTATCAAGAGGGGCAATCACGGTTAGCTTAGAAATCAAGTGCCACTAGATCAATGTCTTGAGCATATGCATTAGGATCTAGTAGAGAGCTAACATATCGCCTTGAAAATTGTTTGTGAAATGCTAACACACATGCACATGGTGGTGTACATTTGGTGGTGTTAGCACATTTGCGAAGGCGATGGAGTTTAAGCGGTAGAGAGGGGTTTAGGTTCCTCTCTCCCTCCCGCCGAGCTTTTTATACTGCGCTTTTTAGGGAAGTGAAACGCCTATTTTATACTACGTCGGAAGTCGGAAAAGAAATGGAGGTGAACGGTGGTCACTGTGGTGACCGGACGCTGCACTGGACGCGGTCATGGTTTGACCAGACGCGTCCGGTCAGTTCTCGCAGCAGTCAGGCACGCGGGTGCTAGGGTTTGCAACTGGCGCGTCCGGTCCCTCACGGAACCGGAGCGTCTGGTCAGGCACCCAGAGGAGCAGTGCTGGACGTAGAGCCGACCGGACGCGCGGCGCGTCCGATCACGTGCGATCGGGCACGTTCGGTCACGGTGGGAGCTCTCTGGACTCCGACCGGACGCTGGGTGCAGCGCGTCCGGTCAAACGCTGTAGCGCGTCCGGTCACGGTAACGGCTACTTCTGACGTGCACTGTTCACACTTGTCCTGATCGGTGCGTCCGGTCAGCACGTTTTGCACTGCGTTGTCCGGTAACGGCTAGCTGTGTACCCCTTCGCTATAAATAGAAGTTGGCCAGGATTTGAGGGTATCTCTTGCAGATTTTGAGACCTAGAGACATCCTTTGAGCTAGAGAACAACCCCTCCACTCATCTCTTTGCTTAGTTACACATCTTGAGTGAGATTGAGTGAGATTCAAGTGCATTGCTTGAGAGTTGCATTCTAGAGGCACTTGATCTTCGAGTTGCTACGGATTTCTTATTACTCTTCCGTGTTTCCCGACACGGTAGATGGCTTGGAGCAGTGGAGGTGATTGAGCTCACAATTGAAGATTGTTGGAGCCCTCACCAAGTGTTGTAAGGGGTTCTTGATCCTTCCCCGCGGGAGTTCACAAATTGGATACCCTAGTGGAGCTCTTGGCTTGGAGGATCCCCATCTTATGTGCGGTTGTGCGGCACCCGCCGAGGGCTCGACTCTTGATAGTCGATTAGCTCGTGAACCGACAAGTGGGTGCATCGCCACAACGAGGAGTAGCTTGCCGGGAAGCAAGTGAACCTCGGTAAAAATCTTGTGTCATCTCTTTACCGAGGATTTCTCTTGTGGTTGCTCATTGTGATTGATTCTTCGAGTGCATTTCTTCTCTACATCATTGGTATAAGAATCAAGTCACTTGCTCTTTACTTTCTTATACTAGTCCCTAGTGTAGTTTGCTTAGTGTAGCTTTTATCACATAGGAGTAAGTAGCTTAGTGACTTAGTCTTGTTGGTGTGTATTAGAGATCATAGCCTTGCTTCACTAGAATTGTACAGGTGGCTTGCATAGTATAGTTGAGCTAGTGCTAGAATTAGCTTAGCCATCTTTTATACTAACGTGGTTGTTTAGTGAAGCTTGTAGATTTTTAAATAGGCTATTCAGCCCCCTCTAGCCATTTGGACCTTACAACAGGATATGTCGTTTTACAATCACATAGGGGCACAATGTTCATCTCGCATGTTCCTCCCAACTCCAGTGATGGCGCCGCCGAGGTTGTCCCTGGGTTCGCCGCTTTCTGCCTCCCGCTAGACGACAGGGACCAGCCTTCATGAAGGTCCCATCTCCACGAAGGGTTCTCCCATCGAGCGACGATGCACCTACAACTGCATGGGATCGGGGCAACTTTAGCAAGGGAACCTGATGAGAGTCAAACATAGAGATATGCCAAGTCCCTGGGAGAAAGACTCTTGACCAAGAGACCTCCCGACTAACCCCTCCAGGATCGCTTAGGGGCTTAGGGCCTATACCCATTAGGTATGATCATGCATACCCTCTGACTGATGATGAGGTAGAGCCCGAGCACGCCCTTGACCTCTGCTCAGTGCTCAAGGGCTCGCTAAAACCTTGAGCTCCCAACCGACGGTAGCTTGAGCCTAATCCCTGACTTAGCCCCAGCCCAAGCTAACGCCTAGGCAAAAATCCAACATCCCAAGCATTCAAGGCTTGGGGGCTCCCCAGTGCCGCCCCGACTAATGGACACATGGTGATGTGTCGCCCACTCCTCCGATAGAGTCACGCAAGCGGCCTGACACAAGATGACAAATCCCTCCACCGACTCTAGGAGCACGGGGGCTCCCAGTCTGCTCATCAGCCTCCCGAGCCAGGCGCCTTCACCGCCAAGGAAGCCTCAAGAAGGCTCACCCAGTGGAGGCCGATCCAAGTAGGCAGCCCCCTGACGGTCAGAGTGTCAGGGCCAGAAGAGCCAGAAGGTGCCCGAGGCTCCCCCGACTCCGCGACAACGCTAGGGTCCATCGCTACTGCAGTAGCGCCCTCCTGGACTCCGACGCACGTAAACTACAGACTGAAACCCCAAACCACCTTGTACCCGACTTTCCTCGGAATATAAGTGGTAGGTCAGCTCCTAGAGAGGAGAAGACGAAGGAAACAAACCAAATAGACCAGACCATTCCGAGCTCTGCCCTGAGAGCAGAGCAAGCCAAGAGGAACGACCGAGCGTTCCTCCCCCGAGCAACCCGGCAAGAGAGAGGATCGTTCTTCTTCCTTGCCAGGGAAGAAACCTCACTGCCGACGAGCCTTAGGATAGTACTGAGCGATCCCCTGCCAAATCTCTTTCTCTTTCGTTGTGACCCCCGATTTGGGTGCTCTTGAATACAAAGAACAACCACTGCCGGATGTAGGCCTCTGATAGCCTGAACCAGGATACATTGTCATGTCTTCTCTTGTGTTCTTGAGTCCACCGAGCCACCGGAGACCCACACTCAGTGACACTTGACGTACAACGATGCTTGCCGCGACAACTACCCCATGATAGGACCTTTGCCGCGGACACCGCTCATTCAGAAGTCTCCTGCTGGGGTGAATGAGGGTTCCTCTAGCGGGCGAGGATAGGCGGGGTGGCTCGCGCGGAGGTGCTCCCCCGCCCCCAACACAGACAATAACGTTTGATCACACACTAACACAAATCCAATGAGAGTTCCAGATCAATATACTATCTAGGATTTCTAGAGCGGCAACTCGAGGGGGAATAAACTCTACAATAAAATCCGATCTAAATTATAAGGCCATATATATATATATATATATATATATAGCACGCTGGCATAAACTAAACAGACTCCACAAGGCCATAACCTGGTTCTTCCCAAACAAGTGCACGGAAGCACCACAATCATCTAGTTGAGCCCAATAATAATAAACAAATGCGGCCATAATTCTAATCACCTTACTTAACCATTTTATTGCAGTTAAGCAAATAGCATGTACCATATGTTCAACCTGGATTGTTCTCGATCTATCTGCATGGTGCCAATGAACATATAATTTCTTTGCTTCATATTTCCTTCTTTCTTGAATGTTGTACCACTAAAAATAAGATTTGATCGACGAAAGTCCAGCAGTTGTAAATTCCCCCACGTCCGCAATATATTTCTCTTTAAAAATATAACAGTTCCAAATTTAAGACCAAAGGATATTAAAGAACTATCAGCGGCAGGGCCTGGTCCATGCACGTGCAAGACGTACGATCGTACAGGGCCTCCCATTCATGGGGGCCTAAAAAATTAGGACCCATCAAAGCCTGCCGACTCTAGGATTAGTTGGGCCGACGTTGCGTCTCTTCGCAGTGGCGTTGCAAAATCCATGCAGGCCATGTTAAGTTTGCCTACCAAATTCACTATGCAAAATTCCTATTTCCCGTCACATCAAAATACCGACATATATATGGAGTACTAAATATAGATGAAATAAAAACCTAATTGTACAGTTTTATTGTACTTTGTGAGACGAACATTTTAAGCCTAATTAATCAATATTTAGACAATTATTACCAAATAAAAACAAAATTGCTACAGTATGACGCGTCATTTACTATGCAAAGTTTGCCCCCAAACTTTGGTATCTAAACAAGGCCGCATTTTTTATCGGTCCATCTCTCTATCTTCCCGATCAAGCAAGGCAATGCCGAGTGACTGGCTGAAGAGTGGAGGCTACCAAGGGTTGAATATGTATGATTCTTCATTCATCGCAATGCTATGTACAATGTTATTATCATTCTATTTTCTAGGCTGGTAGGGTCTATTTTAGAGTTTGGAATAAGACCCCGGATTTTACCGGCACGTCCCTGTCAGCGGGTATATTTGAATTATCACTAGACATGTCCGCATGATCATCTTGAGGAGCTACGGGCTCGTCAGAGCAAGAACGTGGAGAATGGGGAAAGGATGCCATTTTGCTATGGAGGAGGCCAGGGCATCTATGCGGAGGTGTGACAATGGGGGGAGCCAGACTAGGACGCGGCAGGGGGAGGCACCGTTGGGATTGCTCGTGTAGTCGTGGGTGCACCATCGTGTGCGTCTTCGCGGCCACCGGGTGGTAGTAGAAGCAGTCGCGCTGCTGCCTGATGGTACTACGCAGCGGGTATCCACCGGCGCCCCTGTAAAAGTGAGGCGCGTACGCAAACGACGGCTGAGCCACCAGGGGTGTAGCAGTGGTCCCTGCCGCTGTACAAGTGGTACGGTCGTGTGCACCGGCCGAGTGGTGATGCTTGTAGGGGCTCAGCCTCGCGTGGTTGCGATACGCATGGGCCCTGTTCATCTGGCTTATAATCCGTCTTATTCAGCTTGTTTTTTCAACCGGAACAGTATTTTTCTCTCACAAAAAATCAGCCAACAGTGTTTTTCAGCCGGCTTATAATTCAAGCCGAACGGCTCCATGGTCGGCGATGACGCGGCCGCCGAGGTCGTCCACAACGGCGTCAACAGTCCGTAGCTCCACCACTTCGGCGTGGCGCACCTTGCAACACAGCTTCTTGCTAACGCATTACCGCAGCAAGGTGTGTGTTGTGCTAGATGGCTAGAACGCACACTACTACAGAAAAGACATGTAGCCCCTATGAATACTTTCCAAACGATAGGTCCCTACAAATCTTATCAGCCGCCCCCACAAATGGATCTATTTATAGGGGTATATCCGGCCGCCCCAATAAATCAAAATTGTAGGGGCGACTGGATATAGAGCCGCCCCTACAAATAGATGCTGAATAGTAAAAATTAGGTAATAAAATTTGAATTTTTTCAAATGACCTTAGATTGAGAAATGATCAAAATAAAAGTTATAAATTTCAAAAGTTATAGAAATTTGTTGTTTACAACTTTCCATTTGAAATCATTTACTGTTTCAAAATGTTGTTAGAAATTTAATTTTAAAATTGTTGAAGAATTTTGATTTCTCTTTTTAATCTCTGGCTAAAACTTGTAACTAGTCTTTCTCCCTCGTGCTAACTTAAAATTTGATGATTTTTTCCTTAAATTTTCTAAAATCATGCTCTATCAATTTATTGTGTTGTTATGGCTTTTATTTTGGTCATCTTTTCATGTGACTTTGTTTTATCAATTAAAAATTTGAATTTTAAAAAATAACAACTTGAAACAACATTTTGAAAAGGGAAATGATTTCAGCTGAAAAAGTCATGAACATAAAAGCTGTAAAAATGATCAAGATCTATAATTTTTATTTTGGTCATTTATTCATAACATTGTTCACAAATTTTGAGATACAAAATTTGTGAACAATGTTACTTCCACTTTGTCGGATGCAAAGATGACCAAAATGAAAGTTGTAGATGCCGAAAAGTTATACAACTTTGTAGTTGACAACTTTTTTATTTGAAATAATTTTATTAAGGAAAACTACATTTGAATTTCTCAAATTTTAAATTTTAAATTTTCAAACAACCTCGGATGATGAAATAACCAAAATGAAAGTTATAGATGTGAAAAGTTATATAACTTTGTAGTTGACAACTTTTTGATTTGAAATTATTTTGTCGAGGAAAACTACATTTGAATGTCTCAAATTTAAAATTTAAATTTTTTTTCAAACGATCTCATATGGAGAAACAATCAAAATGAAAGATGTAGATGTTAAAAAGTTATACAACTTTGTAGTTGATAACTTTTTTATTTGAAATCATACCTTGTCAAGGAAAACTATGTATGGATTTTTAAAAATTCAAATTTTTCAAACAATCTCGAATGGAGAAACAACAAAAACGAAAGTTGTATATCTTGTTATACAACTTTGTAGTTAACAACTTTTTTATTTGAATTTATTTAGGGTCTCAAACACTCAATTTAAACTCAGTTGATGATAATATGTGGAGGAAGAAAATCCATTATAAACATAAGTGAGTATGAGGTGCAGTGGTTAGAGGAGTACTGCACGATGGGGAGGCCGACGGGATAAAATGCCACGACTTGCTATTTTTTGCTATTTTACAGTCTTAAATCTTGAAAATAGTTTAGAATCGTGATTTCTGGAAAATGATTTGTAGGGGCGGCTCGATATCCAGCCGCCACTATAAATCTTGCGCCGCCCCTGCAAATACGATTTGCAGGAGCGGCTAGCCAATCATCTCTACGAATCCGCAATTCGTAATAACAGTTTGGTAAAGGTGGCTTGCAAAACCGTCCCTAAAAATCACTTGGAGCCGACTGGGCGGAGAGGATGGTGGGATGACAGCGGCGATGGGACAACAGCAGCGGGCGTTGGGAGCAAGAATCTATGGGCTGGTCCATGGGAATCCGAGCAGCGGCCGCCGAACTGCACGACCGCGGAGAACGGGTCGGAGATATGATCTCGTATAGGGTAGGTGGGACTTGGTATCACCAGGTAGACCATGACACAGTCTTTTTAAATGTAGATAGATAGTGTAGAGAATAGAGATAGAGATATATACACAGATAGCCAGAGGACGTAGCAGCGTTACATCATCTCGGTAGCAATAGCAACTCGACCTGATAACCTTTAGGCTTCGTTTGGATAGCCTTGGATTGACGGGGATTGGAGTGGATCCCGGCCTCCCATGGAAACCAAACCACGCCGAGGTTCCACCCACGTGGATGCACAGAAACTGCATTTGGGTGATGCCGGATTGGAGAAAAACCCGCTCCACCCAAGCCGATCCAAGGGAGAAAGAAATATCCTCACCCGAGGCCGGGAATTGGCGCTGCTTCTTCTCGTGACTCACGCAAGTCGCTCCGCAGGCGACTCCGCCGCCGCCACAGCTCCCAACCGCAACTCCACCGCCAAGTCTGCCAGCGAGGGAGCCACCACCGCTTGTGCTTGATACAGGTACGTGGCCTCCGTCTCCTCCTCGGCCTCATCCTCACCTCCATCCCATTCTCCTCACCCTTTCCCTTGTTAGGGTTTGTGTACACCGCGGCGGCGGCGGCAGGGTTCCTGACGGCATCGAGGGAGACGGTGGTAGCTCTAGGTCCTGAGGTGCGGATCTCCCCCTCTCAATTCCCTTCCTCCTCGAGACCAAACAACAAAACAGCTCTCGTTTTTTCTTACCTTATGACAATGGATGGATATTTGAACCTGCTAGTATGACACTGTGTTTCCAGGATCTGCGCCGCTGTTTTGTCCAAGATCAGGATCTGCTCAACACCATCTCAACTAGGGCACTTTCTTTTTCAGGTTCGGTTTGGTCTCCCTCACTCTCCACTCCTCCACTCTCTACTGTTGTGTTTTATTGATTTGGACCCTTCTTTAATATAGAACATTAGTGCATATTTTTTTATGCCGATGAAATGACTTGCTTACAGTTAAAGGTGCACACATCTTTGACCTATATCCATTGGCGTTTTGTTGTTTGCATCAGTTTCTCTGCTATCTGCCTTGTAGAATGGAGCTTAAATCTATATTGCCAAACAGGGAGAATATTGCATACAGTTTAATTATCCTGGGTCTTGCATATACTTGATACTATACTTCTATTCTATTCGTCCGTCGCGTGTTCGTCGACCGCGACGGTCGATCAGGGATAAACAAACAAACGTTTATTGACTACTGGACTGCGACCAGGGATTTTAGGCGTGGACGTTGAAATGGTTATTATCACACAGTCCTAGGATTAGATTAGAGCAGCACGTCGTGACATCACGCCAGGGGAAGGGATGGTCATGGTTTCTCTCCTTGGGACAATATCTCTAGTTCAGGCTGATTGTAGGTGTGTATTCAGATTGGGACTGTCTGATTCAGAAAGGAAATTTGAAGGTAATGTGGTTACAAATTCTGAATCCCATGTCCGGACTGCCAGGGTCCTCTGTTTTGCTTTTCTGATGAGAAACAGGTTTGTCACTTTGATTTTCTGATCGATGAACAGAGTTCCAGGTTCCAGTCGGCCTATTGCTTGGAGTGTCGCTCAGCTCTAGTTATATTGACAAGCAATTAGCCTTTTTTATTAAAAAAAATGTGGTTGGCGTAAGCTTGCAGACCTTCAGCAAAGCATTTTCCAATACAAAGTTTGTTGCATATAGCCAATGGAGCTGATCCGGCATGTAAACCACGCGTCCTATCCATTCACAATTGTCCGGCTATACTGTCTTTCTGTTTATTTGGTCAGTTTATTGCATACATGTCTTTCTGTTTATTTGGTCAGTTTCAGTACATCTCTCCTCATGATGCAGAGCATGATCGCCTTTTCTTTATGCCTGATGTATATTTCAATTTTAAGTAATTAATGCTAGATGGGAATTGGGTGTGGGTGGTCATTGTGGCTGTCATTGAGTAAAGATCTCAGCGAAAAAACATCTGATAAGCTTCAGATATTTACCACTTGGATCTTTTATATGCTCAGTGTCATTCTTAATTCCCTTTAGATAATAGTTGTGAAGAAATGCTTTGTTTTTTTTCAAAGCTAACTGGCATTGTCTTCATTTTCCTCATTGTTAAATTTAATCTGTTTCAAACATAGAAACTTTTTATAAGAAAAATATTTTAGAGTATGCTGCATAGGAGTAGTAAGCATGTAACTAATTGGTATAAGCAAAAATATTTCTGTTGTCTAAAGTCTGAACAGAAGCTCTTGCTTACCCTTTTAGTATAACTGGATGGTACGGCTAGCTAGTAAGAAAAAATATTTCTGTTGTTATCCTCTCTTGTGAGTTCATCATTGTGTTTGTATTAGTTACTAGCTGAAAATGCACTACACTTATATTGTAAAAACTGAGTTCACAGTAGATGACTACTATTTCACCTATACTAGCTAATTCCAGTCTCTAATGACTACTATTTCATCATTGTGTTAGTTATGGATGCTCTAGCTAAGAAAAGAAGGGATGATGATGATGATGATGATGAGATTATGCATTTCCTTCTACCTGCTCTATATCTATTGGGTAGTACAAGGGAGCCCCGACAAAAAATACCTAGGCATATATCAAGGTTGTCTGGAAAGGAGCGTCTTGAAGTACTAAATGGACATGTGAAAAATTGTTGTGTTGCCTTTCGTATGAAGCCTAACATCTTCAGAGCCATTGCAACCTATCTTAGAGATGAGCATTTGTTATGGGACACTAGAGGTGTTAAAGTCGAGGAGCAGTTTGCTTTCTTCATGTATATGCTGTCTCACAATGCAAGCTATGAGGATATTCAGTATGAATTCAAACATAGTGGAGAAACCATCCATCGGCACATTAAATCAATCTTCAACATAATCCCAAATCTTGCTTGTAAGTTTGTGAAACCTACAGTGGCAACTGAAACTCATTGGAAAATCAGCACAGACCCTAGGTTCTTCCCTTACTTTAAGGTGAATCAATTGAGACTCTCTACTTAGCCATATACACCTCTTTCCTTACTTATATATAGCTAACATACACACTTCACTCTTTTAGAATTGCCTCGATGCTATTGATGGGACCCATATTCCTATTACCATCTCTCAAGACAAGCAAGCTCCGTATAGGAATAGAAAGGGCACCCTTAGCCAAAATATCATGCTAGCTTGTGACTTCGATTTGAACTTCACCTTCATCTCATCAGGCTAGGAAGGGTCCGCAACTGATGCGAGGGTCCTTAGGTCTGCTTTGCTTCGTGGCTTTCGTGTACCTGAAGGCAAATTTTTCCTCATCGATGGTGGCTATGCTAACACTCCAGCATTCATTGCTCCATATCATGGTGTAAGGTACCACTTGAAGGAGTTTGGGCGTGGTCACCAACGACCAAGAAATTACAAGGAACTGTTTAATCACCGCCATGCTGTTTTGAGGAACCATATAGAGAGAGCGATTGGAGTTCTGAAGAAGCATTTTCCTATTTTAAAAGTAGGAACCTTACATCCCATCGAGAACCAAGTGAAGATACCAGCTGCTGCCGTGGTGTTCCATAATCTTATCCGTATGCACAATGGAGACGAGGGGTGGTTGAGGAACCAGCCGGATAACATCCTTCCTAGTAGTTTTATTGATGTCCCTGAAGGGGACAATGAGTACAATAATGATGTGTCATCATTTAGTAGCCAACTAGAAAATGGAAATGCCCAAAGAGATGCAATTGCATTGAGTATGTGGGCAGATTATACCCACAATCAGTCATGATGCGTATGTAATTTTGTTTCAGCCATATGTAAGAGTTTCTCATGTGTAATACTGGATGCTTGTTTTAGTCATTTGTATGGATGCTTATGTAATGGTTTATTTGCCTATCTATTTAATTGTCATCTTGACTATAAGTTGCTGTTGTTGTGGTGCCATCTGTTTATGTAATGGACTATATACTCTCACTGAACTAAAGCAGGAATCAAAGCTATGCTTGGAAGGGGCTCTTCTAAGTTGCATCTAATGCAAGCTGCATCTTCGAAGAAGAAGAAGAGACCATCACCTAAAGCAAGTGGAAAAGGTAATTAGCCATATAGTTGAGTTGAGATTGCAGCACTATCTTGCATGTACTTTTTGTAATATCTTCATGTTAAGTGATGACCTTGTACATGTGCAGTGGACCGCTCAAGAGCGCATTGGAATTTAGGACTCGAAAAAGCATTGGTTGAGTTGCTCCATGACTACAACAATGATTGCTATAGGGGGCAAAATGGATGGTCTACGAATGCATGGAATGGAATAGTGAAATCTTTCCATCAGAAGTTCAAGCATGTCTCATTTTCAGGCAACAAATTCAGGACAAGGAGAAGGAACTTAAGAGGGAATATAGGATGCTAAAAGAAGCGAGGAAGCAAAGTGGGGTGTCATGGAATGATAAGTTGTGCATGATTGTGGCTGATGAGCCTACCTGGGCAAACATCATCACGGTAATTTCTAAAAATTCTTTTATTTGCCTCCAAATTATGTTACTGTTGCTGCTGTTTTGCCACTTGTAGCTCTGAAATATGTTGTTTCAATTTTAACAGTCACATCCAAAGGCTACCAAGTTCCAGTCCAAACATTTTCCCCTGTTTGAGACATTAGGAGAGTTATATGATGGCCACTTAGCTGAGGGATCATTGAACTTGACATCTCTTGCTGACCCAACACCATCTGAGCCAAGTATCACACAAATGAGTGACGGTGATGGATTAGAAGCTGAAGAATTTGAATCCCCACCGGTGCCTCTTCATGATGACGATGACAACGATGATGTGATGATATTATGTCACACCCATTTTTAAGGACAAAAATAGGATGCATAAAAGACTCATGTGCGCCCCAGGAAACAGTCGCACACATAAGTTGACAAATTACAAAGTACATCACAGTGCTTATTACATAACGAATAAGTATTTAAGACATAGTCTTGAACGATAGGTAATAATAACTAATAGTAATTCTTCAGCGGAAACTCCACACAGGGACACGGTTGACTGGTTGACAACAAGACTAGTACTCATTCCGATAATCTTCCTCAATATCTTCATCTGTTATGGTGGAAATAGCAAGGGTGAGTCCATGTCGAACTCAACAAATATAACACAGGGTTCATGAGGCTCAAAAAGGCTAGACATAGTTTAACTGCGTTTAGCTTTTAATCATATATTAGCAATTGAGTAGCATCAAGATAAACCACTTCCCATTAAAGAACCAATGATCAATTGTAATAAGGATAATGAATAGCATTAACATGAGCAAATAATAATCAACAATAATTAAGCATGATATAACAGTTATGATCAACTATTCCATAAGAATCCCCAAGGTCGCTCGTATCCGTGAGCACGACTAGTATACCAGTTTTTAACTCTGCGCAGAGGTGTACACTTTCACTGTGAGTCATGATTTCCAAATGAGTGGGGAGATCAAGCCCAAACACCCGAGAACCATATAAAGCCACTCAAAAGTTCGTCTAACAAGTTAGGGCCATTAGATTCACTCGGCAGGCAGATGTAGAACCCCCCTTCCCTGTGGCACAACAACCGCAACCTATACACACTAGGCCAGGGGCTCGCACTACACCCAACGTGGCAAGCCATTCTTACGCCATTTAAGGTAACCTCTAACAAGCTAGAAAAGGTCTCTTGAATAACTAAAGCCAGAGCCATATAGCCCTCACAGCTATATAGAAGAAGAAGAGGGCGCGGCTGATAGAAGGGGTCCACTCGTCAGCGACTCCAAAGAGGAGAAGCACGCGCGGCTGTGGCTCCTGGGCCGGCCCACGCAGACGCGGTGAAGAGCGGGCGAGCAGCTCGGCTTCAACGGCCCATCAGCGCGAGGGAAAAGCTTGGGCTCGGCTTAGCTGGGCCGCCAGGCCGAAAAGGTAAGTTTGCCTTATTTATTTTCTTTCTTTCTTTTCTTTATTTGTTTGTTTTCAAACTATTCCAAATAAAATTCTTCAAACCAATTCAAAATAAAACAAATATATCCACACCACAAAATAAAATAAATGCAACAGCATGAATGCATCACCAAATAGTTTTAAAATTTTAATTCCCTTTCTCTAAATTATTTAAAATTTATTACTCCTAAAATTTGGGTGTTACAAATTAGACCAGCCCAGTAGACCTACTGCATCAAGAAAAGCAGATGGTCTTGCTGCCCCAAATGGAGGAAAGAAGGTTCAGAAAAGGCAGAAGGAAGCTGCTATCCCTAATGGAGGAAAGAAGGTTCAGAAAAGGCAGAAGGAAGCTGAAGTAGCTCACATGATGGAGAAGTATCTGGAAGTAAGAACTAAGCAAGTTAAAGTTGAGGTTGCAGAGAAATCAAGGGCAGGATCAGGAGTGGATGAATACTCCATCAAGCAATGCATTAGTGTCATCAGCACCATGGTAGAACTCACCAGTGAAAAAAAGGCTGAAGCTTTTGATGTTTTCAAAGATGCTCAGAACCGGGAAATCTTCATGAATGCAGATTCAGCAACACGTCTGATTTGGATAAAGAAGAAATGGTTAGTTGTTTAGTTTTGTCTTTGAGTTTGCTGACATTCTTTTATTACTTTCATGAACTCACTAGAAAGCTTTTGCTTTGAACCAGTATGCAGACATAAGGGAAACAATACTGAATTTTGAGTGTCAGGTTAGTCTTTGTTTTTGCACATCTAACTCTGCACCTATCTCTCTTTTAATTTCTTCTTTGATCATGCTTTCTTCAGGGCAAACGGCATGAATAAGATAAGACTAGTTGGTACTTGGTACCTTGTTACAGTTATAGTATGTCTGATATGTCCATGCAGCTCCATGTTCCCAGCACACCTGCTGGTACATCATGACTAGCTACTGCACAAAAATTGCTGGAATTATTTAAGGATCTGTTTGCATGTACTAGTCTAGTTACTTGAATTTTCTGTCTTTTTTGTATCAAGTACTAACTCTTGGCTCATATCTCTTCTTTGTTTGCTCTCATGGCTTAGGCTCTCAGCAACTAATCTATTTTTGGACCCATCTTTAATATAGAACATTAGTGCATATATTTTTTTTGATGATGATAAAATGGCTTAGTACTTGTCACACCCGGTTTTAAGGATAAAACCAGACATACACTATATGTGAAATAAAGAAGTCAAATCTCACATATAGCCACAGATAAGTGTAATATCAAGAGACAAATGCTTAATAAACATAACTCAATAGTATAAAATATACCTTAGAGAGCAACACAGCGGAAAGATAACTCCAAACACCGGGTGTAGACTTCACTCTAGGAACAAACCGACTGGTTGATCACAAGCCTAACAATTCCAGAATCTAGCAATCTGATACCCTTCCTGAGATGTGGGAAATAGCAAGAGTAAGTCCATGTCAAACTCAACAAATATAACACGGGATTTATGAGGCTCAAAAGGCTAGACACTGGTTTGACTGCATTTAGCTTTTAATTGTCACAATTTTATTACATGAGTAGCATCAAATTTGCATTAATCCCACAATAAACATATGATCAATGTAAATATGAATAACAAATAGAAAAACACATATTAAACCAATAAATGTTCATCTATTCTGTGAAGGTCCAAGGCCGCTCGTATCCGTGAGCACGGCTAGTATACCAGTTTATTAAACTCTGTGCAGAGGTGTACACTTTCACTGTGAGTCATGATTACCCATATGCCCGGGATCGCGACTCCCAAAACACTTCCAAGGTGAGCAGGCAGGGAAACAGTATGAAGCCTTTCAAAGGTTCGTCTAGCAAGTTAGGGCCGCTAGGTTTTCAAAGTCAGTCTGTGTGATTCTACCACGCAGGGATCCACAGTCTGCTCTTCCCCATTTGCGTCACAAGGGTAACCTCTAACAAGCTAGAAAATATCCTCATACTGAGCTAAAGCCAGAGCCATATAGCCCTCATAGTTGTACTGTAAATCCCGGATGTTCGTCCACAGATGAGTCCTTGTGGAGAGAAACTAGAGCACCAAAAATAACCCCATGCTCTAGCCCTCTTTAAACAGTAATTAAAAAGTCATCTTTTAGTGTTGTTGCATATTCCATTAATCGTATTATAAGATCATAGTTTATGTTCAGCGCTAGCAAAAGCTACCCAATGCAAAATCCCATAGGTGACAAGGTATAGATCAGAAACTAGGAAAATTCTTAATGACATTCAAGGTAGACACATGCAATATGATTTTATGAGGTTAAAGGGAATAGGACAACAAAGAAATCCCATGTTATAATTGCCTTAGACTTTGTTTTTCCCCCAAGCAAAACGCTCGAAAGCCTTTAGTATCCAATTTTTAATCTTCTGCTTCCAATTCTCAGCTTCTAGTCTTTAGAGAATATGTTCTTAATCACCAAGTAGACCTCACCGATTGACTGAACCAAATAGCACCACACAAGCATCCATACAATCATACACAACGCAAACAATAGATCTATATTAGAACAATACACCAATCATACAAAAATAAGTAAAAGAGTTTGAAACACGATTCTACGCATCGCTACGAGCACAAAGTCGCGAAAAGCACGCTAATCGGAGCTACGGTTGAAAAGATACAACTACCGATAGATTTACCCATAAGACTATTAACTTCATGTATCTTGATGGTATAAAAACATATATAAGATATTTTATAGAGATTATAATTTAAGTCAAATTTAGATTCGAATTATAAAACTAAAGTAAAACAAATCATATTTTTATTTATAAAACCCAGTTGCATAATTGTTATTTAAGATATGATTCAAACCATAAAATTCTAATATTAGTGACATGATAAACACTGTTACAAATGCGTAGATCCCGTTGCTATGAATCTAACGCAACTTGAATGGCTTAAAACAGAGTTAAAACGGAGAAATTATGACTAAAACAAACTCAGTGGCAATTCTGTAAATAGCTGAAAATGAACTTATCAAAATGGATCTACGTTTTTGGAAGGAGAAAACGTATTTTCGGAATGCGTTTTGGACTGCGGGTTCTATACTTAAAATTCTCAGGGCTCTTTAACAAAAACGCCACGGAACGGTAACTTCTAATCTGGATAGTCGATCCGAGATCGGACGGCCCACGATTACTGCTGGCGGCGACGGCGGGGAGAAACCGTCGGCGACGAGCGAACACGGCGGCGCCATGGCCGGAGAACGCTAAAGCTCGATTCCGAGCACGAGCTCGCGAAATAAAAACGCCGGATGATCAAGAACATCAATGCGAACTCACCAAGGGTGAAATCGAAGCCGATGATGAACCGAGGAAGGCGTGCGGCTCGGAGAGGCGGCGGCTAGGGCTCCCGCACGCGGTGACCGGTCTCTCGAGCACCACAGCAGCTTCAAGAGGGCGGGATGGATGCGGAGAGGTGCGGCACCCTTGCTTATATAGCCCGAAGGCGCTCCGAGTAAGGAAAGGGGAAGATTGGGCGCGGGATTTGGCGTCGGCAAAGAAGGAAAGCGACGCCGGCGATGGCTTGAGGAAGGGGGCGACCCTGACAAGCGGGCCTGCGGTGTCAACGACGGAGAGAGAGAAAGGAAGGCGCGACGCGCTTGCTTGCGAGCCAGGCGGCTTGCTGGGCTCGGCCCAGGCGAAAAGCGGGGGAGGGGAGAGCGGCCGCGCGCGAGAGGGCAGGCCGAAACGACGGGCTGCGGTTGGGCTGGAAGAGAGGTGCTCGGCTGCTGGACCAAAACTGAAATGACCTTAGAAAATCCTTTTCTTTTTCTTTTCCCAATATTTCAAAGCATTTTCCAAATATATTTTGAATTCTCTTTTTAATTTAATTCAAACCACTCAATACAAAATTTCAAATGCAGCAGCATGAATGCACAAACATGTTCCTACCCTTATATTTGATTTTAAATTAATAAAAATTATTACTTTTCTAAGTTTGTATGATCACAAAAATACATAAAAATTTATATTCACCTATTTTTAAATCATGCCGAAATTTTAGGGTGTTACAGTACTTGACATTGATATATATCCATTGGCAGTTCTTGACATATATGTTCACTATGACTTTTCAGTCAGTAGCAACCAGCATGTTGCATGTTCATTGTAATGTTAATTTGTTCTTTATCTTTTTTATTATTATTATAGTCTGCTTTATCTTGACTGGGCTGCAAACAATAAGTGTTAATACATTAGCCTTTGATGTTTGCTTTCAACAGGTCTGAGGAGGTGGAGTTATGAAAGACATCCTGCAACATTTACCCATGAAAAAAAAACATAGCTAATCTAGTTGAGTTCATTTCAAGCCCCACAGCTGAATATTTATTTTTGCCATGACAGTACTACTTTCCAACTTTGTGCAAATGATTTGTTAAATGGAAGATGAGAGCACTGTGTAATTAATTTTCTGTGCTGAATCTGTTGTCATGAACCTGATATGATTCATCTTGCGTCTAAAGATGAAAGCGTGGTCACTTATGTTGCTTCTTACGTTGCCAGTGACCACACCATATATATAAACTGAAGATGAGAGTACATGATAGTCTCATTTTTTTATTTATTTTGATTTTTCTATGTATTTATTATATACACGACCAAAGCACCAAGTCTTCACTTCATATTATAGTATAATATCTGCACCGCCAAAACATACACCTGTGTCCGCAAAAATATCCACGTCAAACCACCCTGCCAATCCACTGTCTTCATCCAAATAACTTAATTAGCAATCGGGGTTCAAACCACAGAATGCAGTGGATCGGGTGGCCCCCTTGGATCAACCCCACCCACGCGGGAGTGAGGTCTCCCTTGGGTTCGCTCCACCAGTTACCCATAACTTAAAATTTGATGATTTTTTCCTTAAATTTTCTATAATCATGCTCTATCAATTTATTGTGTTGTTACAGCTTTTATTTTGGTCATCTTTTCATGTGACTTTTGTTTTATGAATTAAAATTTTGAATTTTAAAAAATAACAACTTGAAACAACATTTTGAAAAGGTAAATGATTTCAGCTGAAAAAGTCATGAACATAAAAGTTGTAAAAATGATCAAGATCTACAACTTTTATTTTGGTCATTTATTCATAACATTGTTCACAAATTTTGAGATGCAAAATTTGTGAACAATATTACTTCCACTTTGTCGGATGCAAAGATGACCAAAATGAAAGTTGTAGATGCCGAAAAGTTATACAACTTTGTAGTTGACAACTTTTTTATTTGAAATAATTTTATTAAGGAAAACTATATTTGAATTTCTCAAATTTAAAATTTCAAATTTTCAAACAACCTCGGATGACGAAATAACCAAAATGAAAGTTATAGATGTGAAAAGTTATATAACTTTGTAGTTGACAACTTTTTGATTTGAAATTATTTTGTCGAGGAAAACTACGTTTGAATGTCTCAAATTTAAAATTTAAATTTTTTTCAAACGATCTCAGATGGAGAAACAACCAAAATGAAAGTTGTAGATGTTAAAAAGTTATACAACTTTGTAGTTGATAACTTTTTTATTTGAAATCATACCTTGTCAAGGAAAACTATGTATGGATTTTTAAAAATTCAAATTTTTCAAATAATCTCGAATGGAGAAACAACAAAAACGAAAGTTGTATATCTTGTTATACAACTTTGTAGTTAACAACTTTTTTATTTGAATTTATTTAGGGTCTCAAACACTCAATTTAAACTCAGTTGATGATAATATGTGGAGGAAGAAAATGCCACGACTTGCTATTTTTTGCTATTTTACAGTCTTAAATCTTGAAAATAGTCTAGAATCGTGATTTCTGGAAAATGATTTGTAGGGGCGGCTCGATATCCAGCCGCCCCTATAAATCTTGCGCCGCCCCTGCAAATACGATTTGTAGGAGCGGCTAGCCAATTATCTCTACGAATCCGCAATTCGTAATAACAGTTTGGTAAAGGTGGCTTGCAAAACCGTCCCTAAAAATCACTTGGAGCCGACTGGGCGGAGAGGATGGTGGGATGACAGCGGCGATGGGACAACAGCGGCGGGCGTTGGGAGCAAGAATCTGTGGGCTGGTCCATGGGAATCCGAGCAGCGGCCGCCGAACTGCATGACCGCGGAGAACGGGTCGGAGATATGATCTCGTATAGGGTAGGTGGGACTTGGTATCACCAGGTAGACCATGACACAGTCTTTTTAAATGTAGATAGATAGTGTAGAGAATAGAGATAGAGATATATACACAGATAGCCAGAGGACGTAGCAGCGTTACATCATCTCGGTAGCAATAGCAACTCGACCTGATAACCTTTAGCGTGACGTGAGACGGTGTATGATCCGGACTCTCGCACGCTGTGACGCTTGGACGGGCTACGTGGAGAGATTGTCGGGGCGTCATGCATGGCCGTGGGTTTGCACTTGCTCGTCGGTGTATAGCGTCAGGTTCTGCGCAAGCAAGAAGTTATTAGCGGCGGTGCCGTCCGCTCGGAGCACGTCAAGCAAGCAGCCAGCCAGCCCAGCTAGCTAGCTAGCGTCGGAGCACGTCAAGCAAGCAGTCGCGACTGCAGCTCTCACTCGCTGGCGTACAAACTACAAAGCATTGGTGCAGTGCAGCTGGTGCTTCCACAGCGGCAATGCAGTCGTGTGGTGACTAGCGGCGACTGGGCAGAGTATAGATCCAAGTTTCTAAGCTTATCCATTTTAGCTCGAGCAAATATTTCTAGATCGATCAGGGACAGGTCCCGGCCCGGCGGCTCTATCTATAAATATACGTGCAAGGGCAAAGCCCTGGACATGCTAAATATCAATCGATCGAGCCATTTTATTTATATCATTTTCATCACTTCCCTGATCGAATGGGGTCGCTTCGTGATGGCGACAGCAACGGTAGTGGCGGTCTGCGGCCAGCTGAGAATAAGAGGTGGTGCGCGGTGACCGGCGGCCGGGGCTTCATGGCGAGGCACCTGGTGGCCGCGCTGCTCCGCTCCGGCGAGTGGCATGTGCGGGTCACCGACCTCGCCCCGGATGTCATGCTCGGCCTCGGCGACACCGAGGACGTCCTCGATGACGCCCTCCGTGATGGCCGTGCCGTCTATGCCTCGGCGGATGTCTGCAACCTAGACCAGCTTATTGAAGGTGACGAAAATATAATCAGTGTGCTCTTGCCCTCTTGCCAGTACTGATAAATTAATGCCATTTTATTTGAAACGGCATGACCTTACTATATGTATAACAATAAAAGGATCGAACGGAGGGGCGGCCATTTGTTAAGGGTGAGAGACAAATCATCTTTCCTTCAACGACGATTGCTCTTCGTCTTGCACCGCCAGTTGCTAGCTCCTTCCACTGTTCTTCACCAATCTAATAGTAGTGCACTGATGCTCTCCCTAGAACGTTAGAACCATCTGTAGGGGTTGGTTCTTTTTAATCAAAGTTAAGGCTTTCTCCCCTCAGATTCTCCAAGAGAAAATATATAAACATCACGCACCTAGCTAGTTGGCTATATGCTTATATATGCCCTCTGTTTCAAATTATAAAACGTTTTTGGCTTTTATAAATATACGGCTTTTGCTATGCACTTAGATATATACTATGTTTAGATACATAGTAAATGCAATGAATCTTGAAAGCCAAAACATCTTATAATTTGAAATGGAGGGAGTACAAAGTAGGATACGAGTTTAGCTAGAGTAATGGTCCATCAGCTTCACTCACTCTCTCTCTGTCTCTCTCTGTCTCTCTCTCTCCACAAGTAACATGCATGCTTTGTTTCAGGATTAGAGTGACCACCACCTCATTCCTCAAGTGCATCATGCGCAGAGATTATGAACATGAGAAATTGAGTAATCAATCTATCGAAGTTCATGAGATGAACCTTCCATCTACTATGTGTTCATTCATCAAGTACTAACTCTTGGCTCATATCTCTTCTTTGTTTGCTCTCATGGCTTAGGCTCTCAGCAACTAATCTATTTTTGGACCCATCTTTAATATAGAACATTAGTGCATATATTTTTTTTGATGATGATAAAATGGCTTAGTACTTGTCACACCCGGTTTTAAGGATAAAACCAGACATACACTATATGTGAAATAAAGAAGTCAAATCTCACATATAGCCACAGATAAGTGTAATATCAAGAGACAAATGCTTAATAAACATAACTCAATAGTATAAAATATACCTTAGAGAGCAACACAGCGGAAAGATAACTCCAAACACCGGGTGTAGACTTCACTCTAGGAACAAACCGACTGGTTGATCACAAGCCTAACAATTCCAGAATCTAGCAATCTGATACCCTTCCTGAGATGTGGGAAATAGCAAGAGTAAGTCCATGTCGAACTCAACAAATATAACACGGGATTTATGAGGCTCAAAAGGCTAGACACTGGTTTGACTGCATTTAGCTTTTAATTGTCACAATTTTATTACATGAGTAGCATCAAATTTGCATTAATCCCACAATAAACATATGATCAATGTAAATATGAATAACAAATAGAAAAACACATATTAAACCAATAAATGTTCATCTATTCTGTGAAGGTCCAAGGCCGCTCGTATCCGTGAGCACGGCTAGTATACCAGTTTATTAAACTCTGTGCAGAGGTGTACACTTTCACTGTGAGTCATGATTACCCATATGCCCGGGATCGCGACTCCCAAAACACTTCCAAGGTGAGCAGGCAGGAAAACAGTATGAAGCCTTTCAAAGGTTCGTCTAGCAAGTTAGGGCCGCTAAGTTTTCAAAGTCAGTCTGTGTGATTCTACCACGCAGGGATCCACAGTCTGCTCTTCCCCATTTGCGTCACAAGGGTAACCTCTAACAAGCTAGAAAATATCCTCATACTGAGCTAAAGCCAGAGCCATATAGCCCTCATAGTTGTACTGTAAATCCCGGATGTTCGTCCACAGATGAGTCCTTGTGGAGAGAAACTAGAGCACCAAAAATAACCCCATGCTCTAGCCCTCTTTAAACAGTAATTAAAAAGTCATCTTTTAGTGTTGTTGCATATTCCATTAATCGTATTATAAGATCATAGTTTATGTTCAGCGCTAGCAAAAGCTACCCAATGCAAAATCCCATAGGTGACAAGGTATAGATCAGAAACTAGGAAAATTCTTAATGACATTCAAGGTAGACACATGCAATATGATTTTATGAGGTTAAAGGGAATAGGACAACAAAGAAATCCCATGTTATAATTGCCTTAGACTTTGTTTTTCCCCCAAGCAAAACGCTCGAAAGCCTTTAGTATCCAATTTTTAATCTTCTGCTTCCAATTCTCAGCTTCTAGTCTTTAGAGAATATGTTCTTAATCACCAAGTAGACCTCACCGATTGACTGAACCAAATAGCACCACACAAGCATCCATACAATCATACACAACGCAAACAATAGATCTATATTAGAACAATACACCAATCATACAAAAATAAGTAAAAGAGTTTGAAACACGATTCTACGCATCGCTACGAGCACAAAGTCGCGAAAAGCACGCTAATCGGAGCTACGGTTGAAAAGATACAACTACCGATAGATTTACCCATAAGACTATTAACTTCATGTATCTTGATGGTATAAAAACATATATAAGATATTTTATAGAGATTATAATTTAAGTCAAATTTAGATTCGAATTATAAAACTAAAGTAAAACAAATCATATTTTTATTTATAAAACCCAGTTGCATAATTGTTATTTAAGATATGATTCAAACCATAAAATTCTAATATTAGTGACATGATAAACACTGTTACAAATGCGTAGATCCCGTTGCTATGAATCTAACGCAACTTGAATGGCTTAAAACAGAGTTAAAACGGAGAAATTATGACTAAAACAAACTCAGTGGCAATTCTGTAAATAGCTGAAAATGAACTTATCAAAATGGATCTACGTTTTTGGAAGGAGAAAACGTATTTTCGGAATGCGTTTTGGACTGCGGGTTCTATACTTAAAATTCTCAGGGCTCTTTAACAAAAACGCCACGGAACGGTAACTTCTAATCTGGATAGTCGATCCGAGATCGGACGGCCCACGATTACTGCTGGCGGCGACGGCGGGGAGAAACCGTCGGCGACGAGCGAACACGGCGGCGCCATGGCCGGAGAACGCTAAAGCTCGATTCCGAGCACGAGCTCGCGAAATAAAAACGCCGGATGATCAAGAACATCAATGCGAACTCACCAAGGGTGAAATCGAAGCCGATGATGAACCGAGGAAGGCGTGCGGCTCGGAGAGGCGGCGGCTAGGGCTCCCGCACGCGGTGACCGGTCTCTCGAGCACCACAGCAGCTTCAAGAGGGCGGGATGGATGCGGAGAGGTGCGGCACCCTTGCTTATATAGCCCGAAGGCGCTCCGAGTAAGGAAAGGGGAAGATTGGGCGCGGGATTTGGCGTCGGCAAAGAAGGAAAGCGACGCCGGCGATGGCTTGAGGAAGGGGGCGACCCTGACAAGCGGGCCTGCGGTGTCAACGACGGAGAGAGAGAAAGGAAGGCGCGACGCGCTTGCTTGCGAGCCAGGCGGCTTGCTGGGCTCGGCCCAGGCGAAAAGCGGGGGAGGGGAGAGCGGCCGCGCGCGAGAGGGCAGGCCGAAACGACGGGCTGCGGTTGGGCTGGAAGAGAGGTGCTCGGCTGCTGGACCAAAACTGAAATGACCTTAGAAAATCCTTTTCTTTTTCTTTTCCCAATATTTCAAAGCATTTTCCAAATATATTTTGAATTCCCTTTTTAATTTAATTCAAACCACTCAATACAAAATTTCAAATGCAGCAGCATGAATGCACAAACATGTTCCTACCCTTATATTTGATTTTAAATTAATAAAAATTATTACTTTTCTAAGTTTGTATGATCACAAAAATACATAAAAATTCATATTCACCTATTTTTAAATCATGCCGAAATTTTAGGGTGTTACAGTACTTGACATTGATATATATCCATTGGCAGTTCTTGACATATATGTTCACTATGACTTTTCAGTCAGTAGCAACCAGCATGTTGCATGTTCATTGTAATGTTAATTTGTTCTTTATCTTTTTTATTATTATTATAGTCTGCTTTATCTTGACTGGGCTGCAAACAATAAGTGTTAATACATTAGCCTTTGATGTTTGCTTTCAACAGGTCTGAGGAGGTGGAGTTATGAAAGACATCCTGCAACATTTACCCATGAAAAAAAAACATAGCTAATCTAGTTGAGTTCATTTCAAGCCCCACAGCTGAATATTTATTTTTGCCATGACAGTACTACTTTCCAACTTTGTGCAAATGATTTGTTAAATGGAAGATGAGAGCACTGTGTAATTAATTTTCTGTGCTGAATCTGTTGTCATGAACCTGATATGATTCATCTTGCGTCTAAAGATGAAAGCGTGGTCACTTATGTTGCTTCTTACGTTGCCAGTGACCACACCATATATATAAACTGAAGATGAGAGTACATGATAGTCTCATTTTTTTATTTATTTTGATTTTTCTATGTATTTATTATATACACGACCAAAGCACCAAGTCTTCACTTCATATTATAGTATAATATCTGCACCGCCAAAACATACACCTGTGTCCGCAAAAATATCCACGTCAAACCACCCTGCCAATCCACTGTCTTCATCCAAATAACTTAATTAGCAATCGGGGTTCAAACCACAGAATGCAGTGGATCGGGTGGCCCCCTTGGATCAACCCCACCCACGCGGGAGTGAGGTCTCCCTTGGGTTCGCTCCACCAGTTACCCATAACTTAAAATTTGATGATTTTTTCCTTAAATTTTCTATAATCATGCTCTATCAATTTATTGTGTTGTTACAGCTTTTATTTTGGTCATCTTTTCATGTGACTTTTGTTTTATGAATTAAAATTTTGAATTTTAAAAAATAACAACTTGAAACAACATTTTGAAAAGGTAAATGATTTCAGCTGAAAAAGTCATGAACATAAAAGTTGTAAAAATGATCAAGATCTACAACTTTTATTTTGGTCATTTATTCATAACATTGTTCACAAATTTTGAGATGCAAAATTTGTGAACAATATTACTTCCACTTTGTCGGATGCAAAGATGACCAAAATGAAAGTTGTAGATGCCGAAAAGTTATACAACTTTGTAGTTGACAACTTTTTTATTTGAAATAATTTTATTAAGGAAAACTATATTTGAATTTCTCAAATTTAAAATTTCAAATTTTCAAACAACCTCGGATGACGAAATAACCAAAATGAAAGTTATAGATGTGAAAAGTTATATAACTTTGTAGTTGACAACTTTTTGATTTGAAATTATTTTGTCGAGGAAAACTACGTTTGAATGTCTCAAATTTAAAATTTAAATTTTTTTCAAACGATCTCAGATGGAGAAACAACCAAAATGAAAGTTGTAGATGTTAAAAAGTTATACAACTTTGTAGTTGATAACTTTTTTATTTGAAATCATACCTTGTCAAGGAAAACTATGTATGGATTTTTAAAAATTCAAATTTTTCAAATAATCTCGAATGGAGAAACAACAAAAACGAAAGTTGTATATCTTGTTATACAACTTTGTAGTTAACAACTTTTTTATTTGAATTTATTTAGGGTCTCAAACACTCAATTTAAACTCAGTTGATGATAATATGTGGAGGAAGAAAATGCCACGACTTGCTATTTTTTGCTATTTTACAGTCTTAAATCTTGAAAATAGTCTAGAATCGTGATTTCTGGAAAATGATTTGTAGGGGCGGCTCGATATCCAGCCGCCCCTATAAATCTTGCGCCGCCCCTGCAAATACGATTTGTAGGAGCGGCTAGCCAATTATCTCTACGAATCCGCAATTCGTAATAACAGTTTGGTAAAGGTGGCTTGCAAAACCGTCCCTAAAAATCACTTGGAGCCGACTGGGCGGAGAGGATGGTGGGATGACAGCGGCGATGGGACAACAGCGGCGGGCGTTGGGAGCAAGAATCTGTGGGCTGGTCCATGGGAATCCGAGCAGCGGCCGCCGAACTGCATGACCGCGGAGAACGGGTCGGAGATATGATCTCGTATAGGGTAGGTGGGACTTGGTATCACCAGGTAGACCATGACACAGTCTTTTTAAATGTAGATAGATAGTGTAGAGAATAGAGATAGAGATATATACACAGATAGCCAGAGGACGTAGCAGCGTTACATCATCTCGGTAGCAATAGCAACTCGACCTGATAACCTTTAGCGTGACGTGAGACGGTGTATGATCCGGACTCTCGCACGCTGTGACGCTTGGACGGGCTACGTGGAGAGATTGTCGGGGCGTCATGCATGGCCGTGGGTTTGCACTTGCTCGTCGGTGTATAGCGTCAGGTTCTGCGCAAGCAAGAAGTTATTAGCGGCGGTGCCGTCCGCTCGGAGCACGTCAAGCAAGCAGCCAGCCAGCCCAGCTAGCTAGCTAGCGTCGGAGCACGTCAAGCAAGCAGTCGCGACTGCAGCTCTCACTCGCTGGCGTACAAACTACAAAGCATTGGTGCAGTGCAGCTGGTGCTTCCACAGCGGCAATGCAGTCGTGTGGTGACTAGCGGCGACTGGGCAGAGTATAGATCCAAGTTTCTAAGCTTATCCATTTTAGCTCGAGCAAATATTTCTAGATCGATCAGGGACAGGTCCCGGCCCGGCGGCTCTATCTATAAATATACGTGCAAGGGCAAAGCCCTGGACATGCTAAATATCAATCGATCGAGCCATTTTATTTATATCATTTTCATCACTTCCCTGATCGAATGGGGTCGCTTCGTGATGGCGACAGCAACGGTAGTGGCGGTCTGCGGCCAGCTGAGAATAAGAGGTGGTGCGCGGTGACCGGCGGCCGGGGCTTCATGGCGAGGCACCTGGTGGCCGCGCTGCTCCGCTCCGGCGAGTGGCATGTGCGGGTCACCGACCTCGCCCCGGATGTCATGCTCGGCCTCGGCGACACCGAGGACGTCCTCGATGACGCCCTCCGTGATGGCCGTGCCGTCTATGCCTCGGCGGATGTCTGCAACCTAGACCAGCTTATTGAAGGTGACGAAAATATAATCAGTGTGCTCTTGCCCTCTTGCCAGTACTGATAAATTAATGCCATTTTATTTGAAACGGCATGACCTTACTATATGTATAACAATAAAAGGATCGAACGGAGGGGCGGCCATTTGTTAAGGGTGAGAGACAAATCATCTTTCCTTCAACGACGATTGCTCTTCGTCTTGCACCGCCAGTTGCTAGCTCCTTCCACTGTTCTTCACCAATCTAATAGTAGTGCACTGATGCTCTCCCTAGAACGTTAGAACCATCTGTAGGGGTTGGTTCTTTTTAATCAAAGTTAAGGCTTTCTCCCCTCAGATTCTCCAAGAGAAAATATATAAACATCACGCACCTAGCTAGTTGGCTATATGCTTATATATGCCCTCTGTTTCAAATTATAAGACGTTTTTGGCTTTTATAAATATACGGCTTTTGCTATGCACTTAGATATATACTATGTTTAGATACATAGTAAATGCAATGAATCTTGAAAGCCAAAACATCTTATAATTTGAAATGGAGGGAGTACAAAGTAGGATACGAGTTTAGCTAGAGTAATGGTCCATCAGCTTCACTCACTCTCTCTCTGTCTCTCTCTGTCTCTCTCTCTCCACAAGTAACATGCATGCTTTGTTTCAGGATTAGAGTGACCACCACCTCATTCCTCAAGTGCATCATGCGCAGAGATTATGAACATGAGAAATTGAGTAATCAATCTATCGAAGTTCATGAGATGAACCTTCCATCTACTATGTGTTCATTCATCAGACCAAACACCTTCGCCCGAGACGATGAATGTTTGTGTGGTACTTTGCAAGACTTGTAGTTCCAATCAAAAGTTATGTTGTTACTAGTAGTCATGCGTTTGCAAGTTGTTTGAAATATATGTGCATATGAATAACAAAAGCGAATAGTATTACCGATGAACACGACCACTATTCAGTACCTGAAATTTGATTTTTTTTTTCTTGTATTCAGCTTTTGAAGGGGTTGAGGTTGTTTTCCACACAGCTGCTGCGGATCCAAGCAAGAATAACCTGCAACTTCACTACAAGGTCAACGTTGAGGGTCAGTCGAAGAATTATTCTAAGAGCACCTTGACACGAATTAAATGATAAGCTACTCAATATGAAATTAGTTCTACCTATATAATCTTTCACTCTAAATGGTACTCTATTAAGTTCAAAGCACAATGTTTCACAACGTTAATTTTTTATCTAGTATAAATGTTGGTAAGGATTGGTGAGGTACATTCTTCATAGGAACCCTTATTGGCTTATTCGTTATTTATCATCTGAGAGTTGTTAAAAGGATTAATAATATACATTCAATAAAGAATAGATCGTGTCAAAACATATATTTCCATCCTTCCAATCCATTCCTATGTGTATTTTGTATAAACTCATTCCTAATTAAGTAATATTTGTACTACTACATATATATACTCCCTCGTCCAAAAATGTAAGGACTCCTACAATTTTAGGACACACTAAGACATCATGCTAATTAAATAGCTAGGACAATTCTTGATTGACTTAAATTATGGTCATATTGGGATAATCCTTCCCATGAATAGCTGTTTTAACCGGATTGCATAGGTGCATTCTTATAGAAATCCTTACTGGGCAAAATTTTGAAGCCAGATTTCCTTATATCATGGGATGGAGGGTTTACGTACTAGGTTAGTTAGCAAACTAGAAAATTAGCAAATATTTTTTCTAGATTAGATAGATAACTAACGAATTAAATTTGTAAGGATAAATATGCTATCATTTAATTTATAAGAGTAACATAATGGAAGTTAGTTTTACTATTTAGCTTTTCATTTATATCCTATTTGCACAGGGACAAAGAATGTGGTTGATGCGTGTATGACTTGCAACGTGAAAAGGCTTATACACACCAGCTCTATCGCTGTTGTGTTCGACGGAGTTCATGGGCTTCTCGATGCAAATGAATCATTGCCATACCCAGACCAGGTTGCATGAAAATATATTGACTACTCAATCTGTTAGACACTTAATGTTTATGCTACCTCCAAATATATTACATCACTTCTCTTCTAGAAGTGGTTTACAAGATGACAAAGTGAACCATTGACATAGACGTTTTTTTTGACATGCTTGCCTATACTAATTAAGTTTAAATATGGATCCGTCTATACATGTTATGAAAATATATTTTTATGACCATATGTTTTTTTTGGGTGCAGTTTCCTGATGCTTATGGACAAACAAAGGCAGAAGCAGAAAAGTTAGTCATGAAGGCTAATGGCATTAATGACCTTCTAACTTGTTGCATACGTCCTGGTAGCATATTTGGCCCTGGTGACATAGTTATACTACCAACTCTGGACCAGTGTGGAATAACACACGTAAGGAAGCATATGCCATGTTTAACATTAGAGAACTAACTAGTAGTTTATTTTGAAGGAATAAATTTATTGGAAAAGGCAAAAAAAGGTTATAATATTTGGCATAGAACTTTTTGACGCCTATGCTATGCATCACTGAATAAGTGTGCAGGAATACTCTTGACATAATTAGGCAAATAAGTTCTAATTTACGAGAAATGGTACAACCAAAAAATATTACACATTATAATCATTTTTATTGCAAAATTTATCAATTGGGGTTTATGTTGTTGGTCTTACATGAATCTACTTTGGAAGCAAACCTTATTTAAGTGGCCAAATTTTCAAATTAATGCCCATGTGGCTCAGCCAGGGCAAGCTTGTGAATTTGGTATTGTGAGGCATTACTAATACCAATTGAAGAGCAAATAACTTAAAAGCAAAACATACTTATCAATCTATAATAAGCATTGTCAATCCATTATACAAAGTTTTAGGATCCATCTATATATTGGTCTTACCAGCTCTATATTAATGTAGTTTATTTTTGGTGATGGGAAGAATTGTGATGATTTTGTATATGTTGAAAATGTGGTACATGGTCACATTTGTGCTGAAAAAACTCTTTCTACTATGGAGGGTGCAAAAATCAGTGGTGGAAAAGTATGTTTCTTTCAACTCTATGACAAACTTTGACTTGTACAACAAACTATCATGACATATTTAAAAATTTTAGGCCTACTTTATAACCAATACGGAGCCAATGAATATGTGGGACTTTCTGTATCTGCTTCAAGAAGAACTTGGATACAAAAGGTACACATTCTATGGTTATATTTTTATACCTCAATAGAGTCTCCATGTTCTATATGCAAAATGGATACTTTGGCATGCTCCTATAACAAATATGTTTGATTGGTACTGGGCCATTATTCATGCATCACTTTGTATAATGCATTAGATGCTTCAATCGAGTAGTAATCCCCTCTTCGCAGATCTCAGTTTCAATGTAGTGTTATTTTTGTGGATTTTCTGGGTTTAGGTGGTTGGGGGTGGATTGTGCGCATGCTATTATTTATGTCCATACTGTTCTGCACGTGTGCCCTTGACAATTTGTGTACTACTCACCTTGAACTAATTATCCAAGGTTCAATTTAATCATTTCATCAGAAGTTAAATTTGATGCATAATTTATGGAACCTTTGGAATAATTACTACATTGATCTCTAATGGCCCTTATCAAGTTTAGTATACATATCATTGCAAAAAATAGTGGTTTTATATATAACAACTTTCACATCGTTTTTGCACTTGTTTTCCTTTTTTACATAAATAAATTAATTTATAGGCATTGTGCATTGTTCTCTTATGTGTCTCAAGGGTTGTCCACTTTTTTCATGAATTCTTCATTATAGTAACCTTTGTCTATAATGTACACCTTTTAAATAGAATGTAGAGATGAGGGTTATAATTCTGAACTATCCTCATCATGTCTACTTTTTTCTAAGTGATTAGCTAGATGCCCATATCATTGTAGTGTCCAGTGGATTTTGAATCAAAATATTTTAAGTTATATGTTCTAATAATGGAGCTACTCAATTGCCAAATAGTACTTTTATAATAAGTACATCTAGAGTTAAGCTACAAAGAACCACATATATATTTTTTCTTTACAAAGTGGACAGTCCTCTATGCGACCTTACACGTATGTATATGCAAATGATCTTACGAGAAGATACTTATATAGAACCAACCGCCACTAACCATCATTACCCACCACAACCGACTATATGTTTTTATATGCAATGGAGATAAATATAAATTAGATTTTTTAAATTCCTTTTACTATGCATATATATATATATATATATATATATATATATATATATATATATATATATATATATATATATATATATATATATATATATATATATATATATATATATATATATATATATATATATATATATATATATATAATAGTATATCTTAGTCATGATAACAAGTTTATTTGCTTTATTATATAGGAGTATTTTTCAACTAAGAGTACACATGATACACCTAATTGTACTGTTTAAATGATGGATATTTATTGTAGGTTGTTCAAGATAAGAATACCTTTGCTTGTCATCAAGGCAGTAAGCTATTTGGTAGAGTGGGGATACAAGGTTCTACACCATTATGGAATGTGCCAACCTCAAGTGTTAACACCAGCAAGGATCAAGTATCTGACAGTCCATAGAACATTCAGTTGTAACAAAGCTGCTGAAGAACTTGGCTACAAACCAATTGTGACACTTATGGTTCGTAGCTTCAACTCTCTTGGTGTTGTATTCATGATCCTTTTTTCTGTTAGTGCAACTCCTTTTTTATTGAAATGCTCATGCACTTTTCTAATTTGCTGTCTAGGATGGTATGAAGCTAGCAGCCAAATCATATATTCGGTTGAGAAATGATACAATTTATCTTAGAGAGACATAAAAGGTATGAAGTTAAGTATCGAATGGCATTGTAGTCATGGCACATTATATATTCTTTCTGAAGTTAGGTATAGACCTAATTAACATACTAGCCCTATAATCAACAATTCCATGCTTTAGTATATTTCTTTGCTAACAATATAAAATATTGCTGCATAGAACTGTGCAAGGAGATGCAAACGAATGAATAAGAGGATGTGCTCATGAATGCAAAGTCAAAACAAATTGATCTGATTTAGTTCTGCTTGCAAAATACTTAAAAAAATTCCAATGATTAGTAAGTTTTCAATTCCTTATTCTAGCTAGCAAGTGACAATATATGTATAATTCAATCTTGCTATACATGGGCTTTAAAAATAGCTGCTCAAATAAAATAGTCTATCATCTTACCTACTACTCCATTACAACCTTTAAAAGGTGTATATATGCTATAAATATGAACGTTACATTTTAAAATAACTATAAATCGAGGAAACTAGGTGCATATTATTTAGGCTATATATATTGTACCAAAATTTCACGTGTGTGAAATATGGAACATATTCTTATTGCAAGTCTATTGATTCTCACTCTTCTATTTTAGATTATCATGGTGGTATAGCATGTTTCATGCTGACGATATAGAACAGCTCTTCATAAAGTGTCATTAGCGCAGGTCAGCGGTGACCATGTTTCCAATAAATAAAATTTCAGTGTTTACGCTCGCAATAGATGTAATGTGATTTAGTTTGAGTACAAATAAATTGTAACTCCTTAATAATGATCAGGCATGTATTTCAGTAATATATGTTAATCGGAACATAAATACAAATTACTATTTGTATATGGCTTTCCATCGTGTGATAAATACCCTGATACAACTCTAGCTAGTACTCCCTCTATTTGAAATTACAAGGCTTATTTTGTTTTTTATGACACAAGCGGCCTATGACTAATAATTATAAAATTAATTCATTATTTAATAATAATAATAATAATAATAATAATAATAATAATAATAAGTTCGTAATTACTATTAATTTTTTACAACATAAATTGCCATGACAACCGCCTATGTAAATATTGTGCTGCATGGTAGCTTATGAACCGACCCTATAAGTCAATGTTTAGTGGTCGTCGGCTTAATAAAGCTATTCCTAGAAATCTACCTATTTTTAGAGACGGTTGACAAAAAAACAGCTATCCCAAAAATCATATTCTTAGGGACAGATTCTTATAATCTTATGTCATTTGCCTTTGAAAATGGGCATATTTCTAGGCATAGTCAACTGCCCTTAATTTTTTTAGAAAAATAGCTCCAAAACAAATAAATTCATAATTTTTTGATTGAAGTCAGATAAAAGACAAATTTATATTAAAACCGTAGAGCTCAACAAGATCTAAAAACTTTATAGTTTACGACATTTTTATTTGAGAACATTTAGATGTCAAAATACATTTTAAGTTCTTGGAATTTGAAATTCAGAATGTAACCTCATATGGAACCATGGCCTATATCAAATAAGTTGCTGTGTTCGACAAGATCCAAAGCTTTGTAGTTGAAATATTTTTTGTTTGAGATCATTTTATAGCTAAAATATTCAATCAAGACTCATATGGGAGTTAATACAAAAGGATGACATCTTCTGCTTGGTTATGTGATTATGTTGTATGGTGGTGGGAGGGGTTAATGAGAGGCAAAAAAATGTCAGTTTGATGCTTGCGACACTGCAACTATGCAATAGCCTTTATGCGAGTGAAAATAATATTCTATTTTTTTGTACAGTTTAATAACGTTTTGCGATTGTAAACATATTTCTAAGGGCTGTTGACATAATTTTTTTTGAAGCCTCTCATTTGGGTACAGTTGTAGTATCTTGTACATGCATCAACGCACGCCCACGCTATCCACACACACCACATTCACACCACGCATGCAGAACTAGACCTACAACTATACACGGATCAAAAGACCGCGTCCTTCTAGAAATCACCGGGACCATCATGGCTCCATAGGTGAGAGCGCATCACAAACCATCTGTGACTCTACGCGAGAGAGGCTACAGATAAAGACGGATCCCGAGGTGAGGCCCTTGATTTCAGGAATTGAACGGAAGACCGGCCGCTCGTACCACTGCGAGCGAGCCAACCGAGGTACGCTCGGTCCTCTTGACATAATAAAATTGTACCGGCCTGTAAATAGATTTTCATGGACAGTTGCAAAATGGTCTGTGAAAATGCTTTATTTCTGTATATAATCCATGGCATATATAGTAGCGGTTTGAAACCTTTCCTACAACTGAGAATTGGTATTGACAGTGTCCCCTTACAATTGAATTGATATTGATAGTACGAGGAAAGCAGTACTAGGGCCTCTTAAGTAGAGTACCGGCGAACCATTTTTCGCACGGAGGTTCAGGACTTTGACAACCACGTACTTGTCGTTATCAGCGTACCACAATGTTAGAAAAAGATATCTAACAGCACACGATGACTTGCTTTAAATCTGCACCTGCCTGTAAACTGACGGTATATTCAGCAACTCTTATATATAACTGTCCACGTGCCACAACGGTTGACACAAGGGCTTGTTTGGATAGATATATTCATATTCGTTTTATTTAATCTATGTATATTGGAGTGAACTAAGGTGAATATTAGTTAATCTTTCATCTTAATCCACCTAGTAGTGCAGCCAAATAAAATAACATGAAGTGGACGATGCATGAAACCTTCTAGCTATCGTGGCTGCGTACATACTTTGTGCTATGATCCGTTCTATGACCAAGCAGTACCTAGTGTATATTCCCCGGACAACTAACTGCAATCAAAGCAAGCGCTCTCAGTCGAATAAGTGTTTGGATCTTATTCCCAACTTTTGTTAGGGCCTGTTTGGTTTCCAAAAGTTAAAGTTTAACTCCACATCAATTGTCACATCCGGTTTTAAAGACAAAACCAGATATACACTATATGTGAAAAAAGAGGTCAAATCTCACATATAGCTGCAGATAAGTGTAATATCAAAAGACAAATGCTTATTAAACATAACGCAATAGTATAAGATATAACCTTAGAGAACAACACAGCGGAAAGATAACTCCGAGCACCGGGTGTAACCTTCACTTCCAGGATCAAACTGACTGGTTGATCACAAGCCTAACAATTCCAGAATCTAGCAGTCTGGTACCCTTCCTGAGATGTGGGGGAAATAGTAAGAGTGAGTCCATGTCGAACTTAACAAATATATCATAGGGTTCATGAGGCTCAAAAGGTTTGACACAGGTTTACTGCGATAGCTTTTATTGAGTCATCTTTTAGCAATTGAGTAGCAACAAGTTTACCATAAGCCCAAATAACCTCATAATCATGTAAACGAGAATAATGTATAGCAAGAAATAATAATCATTAGTGAGCATCAACATCATCAGTATTAACATTATCATCAGTGTTCATCATTTATTCTGTAAGGGTCCAAGGCCACTCGTGACCGTGAGCACGGCTGTTATAACAGTTTTACACTCTGTAGAGGTTGTACACTTTCACTGTGAGTCGTGATTTACCCTTTCGCCCGAGGTAGCTAATCTCTTGACCCACTTCTAAGGAAGGTCGGCAGGGTTCACTATGAAGTCTTTCAAAGGTTCGTCTAACAAGTTAGGGCCGCTAGGTTTCAGAAGTCAGTCTGTGTGATACAACCATGCAGGGATCCACAGTATGCTTTTCCCCATTTGCGCCACAAGGGTAACCTCTAACAAGCTAGAAAAGATCCTTCTATATGACTAAATCCAGAGCCATGTAGCCCTCACAGTTGTACTGTAAGTCCCAGATGTTCGCTTACAGATAAGTCCTTAAGGAGAGAAACTAGAGCACCATAAAAACAGCCCAATGCTCTAGCCCCTTGAGTCATGTTGCTATAAAGCATCTTTTAAACGTTTATTGCATATACCATTAGTCAAGTTACAGATCATGGTTATTTATCTTGAGCACTAGCATAAATACTACCCAATGCAATGTTCCAACGGTGTCAAGGTATAAGATACAAAAGCTAGGATATCCTTAGGGGTAACAAGGTAGACACATGCACATGAATTAAGTATATTAAAGGTGAATAGGAAACAAGGATGATCCCATACTATACTTGCCTTAACTTGCTTTTCCCCCAAAGCAATACGCTCGAAAGCCTTTAGTATTCAACTTTTAATCTTCTGCTTCCAATTCTCAGCTTCTAGTCTTCAGAGAATAGCTTCTTAATCACCACGTAAACCTCACCGATGGACTGAACCTGTAACACCCTAATTTTTGCATTATTTCAAAATAGAAAAAAATTTGATTTAATTATGTATTTGTTTGTGCATTCAAATTTAGGGAATAATAATTTTGTGAAAGTAAAATCAATCATAAGGTTATCAACTCCTTGATGCACTCATGCTGTTGCATTTTATTTTTTTCTCGTGATGAATGGTTTTATTCAAATGCCAAAAGGATTTGCAAATCATTTGAAATTGGATTTGGAAAATCAATTTAGAAAATGTAAAGGAAATTCTATTCCTTCTCCTCCCTCCCTCCATTTCGGCCCGTTGGCCCAACTCCCTCAGCCCGCTCGGCTTTCCCACTCTTCCCTCCCCCGCACTCGTTCTCTTGGGCCGCGGCCCAGCCCAACCGAGCCGGCGACCGTTGCTGCGCCCCACTCCCTTCTTCCGTGTCGCTGACAGTCCGGGCCCACCCGTCAGCATCTCCATCTCTCCCTTGCCGTTGCAGCGGACGCACGCGCCGGCCGAAACCGCCGCCCCGCGCCCACGATCTTCGCGTCATGGGAGCGTCTCCGCGCCCCAGCTCGATAAAACAGGGCTCCTCACCCGTCACCGCTCCCCCTGCTACTCCTCACTTCCCTCCTCTCTCAAACTCGCGGAGAAACCACCGAGCGGCGACCGTCGGAGCCGCCGCCGTCGTTGCCGTCGATCACCACAGCCCTCGCTTCGCCTTTGTCACCGTTTTTTTTTGCCGTGGTGAGCTTCGCCATCTTCTCCTCTCTCTCCGAGTTCTTTTGGTTCATCTTAGCGTGGCCTTTTGAGCCCTATCCGTGAGCGCCAACGTGCTCGTCGTCGCCGGCCATGGAGGCCACCACGCCAGCCGTGGCTCCCGGCCGCGTTAAAGGTCCAGGAGAGGTCGCCTTGATCTTCTCTTTCTCCCGGTGACCTCAGTTTTCGAAATGATGACCCGTAGGGACCCAACCGCGTCTGCCGGCGAGTTTCTCGCCACCGGCAATGGCGGACCGCCGCGGCCGTCCCTGTTCCGGCCGCCGGAATCCTCTTTCTCCCCCCCCTCTTTTAAATCTGAGCCGTCGAGATCTAATCCAACGGCCAGAGATGGCCGATACCCCTTCGCGGGTCTTTTTGCTAAAGAGACCCCCACTTTTGTGATTTTGAACCCGCAGTCCTCGGCCATTTGAATAAATCCGAATTTTGATTTATTTTAAATCTGAAAATAGTTTGATCTATTTACAGAATTGCCACTGCAGTAAAACGTGTATAAAATCATCGTTTTAGCTCCGATTCGACCCGTTCAACTTGCGTTAGTTTTGTAATTTCGTAATCTACGCATTAGTGCTACTGATGGACCTGTTAGAAGCTTTTAAGTTTCTCGATTGAGTCTAGTTTAGTAGCTAGTTTTGGAAACTTGCTTAGCGCGTAACTTTTGCGTTTTAGCTCCGTTTTTCGTGCAATTCGCGTCAATGTGATCGTAGCGAGATGTAGATGATTTTGGTAAACATTTTATTCAGATTTATTAATGGTTGGTGTACTGTTCTAATAGTAGCTATGTTTTGCTTGTATGTCTGCTCCGAATTGCGTGTTGTACTTTGTGTCGTTCGAGTTCAGACGGTGAGGAGTACGTCGGAAATCCGGACGCGTGCGAGGAGCAGCAGGACCAGCAGCAGTTCGTGAACCAAGGCAAGTATAGCATGGGCCTTCCTTGATTCCTATTCATTATATAATCTACTCATTATGCATGTGTCTAATATTGCTCGACTATAAGGACATCCTAGCCATTTATGACTTATATCTCGATACCTATGGGTTTTATTGCATATGGGTAGAATGCTAGTGCTCTATTCAAACATGATCAATACTATGATTAATGGAACAAACGGATAAACATGATGGTAATGATTGAAATATAGGGTGATGGTGCAAATGATGTCGATCATGTTGCCCTAAACTCTCCGTAAGGACTTGTCTGTAGGGCAAAAGCTGGGACATACAGTGCAACCGTGAGAGTCATATGGCTCTGACTTTAGCTCAGTAATAGGATCTTTTCTAGCTTGTTAGAGGTTACCCGAAAAGGGCGCAAGAGGGGCTTGCCACTTTGGGTATAGAATTGCCTCTGTTCTGATGTGTATAGCCTGCGGGAATTGTGCCATCGAAAGGGGGGTTCTCTATATCTGCCTGCCGAGGAAACCTCGCGGCCCTAACATGTTAGAAGAGGCCTATGGAAGGCTTCATAGTGTACCCTGCCTGCTCACCTTGGAAGTGTTAGGGGGTCGACGGGCCCCGGGCATACGGGTAACACGACTCACGGGTAAAGATGCACAACCTCTGCAGAGTGTTAAAACTGTTATAACAGCCGTGCTCACGGACACGAGCGGCCCGGAAAACTCACAGAATAAATGGTTACTTGATATGTGGATGAACTATGATGATGATGATGATGATGAGATCACACTGTTGCTTTCTCTTCTTAATTCTAGTAGTGGATCTTGTGGGTTAAATGGGAGCTTGAGCATAACTTAATAATGCTTAATAATGAAATGTTGATCTACTAAAAGTGCTAACTGCAGTCAACCGTGTCTATCCTTTTTGAGCCTCATGAATCCTCATACTATACTTGCGGAGTACAAATGTACTCACACTTGTTGCTATATTGTTTTTGGATAAAAATCCCGGATGGGTAACAGATGACAGTTTCTACGAGGACTTCCCGGAAGATTTCTAGGTTTGAGTCAACCAGTCGTCCTTCCCTGTGGATCAGACACTACGCCTGAGAGTTGCTATTTACTTTCCGCTTGTTATGTAAGAACTACGTGATGTAATAACGTTATGTATGTACATGGTGATGATACTTTTGTTAATTTGTCAGCTTATGTGTGCGACTATTCCTGGGGCGCACATAAGATGTATGCACTCTATATTGTCCTTTAATTGGAGTGTGACAAATTGGTATCAGAGCTGTGTCGACTGTAGGACGCAAACCTAGATAGAAATGGTCGTTTCTAGGAGTTTGACTTTATTTATTTACTTGCTACTATCTCCATCTTGATATTTTATTAAAATTTTATGCTCTATTTCTTATTCTATTGTATAAAATATTGACTCTGATAATATTTTATATCCAAACTATAGATGCCTCGCCTCAGTGCCGCTGCCTACGTCGCCCAGTTCGTTCCAGCAGCACCTGCTCCACCAGCACCACCAGCAGTACCACCAGTGGAGCCAGAGGTCGCCCACATCACTGACGAGGAAGAGGAGGAACCCATGGAGGAGGAGGTATTTTCAGTGGCTGCATCGGATGGACCTGCTTCGACCCCCGTGGCTGCACCCATCCCACATGTGGATGCTCCAGTCCCCACTGCTACACCTCCACCAGCTTCCCAGGCCGCTTCTGCACCAACACCAGTGCCCTCCCTAGCTGCATCAGAGGAGCCAGAAGAGATAGGCTGGACCACCAGGAACAAGTTTAAGGAAGCTCCCGAAGATGCCCATTACCACAACCTCCTCACCACCATGCTAGCTGAGTACTATCCAGAGTTTGCTGCTTCTGTGAAGTACTACTGTGCGGAGCACACACATCCAGTGGAGGCGACGTACTGGAAGACCAATGTGATCATCACCGCCTGGAACAACACCGACCAATCACAGGATGTTGTGACCACCTGTCACACCCATTTATCGACCAAATGGAATGCATACCCTTATGTGCGCCCAGAGATCAATCACACATAAGTTCACAAATTATAACAGAAGTATCATCACAAATGTTATTACATCACGAATATTTAAACACATAGTCTTAACACAAACGTAGCGGAAGTATAAATAAAAATTCTCTCGTGGTAGCTCCAGTCACAGGTACATTGACTGGTTGACAGCAAGACTAGTAATCTTTAGGGAAGTAGGCGTAGTAGTCACTATTACCTCCATCTGTTACCCATCCGGGATTTTTATCCAAGTAAGAGAAATAAACAAGCGTAAGTACATCTCGTACTCAACAAGTGTAACATGGGGTTCATGAGGCTCAAAAAGGCATATTCATTGGTTTATCAGCATGTAGCTTTTAGTTAGCAGGATTTTAGCATAACAATAACATCAAAATGTCTCAATATAAACATTAAACATATGATCCATGTGAAATGATTAACGAATAGCAAAAACATAATCATAAACAATTATTCAACTATTCCATAAGGGTCCAAGGCCACTCGTAACCGTGAGCACGGCTGTTATAACAGTTTTACACTCTGCAGAGGTTGTACACTTTCACTGTGAGTCGTGTTACCCAAATGCCCGGGTTAATTACTCCCAAAACACTACCAAGGTGAGCAGGCAGGGTAAACACTATGAAGTCTTTCGAAGGTTCGTCTAACAAGTTAGGGTCATTAGATTTCACTCGGCAAACAGATGTAGAGCCCCCCTTCCTGATGGCACAATAACACGCAGCCTATACACATGAGGACAGAGGCCGCACTATACCCGATTCGTCAAGCCATTCTTACGCCATAAAGGAATACCTCTAACAAGCTAGAAAAGGTCCTTCTATATGACTAAAGCCAGAGCCATATAGCCCCCACAGTTGTACTGTAAATCCCGGATTGTCGCTTATAGATGAGTCCTTATGGAGAGCAATTAGAGCATCAAAAGTAACCCCATGCTCTAGTACCCTTAAACAGTAATAAAATCATCTTTTAATGTTTATTGCATATTCCATTAGTCAAATTACATGATCATTGTTTAAGCACTAGCCAAACTACTCAATGCAATATAATGGGTACCAAGGTAAAAGATCAATCGCTAAGTCATCCTTAACAAGGAATAAATGCATAATGATATTATTTGCATAAGGTGAATAGGACAACAAGGATAATCCCATGCTATACTTGCCTTGCTCAAACTGGTCCTGAAGATCTTGCTCGTAATAAAGCTCTTGATCTCCAACGAATTTCTCACCGTCTAAACTCGATCAACCAATATCAACAACACACATCCAGAGGCAATCATGCATAGACAAACAAGACTATAATTAGAACAATACACCAACAGTAAGAAAATAAAATAAAAAGTCTTTAAAATGAATCTACAACTTGCTAGGATCACACAGACGCGAAGATCACGAAAATCGGATCTAAAACGACAAAGTTATGAATTTCCAAAGATTTCCTATAGAAAAATAAATACTTTAATATAAACTTGAAAATAAATTATCTCAAACCTACTGTACAGTTCTATCATCATGTAGAGCTCGCAAATATGAATCTAACGCAATTTGAATGGATCAAATCGGAGCTAAAACGAAAATTCTACAACTAAAACAATCTGAATGGCAAAACTGTAAATATCAGAAAGCGTATTTTTCATTTACCGAGACGAAATACGTTTTCAACCGATCAAAGCGTACTCTGTGCTTTACGTTTTAGGACTGCGGGTTCTATACTTAAAAATTACAGGGTTTCTTTTGCAAAATCACCAGCGAACCGGTATCTTCTAATTCTAGCCGTTAGATTTAGATCGGACGGTCCAGATCGGATCGGGGAAAACGGGGCGGCGCTCCGGCCGGATTTGACCCCGACGGCGACTTCCCGCGGCGGCGCCATGGCCGGACTTGGCCTGAGCTCGTCGGAGCTTGTGAAGATGACCATACCGAGCACCAATCGCCAAACCGAAAGTACCAAAAGAAAGAACACATCACCGCGACCTTACCCCGCGCGAGAATGTAGCGGAAGAGCGATCGGAAGGCGATGGCTAACTCGTCAAAGCGGCGGTGGAGATGGAGCTCCGACGGTGACCTCCCCGGAAGGTCAAGGCTAGGTCTTAGCGGCTCAATGAGAAACAGGGAGTCTTGCGGTTCCGTTTTATAGCCCGGAGGCGTCGCTAAGTAAGGAAAGGAGGGAGATACGCGGCGGCTTCGGATCGGAGAAGAAGGAAACGACGGCGTCCGTTTTTGGAAGGCGCCGGAGGAAGAAGAAGGAAAAGTGAAACGGTCACTGACAGGCGGGACCCACCAGTCAGCGACTCAGGCGGAAAACACGGCCGACGCGAGCGCTCGCGCGGTGACGGGCCGTCGGCTGCGGCTTGGGCTCGGCCCAGGAGGAGAATGCGGGCGCGGTGAAGAGAAGCGGGCCGCATGCTAAGCAGGCCGAGGCGGCGGGCTGGACCAAAATCCGAATGAAAATGAATTTCCTTTCTTTTTCTTTTTCCAATTTTTTTTTTTTCAAATTCCTTTTTCAAATGATTTTTAAATCAAATTTGAATTTGAATCAAACCACTCATCTCAAAAATTCAAATGCAACAGCATGAGTGCACAAACATGTTTCTACTCTTATATTTGATTTTAAATTTATAAAAATTATTCTTATTCTAAATTTTGCATGCTTCACAAAAATAAATATAAAAATCATGTTTTTCCTATTTTTCTTCTTTTCAAATTTTTAGGGTGTTACAATTCTACCCCCCTTAAAATGAATCTCGTCCCGAGATTCGACCGATGCTTACTCAAACAGTTGCGGGTAGGTTTTTCTCAGATCCTCTTCTCGTTCCCAAGTAGCCTCTTCTGCTGTGTACCGATTCCATTGTACTTTACACATTTTGATTGTTCTACTTCTTGTGACTCTGTCCGCAGTCTCTAAAATTTTAACCGGAAACTCTTCATATGTAAGATCCTCCTTAACAGTGAGTTCCTCTAATGGAATCTGCTCCTCTGGTACTCGTAAACATTTCTTCAATTGAGACACATGGAACACATCATGTACACCTGCCAAACTTTCAGGTAATTCCAACTGATATGCCACTTCACCACGTCTTTCTATAATCTTGAAAGGTCCAATATATCTTGGTGCTAATTTACCTTTCATGTTGAACCTTCTCACACTCCTCATTGGCGATACTTTCAAATATACATAATCCCCTACCTCAAAAGTCAACTCCCTTCTGCGAGTATCAGCGTAACTCTTCTGTCTGGACTGAGCTATTTTTAGATTATCTCTAATCATTCTCACTTTCTTTTCAGCATCCTTTAATACATCAGGCCCATACACTTGACTTTCCCCTGTCTGATTCCAGAATAACGGGGTCCTACATTTTCGTCCATATAAAGCCTCAAACGGTGCCATTTGAAGACTCTTCTGATAACTATTGTTATAAGAGAACTCTGCATAAGGCAAACTCTTATCCCAACTAGTACCATATTGTAAAGCACAAGCTCTCAACATATCTTCCAATATCTGATTAATTCTCTCCGTTTGACCATCTGTCTGAGGATGATAAGCTGTACTAAAATTTAATTTGGTTCCCAATGATTCATGTATCTTTTGCCAATAATGAGATGTAAACTGAGTACCTCGATCAGACACAATCTTCTTAGGTACTCCATGTAGACTCACTATTCTTTCCATATACAACTCTGCTAACTTCGCACTGCTATATGTAGTCTTCACAGGCAGAAAATGAGCAACCTTAGTCAGACGATCCACTATCACCCAAATTGAATCATATCCTCTTTGAGTCCATGGCAACCCAACTATAAAATCCATACCAACCTCTTCCCATTTCCACTCGGGTATCTGCATAGGCTGTAACAATCCTGCAGGTCTCTGATGTTCCGCTTTCACTCTTTGACAAGTATCACACAAAGCAACATACTCAGCAACATCTCTTTTTAAACCATACCACCAATATTTCTCTCTCAGATCCAAATACATTTTAGTACTCCCCGGATGTATGGAATAAGCTGACTCATGAGCTTCACGCAGAATTACCATTCTGATATCCTTATCTTCAGGCACACACAGCCTTTTTCCAAACCATAGCGTACCATTATCATCCTTACGGAACCCTGGAGATTTACCTTTCGCTATGTTTTCTGCTATCTCCCTCAACTTTTCATCCTTCTGCTGACCTTTACGGATCTCTTGCTCTAGAGTAGGCTCTAATACTAATTCCACTGCATTGGTAGTAAATCCTAAGTTCAAATACTTGCACTCGGCACATAATTCCTTTGGCATAGGCATTACTTGTATTTCATTTGCATAACTTTTCCTACTAAGAGCATCAGCAACAACGTTGGCCTTTCCTGGATGATAATGCACCTCTAGATCATAGTCTTTTATCAACTCCAACCATCTACGCTGCCTCAAGTTCAAATCCGTTTGAGTAAAGATATACCTTAAACTCTTGTGATCAGTGTATATATCACTCTTGTGTCCAATCAAATAATGTCTCCATATCTTTAATGCATGAACTACTGCAGCTAATTCCAAATCATGAGTAGGGTAATTTAACTCATGCTTCCTCAACTGCCTCGATGCATATGCCACAACTCTACCTTCTTGCATCAGTACACATCCCAAACCCAATCGAGATGCATCACAATAGATAGAGAAAGGTTTACTCAAATCTGGCAAAACTAAGACGGGTGCAGTCGTCAATCTCTTCTTTAGTTCCTCAAAATTAGCCTGACACTTCTCGGACCACACAAACTTGGCATTCTTCTCCAACAATGCAGTCATTGGTTTTGCAAGCTTTGAAAATCCCTCTATAAATCTTCTATAATAACCAGCTAATCCCAAGAAGCTACGGATCTCACTCACATTGATGGGTGGTTTCCAATTCAATACATCTTTCACCTTACCAGGATCTACTGATATTCCTCCATTAGAGACAATGTGACCTAGAAAAGAAACTTCCTTCAACCAAAACTCACATTTACTCCTTTTTGCATATAGTTGATGTTCTCTGAGCTTCTGCAAAACCAACCTCAAATGTTCCGCATGTTCTTCCTCAGTCTTGGAAAATACTAGAATATCATCGATGAATACCACTACAAACTTATCCAGATATTCCATGAATACCTTATTCATCAAATACATAAAGTATGCAGGAGCATTAGTCAGACCAAAAGACATCACTGTATACTCATACAACCCATACCGAGTAGTAAAAGCTGTCTTTGGTACATCACTAGCACGAATCTTCAACTGATGATATCCAGAACGAAGATCAATCTTGGAAAATACACAAGCTCCTCTCAACTGATCAAACAGGTCATCAATCCTAGGCAATGGGTACTTGTTCTTAATAGTAACCTCATTAAGAGACCGATAATCTACACACATCCTCTGAGTTCCATCCTTCTTATCCACAAAAATCACTGGTGCTCCCCAAGGTGAAGAACTAGGACGAATAAAACCCTTACCCTGCAACTCCTTGATTTGTTTCTTAAGTTCTTCTAATTCATTTACTCCCATTCTATATGGACGCTTAGCTATAGGTGCAGTTCCAGGTAATAATTCAATAATAAATTCAATGTCACGATCTGGTGGCATACCTGGCAATTCCTCTGGAAACACATCTGGAAACTCCTCCACAACTGGATCTTCCTGGTTGGCACCATCATTGAGCTGGTTCACTGTAGCAGTCTCTTGTTTTTGCACTTTTACTTCAACCCTGATTCTATCACCCTTCGGTGTTGCCAGTACAACTGTTTTATCCTTACACTGAATCTCTGCTTGTTGTTGCATCATCCAATCCATTCCCAATATAAGATCAATCCCAGCTGTTCTCAATACTATAGGGCTAACTGTAAACTCTACCCCCCTTAAGTTGAGACTAATCGAAAGACAGCGATAAGATGCTGGCATGCTTCCCCCAGGTGAGTTTACTAAGATAGGGTTCTTCATGGCACATAAATGGATTCTATGTATTCTAACAAATGATTGCGATATGAAAGAATGTGATGCTCCAGAATCAAAAAGTACAGTGGCGGGAGTAGAGTGGACATCGAACGTACCAAGCATAACTTCTGGCTCCTCCACTGCAGTTTCCTGGGACAAGTGATTCACCCTTCCTGAGTTAGGTGCGGTCTTCTGGTGGCTGCTCTGTCTCTGGGGAGTCTGCTGGTTAAGCTTCTCCGGGCAATTGTAAGACAAGTGACCTTCTTTTCCACATCGGAAACACTTGTTGGGGGTATTGGGAGCACTGGTCTTCATAGGAGTGTTATTGGAAGGACCCTGACGCTGTGCTTGATTTCCATTCTGCTGCGGTGGACGTTGGTTGCTATTCTGTGGCTGGAATAGGGGACGTTGCGGGAACTGTCCACGGAATGGGGCTTGACCACGATTCCACTGTCCAGAGAGAGGCCTCTGCTGAGTATTCTGCTGAAAACCAGTACGCAGACGGGTGTTGCTATTAGAGACTTGTCCCTGTAACCTCTTCCTCTTTGCATCCATTTCCTTGCGCTTGCTATCCACCACGATAGCGCGGTTTACAAGCGTCTGAAAATTAGGGTAGGTATTGGACATCAACTGCAACTGTAGTCCATCATATAATCCCTTCAAGAAGCGGCGCTGCTTATCATTGTCATTAACCACCTCATGTGGAGCATATCGTGACAATTGAGCAAACTTGTCACGGTACTCAGCTACAGTCATTGACCCTTGGGTCAGGTTCCTGAATTCCTCCGCCTTCAACTCTATCATTCCTTCAGGTATATGGTATGCCCTGAAGTTCTCCCTAAACTCCTGCCAGGTGACTGCAGGAGCATTGGCAGGACGACCATACTCATATGACTCCCACCAATCCTGAGCTTCTCCCTGAAGTTGCCCAGAAGCAAACAACACCTTCTGTCGGTCATCACATTGGGCAATAGTGAGTTGTTTCTCCACAGCACGAAGCCAATCATCGGCCTCCAAAGGATCAGCAGCATGTGTAAACACTGGGGGACGACCCTTCAAAAACTCACCACGCTTATCACGTGGTTGAGCCCCAGCAACTGGCTGATTTTGCTGATTTTGCACTAGTTGCTGCATCAACTGCGTCTGTACCGCCAACAGTTGCTCAATAGTTGGTGGCGGTGGTGGTGGTGGATTTGGGGGAATGTTTCCACGACCTCTGCCTCTTCCTCTTCCGGCCATCTGCCACCCATAAACATGCAAACTTTAAGAATTCCATGATTTCAACCACTTATAAGATTAAGAAGGAGATCTGAAAATTTTCTGGACGAGTAGCAATGTTGACAGTTCAGTATTTCAATCATATCTCGAGCTACAGAAATCCAAAAGAGGCGTGCCTTATATGGTTGGAAAGCTTATAAAATTATCCACAATTTCTATTCAGACCTCAAGATCAAATTCTGTCGTTAAGTCTATGAAAAATAAGGCGTAACAGAAACTGTTCCAGATTCCAGACTGTGCAGAAACTTTAACTTGTACAAATTATATCTCTCGAACCAGATCAGATAAAAAGGTGATTCCAGTGGCATTTGAAAGATGCTTGAGTCTAGTTTCTCTCATAAAAATTTCATAAATGTTGCACGAACCGTTTTTAAACTATATCAGAAACATTGAAGACTGCTCCAGAAAACAGCAAGGACAGAAACGTGATAATATCAAACCCCAACTATTATTCCTTGACTATTAAACTTATTATTCTTAAAAATGGAACTTGTAGACATGCCTACAAATCCCGACACTCAAACAAAGATCCAACTCACACATAAGCATAATAATAAAGCAACTAGCACACCAAGGTTCAAACCACACGACAGACTCGACTGACTCAACTGACGTTACTAAGAACGTTCTTACTACATAAAGGACTCCTACTTCCTAAGGAAGTGGCTCATGCTCTAATGTCTCATAAATCTTGGGCATGCCTTGGTTTGCTCGGAGCTCATCAATGGTTGCTTGGCACCTCTTGATAGTCTTCCCTTGTGCCTTCACCATCTCTTCTAGCTGCAGCTTCCTATCCATCATATCATAGACAAAGTCCACCATCGCCCGAGGTAGTGGCTCTAGCTGCACTGGATCTGTCATAGCCCATCCAAGTTCGGGGTGTGCACGAGGAAAGAAGCGATAAATGTCATGCTTCATAAGGTTAAAGCGAAGATAGCGGAGACCCATACATGCTTCAAAAGCAGCATCTTCAATGCTATCCTCTATAGTAGCTCGATGTCCCACGTGAGAGAACATCCTGTCCAGCTGATATGCTCCCTTGTCTTCCTTATGGGCAAAGATGCTTGCCCTTGCCTTCCAGTACGTGTCCTCCAGTGGATGAGTGTACTCCCAGCAGACGTACTCCACAGCTGGATGCCAGTCAGCGAAGTAATCAGTGAGCATCCCCATCAGGCGAAGATGAGAGACAACATTCCCTCCATTCCTGTGGTAGATCCTCACAGTCCACCCCATTGGAGCAGGTGGCATATCTTCAGGAGCTTCATATGATGGAGGCGGGGGTTGTACTCCTTCATTAGCTTCCTCTTCATCATCTTCAATCTTGACGATTTCTGGATCTTCTTCAGACTCAGGCTCTTCCTGGGAAGGTGCTGGTGCTTGGACTGGTGTTACAGGAGTCTGCTCCTGTTCCTGAGGTTCTGGCTCTTGTGGCTCTTCAGTTGCATGCAGAGCACGAGGTGGGTAGTATCCTCCAGAGCTAATGCGGGCAGTCTTACGGTCACGGGCCATCTACAGAATTTTTAGATGAAGTTAGAATAGAGGCAAAATTTGGTAATAGAATGTGACATAAGAAGCATAAAAATTTATCAAATAACAAGAGCAAGATAGTGAGCATAAAAATAGTGTAAAGATGATACTAAATCGACCATTCCTAGCTAGGCTTGCGTCCTACAGTCAACAAGAGCTCTGATACCAATTTGTCACACCCATTTATCGACCAAATGGAATGCATACCCTTATGTGCGCCCAGAGATCAATCACACATAAGTTCACAAATTATAACAGAAGTATCATCACAAATGTTATTACATCACGAATATTTAAACACATAGTCTTAACACAAACGTAGCGGAAGTATAAATAAAAATTCTCTCGTGGTAGCTCCAGTCACAGGTACATTGACTGGTTGACAGCAAGACTAGTAATCTTCAGGGAAGTAGGCGTAGTAGTCACTATTACCTCCATCTGTTACCCATCCGGGATTTTTATCCAAGTAAGAGAAATAAACAAGCGTAAGTACATCTCGTACTCAACAAGTGTAACATGGGGTTCATGAGGCTCAAAAAGGCATATTCATTGGTTTATCAGCATGTAGCTTTTAGTTAGCAGGATTTTAGCATAACAATAACATCAAAATGTCTCAATATAAACATTAAACATATGATCCATGTGAAATGATTAACGAATAGCAAAAACATAATCATAAACAATTATTCAACTATTCCATAAGGGTCCAAGGCCACTCGTAACCGTGAGCACGGCTGTTATAACAGTTTTACACTCTGCAGAGGTTGTACACTTTCACTGTGAGTCGTGTTACCCAAATGCCCGGGTTAATTACTCCCAAAACACTACCAAGGTGAGCAGGCAGGGTAAACACTATGAAGTCTTTCGAAGGTTCGTCTAACAAGTTAGGGTCATTAGATTTCACTCGGCAAACAGATGTAGAGCCCTCCTTCCTGATGGCACAATAACACGCAGCCTATACACATGAGGACAGAGGCCGCACTATACCCGATTCATCAAGCCATTCTTACGCCATAAAGGAATACCTCTAACAAGCTAGAAAAGGTCCTTCTATATGACTAAAGCCAGAGCCATATAGCCCCCACAGTTGTACTGTAAATCCCGGATTGTCGCTTATAGATGAGTCCTTATGGAGAGCAATTAGAGCATCAAAAGTAACCCCATGCTCTAGTACCCTTAAACAGTAATAAAATCATCTTTTAATGTTTATTGCATATTCCATTAGTCAAATTACATGATCATTGTTTAAGCACTAGCCAAACTACTCAATGCAATATAATGGGTACCAAGGTAAAAGATCAATCGCTAAGTCATCCTTAACAAGGAATAAATGCATAATGATATTATTTGCATAAGGTGAATAGGACAACAAGGATAATCCCATGCTATACTTGCCTTGCTCAAACTGGTCCTGAAGATCTTGCTCGTAATAAAGCTCTTGATCTCCAACGAATTTCTCACCGTCTAAACTCGATCAACCAATATCAACAACACACATCCAGAGGCAATCATGCATAGACAAACAAGACTATAATTAGAACAATACACCAACAGTAAGAAAATAAAATAAAAAGTCTTTAAAATGAATCTACAACTTGCTAGGATCACACAGACGCGAAGATCACGAAAATCGGATCTAAAACGACAAAGTTATGAATTTCCAAAGATTTCCTATAGAAAAATAAATACTTTAATATAAACTTGAAAATAAATTATCTCAAACCTACTGTACAGTTCTATCATCATGTAGAGCTCGCAAATATGAATCTAACGCAATTTGAATGGATCAAATCGGAGCTAAAACGAAAATTCTACAACTAAAACAATCTGAATGGCAAAACTGTAAATATCAGAAAGCGTATTTTTCATTTACCGAGACGAAATACGTTTTCAACCGATCAAAGCGTACTCTGTGCTTTACGTTTTAGGACTGCGGGTTCTATACTTAAAAATTACAGGGTTTCTTTTGCAAAATCACCAGCGAACCGGTATCTTCTAATTCTAGCCGTTAGATTTAGATCGGACGGTCCAGATCGGATCGGGGAAAACGGGGCGGCGCTCCGGCCGGATTTGACCCCGACGGCGACTTCCCGCGGCGGCGCCATGGCCGGACTTGGCCTGAGCTCGTCGGAGCTTGTGAAGATGACCATACCGAGCACCAATCGCCAAACCGAAAGTACCAAAAGAAAGAACACATCACCGCGACCTTACCCCGCGCGAGAATGTAGCGGAAGAGCGATCGGAAGGCGACGGCTAACTCGTCAAAGCGGCGGTGGAGATGGAGCTCCGACGGTGACCTCCCCGGAAGGTCAAGGCTAGGTCTTAGCGGCTCAATGAGAAACAGGGAGTCTTGCGGTTCCGTTTTATAGCCCGGAGGCGTCGCTAAGTAAGGAAAGGAGGGAGATACGCGGCGGCTTCGGATCGGAGAAGAAGGAAACGACGGCGTCCGTTTTTGGAAGGCGCCGGAGGAAGAAGAAGGAAAAGTGAAACGGTCACTGACAGGCGGGACCCACCAGTCAGCGACTCAGGCGGAAAACACGGCCGACGCGAGCGCTCGCGCGGTGACGGGCCGTCGGCTGCGGCTTGGGCTCGGCCCAGGAGGAGAATGCGGGCGCGGTGAAGAGAAGCGGGCCGCATGCTAAGCAGGCCGAGGCGGCGGGCTGGACCAAAATCCGAATGAAAATGAATTTCCTTTCTTTTTCTTTTTCCAATTTTTTTTTTTTCAAATTCCTTTTTCAAATGATTTTTAAATCAAATTTGAATTTGAATCAAACCACTCATCTCAAAAATTCAAATGCAACAGCATGAGTGCACAAACATGTTTCTACTCTTATATTTGATTTTAAATTTATAAAAATTATTCTTATTCTAAATTTTGCATGCTTCACAAAAATAAATATAAAAATCATGTTTTTCCTATTTTTCTTCTTTTCAAATTTTTAGGGTGTTACACCACCCATAGCCCCCGAGCCAGGCGTGCCAGTGCCTATGACAGCATGGAAGATGCGGCGCAGGCGGCGTACCTGCACTACCATGGTCGACGTTTTGAGGACATGCAGAATGATCGCTACCGGTATCTTCCACGCTACGACTCAAGGGAGAAGACATGGGCGGTGTTGGCTCCTCCAGCTTCTGATCCCACCTTGGACACCACAGTGAGGCACCTCAGCGTCATGCAGGAGGTCAACGAAGCACTCAGGGAAGAGCTTCGTGCAGCGCAAAAATCTGAAAAACGCCTTCAGAACCAGATAGATGAGATGGCCGTTCAGCTAGGACAGCCTACCATTTACAAGAAGAAGACTAGGGTGTTCACCATGGTGGATCGCGCTCCTTAGATGTTTGCAGCCCCGCCTTGCTGAATGCGTTTTAGAATCGAGGGTCGTGTCAAGTTTATGTGTGGGTTGTGAACTTTTAATTGTCTTGTTGCTTGTGATGATGAACTTGAATGATTTGGAGTTTGTGTGATTGCAGGAACAGTGTGGGCTTGTCCACATGTTCTTTTTATCAAAACCTTAAGTTAGTGTTTGTTTAACTTAGTTGGGGTTTAAATTCTGCTTTTCTGCTGTGCTGTTCTCAGAGCAGTCTGCAATGTTTATCTCATATCTTTAAATCTCTATGTCCGAAAATTATGAAATTTTTGTGGAAAGAACTAGACTTGTGTACCTTTCATTTCCCACTGGAATCACCTCATTATCAATTCTGGTTTGAGAGATATGCCTGCTACAACCTGGCAAGTTTGTGCAGTCTGTAACCTAGAACAGAAATTGTTTAGCTCAGTTTTTTTTTATGATGTTGCCGTCTGTATCAGTGAAAAAGTTCTATACAAAAGTTGTAGCAGACTCTTTAAGCTTTCCAACGATGTATGCCACGCCTATTTTGGATTTCTGGAACTTGAGTTACACTCTAGTTTTCGGTCTGCTGTTGTAGACACTCGTCTAGAAATTTTCAGTTATGTTATTTACCTTTTGTAAATAATTTGTAATTTTGGGAGATCTCTAAAAGTATGCACATTTGATTGGAAACAGATGGCCGCCAGAGGAGGACGTGGCAGAGGCCGTGGCCGTGGTCGTGGACACGGAGCTTTGGTGGATCCACCTCCGCCACCGCCGGTGACCATTGAGCAGCTGATGGCCATGCAAGCGCAGCTCATGCAGACAGTGATGGACCGTCTCGGTGAGCAACCCGCAGGAGCACCCCCACTTGTGCAGGTCCGTGACAAGCGTGGTGAGTTTCTGAAAGGACGCCCACCTGTGTTCACACATGCCTCTGAACCTATGGAGGCGGATGACTGGCTGAGAGCTGTGGAAAAGCAGCTAAACATTGCACAGTGCAACGACTTGGAGAAAGTCTTGTACGCCTCAGGCCAACTCCAAGGAGCTGCTCAGGATTGGTGGGAGTCATTCCAGTATGGACGTCCAGAGAATGCTCCAGAGATCACATGGAAAGAGTTCACGGAGAGCTTTAGGTCCTATCACATCCCTGAGGGACTTATTGAACTGAAGCAAGAGGAGTTCCGGGCTCTCAAGCAAGGGTCCATGTCTGTGGCGGAATACCGCGACAAGTTTGCACAATTGTCGCGATATGCCCCGGCCGAAGTGGCTCGGGATTCTGACAAACAGCGCCGTTTTCTGAAGGGCCTGTATGATGGACTCCAGCTGCAATTGATGTCCAACAAATATGCCAGTTTCCAAGAGTTGGTGGACCGTGCCATTGTAATTGATAACAAGCGTAAGGAAATGGACCTCAAGAAGAGGAAGCTCCAGGGACAGGCGTCGGGTAGCAACCCTCGCCCGCGAGCTTTCCCGCAGCAGGGTTTTCAGCAGAGGAACCAAGGGCCACCCAACCAATGGAACAAAGGCCAGTACCCCCAGAGGAACCAGTACCAGCAACGCCCCCAGTACCCACCGCAGTTGGGTAATCAGAGTCAGCAGCGCCCCCAGCAACAGCAAGCTAGCAACCAAGCACCACGTCAGGGAGTGCCCAACAATGCCCCAATCAAGAGTGGCACCCCAGGCAACCCCAATGCCTGTTACAACTGTGGAGAGGTGGGACACTATTCGTACCAGTGCCCAAAGAAGCAAAACCGGCAGGCCCCGCAGAACCAGCAGAACAACCAGAGACTCAACGCTCGACCTCCGTTCACTGGCAAGGTGAATCATGTGTCGTCGGAATCAGCTCAGGAGGCGCCTGAGGTTATGCTGGGTACGTTTAGCGTCAACTCCATCTCCGCTACCGTACTTTTTGATTCCGGTGCCTCGCATTCTTTCATATCCCAAGCTTTTGTTAGAATGCATAGCATACCCCTGTGTGCCATGAAGGATCCCATGCTAGTAAATTCACCGGGGGGTAGCATGCCCGCAAATTATTGGAGCCCTTCTACTAGTATTTTCTTAAGGGGGGTAGCTTTCAAGGTAAATCCAATTGTTCTGAGAACCGCTGGAATTGACCTCATCTTGGGAATGGATTGGATGAAGCAACATAGGGCAGTGATACAATGTCAGGAGAAATCTGTGGTTGTGACATCTCCAAGTGGTGATAGAATTTGTGTCGAAGTGGAAGTGCAAGCTCAACCTACCGCCACCGTTAATCAGCTGAGCGATGTTGCTAACCAGGAGAACCAGGTGGTGGATGAATTCCCGGACGTGTTCCCCAATGAATTGCCAGGTATGCCACCCGATCGCGACATCGAATTCCTTATCGAGCTTTTACCTGGGACTGCACCCATAGCTAAGAGACCATATAGAATGGGAGTAAATGAACTAGAAGAACTAAAGAAACAAATTAAAGAATTGCAAGAGAAAGGTTTTATTCGTCCTAGTTCTTCACCTTGGGGAGCACCTGTTATATTTGTGGATAAGAAAGATGGCACACGAAGGATGTGTGTCGATTATAGGTCCCTTAATGAAGTCACAATCAAAAACAAGTACCCACTCCCTAGAATTGATGATTTATTTGATCAGCTGAAAGGTGCTTGTGTGTTCTCAAAAATTGATCTCCGTTCTGGATATCATCAACTAAAAATTCGTGCATCTGACATACCCAAGACAGCATTTACTACCAGATATGGCCTTTATGAGTACACAGTGATGTCTTTTGGACTGACAAATGCACCTGCATACTTTATGTATCTAATGAACAAAGTATTCATGGAGTACTTGGATAAGTTTGTAGTGGTATTCATAGATGATATCCTAATATTCTCCAAAAATGAAGAGGAACATGCTGAACACTTAAGGTTAGTCTTACAAAAACTCAGGGAACATAAATTGTATGCAAAAAGGAGCAAATGTGAGTTCTGGCTGAAAGAAGTATCTTTTCTGGGACATGTGGTCTCTAACGGTGGAATAGCCGTAGATCCCAGTAAAGTGCAAGATGTGTTGAATTGGAAAGCCCCAGTCAATGCTAGTGAAATCCGTAGCTTTTTGGGTTTGGCTGGATACTATAGAAGGTTTATTGAAGGGTTCTCTAAGCTAGCCAAGCCTATGACAGCCCTATTAGAGAAGAATGCCAAATTTGTTTGGTCAGACAAATGTCAGGCTAACTTTGAGGAGCTAAAGAAAAGGTTGACAACAGCCCCAGTGTTGACCCTACCTGATTTAAGTAAGAGCTTCTCTATTTATTGTGATGCATCTCGCCTAGGCCTTGGGTGTGTGCTTATGCAAGAAGGAAAGGTTGTGGCCTATGCATCCAGGCAGTTGAGAAAGCATGAATTGAATTACCCAACCCATGACTTGGAATTAGCCGCAGTTGTCCATGCTCTGAAAATTTGGAGGCATTATTTGATCGGACATAAGTGTGACATCTACACTGACCACAAGAGTTTAAAATACATTTTTACTCAGTCCGAGTTGAATTTAAGGCAACGTCGTTGGCTGGAATTGATTAAAGATTATGATCTGGAAGTGCATTATCATCCTGGAAAGGCAAATGTTGTTGCCGATGCACTTAGCCGGAAGAGCTATGCCAACGGACTTCAGTTGACATTTATACCAGCAGAGTTGCGAGCTGAAATAGAACATCTCAACTTGGGTTTTGTCAATAATGTAGTAGAATTGGCTATAGAACCTACATTGGAGCAAGAGATACGTACAGGTCAGTTGGAGGATGAGAAATTAAAGGAGATTGCTGAGCAGGTAGTGGTTGGAAAGGCACCAGGTTTCCGGCTGGATGAGAATGGTACTCTATGGTTTGGAAAAAGAATATGTGTACCTGAAGTGAAAGCTATCCGTGATATGATTCTGCGAGAGGCACATGATTCTGCTTATTCTATACACCCTGGAAGCACCAAGATGTACTTGGACCTCAAAGAGAAGTATTGGTGGTATGGTTTGAAACGGGATGTGGCTGAGTATGTGGCCATATGTGATACTTGTCAAAGGGTGAAGGCTGAGCACCAAAGGCCTGCAGGATTGTTGCAACCAATGAAAATACCAGAGTGGAAATGGGAAGAAGTTGGTATGGACTTCATTACTGGATTGCCCCGCACTCAACAAGGATATGATTCGATCTGGGTAATAGTGGATCGACTTACTAAGGTAGCCCACTTCTTGCCAGTCAAAACCACTTATAGCGGTGCAAAGCTAGCGGAGTTGTATATGGAGAGAATAGTATGTCTACATGGGGTTCCCAAGAAGATCGTATCTGACCGAGGAACTCAGTTTACGTCACATTTTTGGCATAAGGTACACAGTGCTTTGGGAACCAAGTTGAATTTCAGTTCGGCGTATCATCCCCAAACTGATGGGCAGACCGAAAGAACCAACCAAATCTTGGAAGATATGTTGAGAGCTTGTGCTTTACAGTATGGTACTAGTTGGGATAAGAGTTTGTCATATGCTGAGTTTTCATACAACAACAGTCACCAGAAAAGTCTCAAGATGGCGCCATTCGAAGCTTTATATGGGCGAAAGTGTAGAACACCTCTATTCTGGAATCAGACAGGTGAAACCCAAGTGTTTGGACCTGATGTCCTACGCAATGCAGAGGAACAAGTGAGGATGATCAGGGATAATTTGAGAGTAGCACAGTCTAGACAGAAGAGCTATGCTGATATCCGAAGGAGAGAGTTGAGTTTCAAAGAAGGTGACTATGTGTATTTGAAAGTGTCACCGATGAGAAATGTGAGAAGATTCAATATGAAGGGCAAGTTAGCACCGAGATATGTGGGACCTTTCAAGATTCTAGAGAGACGTGGAGAAGTGGCTTATCAATTGGAATTACCAGAAAGTTTATCAGGTGTGCATGATGTGTTTCATGTTTCACAGTTGAAAAAGTGTTTGCGGGTACCAGAGGAGCAGATTCCCTTGGAGGAGCTTACTGTTAAAGAAGATCTCACGTATGAGGAGTATCCGGTAAAGATTCTTGAAACTGCAGAAAGAGTTACCAGAAGCCGCACTATAAAGATGTGCAGAGTGCAATGGAATCGTTATTCAGAAGATGAGTCTACGTGGGAAAGAGAAGAAGATCTGAGAAAGTCTTATCCACAGCTTTTTGAGTAAGCATCATCCAATCTCGAGGACGAGATTCTCTTAAGGGGGGTAGAATTGTAACACCCTAATTTTTGCATTATTTCAAAATAGAAAAAAATTTGATTTAATTATGTATTTGTTTGTGCATTCAAATTTAGGGAATAATAATTTTGTGAAAGTAAAATCAATCATAAGGTTATCAACTCCTTGATGCACTCATGCTGTTGCATTTTATTTTTTTCTCGTGATGAATGGTTTTATTCAAATGCCAAAAGGATTTGCAAATCATTTGAAATTGGATTTGGAAAATCAATTTAGAAAATGTAAAGGAAATTCTATTCCTTCTCCTCCCTCCCTCCATTTCGGCCCGTTGGCCCAACTCCCTCAGCCCGCTCGGCTTTCCCACTCTTCCCTCCCCCGCACTCGTTCTCTTGGGCCGCGGCCCAGCCCAACCGAGCCGGCGACCGTTGCTGCGCCCCACTCCCTTCTTCCGTGTCGCTGACAGTCCGGGCCCACCCGTCAGCATCTCCATCTCTCCCTTGCCGTTGCAGCGGACGCACGCGCCGGCCGAAACCGCCGCCCCGCGCCCACGATCTTCGCGTCGTGGGAGCGTCTCCGCGCCCCAGCTCGATAAAACAGGGCTCCTCACCCGTCACCGCTCCCCCTGCTACTCCTCACTTCCCTCCTCTCTCAAACTCGCGGAGAAACCACCGAGCGGCGACCGTCGGAGCCGCCGCCGTCGTTGCCGTCGATCACCACAGCCCTCGCTTCGCCTTTGTCACCGTTTTTTTTTGCCGTGGTGAGCTTCGCCATCTTCTCCTCTCTCTCCGAGTTCTTTTGGTTCATCTTAGCGTGGCCTTTTGAGCCCTATCCGTGAGCGCCAACGTGCTCGTCGTCGCCGGCCATGGAGGCCACCACGCCAGCCGTGGCTCCCGGCCGCGTTAAAGGTCCAGGAGAGGTCGCCTTGATCTTCTCTTTCTCCCGGTGACCTCAGTTTTCGAAATGATGACCCGTAGGGACCCAACCGCGTCTGCCGGCGAGTTTCTCGCCGCCGGCAATGGCGGACCGCCGCGGCCGTCCCTGTTCCGGCCGCCGGAATCCTCTTTCTCCCCCCCTCTTTTAAATCTGAGCCGTCGAGATCTAATCCAACGGCCAGAGATGGCCGATACCCCTTCGCGGGTCTTTTTGCTAAAGAGACCCCCACTTTTGTGATTTTGAACCCGCAGTCCTCGGCCATTTGAATAAATCCGAATTTTGATTTATTTTAAATCTGAAAATAGTTTGATCTATTTACAGAATTGCCACTGCAGTAAAACGTGTATAAAATCATCGTTTTAGCTCCGATTCGACCCGTTCAACTTGCGTTAGTTTTGTAATTTCGTAATCTACGCATTAGTGCTACTGATGGACCTGTTAGAAGCTTTTAAGTTTCTCGATTGAGTCTAGTTTAGTAGCTAGTTTTGGAAACTTGCTTAGCGCGTAACTTTTGCGTTTTAGCTCCGTTTTTCGTGCAATTCGCGTCAATGTGATCGTAGCGAGATGTAGATGATTTTGGTAAACATTTTATTCAGATTTATTTATGGTTGGTGTACTGTTCTAATAGTAGCTATGTTTTGCTTGTATGTCTGCTCCGAATTGCGTGTTGTACTTTGTGTCGTTCGAGTTCAGACGGTGAGGAGTACGTCGGAAATCCGGACGCGTGCGAGGAGCAGCAGGACCAGCAGCAGTTCATGAACCAAGGCAAGTATAGCATGGGCCTTCCTTGATTCCTATTCATTATATAATCTACTCATTATGCATGTGTCTAATATTGCTCGACTATAAGGACATCCTAGCCATTTATGACTTATATCTCGATACCTATGGGTTTTATTGCATATGGGTAGAATGCTAGTGCTCTATTCAAACATGATCAATACTATGATTAATGGAACAAACGGATAAACATGATGGTAATGATTGAAATATAGGGTGATGGTGCAAATGATGTCGATCATGTTGCCCTAAACTCTCCGTAAGGACTTGTCTGTAGGGCAAAAGCTGGGACATACAGTGCAACCGTGAGAGTCATATGGCTCTGACTTTAGCTCAGTAATATGATCTTTTCTAGCTTGTTAGAGGTTACCCGAAAAGGGCGCAAGAGGGGCTTGCCACTTTGGGTATAGAACTGCCTCTGTTCTGATGTGTATAGCCTGCGGGAATTGTGCCATCGAAAGGGGGGTTCTCTATATCTGCCTGCCGAGGAAACCTCGCGGCCCTAACATGTTAGAAGAGGCCTATGGAAGGCTTCATAGTGTACCCTGCCTGCTCACCTTGGAAGTGTTAGGGGGTCGACGGGCCCCGGGCATACGGGTAACACGACTCACGGGTAAAGATGCACAACCTCTGCAGAGTGTTAAAACTGTTATAACAGCCGTGCTCACGGACACGAGCGGCCCGGAAAACTCACAGAATAAATGGTTACTTGATATGTGGATGAACTATGATGATGATGATGATGATGAGATCACACTGTTGCTTTCTCTTCTTAATTCTAGTAGTGGATCTTGTGGGTTAAATGGGAGCTTGAGCATAACTTAATAATGCTTAATAATGAAATGTTGATCTACTAAAAGTGCTAACTGCAGTCAACCGTGTCTATCCTTTTTGAGCCTCATGAATCCTCATACTATACTTGCGGAGTACAAATGTACTCACACTTGTTGCTATATTGTTTTTGGATAAAAATCCCGGATGGGTAACAGATGACAGTTTCTACGAGGACTTCCCGGAAGATTTCTAGGTTTGAGTCAACCAGTCGTCCTTCCCTGTGGATCAGACACTACGCCTGAGAGTTGCTATTTACTTTCCGCTTGTTATGTAAGAACTACGTGATGTAATAACGTTATGTATGTACATGGTGATGATACTTTTGTTAATTTGTCAGCTTATGTGTGCGACTATTCCTAGGGCGCACATAAGATGTATGCACTCTATATTGTCCTTTAATTGGAGTGTGACAGAACCATATAGCACCACACAAGCATCCATACAATCATACATGAAGCAAACAATAGATCTATATTAGAACAGTACACCAATCATACAAAAATAAGTAAAAGAGTTTGAAACATGATTCTACGCATCGCTACGAACACAAAGTCGTGAAAAGCACGCTAATCGGAACTACGGTTGAAAAGATACAACTACCGATAGATTTACCCATAAAACTATTAGCTTCATGTATCTTAATGGTATAAAAACATATATAAGATATTTTATAGAGATTATAATTTAAGTCAAATTTAGATTCGAATTATAAAACTAAAGTAAAACAAATCATATTTTATTTACAAAAATCAGTTGTATAATTGTTATTTAAGATATGATTCAAACCATGAAATTCCAATATTAGTGACATGATAAACACTGTTACAAATGCGTAGATCTCGTTGCTATGAATCTAACGTAACTTGAATGTCTCAAAACGGAGTTGAAACGTAGAAGATATGAAATAAACAAGATTTCCTCTATTAAAATAATAAATTAAATCTAATCATGAATTTTAAAAGTTGAAAACCTACTTAACAGTAGTATTAACATGTAGATTATGAAATTACGAACCTAACGCAAGTTCAACGGATCAAATCGGAGTTAAAACGGAGAAGTTATGATTAAAACAAAATCAGTGGCAATTCTGTAAATAGCTGAAAACGTAATTTATTCTTAACCGAAACAAAATACGCTTTCAAATGAAGAAAACAAAATCTGTAAACATGTTTTGGACTGCGGGTTTATTTTTCAAGAATACAGGGACGGCGGCGGACTTACTTGTTGCCGAGGAGAGTATGGCCGGGCTAGGCAGCGCGACGGCGACGGCGACGGCGAGAGAAAGAGGAGAAAAATATAATTTAATACACCAGAGATTTCCCAAACTAGGGGCTCCTCTTACGGTAGTTTTGGTGTGCTTTGCCCAAGATATAGGTACGTATATATAGGGAGAAAAACTCTCCACCTCCACATCAACTAGCGATATGGTGCTAATTGACGTTGCACCATCCACCTCCGCTAATAGGTCTAAGTAATTATTTAAGCCCATTAGTAAATAAATGTATGGGCCTTTAAGATTTATTAGGATTATTGCACATGGGCTTTGAGCGTTGGGGAAAATGTGTGATTTATTATTTTCGGAATTAATTATTTTCATGGATAAAATAATTCCAGAAAAGTCTAGAATTATTATTTAAGCCGCGAAAAATACTCCGAAAGCTCCGAAAATTCGAGAAAAATTCCGAGATACATTATGAAACATGAGGAACCCAAATAAAATATTTGGAGCTCATAATAAGATAATTTGGAGCATCTAAAAATTAGATTACGCTCACAGACAAGTGGAAACAAGCTACAGAAAAAGTTAGAAAAAATTCCGAGAAGTTTGTAGAGGTTGATTGACGGATGAGAAACAAAGAATTTGATTGTAGAAAAATGATATATGTATATCGGGAAAGAAAAATTGACCTAAACGCATTTTGAAAGAACAACTTGAATTTATTTTATTCTTTGGTCAAAACCAAGCAATACAAAAACACAAATGCATCAGCATGAATGCATCAACAAGTTGCTAAACCTTATGATAAATTTCAATTTAGTGAAAAATATTATTTCCCTATGTTTTTATGAGCACAAAAATTCAAAATTAACTCATTTTAGCTCTATTTTCAAAGAAGCAAATTTTAGGGTGTTACATCAATGTTCCCTCAAATGCATGAAGTACTAAATGTAGACTAATTACATGCTTGTCGGCACAGATTAGGTGTAATTTACGAGACGAATCTATTAAGCCTAATTGATCCAAGATTGGAAACTTTTTGTCAAATAAGACAAAAGTGCTACAGTGTTTTTTAAACTTTAACTCATCCAACCAAACACCCCCTTAGGAGATCAAATACAATCGTAATATCACCGTGCAAGTAACATAGCTTGTGAGATACTTTATGCGGTCCTTGTGAATAATAAGAATGAATAACCATTCGATGAAGATCTGCAGGAGAAGGTGTCACACCCCAAAATTTCCAATTTTGGGTTGTGCATAGAAAACCCTAACTACAATAAATATTTTAATATTTGGATAGAACTTGTCAACATTAGTTTTGATTTTCATATATTTTATTAAAGAAAAATGGTGTTTTTCGATTATTTTGGAATTAACTTGACGGGATTTGGTTGATGTGATGCTTGTTTTGGTGTTTATGAGTGCAAACGGTTTAAGAGTACGATAGAGCGACGTTTCTTTCTCTTTGGTAAATTTTTCTGATTCGTTTTGAATTAAAATTCCATCTTCCGTGAACTTAATCTTTTTCCTTGATCTTTTCACCGATCTTTCCATGAGCTCAAACCCATTTAGTTGAGTTCCTTATCCTTTCCAATGTCTCCAGAATTTTTTTGGTGATTTTTCTGAGCTCTGAGCTATTTTTCGCGGCTTAAAAGGTAATTCTAGATATTCTGGAATTATTTTAATCCTAAAATTATATAATTAAAAAATATCTCAATTTTCTAAAAATTCCAAACCCTACACCTATATATATGCCAGCGTAGCCCTCGACGCGTTGGTTCCAAAAGTACAGGCCGTTTCGCGAGCCGCCACTCCTATCAACGCAGATCGGATGCTGAAGTTTGACGCAGCTAGGGTTCCGGTGAACTCTTCGACGACCTTTTCCAGCCAAACCTTTGCGTTCGGGTGAATTCCACCTCCACCACCACCACGAGGTTTGTCTCGTCGATCTCTACACCATAGTCTCTTTCTTTTCATGAATCCGTCGCCGTTTGACCCATTCTCCTTTGTTTTCCTTTTTTTCTGGTGTGTTTTCCGGCGAGGTTCACCATGGCCAGCACCACTTCCTCCTTCGTTTCCGGCCAGCTCTGGTCTTGTGCGCGCCACCAGTCGTCTTTGGGCTAGCTGCGCCCTAGCTCTGCGCGCCGCCGTTGAACCGCGCCCCGGCCCCAGCCCCGTGCAGTGGACAAGTGTGGCCGCCGCGTCGCCGTGGTTGTCGTTCGGTCACCACGCGCGTTCTGGTGTGGCTTCCCTGCAGACCCAGCGCCTGGCCGCGGGCGGGCGCCTCCGCGCCGTTGGCTTCTCAGCCTGGCCATCCCCAGGCCCCTGCTGGACTCCCTTCTGTCGTGCGTGGGCAGCAGCAGCAGTCAGCCACGCCTCCACGTTCTGCACATGTGCCCAAGGTAGGAGATGAAGTAATTACAAGTTTGCCACTAGTTAGTATAATCCCCGTCGTTTAATCGTTTTAAGTCCGTTTCGAGTCGTTCAAGTTGCATTAGATTCGTGTCGACGCGCTCTACGTAGTAGTGCTGATGTATATCGTGTCACCCAATTATGAATTTATTGATTTACATGCAATTTGATTAATATTTATTTAATGCATTTCTAATTAAAAGTAACCTAGTGTAGTAACTCGTTCTTGTGATTTTGCGATCGTGCCAACCGAAGCTACATGTTATCGGTGTAGACGTGTTACATGCTAGTCATATATAAATTAAATATTAATTCAATTAACATGGAATTAGTTCTATGATTAAAAGCAATCTAGGTTTGTAAATCCGTTCTCGTTGCAATAGTTTCGTAGTGTCGCGCTCTATACAGTAGCGATAGTTTTTATGATGTCACTCAAGTATGAATTTATCTATTTATATGATGTCACTCAAGTAGCGATAGTTTCTTTGATTTCTTGAGACACACGCTGGTTTAAGTTTGGCCAAATTTATAGTAAATAATATAGCATTTATGTCTCCAAATAAATTTATTATAAAAATATATTCTATAACTAATCTAATGATATTTATTTTATATCATGAATGTTAGTATACTTTATATAACTTTGGTCAAAGTTCAAACTAATTGGCTCCTCAAAAAATGATAATTGCATTCTTTTGCTGACTGAGGGAGTACATTACTAGTGGATAGACCGACAAACAACACAACTGCGAGATCCCCATTTCTATGTGTTCTCTGATATGTAACACTATTGCATTTGTGTAAGCTCTCTTAATATATAATTGTTTTTTATATATTCAGCCTTTGAAGGTGTAGATGTTGTTTTCCACACAGCCGCTGCGGATCCTAGCAAGAACATCTTGCAACTTCACTACAAGGTCAACGTGATCGGTGAGTATTACAAGAATATATAATCCAACCATGGACAGTAGGACACTATGCATGCCATCACACTAAATGACAAATTAAAGCTATTGCATACCTAGTACACTGCCACTATAATCCTTTCTCTAATATGTGGTGGTACTCTGTTCCATACAAAGCACATTGTGTTTCACAAAGTTCGTTTTTAGTATTCGTTTTGTCGCTGGAGTTTTTTTAAAAGATACATATATATTGGTTTCCTTCTTGTATATGTTTGTTTAGCTAAAATCCATCCATCATCAAGATATATACGACCAACCAATCCGCAAGAATAAATATGTTTTCATTCACAGAAGTAGCATTAAGGAGAGCTAATTAAATGTACTAATTATCTATTTAATGCTATACCAACACAGGAACGAAGAATGTAATTGATGCTTGCAAGATATGCAAGGTGAAAAGGCTTATACACACCAGTTCTAGTGCTGTTGTGTTTGACGGCGTTCATGAACTTTTTGGTGTAAATGAGTCATTGCCATACCCAGAAAAGGTTACACCAGGCCATAAGATTTACTGAAAAAAACATTATATACATATTATGATATCTTAGATATTAATAATCAGGCACACACTTAATGTTTTATAGTACCTACGCTGCATCTTTTCTCTTCTGCTAGCTATGATTCACAAGACGAGAAGGTATGGAGAGAGGTTTAATTTTGGCATGTTGTCTGTACTATTTTGCTTAGAATATCTTCTGGTCACACAAATTAGTAAAGTACAGTGTAAAGTCATGTATACATTTTTGACCACGCACTTTTTTATTGGCAGTTTCCTGATGCATATTCACAAACAAAGGCAGAAGCAGAGAAGTTGGTCATCAAGGCCAATGGCATTAATGACCTTCTAACGTGTTGCTTACGTCCTGGTTCCATATTTGGCTCAGGTGACATAATGATACCAACTTTGGATCGTTATGGATGGACGCATGTAAGGGACTCTATGCTATGGTTAATATTATAGAACTAACAAGAAAAATTTAATTATACAAACATTTTGGATCACAAACAAACAATAGCTATATTTAGTATTGGACATTGACACTACTGAGTGATGCCTCTGCAACATTGCATGAGTTACATAAAATTAATGGCAAAACCGAGATAGGAGAGGACAGAGGGACGCTCATTTTTTGGAGAGGAACGGGCATGCATGATGAGCAAGCAAGCCGGCCCTAAATCCTCTTTCTTGTTCTCCCCTGTGCTGCTTCTTTTCTCCTTTGCCTAAATAGAGAGAGAGGCAGCGGCCGGGCTGGGCAAGCCTCCGTCATGGGAGAGAGAGAGAGGTACAAGGAAAAGAGAATAAAAACAGGAAAAAACCGACTCGATCATGGCTCATAATGTGGCAGAGTACTGTGTAGCACATCTTTTTTCTTCCTTATTAAACTCTGTGACAAAGCTTAATTTTGTTATCTAAACTTAAAACAATATAATGTGTATGAGTATCCAAACAAAATACATTCGATACAAGCTCTATGTATCCATAATATCCGATCATCCATCCAAGAGATAATAAAAAAGATAACTTTTGGCCTTCTTCTAATGTACCTTGTCAATCACAAATAAAATATTTAGTCCATATTAAAACCATATTTATTCTTTATGTATTCCTATGTGTTATAGCTAATTTGCAAAAAAATTGCTATAAATAAACACTTTGTGGAACCGAGACAGTACAAAATATAACAACAATTTTCCTACAAACATGGCCCAAATCGCCACAAAATAAACTCTTTGGAGTTTAGTTCATCTCTTATTTTTCTTGCTGAACTGAGGCCTAAATTTCCATGTATAGTGTTAATAGTTTCCAGGCTATAGCGATACTTTTGAAACCAGACCAATTAATAATAGTACTGCTTAATAATACAAAATTAAGAAAAATAATTCAAATTGTCATAGCTATCAATGGCACCATTAAGTTTGTTTAACTAATTTGGAGCCAATGAAAGAACTAATATATAGAAAGGTTTAGGATTGATTAGTATTTCAATAAACAGTCTAACTAGCATAATATGTTGCAGCTTACCATTGGTGATGGAAAGAATTGGGATGATTTCGTGTATGTTGAAAATGTTGTACATGGTCATCTCTGTGCTGATAAGACCCTTTCTACTATTGAGGGCGCAAGAACAAGTGGAGGAAAAGTATGTTCTTACTAATGGAAACACATATTTCATCTATAAGTTATTATATCATGACATATTTGTACTTTTTAGGCATACTTTATAACTAATATGGAGCCAATGAATATGTGGGACTTCACATATCTTATTCAAGAAGAACTTGGATACAAAAGGTGTCCATTCTATGGTTATATGCTTATATCAATAAAGCACTGTTATTTCATAGTGTAGTTTACAAAATAGCTATTCCTTGTGCACCAAGATTCATTTCATCCATTTTGTTTTGTCCCATTTTACAGAAAATTTCATATATTGCATTGGACGCCTAAGTCTAGTTGTAATCCTCTTAGAAAATTGTAGTTCTTTTATAGTAATTTTGTAGTCCACATGATGTAGAACATTACTTACAATGGTAGTATTTCACACATATGGAAATTTAAGCAACACATAACCAAATTACTTATTGCATTCCTTGGTTTACAATATTGGCATTTGAACTTAATTCATTTCATATTTGAATGATTGTAGTATGTCAATAACTGATATTTTTACTTCCCTGCAAAAAAATGTGGACATGCCTATATATTACAACACTTTTATGGTTCCCCAATTAAAATATATACTTATGTCTCTAAAGTATTATCCATGCTTCTAGTTTGTGTATTTATGGTGCAACACTTTTGTTCATTTATACTAAAATTTATTTATTTTCCATCAATTCTTCATTAATTAGAACTATTTATTTTCTGTGAAGTACGTGTACATCATAAATATAATGTAGAGAAGAGGTTCAATTTGGAACTATTTTCTCCATTTGTAATTTGCACTAAATAATTGGTTTTATTTTTGGCTTTTCCATTATTATCATGATACATATAAGTGCTTATCTTGCTCCTGATACATATTTTATTTTGTTTAAATTGAATATATATTTTTCATACTTAGTAGAAATGATACAAAATAATTCGAATTGCTAATATATGTTGAATATTTTTTAGAGTATCCAAGATAAGGATACCTACAATTGTTATGAAGCCAGCAAGCTATTTGATAGAGTGGGCATATAGGGTTGTTTTCTCTCATTTTGGAATTTGTCAGCCTCAAATGCTAATACCGGCAAGGATTAGATATGTAACACTCAATAGAACATTTAGTTGTAACAAAGCTATCGAAGAACTTGGCTACAAACCTATTGTGACACTACAGGTTCTAAACTTAAACTCTTTTTCTATTATCTTCATATTTTCTCTATTTGCAACTCATTTTTATATTTAAAATGCTGATACACTTTTGATTTCTAACTTATGGTCCAGGATGGTTTAAAGAAAGCAGTCAAATTGTATATTCAATTGAGGAATAAAGATTTATCTAAGAGATACTAAAGGTATGAATTTCAACATCAATTGCCCATGTACTCTCGTTATATATCATCCTTGATGTATAAAGTACATCCTTCTAGATCTGCAATGTATAACATATACACTGCCAATAATTTTTCTAACAATTTTAGATGAAAGCACAACTAAACGAGGCACAAATTAGTGAATACCAAAATGTGCTTATGAGAGCTAAGTAGCAAATTACAATAAATTAGGTAGTTTTGATTCTACCTGCAAAAGTATTATACTATTACTAGAAAAATAGTATGTTGAATAATATTTTTTCAACTCCATATTATAGTAGTGACCAAGATATCTATGGTTCAAGTTTGATATGCATGATCTTAAAAAGTTGCTACCCCAAAATATTATAAAAATTATGATACAACATCAATCCCACTACGTACTACACCAAGCACTAAGATTTTCTTTTTAGAAAAGAACTATGTATTCAGAAAATAAATAAGTTAGGGCTAACGGGTGAGCTAAGCATCGTGTACGTAGGTTGTGTATGCTAACTGTACAGTGTACACATATCTTTCATAGCTTTGTGTGAAATATTAGAACATTATAATTATGATTCTACTGATTCTCACTCTATCTGAGTTAAAGTGTCATTGATTCATTGTGACATCTGATGCTTTTCACAGTTGTGATGTAAGACAACTCTATGAAGAATGTCCTAAGCCAAAGCCAGAGGTGATGATGTCTCCATTAATGAAAAATGTCTGGTTTGTCTCCTTTATTATATCTCGGAAAGCTATGTAATGAACCGTAAATTAGTTTTGGGCAAGGATCAACTATAACACTCAAATGGCCACACAAGTATTTATGTTATATCTGGAACGTAGATGATAATGTATTTGCTTTTATGTTCCTTTGATCTTGTGAAATGTAAAGTTAACGTCATCATAACTACTATCCGCGTATGGCACACACTCAATGGTGCAATATCACAAGTGTAGCACCCGGTTTTAAGAACAAAACCAGATACACACCATATGTGAGCCCAGGAAGTCAAATCTCACATATAGCTACAAATAAAGGTAATATCAAATGACAATGCTTAATATATAACGTACTTATTATAAAAGATATAACCTTAGATAGCAAACAGCGGAAAGACAACTCCGGTCTTCAGGTGAAGACTCCACTCCACAGGGACAACTGACTGGTTGATCACAAGTCTGTCTGCTCCAATTTTTAGAAATCTAGTACCCATCCGGGATTTTTATCCAAAAATAGAAAATAAACAAGCGTGAGTACATTTCGTACTCCACAAGCATAACATGAGGATTCATGAGGCTCAAAAGGCAGACACGGTTTACTGCATTTAGCATTTTAGTAAGTCAGCATTTTATCATTGGTTAACATCAACTTATGCTTAGGCTCCCAAATTAACCCACATGATCACATACTAGAATTAATAGAGTTATTGATCAACATTATATCATCATCATCATCATTATCATAATACCATCATAGTTCACCATGAACAACATCATAAGTAACCAGTTATTCTGTGAGTTTTCCGGGCCGCTCGTGACCGTGAGCACGGCTGTTATAACAGTTTTAACACTCTGCAGAGGTTGTGCATCTTTACCCGTGAGTCGTGTTGCCCATATGCCCGGGTTAATTACTCCCATAACACTTCCAAGGTGAGCGGGCAGGGTACACTATGAAGCCTTCCATAGGTCTCGTCTAACAAGTTAGGGCCGCGAGGTTTCCTCGGCAGGCAGATATAGAGAACTCCCCTTTCTGTGGCACAATTCCCGCAGGCTATACACACAAGAACAGAGGCAGTTCTATACCCAAAGTGGCAAGCCCCTCTTGCGCCCTTTCGGGTAACCTCTAACAAGCTAGAAAAGATCCTATTACTGAGCTAAAGTCAGAGCCTGTAGCACCCGGTTTTAAGAACAAAACCAGATACACACCATATGTGAGCCCAGGAAGTCAAATCTCACATATAGCTACAAATAAAGGTAATACCAAATGACAATGCTTAATATATAACGTACTTATTATAAAAGATATAACCTTAGATAGCAAACAGCGGAAAGACAACTCCGGTCTTCAGGTGAAGACTCCACTCCACAGGGACAACTGACTGGTTGATCACAAGCCTGTCTGCTCCAATTTTTAGAAATCTGGTACCCATCCGGGATTTTTCCAAAGTATTGAAAAAAAATAAACAAGCGTGAGTACATTTCGTACTCCACAAGCATAACATGGGGATTCATGAGGCTCAAAAGGCAGACACGGTTTACTGCATTTAGCATTTTAGTAAGTCAACATTTTATCATTGGTTAACATCAACTTATGCTTAGGCTCCCAAATTAACCCACATGATCACATACTAGAATTAATAGAGTTATTGATCAACATTATATCATCATCATCGTCATCATTATCATAATACCATCATAGTTCACCATGAACAACAACATCATAAGTAACCAGTTATTCTGTGAGTTTTCCGGGCCGCTCGTGACCGTGAGCACGGCTGTTATAACAGTTTTAACACTCTGCAGAGGTTGTGCATCTTTACCCGTGAGTCGTGTTACCCGTATGCCCGGGGCCCGTCGACCCCCTAACACTTCCAAGGTGAGCAGGCAGGGTACACTATGAAGCCTTCCATAGGCCTCTTCTAACAAGTTAGGGCCGCGAGGTTTCCTCGGCAGGCAGATATAGAGAACCCCCCTTTCGATGGCACAATTCCCGCAGGCTATACACATCAGAACAGAGGCAGTTCTATACCCAAAGTGGCAAGCCCCTCTTGCGCCCTTTCGGGTAACCTCTAACAAGCTAGAAAAGATCCTATTACTGAGCTAAAGTCAGAGCCATATGACTCTCACGGTTGCACTGTATGTCCCAGCTTTTGCCCTACAGATAAGTCCTTACGGAGAGTTTAGGGCAACATGATCGACATCATTTGCACCATCACCCTATAGTTCAATTATTACCATCATGTTTATCCGTTTGTTCCATTAATCATAGTATTGATCATGTTTGAATAGAGCACTAGCATTCTACCCATATGCAATAAAACCCATAGGCATCAAGGTATAAGTCATCAATGGCTAGGATGTCCTTATAGTCGAGCAATATTAGACACATGCATAATGAGTAGATTATATAATGAATAGGAATCAAGGTAGGCCCATGCTATACTTGCCTTGATTCACGAACTGATGCTGGTCCTGCTGCTCCTCGCACGCGTCCGGATTTCCGACGTACTCCTCACCGTCTGAACTCGAACGACACGAAGTACAACACGCAATTCGGAGCAGACATACAAGCAAAACATAGCTACTATTAGAACAGTACACCAACAATAAATAAATCTGAATAAAATGTTTACCAAAATCATCTACGTCTCGCTACGATCACATTGACGCGAATTGCACGAAAATCGGAGCTACAACGCAAAAGTTACGAGACATTTACTATTCCAAAAGCTAGCTAATAACTAGATTTATTTGAGAAATTCAAAAGCTATTAACAGGTCTAACAGTAGCACTATTGCGTAGATTATGAAATTATGAAACTAACGCAAGTTGAACGGGTCAAATCGGAGTTAAAACGACGATTTTATACACGTTTTACTGTAGTGGCAATTCTGTAAATAGATTGAAAACATTTCGGAATTAAAATAATTCGAAATTCTGAAAATTCTTTGGAACCGAGGACTGCGGGTTAAATAGATGAAAGAAGGGGGTCTCTTTAACAAAACGAACCCCGAAGGGGTATCGAGCCCTCTGAGCCGTTGATCGGATGATGGACGGTTGGGAAAGAAAGGGGGGGGGAAAGAGAGACAGCCGGCCATCGGACCCAGAGAAGAAGACGGCGGCGCCGCCATGGAGCTCGCCGGGGCTGCTCGGCCGGGCACTCCAGGGCTCAAATCGCCAAACCAAATACATAGGGAGGATGCGGAGGGGATGGGGGTTCCGTTTTTGCCACAAACGCGGCCGGGGAAAGGCCCGAGGGGCACCCGCCATGGCCGGCCCGGAGGGGCTCGTCGGAGCTCGCGTAATCCGGTCCTAGAGGCCACCAAACATCGAATTGGAGGTACAGGGAGAGGGAGGGGAGCACGGGGAGTCTCACCACGGCTTCAAACGGGACGGGGACGGCTCGGAGAAGACAACCGACGCGGTGGGGCGGACGATGCTCCGGTGGTGCCTTGCTGCGGCTCTATGGCGTAGCGAAACCGAAAGAGAGAGGGTTGGAGTGGGAAAGGAGGGCGGAGCCGGGTCGCGCTGCCCTATAAAAAAGGCCCGAGGTGCGGGGGACGCTCCCACGTCGCGCGGAGGTGGGCGCGGGCGTCGGACGGCGGTTGCTCGGCCGAGAGAGGGAGAGCGGAGGTTGGAGAAGGCGCCGACACGTGGGCCCGGTGCGTCAGCGACACTGAAGAGGAGAGGGGCAACGACTGCTGGCGAAGTGGGCTGGGCCGCGGCCCAAGAAGGAAGGCACGGGCGAGAATTGCTGGGCCGGCCGGGAATCGGCTAACAGGCCGAAATCGAGGAGAGAAAGAGAACGGGAAAGAATTTTATTTTTTCCTTTTTAAATTCTAAATTGATTTTTCCAAAACCAAATTTCAAATGATTTTTAAACCTTTAAGCAATGGAATAAAAAGCAGTCACCACAATAAATAAAAATGCATCGGCATGAGTGCATCAACATGTAACTAACCTTACGATAAATTTTAATTTCACAAAAATTTATTATCTCCTATATTTGAATGCACACTCAAATACATAAATAAATCAAATTTATCTATTTTTGAAACAATGTAAAATTTAGGGTGTTACAATTCTACCCCCCTTAAGAGGAATCTCGTCCTCGAGATTCGAAAGATGGTTATCAAAGAGATGTAGATGCTCTGCTTTTGGATCTTCTCCATTTTCTCACAAGATCACACTGTAGCTTGCACGTTGTTACAACCTTGCTCCTAATAGCTTGATCAACTCTTAAGCACAATTTCTTAGTCCTTTACGTCATTCCCTCCAATTGACCTTTGCAATTCCTTTTGTTCCAAGGTGATACACTTTGTAGTATAGGAGACATCACTCAAATTTCTCACACAACTCAACCTTGGTGTCGCCGAGCCTCCCTAGCACACTATTTATGCTAGGAGCATCGGCAACAACTTTTGCTTCTCCGGGTAATAACACACTTTCATGTTATAATCCTTGATCACTCTAATTCATCGATGGTCTCACAAGATCAAAACCAACTTAGTGAAGATATCCTTTAGATTCTTACGGTCCTTGTAGATGTCCCATATCTCCTTGCCTTGTCATTGTTGCTGACTTGTCTTGGGTATGGTGAAGTTCAAACACCCAACTGTGCTTGATGGTGACTTCTCAACCCTAGGGATAACTAATTCTTTCAGGTGGAGTACTTGAATGTAAGAAACCTTCATCTTGTCACTTCTTTACTCGGCTACCCCCTTAAGAGAGATCAACTAGGGGACAACAAGGGTAGCTTGCATCTTCTTCCAAGTGAGTTAACCATCATAATGACCTTCTGATATCCCACGGAAACTCATGTGTATAAATAAGAACAAGAAGTCTGAAATTCCTCGTGAGTAGAAAAACAGCAGCGCAGGAAAGAAGCTGTAACTCCTATTCTATTAATCCAATGAAGTTGTAGTTTATACTATTGGAAAGCTGTTGAAATCCTCTACAACTTTTGTATAGAACACTTTTCCTGACTCCAAACATAATTTGGTCGAAAACTGTGCACCACAAAACTACTCCAGGTTTCAGACAGCACAGCTATATCGTCTTGTGATTTCCATAACTCCCAAACCAAAACAGCTATAGAAGTGATTCCAGTGGCAGATGAAACATACAAGAGTCTTCTTTTATCTATAAAAGTTTCATAACTTTTGGATGTCCAGATCTGGAGATATATCATGATGAACACAGACTGCTCTGGAAAACAGGATGGATAAAACAGGAGAAAACCAAAACCCGCATATTTATTTCATTAATCCTTATGCCTTAGGCCTATAGACTAAATGAAATTGTGGACAATCCCCACAAGATCATTACAATCATTACAAAGATCCAAAACCAGCACATGCATAATGACAATTCAACAAGCAATTAAGGTGCATACTTCAATCATTGACTGAGCTTGCGATACTATCGTTCTATTCATATTAAGGGCAAATATCCTAAAGCTCCGCTTCCGATATCGCAGGAAGATGGTAAGAGACAAGATTCTAAGAGCATATCAAAGCAAGGAGTGAAGATTAGAACAAAGGCTTAAACAAGTATCAAGGAGGAGATGAATATCAAGGATAAGGAAATAATAGAGGAGGAAATATCAAGGTTTATAGAACAAGGGTCTTATAGCAGTTCCTAAACCTTAAGATGGCCAATTCCTAACTAGGCTTGCGTCCTACAGTCAGCATTGCTCTGATACCACTTTGTAGCACCCGGTTTTAAGAACAAAACCAGATACACACCATATGTGAGCCCAGGAAGTCAAATCTCACATATAGCTACAAATAAAGGTAATACCAAATGACAATGCTTAATATATAACGTACTTATTATAAAAGATATAACCTTAGATAGCAAACAGCGGAAAGACAACTCCGGTCTTCAGGTGAAGACTCCACTCCACAGGGACAACTGACTGGTTGATCACAAGCCTGTCTGCTCCAATTTTTAGAAATCTGGTACCCATCCGGGATTTTTCCAAAGTATTGAAAAAAAATAAACAAGCGTGAGTACATTTCGTACTCCACAAGCATAACATGGGGATTCATGAGGCTCAAAAGGCAGACACGGTTTACTGCATTTAGCATTTTAGTAAGTCAACATTTTATCATTGGTTAACATCAACTTATGCTTAGGCTCCCAAATTAACCCACATGATCACATACTAGAATTAATAGAGTTATTGATCAACATTATATCATCATCATCGTCATCATTATCATAATACCATCATAGTTCACCATGAACAACAACATCATAAGTAACCAGTTATTCTGTGAGTTTTCCGGGCCGCTCGTGACCGTGAGCACGGCTGTTATAACAGTTTTAACACTCTGCAGAGGTTGTGCATCTTTACCCGTGAGTCGTGTTACCCGTATGCCCGGGGCCCGTCGACCCCCTAACACTTCCAAGGTGAGCAGGCAGGGTACACTATGAAGCCTTCCATAGGCCTCTTCTAACAAGTTAGGGCCGCGAGGTTTCCTCGGCAGGCAGATATAGAGAACCCCCCTTTCGATGGCACAATTCCCGCAGGCTATACACATCAGAACAGAGGCAGTTCTATACCCAAAGTGGCAAGCCCCTCTTGCGCCCTTTCGGGTAACCTCTAACAAGCTAGAAAAGATCCTATTACTGAGCTAAAGTCAGAGCCATATGACTCTCACGGTTGCACTGTATGTCCCAGCTTTTGCCCTACAGATAAGTCCTTACGGAGAGTTTAGGGCAACATGATCGACATCATTTGCACCATCACCCTATAGTTCAATTATTACCATCATGTTTATCCGTTTGTTCCATTAATCATAGTATTGATCATGTTTGAATAGAGCACTAGCATTCTACCCATATGCAATAAAACCCATAGGCATCAAGGTATAAGTCATCAATGGCTAGGATGTCCTTATAGTCGAGCAATATTAGACACATGCATAATGAGTAGATTATATAATGAATAGGAATCAAGGTAGGCCCATGCTATACTTGCCTTGATTCACGAACTGATGCTGGTCCTGCTGCTCCTCGCACGCGTCCGGATTTCCGACGTACTCCTCACCGTCTGAACTCGAACGACACGAAGTACAACACGCAATTCGGAGCAGACATACAAGCAAAACATAGCTACTATTAGAACAGTACACCAACAATAAATAAATCTGAATAAAATGTTTACCAAAATCATCTACGTCTCGCTACGATCACATTGACGCGAATTGCACGAAAATCGGAGCTACAACGCAAAAGTTACGAGACATTTACTATTCCAAAAGCTAGCTAATAACTAGATTTATTTGAGAAATTCAAAAGCTATTAACAGGTCTAACAGTAGCACTATTGCGTAGATTATGAAATTATGAAACTAACGCAAGTTGAACGGGTCAAATCGGAGTTAAAACGACGATTTTATACACGTTTTACTGTAGTGGCAATTCTGTAAATAGATTGAAAACATTTCGGAATTAAAATAATTCGAAATTCTGAAAATTCTTTGGAACCGAGGACTGCGGGTTAAATAGATGAAAGAAGGGGGTCTCTTTAACAAAACGAACCCCGAAGGGGTATCGAGCCCTCTGAGCCGTTGATCGGATGATGGACGGTTGGGAAAGAAAGGGGGGGGGGAAAGAGAGACAGCCGGCCATCGGACCCAGAGAAGAAGACGGCGGCGCCGCCATGGAGCTCGCCGGGGCTGCTCGGCCGGGCACTCCAGGGCTCAAATCGCCAAACCAAATACATAGGGAGGATGCGGAGGGGATGGGGGTTCCGTTTTTGCCACAAACGCGGCCGGGGAAAGGCCCGAGGGGCACCCGCCATGGCCGGCCCGGAGGGGCTCGTCGGAGCTCGCGTAATCCGGTCCTAGAGGCCACCAAACATCGAATTGGAGGTACAGGGAGAGGGAGGGGAGCACGGGGAGTCTCACCACGGCTTCAAACGGGACGGGGACGGCTCGGAGAAGACAACCGACGCGGTGGGGCGGACGATGCTCCGGTGGTGCCTTGCTGCGGCTCTATGGCGTAGCGAAACCGAAAGAGAGAGGGTTGGAGTGGGAAAGGAGGGCGGAGCCGGGTCGCGCTGCCCTATAAAAAAGGCCCGAGGTGCGGGGGACGCTCCCACGTCGCGCGGAGGTGGGCGCGGGCGTCGGACGGCGGTTGCTCGGCCGAGAGAGGGAGAGCGGAGGTTGGAGAAGGCGCCGACACGTGGGCCCGGTGCGTCAGCGACACTGAAGAGGAGAGGGGCAACGACTGCTGGCGAAGTGGGCTGGGCCGCGGCCCAAGAAGGAAGGCACGGGCGAGAATTGCTGGGCCGGCCGGGAATCGGCTAACAGGCCGAAATCGAGGAGAGAAAGAGAACGGGAAAGAATTTTATTTTTTCCTTTTTAAATTCTAAATTGATTTTTCCAAAACCAAATTTCAAATGATTTTTAAACCTTTAAGCAATGGAATAAAAAGCAGTCACCACAATAAATAAAAATGCATCGGCATGAGTGCATCAACATGTAACTAACCTTACGATAAATTTTAATTTCACAAAAATTTATTATCTCCTATATTTGAATGCACACTCAAATACATAAATAAATCAAATTTATCTATTTTTGAAACAATGTAAAATTTAGGGTGTTACAGAGCCATATAACTCTCACGGTTGCACTGTATGTCCCAGCTTTTACCCTACAGATAAGTCCTTACGGAAGGTTTAGGGCAACATGATCGACATCATTTGCACCATCACCCCATAATTCAATTATTACCATCATGTTTATCCGTTTGTTCCATTAATCATAGTATTGATCATGTTTGAATAGAGCACTAGCATTCTACCCATATGCAATAAAACCCATAGGCATCAAGGTATAAGTCATCAATGGCTAGGATGTCCTTATAGTCGAGCATTATTAGACACATGCATAATGAGTAGATTATATAATGAATAGGAATCAAGGTAGGCCCATGCTATACTTGCCTTGGTTCACAAACTCGTGTTGGTCCTGCTGGTCATTGAAGAGTTCTTGGTCTCCAACGTTTTCCTCACCGTCTGAACGCGACCAACACGGCAACATACAACATTTCAGGAGCATTCATGCATAGCAAACAAACCTATAATTTAGAACAGTACACCAGCAGTATAAAAACAAGATAAAAAGTTTATGAAAATATTCTACGTCTTGCTATGATCACAACGACGCGAAGTTCACGAAAAACGGAGCTACAACGCAAAAGTTACGAGCTATATAAGGTTCCCAAAAGCTAGCTAACAAACTAGACTTAATAGAGAAATTCAAAGGCTTATAACAGGTCTAACAGTAGCACTAATGTATAGATTACGAAATTATGAAACTAACGCAAGTTGAACGGGTCGAATCGGAGCTAAAACGACGATTTTATAAACGTTTTACTACAGTGGCAAATCTGTAATTAATCTGAAAACGTATTTTTCATTTAAACCGAAGAAACTACGTTTTCAAAACGGGCATGCGTATTTCGGGAATACGCCAAGGACGGCGGGTTGGATATGCCAGAAACCGAGGGTCTCTTTAAGAAAAAGACCCACGAAGGGGTATGGGCGATCCTGGGCCATTGATCTCAGATCGGACGGCAGAGATTTGATGGGAGGGAAAGAGAGAGGCGCGGCCGCCGGAGTTGGGGATGGAGACGGCGCCGCCACCATTGCCGCGGCGTGGAGCTCGCCGGCGTTGCCCAAAAAGGCGCTACGGTGCACGATTTGACAAACCGAAAGCACCGGGATGATGCGGAGGCGATGGAGAATCCAATGGAGCACATTTCGCGGGCGGGGATGGTCTCGCGCGGGGCTCACCATGGCCGGCAGCGAGAGGAGCTCGTCGGCACAATTGGCTAAGTCCCTAGAGGCCACCAATCATCACGGGAGATGGACAGGGAGAAAGAGGAGAGAGAGGCGAAGCTCACCAAGCGAAAAACACGGGGCGGAGGCGGCTCGGGGATGACGGCCGACACGGTGGGGCGGACGACTCCACCGGTGAATCGCTGCCGCGCGGTGGTGCGGTTCCAAGGGCGAAAATGGAGCGAGGAGGGCAGCAGGGGGAGGCAGATACGGGGTAGCGCCATCCATTTAAAGGGGCCGGGGAGCGGGGGATGCTCCCACGAAGTGGAGCGTGGGCACAGGCGGGCGGTTTCCGTCTCGGCCGCGTGCGATGCAGAGGAGGGGACGAAGCCGACCAGCGGGCCCGGTGTGTCAACGGCACAAGGGGGAGGAGCGGGGCGCGACAACATAGATTGTGGTCTCCGACGTGGGCCGGCCCAGGAAGAGAGCGAAGAGGAGAGGGAGACCGAGCGGGCCAAGGGGAAATGGGCCAGCAGGCCGGAAGTGAGGGAGGGGTGAACAAAATGAAAATTTTCTTTTTCTTTTTCTAAAATGATCTTTCCAAAAACATTTTCAAATGATTTTTAAACCTTTTAGCAAAGAGATAAAAACTAGTCACCACAATAAATAAATGCATCGGCATGAGTGCATCAATATGTAACTAATCCTTATGTTTTATTTTTTTTTCACCAAATTTTATTATTTCCTATTTGTGAAATGCACACATACATACATAATTAAATCATATTTAGCTATTTTAAAATAAAGCAAAATTTAGGGTGTTACAATTCTACCCCCCTTAAGAGGAATCTCGTCCTCGAGATTCGGGAGATGGGTGTCAAAGAGATGTAGATGCTCTGTCTTTGGATCTTCTTCATTTTCTCACAACGATCACGCTGTAGCTTGCACGTTGTTACAACCTTGCTCCTAATAGCTTGATCAACTCTTAAGCACAATCCCTTAGTCCTTTATGCCATTCCTCCAATTGACCTTTGCAATTCCTTTTGTTCCAAGATGATCACTATTAATTACCAACTTTGTAGTGTAGGTGACATCACTCAAGTCTCTCACACAACTCAACCTTGGTGTCGCCGAACCTTCCTAGCACACTCCTTATGCTAGGAGCATCGACAACAACTTTTGCTTATCCAGGTATTAACGCACTTCCATGCCATAATCATTGATCGCTCTAATTCATCGATGATTTCATAAGATCAAAACCAACTTAGTGAAGATATCCTTTAGATTCTTACGATCTTTGTAGATGTCACCCTTATATCCAAGATTATAATGCCTCCAATGAACCTCTGACGATATCTTCTATTCCTAGGAAAACTTTGAATCTCACTCACATCTCGCATCCTTTGGTGGGTTCCAACTCAACACATCATTAGCTTTCTTAAGTTTCCCATAATTCCACCATTTGAGATAACTTATCCAAGTAGAGATCTTCCTTGAATAAAAAGATTTATTGCCATAATTGATGTCGTAACGAGTTTTCCGAGTCTCCATAGAACCAACCGTAGATGAACCATATCTCCTTGCCTTGTCATTGTTGCTGACTTGTCTTGGGTATGGTGAAGTTCAAACACCCAACTGTGCTTGATGGTGACTTCTCAACCATAGGGATAACTAATTCTTCCAGGTGGAGTACTTGAATGTAAAAAACCTTCATCTTGTTACTTCTTTACTCGGCTACCCCCCTTAAGAGAGATCAACTAGGGGACAACAAAGGGTAGCTTGAATCTTCTTCCAAGAGAGTTAACCATCATAATGACCTTCTGATATCCCACGGAAACTCATGTGTATAAGTAAGAACAAGAAGTCTGAAATTCCTTATAAGTAGAAAAACAGCAGCGCAGGAAAACAGCTGTAACTCCTATTCTGTTAATCCAATGAAGTTGTAGTTTATACTGTTGGAAAGCTGTTGAAATCCTCTACAACTTTTGTATAGAACACTTTTTCTGATTCCAAACATAATTTGGTCGAAAACTGTGCACTACAAAACTACTCCAGGTTTCAGACAGCACAACTATATCGTCTTGTGATTTCCATAACTCCCAAACCAAAACAGCTATGGAATTGATTCCAGTGGCAGATGAAACATACAAGAGTCTACTTTTATCCATAAAAGTTTCATAACTTTTGGATGTCCAGATCTGGATATATATCATGACGAACACAGACTGCTCTAGAAAACAGGATGGATAAAACAGGAGAAAACCAAAACCCGCATATTTACTTCATTAATCCTTATGCCTTAGGCCTATAAACTAAATGAAATTGTGGACAAAACCACAAGATCATTGCACTCATTACAAAGATGCTACTCAAACATAAACACTAAGACAAACCAACGATACAGTAAAGGTTCACAGGCCACATAAACTCGACTTGCGATACTATCGTAATCATTATATTAAAGGTAAAAAAATCCTAGAGCTTAACTTCATATTGCGCAAGAAGGTGGTAAGAGAAGATTCTAAAAGCATATCAAAACAAGGAGTGAAGATGAGAACAAAGACTTAAACAAGTATCAAGGAGGAGATGAATATCAAGGGTAGAGCAATAATAGAGGAGGAATATCAAGGTTTATAGAACAAGTGTCTTATAGCAATTCCTAAACCTTAAGACGGCCAATTCCTAACTAGGCTTGCGTCCTACAGTCAGCATTGCTCTGATACCACTTTGTAGCACCCGGTTTTAAGAACAAAACCAGATACACACCATATGTGAGCCCAGGAAGTCAAATCTCACATATAGCTACAAATAAAGGTAATATCAAATGACAATGCTTAATATATAACGTACTTATTATAAAAGATATAACCTTAGATAGCAAACAGCGGAAAGACAACTCCGGTCTTCAGGTGAAGACTCCACTCCACAGGGACAACTGACTGGTTGATCACAAGTCTGTCTGCTCCAATTTTTAGAAATCTGGTACCCATCCGGGATTTTTATCCAAAAATAGAAAATAAACAAGCGTGAGTACATTTCGTACTCCACAAGCATAACATGAGGATTCATGAGGCTCAAAAGGCAGACACGGTTTACTGCATTTAGCATTTTAGTAAGTCAGCATTTTATCATTGGTTAACATCAACTTATGCTTAGGCTCCCAAATTAACCCACATGATCACATACTAGAATTAATAGAGTTATTGATCAACATTATATCACCATCATCATCATTATCATAATACCATCATAGTTCACCATGAACAACAACATCATAAGTAACCAGTTATTCTGTGAGTTTTCCGGGCCGCTCGTGACCGTGAGCACGGCTGTTATAACAGTTTTAACACTCTGCAGAGGTTGTGCATCTTTACCCGTGAGTCGTGTTGCCCATATGCCCGGGTTAATTACTCCCATAACACTTCCAAGGTGAGCGGGCAGGGTACACTATGAAGCCTTCCATAGGTCTCGTCTAACAAGTTAGGGCCGCGAGGTTTCCTCGGCAGGCAGATATAGAGAACCCCCCTTTCTGTGGCACAATTCCCGCAGGCTATACACACAAGAACAGAGGCAGTTCTATACCCAAAGTGGCAAGCCCCTCTTGCGCCCTTTCGGGTAACCTCTAACAAGCTAGAAAAGATCCTATTACTGAGCTAAAGTCAGAGCCATATAACTCTCACGGTTGCACTGTATGTCCCAGCTTTTGCCCTACAGATAAGTCCTTACGGAAGGTTTAGGGCAACATGATCGACATTATTTGCACCATCACCCCATAATTCAATTATTACCATCATGTTTATCCGTTTGTTCCATTAATCATAGTATTGATCATGTTTGAATAGAGCACTAGCATTCTACCCATATGCAATAAAACCCATAGGCATCAAGGTATAAGTCATCAATGGCTAGGATGTCCTTATAGTCGAGCATTGTTAGACACATGCATAATGAGTAGATTATATAATGAATAGGAATCAAGGTAGGCCCATGCTATACTTGCCTTGGTTCACAAACTCATGTTGGTCCTGCTGGTCATTGAAGAGTTCTTGGTCTCCAACGTTTTCCTCACCGTCTGAACGCGACCAACACGGCAACATACAACATTTCAGGAGCATTCATGCATAGCAAACAAACCTATAATTTAGAACAGTACACCAGCAGTATAAAAACAAGATAAAAAGTTTATGAAAATATTCTACGTCTTGCTACGATCACAACGACGCGAAGTTCACGAAAAACGGAGCTACAACGCAAAAGTTACGAGCTATATAAGGTTCCCAAAAGCTAGCTAACAAACTAGACTTAATAGAGAAATTCAAAAGCTTATAACAGGTCTAACAGTAGCACTAATGTATAGATTACGAAATTATGAAACTAACGCAAGTTGAACGGGTCGAATCGGAGCTAAAACGACGATTTTATAAACGTTTTACTACAGTGGCAAATCTGTAATTAATCTGAAAACGTATTTTTCATTTAAACCGAAGAAACTACGTTTTCAAAACGGGCATGCATATTTCGGGAATACGCCAAGGACGGCGGGTTGGATATGCCAGAAACCGAGGGTCTCTTTAAGAAAAAGACCCACGAAGGGGTATGGGCGATCCTGGGCCATTGATCTCAGATCGGACGGCAGAGATTTGATGGGAGGGAAAGAGAGAGGCGCGGCCGCCGGAGTTGGGGATGGAGACGGCGCCGCCGCCATTGCCGCGGCGTGGAGCTCGCCGGCGTTGCCCAAAAAGGCGCTACGGTGCACGATTTGACAAACCGAAAGCACCGGGATGATGCGGAGGCGATGGAGAATCCAATGGAGCACATTTCGCGGGCGGGGATGGTCTCGCGCGGGGCTCACCATGGCCGGCAGCGAGAGGAGCTCGTCGGCACAATTGGCTAAGTCCCTAGAGGCCACCAATCATCACGGGAGATGGACAGGGAGAAAGAGGAGAGAGAGGCGAAGCTCACCAAGCGAAAAACACGGGGCGGAGGCGGCTCGGGGATGACGGCCGACACGGTGGGGTGGATGACTCCACCGGTGAATCGCTGCCGCGCGGTGGTGCGGTTCCAAGGGCGAAAATGGAGCGAGGAGGGCAGCAGGGGGAGGCAGATACGGGGTAGCGCCATCCATTTAAAGGGGCCGGGGAGCGGGGGATGCTCCCACGAAGTGGAGCGTGGGCACGGGCGGGCGGTTTCCGTCTCGGCCGCGTGCGATGCAGAGGAGGGGACGAAGCCGACCAGCGGGCCCGGTGTGTCAACGGCACAAGGGGGAGGAGCGGGGCGCGACAACATAGATTGTGGTCTCCGACGTGGGCCGGCCCAGGAAGAGAGCGAAGAGGAGAGGGAGACCGAGCGGGCCAAGGGGAAATGGGCCAGCAGGCCGGAAGTGAGGGAGGGGTGAACAAAATGAAAATTTTCTTTTTCTTTTTCTAAAATGATCTTTCCAAAAACATTTTCAAATGATTTTTAAACCTTTTAGCAAAGAGATAAAAACTAGTCACCACAATAAATAAATGCATCGGCATGAGTGCATCAATATGTAACTAATCCTTATGTTTTTTTTCACCAAATTTTATTATTTCCTATTTGTGAAATGCACACATACATACATAATTAAATCATATTTAGCTATTTTAAAATAAAGCAAAATTTAGGGTGTTACAACAAGCCACGGTATCGACATAATTTCCGACTAAAAAATTGGCTCTAGTCTTATGAGTTGTCAGAAGATTTAGCTTCGGCAATACCTAGCAACTAATCATGTAAGATGAATCAGATGGTAGCACACGAGACACAAGATTTATATTGGTTTAGGAATGTGGGGTGCCATAGTCTAGTCAGGGGTGAGGCTGCTCTCTTGTATTTGTACGCTCAGTTACAGGAGCTATTGCTCCTAGCTACGTAGTAGATGGGTGAAAGAGATTGAGTTGGGATCCCGATCACGAGACCCCTACTCCCCCTTATATAGCTTGAGGGAGTAGGGTTACAAGGAGGGCGATCGACTAACAAGTTGGATTCCTAGTTTGTTACATGGAATGCATGTAGATTGGTCCTATGTTATCGTTCAGATACGGCGACTCCAAATATTCTTGGTATGCCTTGATCTTCAAGTTGGACTTTGTTCTGTTCAGCGTTCATGGGCCTCCTTCGTTGTGGCCTTTGGCCCGATAGTTGGACATGGTTGAATATACGGGCGGTGCGGGTACCCCTGGTGGCCTGGCCCACATATCCGACATGAGTAATTTTCAGTGTACCACTTTGATTCACCCACTGCATATATATCACGACGTTGGAAGCCTCTGCATAGTTAAAGACAATGCATGCACTAAATCTGATCTAATGGCATTAGTAAAGCTATCACCATCAATATCAATTTGCATACCTTATCTTGAATTGAATTTTTCATTCTGACTGAAATATATTGGATGAGGGTTGTTTGTCATCTGGGCTGGGGTTGGTGGGTGCGTTATTGTATAGACCTGTGAGGGTGTGCGTGGGTGGTATTGGAAAGGGTGGTGGTGTAAGTCAAAGTTGTTGTATGCTTGATATGGGTGATGAAAGGTTGGGTAGTTTGCATAAGGTTGGGTTGGCTGTTGCGAGGGTAAGCCATAGTTTACCGGAGTGTGTTGGTAGTAGGGTGTGGCTATTTGAGTTGTTGCCTTCATGTATGGTTGATTGGTTTTGTTGACGATGCTGCCTGCTAGGATTCTTGAAACTTTCCCTTTGCCAAAGCAAGCACATTGCTTTGTGGTGTGACCCTTGCCTGGGCCACAGAAATGATAGTACAGTTTTGAGGGATCCTTTGACAGAGGTCTGTTTGTGGAGTTGGTTCTAGGTTCACTATAGCTTGGTCATAGGGGTTTCTTGGGGTCTTTGCGGCTGCTGTTTCTTTTGGTTTGGCGGAGGTGTGTTGTCTATGGCCTTGACATTGATCGGCTCGCCATGAGAGTATGGCGGTCTCTGCTATGTCCTTGGTGGAGGTCGAGTTTGGGATCTTTGTGCCTCAGATTTCATTCTAAAATTAGTGTTAGCTCTGCAATATTTTTCCATGACCTCATGTAATTCTATGACAGTCACTGCCAACTTTCTTGCGAGACTTGAGGAGCAGGGGCCAGGCCGGTGTAGACCGTTTACTGTCGCAAGGATAATCGCTTTGTCCTGTTATGTTCGGGGTGCGAGCCCGTGGATGGATGAACCTTCGCTAGTATTCTTGGAGCGGTTCTATCTGTGCCTATTTGCAGCTAAAAAGGTCCACTGGGTGGTTGGGAGCATTATTGATGTCCTTGAACTTGGAGCATAGCTTGTCACGAAGGTCTCCCTAGGGCTCGATAGATCCAGGGCAGAGGTTGATGTACCAGCTTTGAGAAATGTCACGAGCTATGATGACGAAAGACTTTGCCATTGTGGCCTTGTCCCTGCCTATGATCTCAGGAGGTTTTGTGGGTTATAGGCTGGTGGCTAGCTTCTGGTTTGGAGGATTTGTATCAAAGGTGATTTTGGGTCATATGACATTGGAGGAGGTTGGTTTCTATGGATTGGTGGGGGTGAATCATATTTGGGTAAAGCCGGTGGAGTCGAGGGAGCGGTGGCGGAGAGTTGTCCCATGGTTGAGCAGGTGCTTGTTCAACATTGGGGAGTATGATATGCGAGCCTACTGGAATGGGCTGGGGGTTCTGGGTTTGGATTACCCTCGGCAGTGGCGAGCTATTCATCCATCCTTCTCATTTCTTACCTCAACTCAGCCGCCTTCTGCTTGATCACCCACAAGTGGGCCTGCCTCTTCAGGGCCTTGCGTGACGCTTTTTTTTGCTGCAGCTCTTCATGCATCTGGTTCAGGGAAGTATGGCCTCTTCCTTCAGCATCACCGTCATTCTCTATTCCCTCCTTGGTCGACTGTCGGGGTGGTGTGCATCGGGCTAGGGGCCCGTGGTGATAACAGTGTATGCGCATCTTGATTGGCTCGGCTTCCTACGGTGAAGGTCCTAGCCACTGCATAGGGAGATGGCGACGGTGGATCCCTGACGTTGGTCATAAGTGTCTTCGGTGCCATAATTTGTTTGGGTGTGGTGCGATGGGGTTCCCACGGATGACACCAATGGGCTAGCATGGAGGAGGCCGATGGTTTGTCCACAGGAGTGAAAGTGCAGAGGTCGGGGTCAATCGGACACGGGTGTAACACCCTAAAATTGCATTCTTTGAAAATAGTTAAATTTGATTTATTTATGCAATTATGTGTGCATTCAAATGTAGGAAATAATAATTTTGTGAAATTAAAATCAATCATAAGGATAGATACATGTTGATGCACTCATGCTGCAGCATTTTATTTATTGGGATGACTGGTTTTGATCCAAATGCCAAAAGGATTCAAAAATCATTTGAAAATGAATTTGGAAAACCGATTTGGCGCTGGCCCAACTACAGCCGGCTCGCTCGCCTCCCTTGTCTCCTTCCCTTCCTCCTTCCTCTCTCGGGGCCGGCCCAAACCGCGGAGGCAACTACTGCCACCTCCCCACTCTTCCTCTCTCCCGTTGATAGTTTAGGCCCGCCCGTTAGCGCCTTCTCCTTCTTCTCACGTCCCACATGGTCAAGGGCGAAACTGCTGCCCTGCGCCCACATTCTAAGTCATGGGAGCGCCCCCCATGCCCCAGACTCCATAAAGGGGAGCTCAGACCTGTCGCCGCTTCCCCTGCTACCCCGTCGCAGTTCTTCCCCTCTCTCTTGAGCTCATAGCACACCAAACACAGCAGCGACCTACCGCCGGAGCTGCTGCCATGTGTATGTCGTCTCTGTTCCTCCTCCGACCGATTTGGGACCTGTGGTGAGCACGCCTTGATCTTCTCTCTCTCCCTGTGTCTTCATCTTTGCGAAACATGGCCGTTAGAGACATATCCACGTGAGCCGACGAGCTTCTTTTGCCATCGGCCATGGAGAGCACCGTGCGGGCCATTCCCCAACCGCGCTAAACCCTAGAGAAGACTCGATGTTGCCCCCGCTCTCTCCCGGTGTCCTCGGTTCGTCGAATCATGGCCCGTTGGCCTCGATTCCCATGTGCGCCAGCGAGCACTCGCCGTCGGTCATGGCGGCCACGGCGTCGGTCGTCTTCCCTGGCCGTGTGAAAGGCTCGAGCGAGGTCGTCATCACCCCCGCGTCAACCCGGTGCTCTCGGATTTGCAAACCGTGGCCCGTAGAGCCCGAATCAACCACGTCGACAACCTTCTCACCGCCAGCCATGGCTGCGCCACCGCGTCGACCACTATTCTAGCCACCGACTGCCTCTCTCCTCCCTCTCTTCCTTCTCTATTTTAATCTGAGCCGTCTATCGCTTGATCAACGGCCCAGGATGGCTGATACCCCTTCGCCTTGGTGAAGTTGTTAAAGAGCCCCTGGGTTCTTCATATTTCTACCTAACATCCTTAGCGCCTCTCTAAGAATACGTTTTCCTCTTTGAAAAGCATAATCTGTATCGATTTAATTACAGTTTTGCCATCCAGTTCATGTTTTCACCATGTTTTCATCATAATTCATCTGTTTTAAACCCAATTTGATCCATTCAACTTGTGTTAGATTCATAATTGCATAATCTATGTGTTAATGCCACTGTTAACCATGTTTGCAACTTTTAAATTTCATGGTTAAGTTTAATTAATTAATTTGCTATAGGGGAACTTGTTTAATTCATAATTGTCGTGTTGTAGCTCCGATTTTTGTGACTTTGCGTCTATTGATCGTAGCGAGACATAGATGATTTTCATAAACCTTTATCTTGCTTTTATTTACTACTGGTGTACTATTCTAACCATAGGATTTTTTGCTTGTATGATTATCTTTGGAATACGTGTTATTGGTCCGTGTTGATCGAGTTCAGACAGTGAGAAGTACTTTGGGAACCCATACTTTTTTGAAGAACAACAGGACCAACAGGACTTTGTGAACCAAGACAAGTATAGCATGGGCCTATCTTGATGTCCTATTCACTTTAATCATCTACTCATTTGCATGTGCCTAACTTTGATAACCATAAGGACATCCTAGCTATTTGATGACATGTTTCCTTGACTCCTACGGGTTAATTGTATATGGGTAGATTGCTAGCGCTCTAACTGAATATGATCTATACAATGGTTAATGGTTTTATGGAATAAAAGGTAAAACATGCTTTATAACAAATGATCCATAGGGCGAAGGTGCAAATGACTTTGTTCATGGTGCCCTAAACCCTCCGTAAGGACTTATCTGTTGGCAAAAGTTGGGATTGACAGTGCAATCGTGAGAGTCACATGGCTCTAGCTTTAGCTTAGTAATAGGATCTTTTCTAGCTTGTTAGAGGTTACCTTTATGACGCAAGAGGGGCTTGCCACTTTGGGTATAGGACTTCCCCTGTTCTTATGTGTATAGCCACGAAGGAATTATGCCATGGAAAGGGGGTTCCTACATCTACCTGCTGAGCAAACCTCGTGGCCCTAACATGTTATAGAGACCTATGGAAGGCTTCATAGTGTACCCTGCCTGCTCACCTTGGGAGTGTTAGGGGGACGACGGCCCCCAGGCATTTGGGCAACATGACTTGCGGTGAAAGTGCACAACTTCTGCAAAGTGAAAATTGTTATAACAGCCACGCTCACGGTCATAAGCGGCCCAAAAAACTCACAGAATAAATGGTTACATATTATGTTGCTAATTCATGAAGATAAATGATGATGTTATAATGATGTTCAAATGGTTCTATTTGATTCTAACATATGATCATGCGGGTTAATTTGGGAGCTTAAGCATAACTTGATATTAATCAATGATAAAATTTTGACTTACTAAAATGCTAAACATAGTAAACTGTGTCTACCTTTTGAGCCTCATGAATCCCCATGTTATGCTTGTGGAGTACGAAATGTACTCACACTTGTTCATTTTCTTTATTGGATAAAAATCCCGGATGGGTAACAGATGGTAGCTGGTATGAGAATTTTCTAGAGGACTTCTAGGTTTGAATCAACCAGTGTGTTAAAGCTACCACATATGAGAGTTATTTATTTAACTTTCGCTTGTGATGTTAAGACTATGTGTTTTATTAAACGTGATGTAAGATACACTGCGATGATACTTCTTGTAATTTATCGACTTGTGTGAGCGACTGTTCCTGGGGCGTATATAAGGTTTATGCACTCTATTTTATCCTTAAAATGGAGTGTGACAACGAGTGTGTTGCAATAAATTTTAGAGTAAATAATCATTAATTGGTCCCCACAACAGTGCCACTCACCGTGTATTTATAGACCATACGCGGGGGTGGAGTGAAATTATATTACACTCGTATAAACGGGACAGGCCGTTTTACAATCACATAGGGGCACAATGTTCATCTCGCATGCTCCTCCCAACTCCAGTGATGGCGCCGCCGAGGTTGTCCCTGGGTTCGCCGCTTTCTGCCTCCCGCTAGACGACAGGGACCAGCCTTCGTGAAGGTCCCATCTCCACGGAGGGTTCTCCCATCGAGCGACGATGCACCTACAACATGGGATCAGAGCAACTTTAGCAAGGGAACCTGATGAGAGTCAAATATAGAGATATGCCAAGTCCCTGGGAGAAAGACTCTTGACCAAGAGACCTCCCGACTAACCCCTCCATGATCGCTTAGGGGCTTAGGGCCTATTGTCACACCCATTTTTAAGGACAAAAATAGGATGTATAAAAGACTCATGTGCGCCCCAGGAAACAGTCGCACACATAAGTTGACAAATTACAAAGTATCATCACAGTGCTTATTACATAACGAATAAGTATTTAAGACATAGTCTTGAACGATAGGTAATAATAACTAATAGTAAATCTTCAGCGGAAACTCCACACAGGGACACGGTTGACTGGTTGACACCAAGACTAGTACTCATTCCGATAATCTTCCTCTATATCTTCATCTGTTATGGTGGAAATAGCAAGGGTGAGTCCATGTCGAACTCAACAAATATAACACAGGGTTCATGTGGCTCAAAAAGGCTAGACACTGTTTAACTGCATTTAGCTTTTAATCATATATTAGCAATTGAGTAGCATCAAGATAAACCACTTCCCATTAAAGAACCAATGATCAATTGTAATAAGGATAATGATTAGCATTAACATGAGCATAATAATAATCAACAATAATTAAGCATGATATAGCAGTTATGATCAACTATTCCATAAGAATCCCCAAGGCCGCTCGTATCCGTGAGCACGGCTAGTATACCAGTTTTTAACTCTGCGCAGAGGTGTACACTTTCACTGTAAGTCATGATTTCCAAATGAGTGGGGAGATCAAGCCCAAACACCCGAGAACCATATAAAGCCACTCAAAAGTTCGTCTAACAAGTTAGGGCCATTAGATTTCACTCGGCAGGCAGATGTAGAACCCCCCTTCCCTGTGGCACAACAACCGCAGCCTATACACACTAGGCCAGGGGCTCGCACTACACCCAACATGGCAAGCCATTCTTACGCCATTTAAGGTAACCTCTAACAAGCTAGAAAAGGTCTCTTGAACAACTAAAGCCAGAGCCATATAGCCCTCACAGCTGTACTGTATATCCCGGTTATCACTTACAGATAAGTCCTTATGGAGAGAAACCAGAGCATCAAAATAATACACATGCTCTAGCCCCCTTTTAACAGTAATAAAATCATCTTAATAGTTGATTGCTTAATCCATTAATCAAATTACAAGATCATTGTTCTTAGTTTAAGCACTAGCAGTAGCTACCCATATGCATTCCCAAGGTTGACAAGGAATCAAGATAACAATCACTAAGTTATAATCTCTAAGGTTGTCAAGGTAAGCACATGCATATGTATGACAATTCAATGTATAGGTAACAAGGATAGTCCTGTGTTATACTTGCCTTGATCAAAGCTTTCCAAGTGATACTGCTGACTTGGCTCAAAGTAATACTCCGAATCGTCCAAATACTGCTCACCTTCTATATTCGATCATCAATCAACAACACACATGCATCCAATCAAACATACACGAAGCAAACAAAGAGATATAATTAGAACAGTACACCAACAGTAGCAAAACAGTAATAAAAGTTTATAAAACTCTTCTACATGTTTCTACGATCACACAGACGCAAAGATCACCAAATTCGGAGTTAAAACGTATAAGTTATGAATTTTCTAAGATTTCCTATTGATAAATAAATACTTAATTATAAACTCGAAAAATAAATTATTAAAACTAACTGTACAACTACACTAACATGTAAAGCTCGCAAATATGAACCTAACGCAATTTGAACGGATCAAATCGGAGTTAAAACGAAGATTTTATGACCAAAACAATTCTAGTGGCAAAACTGTAAATACCTGAAAACGTATTTTTGACTTATCCGGGAGAAAATACGCTTTCAAAACACGAAAACAGATTTAGGATATTGCGCTAAGGACTGTGGGTTCTATTATGAAGAAGTCCAGGGGCTCTTTAATAAATCTACCCCGCGAAGGGGTATCTTCTAATCTTAACCGTTGATCAGCGAACGGACGGCTCGCATCTCTTCCAGAGGAGACCGGCGGTGCTTCCGACGCCCCGCCCCAACCCCATGGCGGCGCCATGGCCGGCAGCTCGCCGGACATGCCAAACCCGCCCTACACTTCACCAAAAGATGCGCGGTTGGTACCAATCGAACGAAAAGCTCATTGCGATCTCACCTAGGGCTCCAAGACGATCAATCGCGGCACGAAAACGACGGGCGGCTCCAAAAAGCGGGCGGCTTAGCTCCTTCACACGGTAAAAACGCAACACGACATTATCTTCAAAATTGATAGTACAAATTGAGTCACAACAACGAGCTAAAGCTAATAGAACAACTTACAATGGCTAGAACACGAAGTGGCCGACGAATTCGCCTCCACCGCGGCTTCTAGGGTTCCAAGGCGCGGCTAGGGCAACTACAACACAAAATCCGAATAAAAAGGGTATGGTGGGTGCGGTTCTAGCTTATATAGGGTATTGACGTGATCAATTTGGAAAGGGACTCCCTGGATACGCGGATTCGGTTGCCGTTCGTCGATGGAGTTGTGACCGGCTCGGTTACGATGGAAGGAAGGAGACGAGACCGACAGGTGGTCCCCACCCGTCAGCGACCGAGAGAGAGGAAAGGCGCGCGGCTGGCTCGGCTGGCTATTGGGCTCGGCTGCTGGGCCGCTGTGGCGCTGGGCGGCCCACGCGGGCAGGCGCGAGTAAGCAGGCCTTCCGACGGCTTTCGGGCCGAGAAGGTAAGAAGGTAAGTTGTTTTCTTTTTTTTTTCTTTTGTTTCTTTTCTTTTCTAATTTTCCAAACACATTTTCAAATTAAATTTTCCTAAACCAAATCAAATAAAACAAATATATCCACACCACAAAATAAAATAAATGCAACAGCATGAAAGCATCACCAAGTATTTTTAAAATTTTAATTCCCTTTCTCTAAATTATTTAAAATTTATTACTCCTAAAATTTGGGTGTTACAAATTCTACCCCCCTTAAAAGAATCTCGTCCTCGAGATTGAACTGCTTACTCAAACAACTGCGGATATGATTTTCTCAATTCATCCTCTCTTTCCCAAGTTGCCTCTGTCTCTGAATATCGATTCCACTGTACTTTGCACATTTTAATAATTCGACTTCGAGTAACTCTCTCAGCAGTCTCCAAAATCTTAATCGGAAACTCTTCATATGTAAGATCTTCCTTAACAGTCAACTCTTCTAAAGGTATCTGCTCCTCAGGCACACGTAAACACTTCTTAAGTTGTGAAACATGGAACACATCATGTACTCCAGATAAATTCTCAGGCAACTCTAATTGATAAGCAACTTCCCCACGTCTAGTAATAACTTTAAATGGTCCAACATACCTTGGTGCTAGTTTACCTTTCATGTTAAACCTCTTCACACTTTTCATAGGTGACACCTTCAAATAAACATAATCACCTACCTCAAAAACTAAATCTCTTCTTCTATTGTCAGCATAACTCTTCTGACGAGACTGTGCTACTCTCAAATTCTCACGAATCACTCGCACTTGATCTTCTGCGTTTCTAAGAACATCTGTACCAAACACCTGAGATTCACCTGTCTGATCCCAAAACAATGGAGTTCTACACTTACGTCCATACAAAGCTTCAAACGGTGCCATCTTAAGACTCTGTTGATAACTGTTATTGTAAGAGAATTCTGCATAAGGCAAACTCTTATCCCAACTAGTTCCATATTGCAATGCACAAGCTCTCAACATATCCTCTAATACCTGGTTGGTCCTTTCAGTCTGTCCATCTGTCTGTGGATGATATGCTGTACTAAAATTCAATTTTGTTCCCAATGATTCATGCACAGCTTTCCAAAAATGCGACGTAAACTGCGATCCTCGATCAGATACAATCTTCTTTGGTACTCCATGCAAACAGACTATTCTCTCCATATACAACTCTGCCAATTTTGGTCCATGGTAAGTAGTCTTAACTGGTATAAAATGAGCAACTTTAGTTAACCGATCTACTATCACCCAAATAGAGTCATAACCTTTCTGAGTACGAGGTAACCCTACTATAAAATCCATACCAACTTCCTCCCACTTCCATTCAGGAATCTTCATTGGTTGTAATAATCCAGCAGGTCTCTGATGCTCTGCTTTCACTCTCTGACAAGTGTCACACAATGCCACATACTCAGCCACATCTCGCTTTAATCCAACCCACCAATATTTCTGTTTCAGATCCAAATACATCTTAGTACTACCAGGATGAATAGAATAAGCTGACTCATGAGCTTCGCGAAGAATTGCCTGTCTAACAGTTTGATCCTCAGGTACACACAGCCTCTTTCCAAACCACAAAATTCCATTATCATCCATTCGAAAGCCTGGTGACTTACCAATCACTATATCTTCCGCTATCTTCTTTAGTTTCTCATCCTTCAACTGCCCCTTGTAAATTTCTTGCTCTAAGGTAGGCTCTATCACTAATTCCATTGTATTAGTAACAATTCCCAAATTCAAATATTCAAATTCAGCACATAACTCACTAGTCATAGACAACGTCCGTATCTCATTGGCATAACTTTTCCTACTAAGGGCATCAGCTACTACATTAGCCTTACCAGGATGATAGTGTATCTCAATATCATAATCCTTAATCAACTCTAACCATCTGCGTTGCCTCAAATTCAGATCTGACTGAGTGAAAATATACTTCAAACTCTTATGACCAGTGTATATATCACTCTTATGTCCAATCAAATAATGTCTCCAAATCTTTAAAGCATGAACTACAGCTGCTAATTCCAAATCATGTGTAGGATAATTCAACTCATGCTTTCTCAACTGCCTGGATGCATAAGCCACAACTCTGCCTTCTTGCATAAGAACACATCCCAAACCTTGACGAGAAGCATCACAATAAATAGAAAACTTCTTACTCAAATCTGGCAAAACCAAAACAGGCGCTGTAGTCAACCTCTTTTTCAACTCCTCAAAACTAGCTTGACATTTATCTGACCACACAAACTTGGCATTCTTCTCTAACAGAGATGTCATAGGTTTAGCAAGTTTAGAAAACCCTTCAATGAACCATCTGTAATATCCAGCTAATCCCAAGAAACTATGAATCTCGCTAACATCAATAGGTGGTTTCCAATTCAATAGATAAGCAAAATCTGATTTCTCTGTGCAAATTCCAATTTCAGTAACTCAGTAAAACTGTCATATCTCGAGCTACAGACGTCTAATTCAGATGATCTTTACATGGTTGGAAAGCTTACAAAATTATCTACAACTTTTATTCACAACACTTTTTCTGAATCTGTCAAATAATTGGCCAAAAACTGAACTTAACCGAAACTGTTTCAGAATTCCAGACTGTGCAGTAACTCCAACTTGGAACAGGTATATCTCTTAACTCATAATAGATATTAAGGTGATTCTTGCGGGGTTGGAAAGATATAGAAGTCTAATTATTCCCAGTAAAATTTCTTAAATTTCTCATGAACGGATTTTAAGTTATTTCTAAAACATCCCAGACTGATCCAAAAATCAGCAAAGGACAGAACTAAATTAACCTCATATTCAACTAATATATTTTGATCAAACTTAATATTCTTAACCATGGAACTTGTAGGCATGTCTACAAAACTCCAGCACACATTACAAAGATCCAAATCACACATTATCATAATAACAATCCATCAATCACACAATTGTTCACACCACAAACTGACTCTTAAAACAATCCAAACTTAAAGTTAACTCGCAACTACTATCGTTCCTATTACATAGGGATTTTTCCTATTGCCTAATTAAGCTTCTCATAAATCTTGGGACGACCTAACTCCGCCCTTAATTGGTCAATCTCCTTATAAGCTTGCTCCTTAAGTTCTTTTTCCTTCAGCAACTCATCCTTCAAATCCACCTTATGGAGAGCCAATTCTCGAGCTAATCCCACCGTAGCTTGTAAAGTCAAGGAGGAATCATCTGCAGGCGGCACGGTCCAAATACCCTTGTCATGTATGAAACAAGGAAAATGCCGGAGTGCACCCTTTAACGTCTTGTCCGAGCGTAGACCATGGTAGTAAACAAATGCATTGAAAGCGACATCCTCCATGCTTATCTCCACGGTTGCCCGGCTCACTCTGGTAATGAACTTTGACTCCACCTTAGACTCCTTAGTGGTAGGATCCCTTTTCTTAACCCATAACTCTGTTTCCCAATAGGAATCCATCCATGGATGACTATACTCTGCACTACGATACTCCAACGTAGCTTCCCAGTCGTAGTAGTAGTTGTCCAAGGTTCTTGTCAACATGTCATGGAAGAAAGCATCAGCTTTAGGAACCATGATATGAAACTTCGTAGTCCATCCCATAACTACATTCTCCATTGGTGTATCACCAACTCTTAATTCAGCATCAGATAGCTCTTGCTCACCATCTTCATACGGCTCCTGAGGTTTGAAACGGGCAACGTACTGTGCAGCTGACAAACGGGGATGAGGAGGCATCTATAAAATTTAGACATAGATTAGATAGAATCAATGTATTTTCGCAATAGAATAAAGTGGAGGAAGCATAAAACTTTAGTAATTTAACAAGGTGAAAAGAGGAAGCATGAATTAAATGGAGTATGGATGCTATTAACGACCATTCTAACTAGGCTTGCGTCCTACAGTCAACACGGCTCTGATACCAATCTGTCACACCCATTTTTAAGGACAAAAATAGGATGTATAAAAGACTCATGTGCACCCCAGGAAACAGTCGCACACATAAGTTGACAAATTACAAAGTATCATCACAGTGCTTATTACATAACGAATAAGTATTTAAGACATAGTCTTGAACGATAGGTAATAATAACTAATAGTAAATCTTCAGCGGAAACTCCACACAGGGACACGGTTGACTGGTTGACACCAAGACTAGTACTCATTCCGATAATCTTCCTCTATATCTTCATCTGTTATGGTGGAAATAGCAAGGGTGAGTCCATGTCGAACTCAACAAATATAACACAGGGTTCATGTGGCTCAAAAAGGCTAGACACTGTTTAACTGCATTTAGCTTTTAATCATATATTAGCAATTGAGTAGCATCAAGATAAACCACTTCCCATTAAAGAACCAATGATCAATTGTAATAAGGATAATGATTAGCATTAACATGAGCATAATAATAATCAACAATAATTAAGCATGATATAGCAGTTATGATCAACTATTCCATAAGAATCCCCAAGGCCGCTCGTATCCGTGAGCACGGCTAGTATACCAGTTTTTAACTCTGCGCAGAGGTGTACACTTTCACTGTAAGTCATGATTTCCAAATGAGTGGGGAGATCAAGCCCAAACACCCGAGAACCATATAAAGCCACTCAAAAGTTCGTCTAACAAGTTAGGGCCATTAGATTTCACTCGGCAGGCAGATGTAGAACCCCCCTTCCCTGTGGCACAACAACCGCAGCCTATACACACTAGGCCAGGGGCTCGCACTACACCCAACATGGCAAGCCATTCTTACGCCATTTAAGGTAACCTCTAACAAGCTAGAAAAGGTCTCTTGAACAACTAAAGCCAGAGCCATATAGCCCTCACAGCTGTACTGTATATCCCGGTTATCACTTACAGATAAGTCCTTATGGAGAGAAACCAGAGCATCAAAATAATACACATGCTCTAGCCCCCTTTTAACAGTAATAAAATCATCTTAATAGTTGATTGCTTAATCCATTAATCAAATTACAAGATCATTGTTCTTAGTTTAAGCACTAGCAGTAGCTACCCATATGCATTCCCAAGGTTGACAAGGAATCAAGATAACAATCACTAAGTTATAATCTCTAAGGTTGTCAAGGTAAGCACATGCATATGTATGACAATTCAATGTACAGGTAACAAGGATAGTCCTGTGTTATACTTGCCTTGATCAAAGCTTTCCAAGTGATACTGCTGACTTGGCTCAAAGTAATACTCCGAATCGTCCAAATACTGCTCACCTTCTATATTCGATCATCAATCAACAACACACATGCATCCAATCAAACATACACGAAGCAAACAAAGAGATATAATTAGAACAGTACACCAACAGTAGCAAAACAGTAATAAAAGTTTATAAAACTCTTCTACACGTTTCTACGATCACACAGACGCAAAGATCACCAAATTCGGAGTTAAAACGTATAAGTTATGAATTTTCTAAGATTTCCTATTGATAAATAAATACTTAATTATAAACTCGAAAAATAAATTATTAAAACTAACTGTACAACTACACTAACATGTAAAGCTCGCAAATACGAACCTAACGCAATTTGAACGGATCAAATCGGAGTTAAAACGAAGATTTTATGACCAAAACAATTCTAGTGGCAAAACTGTAAATACCTGAAAACGTATTTTTGACTTATCCGGGAGAAAATACGCTTTCAAAACACGAAAACAGATTTAGGATATTGCGCTAAGGACTGCGGGTTCTATTATGAAGAAGTCCAGAGGCTCTTTAATAAATCTACCCCGCGAAGGGGTATCTTCTAATCTTAACCGTTGATCAGCGAACGGACGGCTCGCATCTCTTCCAGAGGAGACCGGCGGTGCTTCCGACGCCCCGCCCCAACCCCACGGCGGCGCCATGGCCGGCAGCTCGCCGGACATGCCAAACCCGCCCTACACTTCACCAAAAGATGCGCGGTTGGTACCAATCGAACGAAAAAGCTCATTGCGATCTCACCTAGGGCTCCAAGACGATCAATCGCGGCACGAAAACGACGGGCGGCTCCAAAAAGCGGGCGGCTTAGCTCCTTCACACGGTAAAAACGCAACACGACATTATCTTCAAAATTGATAGTACAAATTGAGTCACAACAACGAGCTAAAGCTAATAGAACAACTTACAATGGCTAGAACACGAAGTGGCCGACGAATTCGCCTCCACCGCGGCTTCTAGGTTTCCAAGGCGCGGCTAGGGCAACTACAACACAAAATCCGAATAAAAAGGGTATGGTGGGTGCGGTTCTAGCTTATATAGGGTATTGACGTGATCAATTTGGAAAGGGACTCCCTGGATACGCGGATTCGGTTGCCGTTCGTCGATGGAGTTGTGACCGGTTCGGTTACGATGGAAGGAAGGAGACGAGACCGACAGGTGGTCCCCACCCGTCAGCGACCGAGAGAGAGGAAAGGCGCGCGGCTGGCTCGGCTGGCTATTGGGCTCGGCTGCTGGGCCGCTGCGGCGCTGGGCGGCCCACGCGGGCAGGCGCGAGTAAGCAGGCCTTCCGACGGCTTTCGGGCCGAGAAGGTAAGAAGGTAAGTTGTTTTCTTTTTTTTTCTTTTGTTTCTTTTCTTTTCTAATTTTCCAAACACATTTTCAAATCAAATTTTCCTAAACCAAATCAAATAAAACAAATATATCCACACCACAAAATAAAATAAATGCAACAGCATGAATGCATCACCAAGTATTTTTAAAATTTTAATTCCCTTTCTCTAAATTATTTAAAATTTATTACTCCTAAAATTTGGGTGTTACACCTATACCCATTAGGTATGATCATGCGTACCCTCCGGCTGATGATGAGGTAGAGCCCGAGCACGCCCTTGACCTCTGCTCAGTGCTCAAGGGCTCGCTAAAACCCCTGAGCTCCCAACCGACGGTAGCCCGAGCCTAATCCCTGACTTAAACCCAGCCCAAGCTAGCGCCCAGGCAAGAATCCAACATCCCAAGCATTCAAGGCTTGGGGGCTCCCCAGTGCTGCCCCGACTCATGGGCACACAGTGACGTGTCGCCCACTCCTCCGATAGAGTCACGCAAGCGGCCTAACACAAGATGACAAATCCCTCCACCGACTCTAGGAGCGCGGGGGCTCCCGGTCTGCTCATCAGCCTCCCGAGCCAGGCGCCTTCACCGCCAAGGAAGCCTCAAGAAGGCTCACCCAGTGGAGGCCGATCCAAGTAGACAACCCCCTGACGGTCAGAGCATCAGGGCCAGAAGAGCCAGAAGGCGACCAAGGCTCCCCCGACTCCGCGACAACGCTAGGGTCCATCGATGCTGCAGTAGCGCCCTCCTGGACTTCGGTGCACGTAGACTATAGACTGAAACCCCAAACCACCTTGTACCCGACCTTCCTCGGAATATAAGTGGTAGGTCAGCTCCTAGAGAGGAGAAGACGAAGGAAACAAACCAAATAGACCAGACCATTCCGAGCTCCGCCCTGAGAGCAGAGCAAGCCAAGAGGAACGACCGAGCGTCCCTCCCCCGAGCAACCCGGCAAGAGAGAGGAGCGTTCTTCTTCCTTGCCAGGGAAGAAACCTCACTGCCGACGAGCCTTATGATAGTACTAAGCGATCCCCTGCCAAATCCCTTTCTCTTTCGTTGTGACCCCCGATTTGGGTGCTCTTGAATACAAAGAACAACCACTGCTGGACGTAGGCCTCTGATAGCCTGAACCAGGATACATTGCCATGTCTTCTCTTGTGTTCTTGAGTCCACCGAGCCACCGAAGACCCACACTCAGTGACACTTGATGTACAACGATGCTTGCCGCGGCAACTACCCCGTGATAGGACCTTTTGCCGCGGACACCGCTCATTCAGAAGTCTCCCGCTGGGGCGAATGAGGGTTCCTCTAGCGGGCGAGGATAGGTGGGGTGGCTCGCCGGAGGTGCTCCCCCGCCCCCAACACAGACAATAATGTTTGATCACACACTAACACAAATCCAATGAGGGTTCCAGATCAATATACTATCTAGGATTTCTAGAGCGGCAACTCGAGGGGGAATAAAATCTACAATAAAATCTGATCTAAATTATATATATATATATATACATATATATATATATATATATACATATATATACATATATACATATATATATATACATATATACATATATATATATATATATAGGGAGAGTATACTCTATAGCTAGCTACAAAATAAGTTATTTTGTAGCCACCTCTATTTACGATAATTTTATATACTAATTTACGATAGTATATATTTACGATAGTTGAATTACTATAACACATGGAGATATTTACTATAATGTTATAGTAAATCATATAGTAAGGAGTTACTATAATCTCGTAAATTAGCATAGCAATTATCGTAACTCCAAGTGGCTACAGAATAAATTATTCTGTAGAAAGCTATATATATATATATATATATATATATATATATATATATATATATATATATATATATATATATATATATATATATATATATATATATATATATATATATATATATATATATATATATATATATATATATATATATATATATATATATATATATATAGCACGCTGGCATAAACTAAACAGACTCCACGAGGCCATAACCTGGTTCTTCCCAAACAAGTGCACGGAAGCACCATAATCATCTAGTTGAGCCCAATAATAATAAACAAATGCGGCCATAATTCTAATCACCATACTTAACCATTTTATTGCAGTTAAGCAAATAGCATGTACCATATGTTCAACCTGGATTGTTCTCGATCTATCTGCATGGTGCCAATGAACATATAATTTCTTTGCTTCATATTTCCTTCTTTCTTGAATGTTGTACCACTAAAAATAAGATTTGATCGACGAAAGTCCAGCAGTTGTAAATTCCCCCACGTCCGCAATATATTTCTCTTTAAAAATATAACAGTTCCAAATTTAAGACCAAAGGATATTAAAGAACTATCAGCGGCAGGGCCTGGTCCATGCACGTGCAAGACGTACGATCGTACAGGGCCTCCCATTCATGGGGGCCTAAAAAATTAGGACCCATCAAAGCCTGCCGACTCTAGGATTAGTTGGGCCGACGTTGCGTCTCTTCGCAGTGGCGTTGCAAAATCCATGCAGGCCATGTTAAGTTTGCCTACCAAATTCACTATGCAAAATTCCTATTTCCCGTCACATCAAAATACCGACATATATATGGAGTACTAAATATAGATGAAATAAAAACCTAATTGTACAGTTTTATTGTACTTTGTGAGACGAACATTTTAAGCCTAATTAATCAATATTTAGACAATTATTACCAAATAAAAACAAAATTGCTACAGTATGACGCGTCATTTACTATGCAAAGTTTGCCCCCAAACTTTGGTATCTAAACAAGGCCGCATTTTTTATCGGTCCATCTCTCTATCTTCCCGATCAAGCAAGCCAATGCCGAGTGACTGGCTGAAGAGTGGAGGCTACCAAGGGTTGAATATGTATGATTCTTCATTCATCGCAATGCTATGTACAATGTTATTATCATTCTATTTTCTAGGCTGGTAGGGTCTATTTTAGAGTTTGGAATAAGACCCCGGATTTTACCGGCACGTCCCTGTCAGCGGGTATATTTGAATTATCACTAGACATGTCCGCATGATCATCTTGAGGAGCTACGGGCTCGTCAGAGCAAGAACGTGGAGAATGGGGAAAGGATGCCATTTTGCTATGGAGGAGGCCAGGGCATCTATGCGGAGGTGTGACAATGGGGGGAGCCAGACTAGGACGCGGCAGGGGGAGGCACCGTTGGGATTGCTCGTGTAGTCGTGGGTGCACCATCGTGTGCGTCTTCGCGGCCACCGGGTGGTAGTAGAAGCAGTCGCGCTGCTGCCTGATGGTACTACGCAGCGGGTATCCACCGGCGCCCCTGTAAAAGTGAGGCGCGTACGCAAACGACGGCTGAGCCACCAGGGGTGTAGCAGTGGTCCCTGCCGCTGTACAAGTGGGACGGTCGTGTGCACCGGCCGAGTGGTGATGCTTGTAGGGGCTCAGCCTCGCGTGGTTGCGATACGCATGGTCGGCGATGACGCGGCCGCCGAGGTCGTCCACAACGGCGTCAACAGTCCGTAGCTCCACCACTTCGGCGTGGCCCACCTTGCAACACAGCTTCTTGCTAACGCATTACCGCAGCAAGGTGTGTGTTGTGCTAGATGGCTAGAACGCACACTACTACAGAAAAGACCTGTATCCCCTACGAATACTTTCCAAACGAGCGGCCCCTACAAATCCTATCAGCCGCCCCCACAAATGGATCTATTTATAGAGGTATATCCAGCCGCCCCAATAAATCAAAATTGTATGGGCGACTGGATATAGAGTCGACCCTACAAATAGATGCTGAATAGTAAAAATGAGGTAATAAAATTCGAATTTTTTCAAATGACCTTAGATGGAGAAATGATCAAAATAAAAGTTATAAATTTCGAAAGTTATAGAAATTTGTTGTTTACAACTTTCCATTTGAAATCATTTACTGTTTCAAAATGTTGTTAGAAATTTAATTTTAAAATTGTTGAAGAATTTTGATTTTCCTTTTTAATCTCTGGCTAAAACTTGTAACTAGCCCTTCTCCCTCATGCTAACTTAAAATTTGATGATTTTTTCCTTAAATTTTTCTAAAATCATGCTCTATCAATTTATTGTGTTGTTATGGCTTTTATTTTGGTCATCTTTTCATGTGATTTTGTTTTATGAATTAAAATTTTGAATTTAAAAAAATAACAACTTGAAACAACATTTTGAGAAGGTAAATGATTTCAGCTGAAAAAGTCATGAACATAAAAGTTGTAAAAATGATCAAGATCTACAACTTTTATTTTGGTCATTTATTCATAACATTGTTCACAAATTTTGAGATGCAAAATTTGTGAACAATATTACTTCCACTTTGTCGGATGCAAAGATGACCAAAATAAAAGTTGTAGATGCCGAAAAGTTATACAACTTTGTAGTTGACAACTTTTTTATTTGAAATAATTTTATTAAGGAAAACTATATTTGAATTTCTCAAATTTAAAATTTCAAATTTTCAAACAACCTCGGATGACGAAATAACCAAAATGAAAGTTATAGATGTGAAAAGTTATATAACTTTGTAGTTGACAACTTTTTGATTTGAAATTATTTTATCGAGGAAAACTACGTTTGAATGTCTCAAATTTAAAATTTAAATTTTTTTCAAACGATCTCAGATGGAGAAACAACCAAAATGAAAGTTGTAGATGTTAAAAAGTTATACAACTTTGTAGTTGATAACTTTTTTATTTGAAATCATACCTTGTCAAGGAAAACTATGTATGGATTTTTAAAAATTCAAATTTTTCAAACAATCTCGAATGGAGAAACAACAAAAACGAAAGTTGTATATGTTGTTATACAACTTTGTAGTTAACAACTTTTTTATTTGAATTTATTTAGGGTCTCAAACACTCAATTTAAACTCAGTTGATGATAATATGTGGAGGAAGAAAATGCCACGACTTGCTATTTTTTGCTATTTTACAGTCTTAAATCTTGAAAATAGTCTAGAATCGTGATTTCTGGAAAATGATTTGTAGGGGCGGCTCGATATCCAGCCGCCCCTATAAATCTTGCGCCGCCCCTGCAAATACGATTTGTAGGAGCGGCTAGCCAATCATCTCTGCGAATCCGCAATTCGTAATAACAGTTTGGTAAAGGTGGCTTGCAAAACCGTCCCTAAAAATCACTTGGAGCCGACTGGGCGGAGAGGATGGTGGGATGACAGCGGCGATGGGACAACAGCGGCGGGCGTTGGGAGCAAGAATCTGTGGGCTGGTCCATGGGAATCCGAGCAGCGGCCGCCGAACTGCACGACCGCGGAGAACGGGTCGGAGATATGATCTCGTATAGGGTAGGTGGGACTTGGTATCACCAGGTAGACCATGACACAGTCTTTTTAAATGTAGATAGATAGTGTAGAGAATAGAGATAGAGATATATACACAGATAGCCAGAGGACGTAGCAGCGTTACATCATCTCGGTAGCAATAGCAACTCGACCTGATAACCTTTAGCGTGACGTGAGACGGTGTATGATCCGGACTCTCGCACGCTGTGACGCTTGGACGGGCTACGTGGAGAGATTGTCGGGGCGTCATGCATGGCCGTGGGTTTGCACTTGCTCGTCGGTGTATAGCGTCAGGTTCTGCGCAAGCAAGAAGTTATTAGCGGCGGTGCCGTCCGCTCGGATCACGTCAAGCAAGCAGCCAGCCAGCCCAGCTAGCTAGCTAGCGTCGGAGCACGTCAAGCAAGCAGTCGCGACTGCAGCTCTCACTCGCTGGCGTACAAACTACAAAGCGTTGGTGCAGTGCAGCTGGTGCTTCCACAGCGGCAATGCAGTCGTGTGGTGACTGGCGGCGACTGGGCAGAGTATAGATCCAAGTTTCTAAGCTTATCCATTTTAGCTCGAGCAAATATTTCTAGATTGATCTGGGACAGGTCCCGGCCCGGCGGCTCTATCTATAAATATACGTGCAAGGGCAAAGCCCTGGACATGCTAAATATCGATCGATCGAGCCATTTTATTTATATCATTTTCATCACTTCCCTGATCGAATGGGGTCGCTTCGTGATGGCGACAGCAACGGTAGTGGCCCGCGGCCAGCTGAGAATAAGAGGTGGTGCGCGGTGACCGGCGGCCGGGGCTTCATGGCGAGGCACCTGGTGGCCGCGCTGCTCCGCTCCGGCGAGTGGCATGTGCGGGTCACTGACCTCGCCCCGGATGTCATGCTCGGCCTCGGCGACACCGAGGACGTCCTCGATGACGCCCTCCGTGATGGCCGTGCCGTCTATGCCTCGGCAGATGTCTGCAACCTAGACCAGCTTATTGAAGGTGACGAAAATATAATCAGTGTGCTCTTGCCCTCTTGCCAGTACTGATAAATTAATGCCATTTTATTTGAAACGGCATGACCTTACTATATGTATAACAATAAAAGGATCGAACGGAGGGGCGACCATTTGTTAAGGGTGAGAGACAAATCATCTTTCCTTCAACGACGATTGCTCTTCGTCTTGCACCGCCAGTTGCTAGCTCCTTCCACTGTTCTTCACCAATCTAATAGTAGTGCACTGATGCTCTCCCTAGAACGTTAGAACCATCTGTAGGGGTTGGTTCTTTTTAATCAAAGTTAAGGCTTTCTCCCCTCAGATTCTCCAAGAGAAAATATATAAACATCACGCACCTAGCTAGTTGCCTATATGCTTATATATGCCCTCTATTTCAAATTATAAGACGTTTTTGGCTTTTCTAAATATACGGCTTTTGCTATGCACTTAGATATATACTATGTTTAGATACATAGTAAATGCAATGAATCTTGAAAGTCAAAACATTTTATAATTTAAAATGGAGGGAGTACAAAGTAGGATACGAGTTTAGCTACAATAATGGTCCATCAGCTTCACTCTCTCTCTCTCTCCACAAGTAACATGCATGCTTTGTTTCAGGATTAGAGTGGGTCAATACATGACCACCACCTCATTCCTCAAGTGCATCATGCGCAGAGATTATGAACATGAGAAATTGAGTAATCAATCTATCGAAGTTCATGAGATGAACCTTCCATATACTATGTGTTCATTCATCAGACCAAACACCTTCACCCGAGAGGATGAATGTTTGTGTGGTACTTTGCAAGACTTGTAGTTCCAATCAAAAGTTATGTTGTTACTAGTAGTCATGCGTTTGCAAGTTGTTTGAAATATATGTGCATATGAATAACAAAAGCGAATAGTATTACCGATGAACACGACCACTATTCAGTACCTGAAATTTGATTTTTTTTTTCTTGTATTCAGCTTTTGAAGGGGTTGAGGTTGTTTTCCACACAGCTGCTGCGGATCCAAGCAAGAACAACCTGCAACTTCACTACAAGGTCAACGTTGAGGGTCAGTCGAAGAATTATTCTAAGAGCACCTTGACACGAATTAAATGATAAGCTACTCAATATGAAATTAGTTCTACCTATATAATCTTTCACTCTAAATGGTACTCTATTAAGTTCAAAGCACAATGTTTCACAACGTTAATTTTTTATCTAGTATAAATGTTGGTAAGGATTGGTGAGGTACATTCTTCATAGGAACCCTTATTGGCTTATTCGTTATTTATCATCTGAGAGTTGTTAAAAGGATTAATAATATACATTCAATAAAGAATAGATCGTGTCAAAACATATATTTCCATCCTTCCAATCCATTCCTATGTGTATTTTGTATAAACTCATTCCTAATTAAGTAATATTTGTACTACTACATACTCCCCTCGTCCAAAAATGTAAGGACTCCTACAATTTTAGGACACACTAAGACATCATGCTAATTAAATAGCTAGGACAACTCTTGATTGACTTAAATTATGGTCATATTGGGATAATCCTTCCCATGAATAGCTGTTTTAACCGGATTTGCATAGGTGGATTCTTATAGAAATCCTTACTGGGCAAAATTTTGAAGCCAGATTTCCTTATATCATGGGATGGAGGGTTTACGTACTAGGCTAGTTAGCAAACTAGAAAATTAGCAAATATTTTTTCTAGATTAGATAGATAACTAACGAATTAAATTTGTAAGGATAAATATGCTATCATTTAATTTATAAGAGTAACATAATGGAAGTTAGTTTTACTATTTAGCTTTTCATTTATATCCTATTTGCACAGGGACAAAGAATGTGGTTGATGCGTGTATGACTTGCAACGTGAAAAGGCTTATACACACCAGCTCTATCGCTGTTGTGTTCGACGGAGTTCATGGGCTTCTCGATGCAAATGAATCATTGCCATACCCAGACCAGGTTGCATGAAAATATATTGACTACTCAATCTGTTAGACACTTAATGTTTATGCTACCTCCAAATATATTACATCACTTCTCTTCTAGAAGTGCTTTACAAGATGACAAAGTGAACCATTGACATAGACGTTTTTTTGACATGCTTGCCTATACTAATTCAGTTTAAATATGGATCCGTCTATACATGTTATGAAAATATATTTTTATGACCATATGTTTTTTTTGGGTGCAGTTTCCTGATGCTTATGGACAAACAAAGGCAGAAGCAGAAAAGTTAGTCATGAAGGCTAATGGCATTAATGACCTTCTAACTTGTTGCATACGTCCTGGTAGCATATTTGGCCCTGGTGACATAGTTATACTACCAACTCTGGACCAGTGTGGAAAAACACACGTAAGGAAGCATATGCCATGTTTAACATTAGAGAACTAACTAGTAGTTTATTTTGAAGGAATAAATTTATTGGAAAAGGCAAAAAAAATAAGGGTTATAATATTTGGCATAGATCTTTTTGACGTCTATGTTATGCGTCACTGAATAAGTGTGCAGGAATACTCTTGACATAATTAGGCAAATAAGTTCTAATTTACGAGAAATGGTACAACCAAAAAATATTACACATTATAATCATTTTTATTGCAAAATTTATCAATTGGGGTTTATGTTGTTGGTCTTACATGAATCTACTTTGGAAGCAAACCTTATTTAAGTGGCCAAATTTTCAAATTAATGCCCATGTGGCTCAGCCAGGGCAAGCTTGTGAATTTGGTATTGTGAGGCATTACTAATACCAATTGAAGAGCAAATAACTTAAAAGCAAAACATACTTATCAATCTATAATAAGCATTGTCAATCCATTATACAAAGTTTTAGGATCCATCTATATATTGGTCTTACCAGCTCTATATTAATGCAGTTTATTTTTGGTGATGGGAAGAATTGTGATGATTTTGTATATGTTGAAAATGTGGTACATGGTCACATTTGTGCTGAAAAAACTCTTTCTACTATGGAGGGTGCAAAAATCAGTGGTGGAAAAGTATGTTTCTTTCAACTCTATGACAAACTTTGACTTGTACAACAAACTATCATGACATATTTAAAAATTTTAGGCCTACTTTATAACCAATACGGAGCCAATGAATATGTGGGACTTTCTGTATCTGCTTCAAGAAGAACTTGGATACAAAAGGTACACATTCTATGGTTATATTTTTATACCTCAATAGAGTCTCCATGTTCTATATGCAAAATGGATACTTTGGCATGCTCCTATAACAAATATGTTTGATTGGTACTGGGCCATTATTCATGCATCACTTTGTATAATGCATTAGATGCTTCAATCGAGTAGTAATCCCCTCTTCGCAGATCTCAGTTTCAATGTAGTGTTATTTTTGTGGATTTTCTGGGTTTAGGTGGTTGGGGGTGGATTGTGCGCATGCTATTATTTATGTCCATACTGTTCTGCACGTGTGCCCTTGACAATTTGTGTACTACTCACCTTGAACTAATTATCCAAGGTTCAATTTAATCATTTCATCAGAAGTTAAATTTGATGCATAATTTAAGGAACCTTTGGAATAATTACTACATTGATCTCTAATGGCCCTTATCAAGTTTAGTATACATATCATTGCAAAAATTAGTGGTTTATATATAACAACTTTTACATCGTTTTTTTTGCACTTGTTTTCCTTTTTTACATAAATAAATTAATTTATAGGCATTGTGCATTGTTCTCTTATGTGTCTCAAGGGTTGTCCACTTTTTTCATGAATTCTTCATTATAATAACCTTTGTCTATAATGTACACCTTTTAAATAGAATGTAGAGATGAGGGTTATAATTCTGAACTATCCTCATCATGTCTACTTTTTCTAAGTGATTAGCTAGATGCCCATATCATTGTAGTGTCCAGTGGATTTTGAATCAAAATATTTTAAGATATAGGTTCTAATAATTGAGCTACTCAATTGCCAAATAGTACTTTTATAATAAGTACATCTAGAGTTAAGCTACAAAGAACCACATATATATTTTTTCTTTACAAAGTGGACAGTCCTCTATGCGACCTTACACGTATGTATATGCAAATGATCTTACGAGAAGATACTTATATAGAACCAACCGCCACTAACCATCATTACCCACCACAACCGACTATATGTTTTTATATGCAATGGAGATAAATATAAATTAGATTTTTTTAATTCCTTTTACTATGCATATATATATAATCGTATATCTTAGTTATGATAACAAGTTTATTTGCTTTATTATATAGGAGTATTTTTCAACTAAGAGTACACATGATACACCTAATTGTACTGTTTAAATGATGGATATTTATTGTAGGTTGTTCAAGATAAGAATACCTTTGCTTGTCATCAAGGCAGTAAGCTATTTGGTAGAGTGGGGATACAAGGTTCTACACCATTATGGAATGTGCCAACCTCAAGTGTTAACACCAGCAAGGATCAAGTATCTGACAGTCCATAGAACATTCAGTTGTAACAAAGCTGCTGAAGAACTTGGCTACAAACCAATTGTGACACTTATGGTTCGTAGCTTCAACTCTCTTGGTGTTGTATTCATGATCCTTTTTTCTGTTAGTGCAACTCCTTTTTTTATTGAAATGCTCATGCACTTTTCTAATTTGCTGTCTAGGATGGTATGAAGCTAGCAGCCAAATCATATATTCGGTTGAGAAATGATACAATTTATCTTAGAGAGACATAAAAGGTATGAAGTTAAGTATCGAATGGCATTGTAGTCATGGCACATTATATATTCTTTCTGAAGTTAGGTATAGACCTAATTAACATACTAGCCCTATAATCAACAATTCCATGCTTTAGTATATTTCTTTGCTAACAATATAAAATATTGCTGCATAGAACTGTGCAAGGAGATGCAAACGAATGAATAAGAGGATGTGCTCATGAATGCAAAGTCAAAACAAATTGGTCTGATTTAGTTCTGCTTGCAAAATACTTAAAAAAAATTCCAATGATTAGTAAGTTTTCAATTCCTTATTCTAGCTAGCAAGTGACAATATATGTATAATTCAATCTTGCTATACATGGGCTTTAAAAATAGCTGCTCAAATAAAATAGTCTATCATCTTACCTACTACTCCATTACAACGTTTAAAAGGTGTATATATGCTATAAATATGAACGTTACATTTTAAAATAACTATAAATCGAGGAAACTAGGTGCATATTATTTAGGCTATATATATTGTACCAAAATTTCACGTGTGTGAAATATGGAACATATTCTTATTGCAAGTCTATTGATTCTCACTCTTCTATTTTAGATTATCATGGTGGTATAGCATGTTTCATGCTGACGATATAGAACAGCTCTTCAGAAAGTGTCATTACCGCAGGTCAGCGGTGACCATGTTTCCAATAAATAAAATTTCAGTGTTTACGCTCGCAATAGATGTAATGTGATTTAGTTTGAGTACAGATAGATTGTAACTCCTTAATAATGATCAGGCATGTATTTCAGTAATATATGTTAATCGGAACATAAATACAAATTACTATTTGTATATGGCTTTCCATCGTGTGATAAATACCCTGATACAACTCTAGCTAGTACTCCCTCTATTTGAAATTACAAGGCTTATTTTGTTTTTTATGACACAAGCGGCCTATGACTAATAATTATAAAATTAATTCATTATTTAATAATAAAAATAAGTATTAAAAAGTTTGTAATTACTATTAATTTTTTACAACATAAATTGCCATGACAACCGCCTATGTAAATATTGTGCTGCATGGTAGCTTATGAACCGACCCTATAAGTCAATGTTTAGTGGCCGTCGGCTTAATAAAGCTATTCCTAGAAATCTACCTATTTTTAGAGACGGTTGACAAAAAACAGCTATCCCAAAAATCATATTCTTAGGGACAGATTCTTATAATCTTATGTCATTTGCCTTTGAAAATGGGCATATTTCTAGGCATAGTCAACTGCCCTTAATTTTTTTTAGAAAAATAGCTCCAAAACAAATAAATTCATAATTTTTTGATTGAAGTAAGATAAAAGACAAATTTATATTAAAACCGTAGAGCTCAACAAGATCTAAAAATTTATAGTTTACGACATTTTTATTTGAGAACATTTCAATGTCAAAATACATTTTAAGTTCTTGGAATTTGAAATTCAGAATGTAACCTCATATGGAACCATGGCCTATATCAAATAAGTTGTTGTGTTCGACAAGATCCAAAGCTTTGTAGTTGAAATATTTTTCATTTGAGATCATTTTATAGCTAAAATATTCAATCAAGACTCATATGGGAGTTAATACAAAAGGATGACATCTTATGCTTGGTTATGTGATTATGTTGTATGGTGGTGGGAGGGGTTAATGAGAGGCAAAAAAATGTCAATTTGATGCTTGCGACACTGCAACTATGCAATAGCCTTTATGCGAGTGAAAATAATATTCTAATTTTTTGTACAGTTTAATAACGTTTTGCGATTGTAAACATATTTCTAAGGGCTGTTGACATATTTTTTTTTGAAGCCTCTCGTTTGGGTACAGTTGTAGTATCTCGTACATGCATCAACGCACGCCCACGCTACCCACACACACTACATTCACACCACACATGCACAACTAGACCTACAACTATACACGAATCAGAAGACCTCGTTCTTCTAGAGATCACCGAGACCATCATGACTCCATAGGTGACGGGCGTATCACAAACCCTTCGTGGCTCTATACGAGAGAGGCTGCAGATGAAGACGGAGAATAAATCCCCGAGGTGAGCCCCTAGGTTGATTTAAGGAATTGAACGGAAGACCGGCCGCTTGTACCACTGCAAGCGAGCCAACCGAGGTACGCTCGGTCCTCTTGACATAATAAAATTGTACCGGCCTGTAAATAGATTTTCATGGACAGTTGCAAAATGGTCTGTGAAAATGCTTTATTTCTGTATATAATCCATGGCATATATAGTAGCGGTTTGAAACCTTTCCTACAACTGAGAATTGGTATTGACAGTGTCCCCTTACAATTGAATTGATATTGATAGTACGAGGAAAGCAGTACTAGGGCCTCTTAAGTAGAGTACCGGCGAACCATTTTTCGCACGGAGGTTCAGGACTTTGACAACCACGTACTTGTCGTTAGCAGCGTACCACATTGTTAGAAAAAGATATCTAACAGCACACGATGACTTGCTTTAAATCTGCACCTGCCTGTAAACTGACGGTATATTCAGCAACTCTTATATATAACTGTCCACGTGCCACAACGGTTGACACAAGGGCTTGTTTGGATATATAACTTAGGATTCCCCGCGCGTTGCCGCGGGTATGAAGGAGGAATATAATATGGTCTCACTGTAGTGTACTTATATTTAGCCTGATTATTAGTAGTCGGGAATTTATAACATATATATCTTTGAACATTCGATGAAACAAAACTTAGAAAGATATATGGAAGTCATAAAAATCGCATGTAGTAAACAATGACAAAAGCCAGGTTACCAAGGTAGCTATATTTAGAAGGAAAACATGAATAAATATGTGACATGAAAGGATTTTAAGTATTGATTAATAAAATTTGTTTTTTTTGATCGATACAAAACACACAACTGAAAGAAGATGCTGCTAGAATAATTATTGAAACTACAAAAATGGTGGATTCTAAGTAGGAGAAATAGAAATGACTAAATTAATAAAATGTAAAACAGACAAAGTAGCAACATCCTCTACCATCTGCTCTCGGAAAAAAAACATTTGTGGCATGTTTGAGAAGCTCGTAGTCGACACCCTGGTCATGTCCTTGTTATTGGAGAGCCTGTGTAGGACCTTGACGTCGTCCGGAGGTCTGCTGTCACCTAGCTCTCGACACCGCGGCTAAGCATAACAATTGAGGTCATGTAGACACAGTCAATCAGCTCTCCAAAAGATGACGATGCTGCACGCATGGCCAGCACTGCACCGTAACATTAGCCAACTCAAAGCCATGGTTGTTGCCGGGCCACTCCGCATGCGCCTCCACACTTCGACGCCAAAGCAGCGGTTCCCGGCCCATGGGAAATCGAAGAATGATGATGGACTGAAACTGGAAGCTGAGATAGTTCCAGTTAGTGTAGAGCTGCACGATGGCCACTCGCCCCCTAGCCGCCGTGGGAGCTTGGTGGTATTTGGGGATGGCGGTAAGCGTCGTTGCCGTCCGGCCGTCCGGTGCTACGGTGCTATATATAGCAGTTGCCTCCTCAATTCCTCATAAATTCTTACGTTATCACACGCATGTAAACACAAAGCAATGATGCCATCAGTTTCTTATTCGCATGCATTTTTTTAATTAATCTTTTGCATGGCAGTGATGGTTCAATTAGCATTTACTGAGACAGAGGAATCGACGTGCCTGTTCATTTTGTGCCCAACCTGCGCATCCTTTTTTTTCTCGAGACAGGTGTGTGCGTGCCTTGCTTGCATGGCTGCATGCAGAGAAATGCGCTGGGTGATAAATCATTTTAATACGTTCCGGCTGTTGGGATGAAGAATTGAAGATTGCTTAATTACGTGAACATCTTGGCGTCCGTGACAAATGCGCCGTGAACGAACAGAGGGAGAAATACGTGGCTTGCTGAGATGATAGAAAAATATTGCTAGTGGGGGCTAGTGGGTACATGACGTCAGCAATCTGATGTGGCGCAACGAAAACGCAGAGAATTCCCTTAGTGGGTCTTTGCTTTATAAGAGGTTTAGATTCATATTCGTTTTATTTAATCTATGTATATTGGAGTGAACTAAGGTGAATATTAGTTAATCTTTTATCTTAATCCACCTAAATATATGTGGATTAAGATGAATACCAGTAGTGCAGCCAAACAAAATAACATGAAGTGGACGATGCATGAAACCTTCTAGCTATCGTGGCTGCGTACATACTTTGTGCTATGATCCGTTCTATGACCAAGCACTTGTTAGAATATCTCAACCGAATTGGCCCAACGGTCAACTCGGACCCTTTGACCACGCCCTGATCGGGGGTGCTCAGCCACACAAGGCTGGTGGGCCCCCGTCGCGCAGGCTATATATAGAAGGTGGGGGCCAGGGCTCACTTCGCGAGGTTCACTGCCGCTCCCCACCTACCTCCCTAGTCCGATCGAGAGGGATGTCTGTAAGCGATGGGAAGTCCACCGCTGTGCCTGCATCGACCCTGACGCCCACTGCTGCTCCATCTCCTCCAACCCGTATGGTCGATCTACTCCCCTCTCCTCCTCTCTCTCCCTCTCTCTGATTTCCATACATGATCTACATTGTTTATCCCAAATCAAGGAAGAGTGCCCCACTGATCTACACCGTGTTTGATCCACTGTTTCTATCATTGGTATCAGAGCCGGGTTCTTGGTGTAGATCTAGGCTCGGGATAGAAGCAAACAGAGAAAGTGGATTCGATTTGATTCGGATTTCACCGAACCCTAACCCTAACTGGAAAAGTGAAAAGGAGGCTCTTAACTGGCTCTACCTGACCTCTTACCACCGCCGGGCGTCACTAAGATGTTGCGCGGATAGAGCACCGCCGTTGTGCGGCAAAGAGATCACCGCCACCGCGCGGGAAAGATGAAGCCGAGCCATTGGCTCGGGCTCAGAGAAGAAGGGTCGCACGAGGGCACAGGGCGCCGACGCGGAGCCGCTCGACGATGGCATGCTCCCCCTTGGGGAATGCACATGCTAGCGAGCGGGCCCGCCGCCTGCGCCGCAAACTTCTCCGTCGCGAGCTCGTCTCCGGCGCTGTCTCCATGGGGACGACGGTGGCTGTGTGTGCGAGAAAAGTGGGGAGAGAGAGAGAAAAGAGGAAGGGGATGCGGATCTGCTGCGGCGGAGCCATCCTCACCGGCGCTCAGACCACCATGGTTGCCGCCATTGAAGCCAGTGCGGCGAAGAAAGGCGCCACCGCAAGGCTGCTCGATGGAGCCGTGCGTGACCTCCGCTGCACGCGTGCTCCGGCGAGAGGCCCGGCAGCGGCGTAGACAAGCCCGGATCCACGCGGGGGCGCTCGCAGCGGCGAGTGGCGTTCCTCTGGATGCGGCGCTGAGAAAAACGGGGAAGGAGAGAAATGAGCTCTAGGGTTTGGAAGTGCACGGCTGGCAATTTTTGTTTACCCGAAGATGAAGCTCGGCCATCCTATCCTGATCTACGGCTGAGAAAGCTCCTGGCCTTATATGGGCTTGCGGGGAGAAAGGGCCGAAGGGCAATGTTTGGCCTAGGCCCAAGTTGCGGTGCTCGAGCCACTGGGCCGGTTCGCCGACCAGGTGGTGCCACTGGACCGCAGACAAAGAAAGCGCATGCGCGCTGGGCCGCAGTGAGGAGAGTTCCTCCGCTGGGCCGCCTTCGGGCCAAATGCACAGAAACGGTTTTACTCCTTTTTTTCAGAAGCAAATTTTGATGCAATTTGAATCGAATTTTGATGCAAACTTTCTGTGCAATTTTATCCAACGATAATTTTGTTCAGTAAAGCATTATAAAGTGCTTCTGGAAAATAGAATTATGTGATTTATTAAATGTTTTCCACTATAAAGTTAAAGTTCATTGTCTTCTCATTAAATCGGGAGGATTTAATTTGAAGAGCAGTTATAGTCATTCAGTAAATGATGAAAAGTTTATCCTCTAATTAAAATTAGAGGAATAGTCGATTTATGGTTAAGATAAATTATAATATTGTTATTTTCTGACCAACATTGATGATAACAATATTATAAGTTCATTTATGAGTTTAAGTTTAAAGAAAATTATGATATTGTTATTTTCTGACCAACGTTGATGATAACAATATTATAATTCTATGAGTTTCATGTTTAAAGTTCAAATCTCTGATGAATTTTGTATCAAAGTGACCAATTTTCAGAGAATAGATAAGAAACAAGAGATGCTCCAGAGCGAGCAAAATGTAATGTATTTTCATGTTTTCGCTGCAATGATGATGATGATCTTCTAATTAAATTCGAACTAACGGGAGAATTTAATTTGAAGAGGGTTATAAGATAATTGAATTTTCATATGTTAATTTTCTTTTTGCCAAATGGTGGTGTGGAATTAATGTAAAAGAATGATGTTTTGTTCTATTTCTGCCCAACGGTGATATAGAATAGAACTTAAAGATTTAAAAGTTTAATGTGCATGTCTTTAACCAGACCAACGTAGGGTTATTTTCATGCTTATTATTGTTGATTATTGATTAATGTTTTCAAACAAAGAACTTCATGCCTTTATTCTTGAAGGGTGAAAAGGAAATGAGTTGGGTACTTGTGACTCAGAAGATGAAAAGTGCAATTTTGCAGAAAGAAGACTATTGTGTAAGAGACTGCGGTCTCTTTAAAGAATGACTTCAAAAGAAAAGAATTCTAGGATATTGATCTAAGTAAAGAAACAGAACAATAAGAGCTTAGTTTAAGAGATGTCTTTTATGTACTCTTTAAAATAATAATAATAAGTAATATAATTTTAGTCTTAATCATTATGATATAAAATGTAATAAGTGACATGCATGTTTAATTTGACCAACGTCGGATTAAGCATGAGTGTTAAAGAGTATTTGGATTTATTTCTAAATTTGATGATTGAATATGAGCCAATATTAACATTTATATCCATTCACGAAAATTATCTCGCATAGCGGGAAAAAATTTGAGAAAATACCCGCATGGCGGGGTAAAGTTGGCATAGTACTGGTATTAATTAGTCCTGCATGGTGGAAGAAGTTTGGTATAGTACTTATCCTGCACGGCAAGAGAAAGTTGTGATGACTCATGTGCCTGACAGTGCTCTTCTATTGTGTCATAGTAATTAAGCACTCAATGATTTTAAGGAGAACAGAAAGTTACAAACGAACCTCGAGATAAGAATGACATGCAAGTGTGACTTGCGAAAGTATTAATGATAAAAGACTCTGTTGAGTTCTTAAAGTGAAATAAGGACAAAGTACTCTCATATGAATCAAGAAATAATTTCATTTGCATGATGTAATCATGTGGATGAAGTAAGTAATCAAAGTTTCCTCATTCACCAGAGTTCTGAATAGTTTTCGAAATTGTGGTAGAAAAGTTCATACCACATTTCGAGGGGGAGAAATGTGAGATCGATTAAGAAAAATACTTCCCCATACTTTAGACAATGCGATGCATACTATGCATTAAAGGCAAGAGTGATCTATAAAAGATGAATGTATTCGTCGGGGGAGTAAAACGGTCATAATAACTATACCCCTAAAAGTAAAGAAATAGCTAAATCCATGGACCTTTTATAGTTCCAATAGAAAGATAGCATAGTCGGCCAATATTCATACTGAACACGTTCAACGTTATTAAGACGGTGTTAAATGCGCCATATGAGTTTTAGCAGATTAAAACCAAAATAAGAAAGTTAGAAGATGTCACACCTAGTTTTAAGAACAAAACCAGATATACACTATATATGAAATAAAGGAGTCAAATCTCACATATAGCCACAGATAAGTGTAATATCAAGAGACAAATGCTTAATATACATAACTCAATAGTATAAAATATACCTTAGAGAGCAACACAGCGAAAAGACAACTCCAAACACCGGGTGTAGACTTCACTCCAGAAACAAACTGACTGGTTGATCACAAGTCTAAACTTCTCCTGAGGTGTGGGGGAGAATAGCAAGAGTGAGTCCATGTCGAACTCCGCAAGTATAGCAAGTATAGATCCCATAAACTCATCATCAATGTAACATAATCAATATAAAGTATAATCGATAAGTAAATGAGCATCTTAACAAAACAAGAATCATCATCTTTAATGTAGATGTCTCCAAGGCCACTCGTGTCCGTGAGCACGGCTAGTATACCAGTTTATTAAACTCTACATAGAGGTGTACACTTTCACTGTGAGTCGTGATTTACCCTTTTGCCCGAGGTAGCTAATCTCTTGACCCACTTCCAAGGAAGGTCGACAGGGTTCACTATGAAGCCTTTCAAAGGTTCGTCTAACAACTTAGGGCCGCTAGGTTTTCAAAGTCAGTCTATGTGATACAACCAGTCCTAGGGATCCACAGTCTGCTTTTCCCTATTTGCGCCACAAGGATAACCTCTAACAAGCTAGAAAAGGTCCTCATACTGAGCTAAAGCCAGAGCCATATAGCCCTCACAGTTGTACTATAAATCCCGGAGGTTCACGTACAGACAAGATCTTATGTTACTAAAAAGTCATTTCTCAACCATCATAGCTCTTACATTAATTAAGTCATAAGATCATGGTCACAGAAAAAGAATACCCAAACTATACTTGCCTTAAATCAAGATCCTTTCTCTGATCAAAATCTTCAATTAATAGCTTCTTGAATCTCCACATAAATCTCACCGACTGGACTTGATCAACAAATCACCACACACGCATCGAGCAATCATACACAAAGCAAACAATGAATAATAATTAGAACAGTACACCAATAGTAGAAAAACAGTATAAAAAGTTTGTAAAACTCTTCTACACGTTACTACGATCACACAGACATAAAGATCACGAAATTCGGATTTATAATGTGAAAGTTATGAATTTTCTAAGAATTCCTACAGATAAATAATTACTTTAATATAAACTCAAAAAATAAATTTTCCAAACCTATTGTACAGCTACACTAACATGTAGAGCTCGCAAATACGAATCTAACGCAACTTGAACGGGTCAAATCGGAGTTAAAACGGAGATTTTATGATCAAAACAAGTTTAGTGGCAAAACTGTAAATATTAGAAAACGCATTTTTGAATTACCGAGATAAAATATGTTTTCAAAATAAAGAAACGTAAATCCTAAATGACGCCAAGGACCGCGGGTTAAGCTTTAAAGAAATCTAGGGTTTCTTTAGCAAAATGCCGAGCCGAAAGGGTATGTTGTAATCTCAGTCGTTGATCTAATCTTGGACGGCTAGAATCGTTTCCAGGCAAAGAGAGAGAGACGCGGCCATCCTCCTCAACGCCGGTCGGTGGCCGCCATGGCCGGCTCACACAGCTTGCCGAAGAACTTCGGTTCTAGTGTTTTAGATCACCATTCGGCTCGTGACCGGTACCAATCGAACGAGAGCCTCAACGCGAACTTTTCTAGTAGGTTAGGGAGACAAGATCGAACCAAGGACAAGATGCAGCTCGGGAAAATGGCGGCGCCATTGCCGGCTTTGGCAAAACTCGCCGGAGGTCTACATTCTCAAGATTTAGGGCATCACAAACCAAAAGAAAAGCAAGGGGAGGGAGAGAAGAAGATGGTGAGCTCACCAATGCAAAGAAGAAAGGCGCGGGCTCACTGGCAAACCCCGACGACGGGTGGCAGCGAAGTCTAGGGCTTTCAACCCCCTAAGCTCAAGTTCACGTGGTTCGGCTTGGAGTTAAGATGGAAAAAGAGATGAGGGAGAACGCGGCTACACTTTTATAGCCCCAAACGTGACGATTAAGGATAGATATCCCAGATTACGTGGTTGGACTCGGTTGAGGAGGAGTTCGTCTCCGGCTCGGTCACGACGCGAAGTAGACGACGCGGCTGACCTGTGGGTCCCGCCCGTCAGCGAAACAAGGGAGGGAGGAAGTGCGCGGCTGCAGCGGCTTTGGGCCGGCCCACGCGGGCACGAGAAGAAGCGGAGGAAGCGGGCTCGGCTCGTCGGCCCAACAGCGAGGGAAGGAAGGAGCAGGCCGGGTCGAGCGGTTCTCCAGGCCGCCAGCAGCACAGGTAAGCTCGTTCTCTTTTTTTTACATTTGTTTTCCAAACCATTTAAATAGATTTTCAAATCCAAATCAAATAAAATCAAAACCACACATTACAATAAAGCTTATGCTCCAGCATGAATGCATCACATGTATCTAAACCTTATATTTGATTTTAATTTCCATATAAAATATTATTCTCCTATGTTTTCATGAGCACACAAATTCAAAAATTAAATCAATTTCTCTCTATTTTAAAAGAAGAAATTTTTAGGGTGTTACAATTCTACCCCCTTAAGATAAATCTCGTCCTCGAGATTCAGAAGGTGATGATAAAAGAGATAATGACACTTTGTATTTATTCGATCCTCATTTTCCAAAGTACATCTTTCATTGAGAGTCATGAGGCAGTTTCTCATATCCTGACTGACTAATCTGCCTAAGCATGATCATCTCTCCTATTGAGCTCCTCCAAAGTTGTTTGTTCCTCTGCTATGACTTTTGTAAACTCATGGTCCACTTTGCTATCCTCAGTATACCTATCTTCTAATTGGTCATTCTCGTCTTCCTCAGGTAAGAGTCGACCACCTTGATACTCAATTTTTTCCCTGACTATGTTGTTAAGAGCATTGTGCACTGGGTACCATGAATCACTCCTTTATGCGCACACAACCATCCATTACCAAGAACCACGGGAATTTTAAGTGACTCCAACACAATGAGAGTTGCGGTGAAGTTTTCCTTGTTTATGACAAGACTGACATTCGGGCATATCTGATCTACCTGTATTTCTCCCACTGGGGTTTGAACTAGTAAAGGCCTCCTCGTTGGACACTTCACCATCTTGCACGTCTCTACCATGTCGGCGGAAATGAAAGAATGTGAAGCACTAAGGTTAAATAGAGCAAAAACTTGTACTGAGCTTACTTGAATATAACCACCCACCACTTTGGTAACTCCATGAATTTTATCCATATCCACATTGCTCAGTCTTCCATTGACATAGTTTCGCTGCGCTTTGCTTCCTTGAGCAGACTTCTTATGGACTTTCCTTTTTCGCTTTCGTCGTTGTGGATTCTGACTTAGTTCACTCCCAACTTTCTCTTCAACATTATTGTTTTGATAGTGCTTAGCTTCATCATACCCATAACATCCTTCAATGGCCGAAACATCAGCCTTTTCCCACATATTAGTGTGAGACGTCATATAGGGCTCCTGAGTCATGGGATACTACACTTCCTGTCATCAAGTGACCAACATCAGCAACACGAGCAAGTATAGATGATCATAGTCATGAGCTATCTAAAGGGACAACTCTCGCCTCCATGGATCCAAAATTATCAACCTTGTACACAGGACATTTTTGCTTGAGAGTGGCAACTCAATCATGGAAACTAACCAATACTTCCAAATAGAGAATTAAAACTTAATAAACCTTCTTTACATTGGCTACCCCCTTAAAATAAGGGACACCAAATAAGGTAGCTTGAACCTTTTTCTAGATAAGCTAACTAGCATCCATTAGTTCTAATATCCTAATGATTCTTTTGTGCATAGGTAGAAACAAGAAATCTGCAGTTTCTCGCGAGCAGAAAATCAGCAACGCGGTAAAACTGCTACAACTCTCGTTTTGTAATTCCAATGAAGTTCCACCTTATACAGTTGGAAAACTTATGAAATTTCCTGCAACTTTCTTATAGAATACTTTTCCAAATTCTGTAGATGACTTGGTCGAAAACAGCACATAACATATTCTGTTCCAATTTTTAGACAGCACAGTTGTATTGTCTTGTGATTTTTGTATCTCCCAATCCAAAATAGCTATGAGGGTGGTTCTTGCAGCTAGGTAAAGATCTCAAAGCCTAATATTATCCAAAATTTTCTCATGATTTATGGTCGTTCAAAGACAGATGTATAAGCCAAATAAGACAGACTGCTCTAAAAGGATAGGATGTAGAGAGTCAAAATAAACCAACCCATCTACCTATTCACTAATCCTTATATCTTAAGCCGATATCTAAATGAAATTGTGGGATCCACAAATTCATTGCAATCATTATAAAGATCCAAAACAAACATAGGCATAATGACAATCCAGCAAGCCAATATAGGAGCACAACTCAACCTTGACTCAACTTGTGATGCTATCATTTTCTTCGTATAAAGGGAAAAGATCCTAATGCATCTCTTCCGATGTCGCAAGAAGATGGTAAGATGAGGTTCTAAAAGCATACCAAAATCAAGGAGTGAAGATGAGAACAAAGACTTTTAAAATAAGCAACAAGGCGGGGATAATATCAAGGGCAAGGATACAATATGGAAGAAAATACCAAGGTTTATAGAACAAGGATTGTTATAGCAGTTTCAAAACCTTAACATGACCAATTTCTAACTAGGCTTACGTCCTAGAGTCAGCATTGCTCTGATACCACTCTGTCGCACCCAGTTTTAAGAACAAAACCAGATATACACTATATGTAAAATAAAGGAGTCAAATCTCACTTATAGCTACAGATAAGTGTAATATCAAGAGACAAATGCTTAATATACATAACTCAATAGTATAAAATATACCTTAGAGAGCAACACAGCGAAAAGACAACTCCAAACACTGGTATAGACTTCACTCCAGGAACAAACTGACTGGTTGATCATAAGTCTAAACTTCTCCTGAGGTGTGGGGGAGAATAGCAAGAGTGAGTCCATGTCGAACTCCGCAAGCATAGCAAGTATAGATCCCATAAAGTCATGATCAATGTAACATAATCAATATAAAGTATAATCGATAAGTAAATGAGCATCTTAACAAAACAATAATCATCATCTTTAATGTAGATGTCTCTAAGGCCGCTCGTGTCCGTGAGCACGGCTAGTATACCAGTTTATTAAACTCTGCACAGAGGTGTACACTTTCACTGTGAGTCGTGATTTACCCTTTTGCTCGAGGTAGCTAATCTCTTGGCCTACTTCGAAGGAAGGTCGACAGGATTCACTATGAAGCCTTTCAAAGGTTCGTCTAACAGGTTAGGGCCGCTAGGTTTCCAAAGTCAGTCTGTGTGATACAACCAGTCCCAGGGATTCACAGTCTGCTTTTCCCCATTTGCGCCACAAGGGTAACCTCTAACAAGCTAGAAAAGGTCCTCATACTGAGCTAAAGCCAGAGCCATATAGCCCTCATAGTTGTACTATAAATCCCGAAGGTTCACGTACAGACAAGATCTTATGTTGCTAAAAAGTCATTTCTCAACCATCATAGCTCTTACATTAATTAAGCCACAAGATCATGGTCACAGAAAAAGAATACCCAAACTATACTTGCCTTAAATCAAGATCATTTCTCTGATCAAAATCTTCAATTAATAGCTTCTTGAATCTCCATGTAAATCTCACCGACTAGACTTGATCAACAAATCACCATACACGCATCGAGCAATCATACACGAAGCAAACAATGAATAATAATTAGAATAGTACACCAACAGTAGAAAGACAGTATAAAAAGTTTGTAAAACTCTTCTACACGTTACTACGATCACACAGACGTAAAAATCATGAAATTCGGATTTATAATGTGAAAGTTATGAATTTTCTAAGATTTCCTACAGATAAATAATTACTTTAATATAAACTTGAAAATTAAATTTTCCAAACCTACTGTACAACTACACTAACATGTAGAGCTCGCAAATACGAATCTAACGCAACTTGAACGGGTCAAATCGGAGTTAAAACGGAGATTTTATGATCAAAACAAGTTTAGTGGCAAAACTGTAAATATCAGAAAGCGTATTTTTGAATTACCGAGATAAAATACGTTTTCAAAACAAAGAAACGTAACTCCTAAATTACGCCAAGGACCGTGGGTTAAGCTTTAAAGAAATCCAGGGTTTCTTTAGCAAAATGCCGAGCCAAAAGGGTATGTTGTAATCTCAGCCGTTGATCTAATCTTGGACGGCTGGAATCGTTTCCAGGCAAAGAGAGAGAGACGCGGCCATCCTCCTCAATGCCGGTCGGTGGCTGCCATGGCTGGCTCACACAGCTCGCCGGAGAACTTCGGTTCTAGCGTTTTAGATCACCATTCGGCTCGCGACCGGTACCAATCGAACGAGGGCCTCAATGCGAACTTTTCTACGTAGGTTAGGGAGACAAGATCGAACCAAGGACAAGATGCGGCTCGGGAAAACGGCGGCGCCATTGTCGGCTTCAGCAAAACTCGCGGGAGGTCTACATTCTCGAGATTTAGGGCATCACAAACCAAAAGAAAAGCAAGGGGAGGGAGAGAAGAAGATGGTGAGCTCACCAATGCAAAGAAGAAAGGTGCGGGCTCACCGACAAACCCCGACGACGGGCGGCATCGAAGTCTAGGGCTTTCAACCCCCTAAGCTCAAGTTCACGTGGTTCGGCTCGGAGTTAAGATGGAAAAAGAGATGAGGGAGAACGCGGCTACACTTTTATAGCCCCAAACGTGACGATTAAGGATAGATATCCCGGATTACGTGGTTGGATTTGGTTGAGGAGGAGTTCGTCTCTGGCTCGGTCATGACGCGAAGTAGACGATGCGGCTGACCTGCGGGTCCTGCCCGTCAGCGAAACAAGGGAGGGAGGAAGCGCGCGGCTGCAGCGGCTTTGGGCCAGCCCACGCGGGCGCGGGAAGAAGCAGAGGAAGCGGGCTCGGCTCGTCGGCCCAACAGCGAGGGAAGGAAGTAGCAGGCTGGCTCGAGCGGTTCTCCAGGCAGCCAGCAGCCTAGGTAAGCTCGTTCTCTTTTTTTGTTACATTTGTTTTCCAAACCATTTAAATAGATTTTCAAATCCAAATCAAATAAAATCTAAACCACACATTACAATAAAGCTTATGCTCCATCATGAATGCATCACATGTATCTAATCCTTATATTTGATTTTAATTTCCATATAAAATATTATTCTTCTATGTTTTCATGAGCACACAAATTCAAAAATTAAATCAATTTCTCTCTATTTTAAAAGAAGAAATTTTTAGGGTGTTACATAAGATGTGACAATCTGGGGGAGTATGGTATAAAGAGACCTAACTCCGCAAGAAGGACGAATAATGTAAACAAGGATCTTGTTATACAGGACCTTAGAGAATCAATTGTCTTTTGACAATAAAGGTCAAGAAATGCTAGTAGCTGAGGCCCCAGAAAGTCTCAAATCAAATATTTCTGATGATTATAAAGTCTATGTTAATGAAATTCAAATGGAGGAAAATCTCACCTAATTTGAAGAAGCCATGAGAGGCGTTCACTTGTCCAAGTGGCAAGAAGCGAAGGAAGATGAAATAAAATCGATAATACCAATAATATTTTGGGATTTAGAATAAATTCCTAAGGAGCCAAAACAGTAGGCTGTGATGGGTCTACAAGACGAAATGTGACTCCGAAGAGAATGTGTAAAGATGTAGAGCGCGACTTGAATCAAAAGTTTTTGCGCGAAGCGAATGAATAGATTACAATGAGTGCTAATGGCACATCATGATCTGAGTTACATCAGATGAAAGTAAAGACAGCATTTCCCAATAGAATTTGTATGAAAATGATTACGTGGCACAACCCAGAGGTTTTATCATGAAAAGAAAAGAACGTAAGGGATGCCACCTGTAGAAATCTCTTATGTGCTAGAGCAAATCTCTAGACAGTGGCATTTAAAGTTGAAGACTCAATTAGAAATTTTGGGTTAAAGAGAATGAGAGGATAATTACGTTTGTACAAAGTTATAGAATGGGAAATTTATTTCCTAATCCTGTATATGTGGATGACATCTTACTTGTTAGTGGTGATGTCAATCTATTGCGTGAGAAGAAGTTCTTGTCCTCGAGATTCAATAAGAAAGTTCTCAGTGAAATGTCTCTCGTTATAAGAATTGAAATTCGCCGAGATAGAAGAAAAGGGGTATTAAGACTATCGCATAGGCATGCTAAGAAAAGTTTCTAAAGAAATAAAGTACCTATGCGGGTAAACCTACGCCTGTTTCCATGGTCAAGGGTAATAGTTTTAGGAACTTTAGTGTTCCAAAAGGCAATGTGAGATTGTTATAGATGGACGTCCTATATGCTTTAACTGTTGAAAGCTTAATGAGTACACAGATAAGATATTACCCTGACATAGTTCACGTATCCGGGTTATTTTGGCAAAAGTCAAGTCCCGATATAGATCACTGGAATGTAGTTAAGAATGTCAGCCTCATGCTAAGAAAGAAAGAACAAGTACTCTCAAGTAGTTGTGGGTACAAATATTGAATTTTGGCGAGATGTTTAGTGAAACCCACATAGTAGCTAACACTCGCAGTTGGAGTTTTATTGTGGAAAAGCTCCAAAGAAATAGTTTTAGCATCATCGGTGATGCAAAGTTATAGTATAGCATGATATAAGGCTGCGGGACAGGCAAAATAATTAAGGAACTTGTACCCAGAATTGATAATGGTTGTCAACAGCAATAACCATTTAGTAGTTTGCTCCTAAGACAACGGGTCAAGTGTGCTGCCAAACACATTGATATTAAAGTTATACGTTGTAAAGGAGAAAGTCCGGAATCATACTAAAAGGTATTGAACATATAAGTAACAAGAAAGTGCTTGCGGATCCGCTTACTAAAGGCTTACCACCCAGTGTGTTCAGAGAACACACAGTCGACATGGGTTTATGGTATAGCATATGATTTCTGGACAATAAAGGGCCCAAAGTTAAAGAATCTGTTTTAGATCAGAGATGTGTATTGTAGCTGTTAAATCTATCGGCGACTGACCGTGACGATGAGACATGCTCTATACACTGATTTGTGATGGAACAAATAAAAGTGAAAGCAATTAAAGTTAAAGTTTAAAGTTAAATGATAAGTTGAGATCAAGGGGGAGAATGTTAGAATATATCTCAACCGAATTGGCCCAACGGCCAACTCGGACCCTTTGACCACGCCCTGATCGGGGGTGCTCAGCCACACAAGGCTGGTGGGCCCCCGTCGCGCAGGCTATATATAGAAGGTGGGGGCCAGGGCTCACTTCGCGAGGTTCACTGCTGCTCCCCACCTACCTCCCTAGTCCGATCGAGAGGGATGTCTGTAAGCGACGGGAAGTCCACCGCCGTGCCTGCATCGACCCTGACGCCCACTGCTGCTCCATCTCCTCCAACCCGTATGGTCGATCTACTCCCCTCTCCTCCTCTCTCTCCCTCTCTCTGATTTCCATACATGATCTACATTGTTTATCCCAAATCATAGAAGAGTGCCCCACTGATCTACATCGTGTTTGATCCACTGTTTCTATCAGCAGTACCTAGTGTATATTCCCCGGACAACTAACTGCAATCAAAGCAAGCGCTCTCAGTCGAATAAGTGTTTGGATCTTATTCCCAACTTTTCTTAAGAGATCAAATACAATCGTAATATCACCGTGCAAGTAACATAGCTTGTGAGATACTTTATGCGGTCCTTGTGAGTAATAAGAATGAATGTTCGATGATGATCTGCAGGAGAAGGTGATAAAGGTTTTAAAGTTTTGAGCCGGCTAGGTACTGAATACCCATATAAAAAAAATGAGGAGCAACAGGCAATACCTACAGCCCTCCTCTGCTCTGTCGAAGAGAATGCAGGGAGTACAGCTGCAAGGGGTTCGGTTCGACCCGCTTCCGAAGCCGATCCGCACCTGAAATTAGCGAGTGGATCAAATCGGGTCGACCCGGAACAGAAGAGGGGCAAAAGGGTCGTAACCCTATCGACCCCCGGTGACCCTAGGGTCGACCCTCCGACTCGCCTCGTAGCAGGTAGCGCTCATCGCCGCCGCCGCAGCCGCCGCTACCCCATCGTCGTCGATCAGATCGAGCTCGTCACCGACCAGATCGAGACCTGCCTGGCGCCGTAGTGGCCGCGACGCCGCACTTCTCCATCGTCCCAGCGCGTCGTGAACCGTGACCCGCACAACATCGCAGCCCGGCGCTCCACCGCTCAGGCCTCGTCGTCCACCAGCTAGCCACCGGTGAGCACACCCAAGGCCCCACTTTTCTCTTCCCGAGACCCAAGTCTGCTTGTCCCGCCGTCGAGCGGCATGAACTAGGACACGCACACACATCATCTGGCATGCAGTGACTCGCCTCCCATCGCACAGCGCTGCCGCAGCCATGATGATATACTATATTGCTGCCCCTGGCTTCTTCCTCACTGATGATATACTATATTGTTGTTTATTTTTTAGTCTCTCTCTTTATATACACTGGCTTCTTCCTCACTGGCTTCTTCCTCAGTGCTAGGAATAGGATCCAGGAGATTGCTAATGTTTCAAATTGCAAGTCAATTGCAGGTCAATTGCAGAATTGACCTGCAATAGTTAGAAATAGTGGGTAGCCATGCCAATTGCTAATGTTTCAAATATACATTGGCTGAAGCGTCAATTGCAGAAATCATTGATTCGTCTTCTTCGTTGACTGATTAATATATGACAGATAGATAACATCCCACTATGATTGGTTTAGTTCATTTCTTGAAGCTGATTTTAGCAAGATGAAGAAACTCTGACTGAAATCCTGCACACAATTTGCAGTGTAAGCGTGTGAGAGAGTGGTGATCGAGTGCGCAGCCTATGCAGCTTGGACTAGTTCAATTACGCTAGCAAGTTTTTCCTAGAATTGCAAAGAACATACGTACCAGAAGTGGTTGCGTAACACTTATTAATTTGTGTTAATGTGATGTGGGATTTAAAAGTTAGTGTATAGTGCCAAGACCATCTAAATCTAACTCCCATAGTATTGTTAGGTCCACATGGATGTTTATGTTGAAATGCGAAAGATATCTAGGCCCACCTAAAACTAATGACTAGTTGCCTTTGAAACCATGACTTTCAAGTTTCAAGGATCAGTAGATCACACATCTATACAATTTCTATTCCCTAGTTTCTGCAGCAGTGTACTTTACATGGTACTCAGTGTTTGACTTAGCTGGGATCTTTGTGCCAGTGATCGAAGATCAATGTTTGGTTAACTGCCCCCATGCAAATATTCGTATGATGTATCTACTTAATGTTTAAATTGTAACTTGTCAGGTTATATACTTAATGTTTAAATTATAACTTGTTAGGTTTCTGCCTTCATAATTATTGTCTTTTGCATGATTGTCTCTCTTGTTATTTTTTGCCAATTTGTGGAGGTTTTTTTTTGTACAGCTCAAATGAATGTCTTTACTTTCAGCAAAGGGCGATGCAGCAAAGGGCTTCACCACCTCCGCCACAGGCGACTGAGCCACCCCCATCGCAATCTCCACAGGCGGTTCATCCTCTGCCACCGCCACTGCCACGGGCGACTTCGCCACTGCCGCCACAACTTCCACGAGTGCCTCGTCTCCCTGCGCGACCATCGCCACGGGCAGCCTCCTACAGCCCAGATCCCATGACCCTAGCCCCATCGTCGGCCATGGTCGGGCAGTCGCGGTTCCTGCCTCCTCCTGGGGGCGCTGGAGTTGACGCTATCGCTGGTGGGGGAGACCAAGGTGCTGGTGCTGATGTTCATGACAAGGACCAGTCGTTTCCTATTGCCGCCCTTGACACCATAGCTGAGACCTCGGCACCTATCGGCACTACCACTACCACTACAAAGGTTAGGTTTGCTATAATCTTACCTCAATCGATTGTCTTGGTAGAATACTACAACATGAAGTTAATAAATCTTTGATTCATTGTTGTTCCCATGTGATGCAGAAAGTTTCCTCATCAGCAACAAAACGGAAGGAATCCGGAGTGAAACAGCGAAAAGAACAACCAGCAAAACACAAAGCCAAGCGGGCGCCGCTCCAACTCGTCACGGAGATGCAGCGAAGGGCGCTGCCGTGGCCATCGCCACGGGCAGGGCAGCCATGTTCCTTGCCTCCTCCAGAGGGAGCTAAAGATGGCATCGCCGCCACCGCCGAGGCCTCAGTTGCGGCTGTGCGTGTTCCCCCTATCCTCATTGATTCCATAGCAACTATATTGATCACACCTTTGTATGAGGATGTCTTGGACTGTTTTAGGCCTTATATTTTGTTCCCGTGTGATGCAGAAAGTTTTCTCATCAGCAACAAAGCGGAAGGAATCCGGAGTAAAACAGCGAAAAGAACAACCAACAAAACGGTTCAAGTCACCAGAAGAGCGAGTGTCGCCTGTGTCGCCACTAGTTCCAGCAAGATCAACAGGGATTAGGATGATGCTATCCCCAAGGCTGATCTCCCCATCTACGAGCCTTGCATGTGAACTGCATGTGGGAGATTATGTGAGATCCCCAGCTACTACCACTTCACCGGCAACAATTGATGTTAGCTCATCCAATGGTGAGGTCCCTTTACCTTTTCTATACTTCATTCTTTAGAGTAAAATGAAGCTCCTATTTTCTTTTACTAAAGATTGATGATAAAAAATTCTAAATTGCTCTCAATATTGTTTAATCTGTTCCATATGCCCTCTGATGCTATATTCATGCTAAAATGGTTAGAGTGGATTCCTTTTGGGAATGTTCAGCCACAAATTGATAAAATGAAATTCTTCCATTAACAAAGTAAATGTGTATGGATGCACATACACCTGATGTGTGGTAAAACATATATGTAGTTGAGGACCCATTTTAGCAATGTTTCATCTCTTTTGGACATATTCTGAATATGATAGTTATCTATCATCTTCAATGTTGACAGCTAGAAATTCAGACTTAAGTACTTTCTTGCCGTCTATCATAAGATCTGAATGTATTGATTTTAGAGAGAGAAAAACCACTGGTCTTAATGATTTTTCTTTTTCCTACATGGTATTAGAATTTTCGCTGTGTTAATTGTCTTGGATATGTTGAAGGACACTAAGGCAGGTTTTAGCTAGATTTCTGGTATAAAATAATTGTCTTGGATGTTGAAGGACATTAAGGCAGATTTTAGCTAGCTTTCACATATAAAATGCAGATGTTGGCAGCCTGTAGTCAATGAATCTTTTACTTATTATTTTTTTATTTTACTTTAGATCGCTTATTATTGCTGCTTTTGTTAACATTTCAGATGTAATTGATGTCGGTGATAATGAGAATGACGAAACAGAGAAAGCAGCTATTGCAAGGGCTACAAAAAACTTCAGATCTCAGTGTTGGAAAGAGTTTGAGCCAGTTCTTGAGGATGGAGTTGTTGTGCAAGCAAGATGCAAACACTGTGACGAACTGATGGGTGCCAGGCGTGGTCAGGGAACAAGTGCACTTCTTAATCATTTGAAGAGATGTAAGAAACGCAGTAACGCTCTCAAGATTGTGCAAGACTTGAGTTCTACATTAAGGTCTCCTTCTGGCAAACGTTTGAAGGATTGGAGGTATGATCCGGATGTGTCACGATATGAGTTGATTAGAATGATATCCTTGCATGGGGTTCCCTTCCTTTTTATGGAGTATGATGGGTTTAGAAGATTTCTTTCAAGTTTGAACCCTTTGTTCAAAGTGCCTTGTAGAACCACAGTTAGAAATGGCTGCATAAAGGAATTTCAAGAGATGAAAATTGCACTAAAGGATATCCTCAAGAATGTAAACTGTAGGTTCTCTTTGACTACTGACATGTGGACAAGCAATCAAACCATAGCGTACATGGTTGTCACTTGTCATTTCATAGATGCTAACTGGAAATTACAGAAAAGGATAATTGAGTTTATTGATGTGAAGACAACACATAGTGGGGTTGAGCTATTCAACAATATCCTTAATTGCATTCAAAGTTGGTCCATTGAACACAAGCTGTTTGGAATAACACTTGACAATGCATCAGCAAATAACACTATGATTGATTTGTTGAAGCACCATCTTGTGCAACAGAAATTGATACCAGTGTGGGGAGAGCTGCTTCACCATCGATGTGCTGGACATGTCATAAACCTTATTGTGAAAGATGGGCTCAAGTTTGTTGAACCGATTGTTGACAACATCCGTGAAAGCATCAAGTACCTTCGTTCTTCAACTTCTAGAAAACAAATGTTCAGAGAAATTGTTGCACGAGAAGGCATTACATGCAAGAAAAAGCCATCACTGGATGTGATCACACGTTGGAACTCAACATATTTGATGCTTAAAACAGCCCTGAAATTTAGGAAAGCATTTGAGGTGTTAGAATTAGAGGACCAAAAGTACACATACTTACCCTCCCCTGAAGAATGGAAAAGTGTTGATGTACTTTGTAACCTGCTAAAGGTGTTCAAGAAGGCAACTAAAGTTATTTCAGGCACTAACTACCCTACCACGAACCTCTATTTTCATCACATGTGGAAGATCAAGATGGATTTGGAAGAAGAGTTGCAAACTACTGAGCTTGAGTTACAAACTGCTGAGCAAGAAGATAATTATAACTCTGAAGTTGTTGTGGTAGATCAAGCTAAGGCAAGATTCCTAAAGGAGATGATCAAGGTACTAAAGGAGATGAAGAAGAAATTCAACAAATATTGGAACAAGTCACACATAACACTATGTGTTCCTGTGGTTTTTGACCCAAGGTTCAAACTGAAGTTTATTGACTTTGTTTTCAGCAAGGCCTTTCCTAAGACAGGAAAGGAAAAGATTGATAGAGTAGAAAAACTAGTTCGTGGGCTGTTTTCAGCATACACCTCTCAACAAGAAACCCCACGTGCAGCATCTACACAACAAATACCAAGTGTTTGTTCAGTGAATAATGACCCATGGGCACAATGGTATAAAAAAGTCAGTGACGATCTTCGAACTCGGAGAAGCACGGAGCTTGATAGGTATTTGGATGAGGACCCAATTCGAGCTGAAGAGTTTGACATAATAAATTGGTGGATGGGTAATGCGACAAAGTATCCAACCCTTTCTCGTATAGCCCGAGATTTGTTTGCTGTTCCAGCCTCATCTGTACCATCAGAATCAGCTTTTAGCATGGCAAGAAGAACCATAAATGATTTTCGAAGTAGCCTAACCCCTGAGACAGTAGAAGCACTTATATGTACCCAAGACTGGTATAGGGCAGAAGGTAAACATCTTTTTTTGTGATATATAGGTTCAACACATTTTTAATTAGTCCTTCAATCTCAAACTCTACAATTTGGTATATAGGTTCTACGCAGTTCTCTACTGCAGCAGTCGATGATTTGATTATGGAAGAGGATCAAGCATGAAGTTCACAGGTAATATCCATGTATTACACTTCATTTACTTTGCATGTATGGTTACTGAATTCTAGAAACTTGGCTGAGTTCTCAGATCTTCTGAACATTTGAACTCGTCTTCAGCTTGAGAACATTGTATTGGTGAGGGCTTGCATAAGCACAGAGGGGCTCAAGAATGTGAAACGTAGATATATCCTTACACACTACACAAATAGAAGAAATTGTGTGTCAATCGTTTATCAATTGTTTGGTAGCCAATAGAGTGCCACTCAACAAGTGATTTTTATAGGAAAATGTGAGAAAATAATCTGTTAGCGGTCATGCCTCATCTATGGCATTAAGACTGTTTCTGCACTGAATGCTTTGGTGCTTGTTTCTCCTGCATGGCAACTCTTCTTTTATAGTCAGCTAGTCACTCTTGAAATATACAGTCACTGAATTCAGTGCAAATGTGTACAACGTAACAAGTGTGGGTAGTAGGTAGCACAATTAGCTTCTCGTTTTATTTTTCATGAACGCTTTGATATGTCGATCGCTAGCAGCAACACTTTTGTCCATGGTTTTGCTGAATTTCTATATTTGTATCCTGTTGTTTTTGGGCTCCTGTCACATCCTTTGCTACTGCTTACCATTTATACACAGGCTGATTGAACTGTTGTTTGTATATTGAACTCTTGTTGAAATGATAATATAGCTGCTTCAAACTTTTTTGTTCTCAGGTAGGCGGATCAATTCTTACAATCCTGATAAAGTTAAAGGCATTCCTCAATGTGTAGCGTGGTGTTGCAGTAAGTGGGTAGCTGGAGTAGATATTTTAGTTGTACCTGCTCTGAAATGATAGCTTGTATTTTTAGATATTGTAAGGCTCCAGGAGCACTTGCCCGTACAATTTAGTTCATTTGTTTTTATTGAATCTTATAGCCGAACATATTTCAGTGTGGTTTGTAGGATTGTTTCGTCTTGACGCCAGAGAAGCAGCAAGAGGCAGCAAAATATGACAATGTATTAGTTTAGTAGCTTATGATGATGCTATTAGCTGACCTTGGTATGGTTTTTGTTAGCATCTTTTGAAATAGGATTAGTCGATTAGAGACCTAAAATTTTGGGTTCCTATTTCATGGCTTTGTGAAGATTTTTATATGCTAGTAATTCTTTCAAATGGCAATGGGCTTTTGTTACTTGAGTACTACAATGTACGGAGTACTACAATCCGTCTCTTGTTCGCCGTTCCCTATTGCTGGCGATAAATAAAATAAGATAGTTCATTTGGCTGTTGTAAGTTTACTTTTCATCTTCCATCCAGTCATGCGCACGTGAGCAAGTAGCAACGTATAGGAAGCAGCGGCCTGCGGCCACCAGCAGCGACGTATACCTATGTGGGCTCGCGAGGTTCGACCCCTGGATAACCGCGGATCGTCTTGGCATGGATCAGGTTTGACTCGTGATCCTCATTTGCGGCTGACGGAGCGGGGGGTCGACATTAGGTGCGCTCCGCTCCGCCCCATTTGCAGTTTGAGCAGGGAGACACGTAGACGTAGCTTTGTATGACCGCCGCACGCAGCATGCGTTCGCAAGCCATGCAAATTGGGGCCTAGCTAAGTAACCACGTCACGGGCAGCAAGAGACGCAGCAGCACGTGCGGGATCCATCCATCACAAAGCCTTGCCAACAACGTCGACCCTCCTCTACTGTTTGGAATCGGTTGAGTTAGGACTTAGGACCATCGATGGCAGGTAGTAGGTGTACCACTTTATGCGGTCATCCTTCGAGAATGAACGTTAGTACACACAGTTTGCACTGATGCAGCGGCGGAGCATTTTGAGCATGAGCGTGGGTGCTAGTGTGTGTGTGTGGTGGGTGGGGGTGGGCGCAAATTGTAGCCAAGTTATAAGAACGAGTTAGAAAATAGGATGGGTGCCAATAAGGTCATGAGATGCTTTGCGCCGGCTGTCAGAATCTGATACCCCAAGTTATGTGCAGTAGCCTTCCGATTTTTTAAAAGATATCACGAGTATGACATAAGCTTCACCGTATCAAGCATGATGTGGTAGAATCACGTAGAAAATACTAGATGACGATGTTGAAGCAACCACGACAAGAAATTAGGATTTTGACAAAGCCGGCCACAAATTCTATTAGCATAACTCCAAAAGAGTACAGGTGATTGTCACTCTCTTACGAACCCTACTTGACCCTATGATTCTTGCCCTATATAAGAATCTAATGCAATAGAACTTCCATCCTAATCCTCTTGAGCGCTTCTAATTGCTCCTTACAAGCCTTGGATCGGATGAGATCCTTGTGTTGGCTTGGTTGATGCCTATGGCCTCTACCCCTTATTTATATAGTCCCCTCCAATTCCCTCATACATTCAAGGAGTCCTACTCCTAGTAGGATTATACACTCAAGTCTAATAGCACACTTCTTTTGAGTCCTATTACAAGTAGGATTTGACTCACCATACAACACCAACCAAACACCAAAAATCTAGCACCACTACTAAACAATTTTCAGAGACAGTCAAAACACGTTTCCAGAGGTGGGCCGGGATTCCGCCTCTAGGTTTACGTCACTGTAAATCGGTATTTTCAAAGGGTGGTCAAGTGTCCACCTCAGGAAATAGATTAAAAACAAGAAAAAAGCAAAAGCCTGTCATCGGGCCTTTTGGGCCCATCGACAGGGTCTGCCAAGCCCATTGATGAGGCGCCGCCACCCACCCGCTCGCGCTGCTACTGGCTAGCCCCACGCGACGCCTCCGTGGGTGGTGGAGCCGCCCCGTGCGCTGCCACCTTGTGTTACGCAAGCTTGATCCTCCACTACACGGTGTCGAGGGTGAAGGAGAGAGGAGGACGGATGACGAGAGTGGGCAGTGCGGATGAGGGACAGCTCCGTGCTACAACTTATAAGTTGTTTATGGCAAAAAAATAAGTTGAAATTAACGGCCAAATGTCATGTTTTTCTACAACTTATTTTGGTCATGCTTATCCCACCACTTCTATTTGTACTAAAAATCAGACATGATTATTTTGACTGTGCTTCTGAGAAGCGCTTTTTAGGGGAGTTGTACCAAACAAGGCTTATACATAAAGCTTGTGATATAAGGTAACGATAGGTTATACTAACTGGCAGTTTAGTTCATTTTCAGAGGCATCTCACTTAATGGTACCGCCGGTATAAAAGGTCATGTCTGTACCGATGGCTGACTCAACATACCGCTGGTATAAAAAACGCTCCAGTATATCTTGGTGTGTAGGTTTTTTCGACAAGCTGCGGAAATGCGACTCCCTTACCTAACACGTGCGCCGCTAACAGTCCTGGTGCATATCCACCCGTCTTTCCACTGTTCATCTTCTTCCTCGTCCATCCCCGCCCTTGCCCACCTCAACCACCGCCCAGACTGCCTGCGACCTCTCCCCCGCCCACCGCTGTAACACCCTAAAATTTTGGAATGATTTAAAATAGGTGAATATGTTTTTTATGTAATTTTGTGATCATACAAACTTAGAAAAGTAATAATTGTTATTAACTTAAAATCAATTATAAGGGTAGGAACATGTTTGTGCACTCATGCTGTTGCATTTGAATATTTTGTATTGGGTGGTTTGATTCAAATTCAAAAGAGGATTCAAAATAATTTGAAAATGCTTTGAAATATTTGAAAAGGAAAAAAGAAAAGGAGTTTTATTCCTCTTCTCAGCTTTCGGCCCAGCCCTCCCCCGCGGCCCGCTTGCCTCCCGTGCGCGCGCGGCCCGTCTCCCGCTCCCCGCGTTCCGCTTGGGCCGAGCCCACCAAGCGCCCGCGGCCTGGCTCGCGCACACGCACCGCCTGCCCCTCCTTGCTGCTCACTGACGAGTCGGCCCGTCCCTTGTTTCACTGACCGGTGGACCCCTCGCGTCAGGGTTTTCTTCTTCCTTCTCAAGCCGTTGGCAACAACACTTTCCAAAATCACTGGCGGACGAATCCGTCTTCCAATCCTTTTCTTCCTTTTTTGGAGCGGTTCCAGGGCTATATAAGCTGACGTCCTACACCCTACCGCCTCATTCCAAGCCCTCGCCGATGGTTATCTCGAACAGTAGCGGCCGCAACCCTAACGCCATCGCCGAGCTCGAGTTCCCCAATTCTGCCGCACCATTGCCACGGTAAGACCGTGTTGAGCTTCGCGTGGACTTCACGAAGCCACCGAGCATGTTTTCCCTCAATTTCTCAGTTGATTTCACCTTCTCATCATCTCCACGCTTTGACAGTTCGAAGCCGTCCGCTATCTCAAGTCGCGAGTCGCTCTGGGACTATCTTCGCCTTCGATTTTGCCCTAGGTGAGCTCGCCGTGTCCGACTCTCCCTCCCTGTACTTCCCGTTTGTCAATTGGTGGTCGGTAAAGCCGTTTCGTTGAGCTCCGGCGAGCTCGGGCCAAGTTCGGCCATGGCGCCGCCGTCGAGTTTCTGTAGATGGCCGGCAGCTCCTTCTTCCTCCCCCTTGGACTAATATGGATCATCCGATCTCAGATCCACGGCTGAGATTAGATGATACCTCTTCGGCTGACAATTTTGCTAAAGAGACCCTGTGTTTTTCTATTATATAACCCGCAGTCCAAGGCGTAATTCTGAATCGCGTTTTATTCTTTTGAAAACGTAGTTTGATCTCAGTCAATTCCAGAATACGCTTTCACTTATTTACAGTTTTGCCACTGAGTTTGTTTTAGCCATAATTTCTCCGTTTTAACTCCGATTTTACCTGTTCAAATTGCGTTAGGTTCGTAATTTCATAATCTACATGTTAGTACTACTGTTAAGTAGGTTTTCAACTTTTAAAATTCATGATTAGATTTAATTCATTATTTTAATAGAGGAAATCTTGTTTATTTCATATCTTCTACGTTTCAACTCCGTTTTGAGCCATTCAAGTTGCGTTAGATTCATAGCAACGAGATCTACGCATTTGTAACAGTGTTTATCATGTCACTAATATTGGAATTTCATGGTTTGAATAATATCTTAAATAACAATTATGCAACTGGGTTTTGTAAATAAAATATGATTTGTTTTACTTTAGTTTTATAATTCGAATCTAAATTTGACTTAAATTATAATCTCTATAAAATATCTTGTATATGTCTTTATACCATTAAGATACATTAAGCTAATAGTTTTATGGGTAAATCTATTGGTAGTTGTATCTTTTCAACCGTAGCTCCGATTAGCGTGCTTTTCGCGACTTTGTGTTCGTAGCGATGCGTAGAATCGTGTTTCAAACTCTTTTACTTATTTTTGTATGATTAGTGTACTGTTCTAATATAGATCTATTGTTTGCTTCGTGTATGATTATATGGATGCTTGTGTGGTGCTATATGGTTCAGTCAATCGGTGAGGTTTACGTGGTGATTAAGAAGCTATTCTCTGAAGACTAGAAGCTGAGAATTGGAAGCAGAAGATTGAAAGTTGAATACTAAAGGCTTTCGTGCGTATTGCTTTGGGGGAAAAACAAGGTAAGGCAAGTATAGCATGGGATCATCTTTTTTTCCTATTCACCTTTAATACACTTAATTTATGTGCATGTGTCTACCTTGTTACCACTAAGGATATCCTAGCTTTTGTATCTTGTACCTCGACACCCATGGGATATTGCATTGGGTAGTATTTTTGCTAGTGCTCAAGATAAATAACCATGATCTGTAACTTGACTAATGGTATATGCAATAAACATTTAAAAGATGTTTTAAAGCAACATGGCTCAAGAGGGCTAGAGCATATTGGGTTGTTTTTATGGTGCTCTAGTTTCTCTCCATAAGGACTCATCTGTAAGCGAACATCCGGGACTTACAGTACAACTGTGAGGGCTATAATGGCTCTGGCTTTAGTCAAGTATGAGGACCTTTTCTAGCTTGTTAGTGGTAATTCTTTATGGCATAAGAACGGCTTGACGAATCGGGTATAGTGCGGCCTCTATCTTTATGTGTATAGGCTGCGCGTTATTGTGTCATTTGGAAGGGGGGCTCTATATTTGTTTGCCGAGTAAATCTAATGCCCCTAACTTGTTAGACGAACCTTTGAAAGGCTTCATAGTGAACCCTTGTAAGGTCCTAGATGGCTAGAGGGGGGTGAATAGCCTATAAAAATCCTACACAAGCCACTAAGCAAACTTGTTAGAATAACAAACGGCATAAAGCGAGTTTTGCTTAGCCTACGGTTGTGATGCAAGCCTCATATCCACAAGTCTAGTAGATTATGATCTCTAGTTCACACAAGGGCTATGTCACTAATTTTACACTAGTGAGCAAGCTAACAACACTACTAGCAAAGCTACTACTAGAGCTACACAAGATAAACTAGTAAAGTAAATGGAAGAGAGAGGATTGTGAATCTTATACCAACGGTGGAGTGAAGATGTTGCCAATCACCAAGATGATATACAATCAATCAATATTGACAACAACATAATATGAAGACCAATCACCAGGAGACAATAGACACAATATTTTTGTTCACCCGGTGTTCACTTGTGCACCGACAAGCTACATCGCCGGTTGTATCGACCAACACTTAGATGGTTCCTCGGTGTGACCTTCAAGTCACTTGCCCCTCAAGGCATGCCCCGCAAGGCACCGCAAGACACCACTCTCAAGTGAGGTAACTCAATGACACGCGCAATCCACTAGAGTTGCTTTTGGCGCTCTGCCGAGGAAAGCACAAGAACCTCTTACAATCAACCGGAGGTGGCCAAGAATAATCTCCTTCTCTTGCCAATGCCTCCAACAATCTCCAAGCTGGCTAGGAGCGATACTCTCCAAGAGTAACAAGAAATCCACCGGCTAAACCACCCACAAGTGCCACTAGATGCCCTCAAGCTATGCAATGCACTTTGGGATCACTCAATCTCACTTTTGATATGCAATCAAGCAAGAGAGATGAGTGTGAAGGAGAAGCTCTAGCTCAAAGGATGCACAAGAGTGTTAGAAATCACCAGGGCCCTCCCCAAGGGCCGGCTAACAAGTATTTATAAGCATCCCAACGAATAGAGTCGTTATACCCCTTCACTGGATATTTTTCGGGACGACCGGACGCGCCAGTCGAAACTGACCGGACGCGCTCAACCGCGTCCGATCCTCCAACGGTCACTGCGCCAACGGTCAAAACGCCATGACCGGACGCGCCTCCCAATCGACCGGACGTGCCGACCAAACGACCAGACGTGCTGCCCAAACGACTGGACGCGTCGATCGCATAGCACCGCATGCCCGCAAAGCAACGACCAGACGCGCTCCAGTCAACGACCGGACGCGACAGTGCTAGCGTCCCGTTAGAGTCTAGTAAGCTCCCTCAACGACCGGACGCGTCTGATCACGTGTGACCGGACGCGCCGCGCGTCCGATCGACCTTGCGAACTTCAGTTCCCTCTGGACGCCTGACCGGACGCACCGGTCCCGCGAGTGACCGGATGTACCGGTTGCAAACCCTAACACCCACGCGCCTGACTGATGCGTTGTACTGACCAGACGCTTCACCATCGCATGGTCCTTCGCTTCGAAGCCTCGACTTGCCCTTCACCTTCACAACCGGTCCATCAAGCCAAGAATCATCTTGGTCTTCATCATCTTGGTCACATGAGTCAATGTCATGTCTCATATTCAATGACCACCTTTATCTAAATTATCCACTTAGATACAAAGGTTAGTCCTAGGTTTCATCAATTAGCCAAAACCAAACTAGGGACTTTCAATCTCTCCCTTTTTGGTAATTGATGACAACCCTCACAAAGATGATTTTGATAATAAAAGTTTTGAACTTGTCATACTTGTCCAATCATTTTGCTCATAAGTAAAGTTTGGACAATTATCACAAGCTCGGTTTTAGTAGCATTAGCTCTCCCTATATATGTGCATAGAGTTTGGATTGAAAGCTTTGCACATATGCATTGATAGATGTGTTGAGAGAGTAATTCTACCAAAATAATGCTAAGGTGTAAGAAAAGGACCTTTGAAGCGTGATACCAATCGGAGTTGCCTTTTACACCATCCTTAGCATCATGAAGTAACTAGACATCCATCACAACTCAAGAACCCCGTGAGGTCAACATTATATGAAAAGGTTCTTGGACCACTTATAAAGCTTTAAGCATGTCTAGATACCACATGTAAACTATTTCTATGCATACTAGTAGATCATTTCATCATTCAAGTTCTATACTAGCATTGCACCACACAAGCATGTATATTGAATTTAAATACATGTGCAATGAGCAAGTCATATGAGAATGCACAAACAAATGCAACAACTTTATTTATGAGCTTGCTCCCCCTACTTGTGTGCATCAAAATTTTATTTACCCCTTTATCATGTTGAACCATCTTTTTCTCTCCCCCTTTGTCAACAATTTACCTAAAAATGGGATTAAATTATGGAGAGAAAACAATGTTTGATGGAGTAGGTTAGAATTTATCAAATTTGGTTCAACCTAGAACACTTGCCAAAGATATTTAATTTGATTTGAACCAAAGACAAGCTTCTTCATATCTCATAATAAGGGTTATCTTGACTATGTTGAATTAAACACGTATAGCAAATCTTCTAGATTCAACACTAGGTTTACAAGCTCACAAACATGTCATATGGCACCACTAGATCCAAATAAGCATAGAAGCAATAGTGGTAACATATATCCATCAAATTCATTTGATTTATCATGAATGCTCATGTGTACCACTTATTTTGTCTACATGCTCTAGCAAGTCCTTAGCATAGGATGAATGACATGTCAATCAACTTGACCTTGCAATGTCGAAGGAGAGGCATGTCAATAAGTGGGTGGGGTGCATTCAACTCATGTTTGAGAAATCAAGAATGTTCAACTCATTCCTTAGCTTGCAAAACCTCTTTTCATCAAGTGGCTTGGTGAGAATATCGGCAAGTTGATCATCGGTGCCAACACTTTGAAAGGTCCTTGGTTGGTTTTGGTAATTGAGTGACAACTTAGGTAGACTAATATGTGGTTATGTGAGATACATAGGAGATTAGTCCACATGTGATGGTGTCATGAAGGAGCTCATTGCATATGAGACATGACATGGAGTCATGTGACCAAGATGGAGAAGATCAAGATGAGGCTTGGCTCGAAGGACCGGTTGTGAAGGTGAAGGGCAAGTTGAGGCTTCGAAGCGAAGGACCATGCGATGGTGAAGCTTGGGCAAGACTTGGCGCCGACGGACCAATGCAACGGTGAAGAGCAAGTGAGGTCAAGATCGATGAACCAATACGGTCACGTGATGATATGAAGTGAATCATATCATTTGGTGATTGGTTGGTGCATGTGTTGCATCAACGTCGGAGGAGATGGAGTGGAATGTGCAAGGCAAAGGTATAACCTAGGGCATTTCCATTTCACCGGTCATAGGTGTGTAGAGAAGTTGATGACCGGGTTTAGGATAGATGGCCGTACTATCAAGAGGGGCAAACTTGTTTGCATATCGGTCATCTAGTGCCACTTGAGCGATCTAACTTTGCATACGTGTTAGGATCGAGTGGCGAGGCAAGTTGAGTGCCTAACCCTTTGAAAATGTTTGTGAAATGCTAACACACGTGCACAAGGTGGTGATCACTTGTTGGTGTTGGCACATTTACGAAGGCGATGAAGGTTGAGCGGTAGAGAGGGTTTGGGTCTCTCTCCCTCCCGCCGAGCTTGCGAGTGCGGGATTCAGGCGTTTTCGAGGAGTTGAAAAGCCTATTTTCCACTACGCCGGAAGTCAGAAAAGAAACGGAGACGAACGGAGGTCACAGAGGTGACCGGACGCTGCACCGGATGCGGTCATGGTATGACCGGACACGTCCGGTCAGTACAGCGCAGGCGCGGGTGCTAGGGTTTGCAACCGGCGCGTCCGGTCACTCGCGGGACCGGCGCGTCCGGTCAGGTGTCCAGAGGAAACTGCGTTTCGCAAGGACGATCGGACACGAGGCGCGTCTGGTCACACATGATCGGACACGTCCGATCGTTGAGGGAGCTTACTGGACTCTAACCAGACGTGGGCACTGTCGCGTCCGGTCGTTGCGAGGGGCACGTCCGGTCGTTGCTTCGCGGGCGCGCGAGTCAGTGCGATCGGTGCGTCCAGTCGTTCGAAGCGGCGCGTCCGGTCGTTTGACGGGCGCGTCCGGTCATTGCCTAGGGCGCGTCTGGTCATTGTTTTGACCGTTGGGGTCAGTGACCGTTGGAGGATCAGACACGGTTGAGCGCGTCCGGTCAGTTATGACCGGCGCGTCCGGTCATCCCGAAAAGAACCCAGTGAAGGGGTAACGGCTCTATTTGACCGTGGGGTTATAAATAGATGCCTTGGCCGGCCATGGACGGTAGCTGAGCACACTTTAGCCTTGGTGGCTTATGTTGTAGTGCTTGGGAGCCTTCTAACTCACTCATGCTTGATAGTGTTCATCGGATCAAGTGAGAGAGCGATTCTAGTGCGATTGCATCGTGAGGTTGCATCGAGTGGCACTAGGTGATCATGTTGCAAGCCAGTAGTGCTTGTTACTCTTGGAGGTTGCCACCTCCTAGATGGCTTGGTGGCTTGTGGCTCTGTCGAAGCTCGCAAGAAGATTGTGCGAGGCTCCGGAGAAGCTTTGTGAGGGGGATTGTGCTCACCCCGCGGGGATCGCAAAGAGCAACTCTAGTTGAGCGTGTCATTGAGTTACCTCACTTGAGAGTGGTGTCTTGCGGTGCCTTGCGGGGCATGCCTTGAGGGGCAAGTGACTTGAGGGTCACACCAAGGAACCATCTAAGTGTTGGTCGACACAACGGGGACGTAGCTTGGTGGCAACCAAGTGAACCTCGGGAGAAAATCACCGTGTCAACTTTGTCTACTCTTCTCGGTGGTTTGCCTTCATGCAACACAAGCTTGTATTTACTTTCATATATACTTGTGCTTGTGTAGTTACTCTCGTAACTAGTTTGCTTGTGTAGCTTGCTAGTTGTCTTCTTGCTTGTGTAGCTAGAAGCTTCCGCTTGCGTGACTAATTTGGTTTGTGTAACCTTGTTAGTCACATTGCTTAGTTTGTGTAGCTAAGTGATTTGCGCTCTCTAATTTGGCATTAGTTGCCTTGTTATTGAGCATTGCTAGTGAGCTTAGGCTTTGTGCGCTTTGCTTACTAGAATTGTGTAGGAGCTCCCTCTTGCTTGCAAAGTACTAGTGCATAGGTTTGTGTGACCTTGCTCTAGAATTAAATAGGAGAGCTCTTGCTAAGGAAAGCACCTTAGTTGCTTAATTAGGATCTTTGTGAGGTGCTTGTGAACTTAGTTAGAGGGGTGTAGTCTTGGCTAGACCGATAAGTTTAATTCCGCATTTGTTTTGGTTAGCCAACTCGTTTAAGTTTTAGAAAGGACTATTCACCCCCCTCTAGTCCGCCATCTCGACCCTACAAGTGGTATCAGAGCCGGGTCTCTCATTTGTGGTCTTCACCGACCCGAGAGGATGGCGGCTTATGGGCTAGATGTTGAGTGTCCACACATTTTTGATGGCACACACTTTGCACGATGGAGAAATTGGATGACATGCAATTTTAAGTTTATTTCTCCTCAATTGTGGTGGATCGTAGATGTGGGTTTTTCCTTTGCAATTGATAAAAAGAATGCAACTCAAGCGTAAAGTAAATGCCTACATCTCGATAGCCAAGCTACTAATGCTTTTTATCGATCTATGGATAGTAGCATACTTTATGAGATCATAGACTTCGAGTCCGCCCATGAAATTTGGGTGTTTCTAAATGAGAAATATGGGGTGATCTCCAATGATGATGAGCCCAAGGAAGAGGCGCATGAGGATGTTGAGCATGACCACAACAAGGTAGTTGTGAAGGATTGCTCCACCTCACGGTCAAGTGATGACAAAGATGATCATATCACAAGATCACTTGACAAGAAAAAATAATAATGCCACAAGTGATGCAAGAAATGATTCTACTCCACGCACACTTGATGGTGAAGATGATGGCTATGAGAGTGATGCTTCAACAAGCTCTTCAACATCACCACATTGTTCCATGTCACATGGTGACACTAAGGTATCTATTGGTGATTTTGTTGTTGATTGTGATGGTCCAAATTTTGAGCTTCTATATAAACTCTCAAAGGCCCTAAGAAATGAGATGGCAAAAACAAGTAAATTGAAAAATGAAAACTCATTTCTAAAAACCACATGTGAACAACAAAAGCATCTACTTTATGTTACTACTTGTTCACATGAGGAGCTAAAATTGGCTCATGAGGAACTTAGTGTTGCTCATGATAATTTGGCACAAGAACATGCTTTACTCATTAAGAAGCCTTCTAATGAAGAAACCAAGTCTAGTGAGAGCTCATCATTTGGGTCAAATGATCAATCACATATTACTAACCCTTGTGATGTAGGCAAGAAGCATGTATCCACCTCTTGTAATGATTTATTAGATATGCCATGTTCTTCATAATTAAATGCTTGTTTTACTTCTATGTCTTGTGAGACTAACCTTTTGAAGGAGAACAATGAGCTTAAAAGTGAAGTGAAGAATTTGAGCAACAAGTTAGAGAGGTGCTACAACTCAAAAGTCACCTTTGAGCACATGATGAAGACTCAAAGAAACGTTGGTGACAAAAGTGGCCTTGGCTTCAAGAAGAAAATGACAAGGGGTGAAAGAAAGCAAGAAAAGAGGATGAAGAGGCTACTCCAAAAGAAGCTCTCGCATTCCATGTGCTATCGATGCCATGAAGTGGGACATCTTGCCAATGGTTGCCCAAACATTGAGAAGCTCAAGAAGATGAAAGAAGAAGAGAGGCTAAAGCATGTCAAGTGCTTCAAGTGCCGCACTTGGGGTCATCTCACCTCAATGTGCCCAACCAAGCAATTGGTGAAGCAACAAGTAAAGCCTCAACCAAAGCCACTAGTTGAGCAAGAGAAAACACCCCAAGAACAAATCAAGATCAACCATGGAGATGATGGTGACTTGATGATGAAGAAGAAAAAGAAAATAAGAAGGGGTGGTAGAGCAAGGCATCCAATGCAAATTCAAGATGTCAAGATGATGAGCAAGAATCAAGATAAGAAGAAAGTATATGCTCACATCAAGTGCTTCAAATGTGGAGACATGGAACACTTCACCTCGGGGTGTCCTACCAAGCTTGAGAAGAAGGCTCAAGCAACTCATGAGAGGCAAGGGAATGAAGAGCATCATATGAGCAAAGAAGAAAAGGCTCAATCAAAGAGAAGATGCTACTCATGCCGGGAAAGGGGACACATGGCACATTCATGTCCCCTAGGTAACACTTCTAAGCATATTTCAATTGATGATACTAATGTGCTTAGAAAGGATGTAAATGGTATCTCTATGGTTGCTATTGCAAAACATCCCGCTACTCATACTAAGGCAATGCCTAAGTATGTTGCACCTAACTTGAGAGGACCCAAACTTATTTGGGTACCATCAAAAAGTGGATGAATGTGTGTAGGTACCATGGAATTGGAGGCTTGACTCAAATTGATTTCATATTTATCATTATATGTTGACTCAAGTATTGAAGCTTATTGCAATTCTATCCCAATGCCAAGTCAAAATGAGTGAAGTCCAAAGTACTACAACATACAAGTGTCATGATCAAGTTGTGGATGATTTATTGGAATTATTTGATGGCTTGCAAATGTTCAAGTTGAAAGCTTGCTATGAATAATCATGAGCTAACCAAGGTATATCTCTTGTTGATTATTTCATTTGGGAGCATATGAGTTGATTGAATTGGATAAATGTGCAATGTTGCTTGCTATGAGATGATTGAATGGATTAAAAAGCTTAGTAATCAAGTTTGGATTGGTTTGTGTTGGATAATTTCATGAGATGACATTTAGTAAGTGGATTGGATGGATATATGTCTTGTGAAAGTATTCAAACAAGTTAGTTTCAAGTTTGATTCATATTTGATGAAGTATTGCTCAATGTATTGAAATCTGTCCAAAATTAAAAATCTGAGTTAGCAGTGATCTTAGCCATGTTTGAGTGAACAAATCTATTTGGATTGGCTTGAAATTTGGTATACATGCTCTACACTTATGAAAGAAGATGCTGTAGAAATTTCATGAGAAGTGGATAAGAGATGCTTCGGTTTTGGAGTGCATCTTGTCAGCTATAGTGTAGCAGTTTTCAGCATATAGTAGTTGTGGAAGATTTGAAATCTAGTAGCAATCTAGAAGTCAAAATAAGTTCAAATTTTTACAGTTGCTAGATGACTTAGTGAAGCACATCTCCACCAAATTTCATGGCATTTAGATCCGTACATTGTGAGATATGAATTATTCTTTGAAGGGTACAGAATCTACCAGAAAAGTGATAATCATTGGATTAATCTAGAGTCACTTTAATTGAAAGGTCCTTAAGTTGGAAACTTGTTTATAAGTGGTTGAGATACCTAAGTTTGGTTTTGGATTGATCTAGAAGCATGAAAAGCAATAAGTACAAGAACATTTGATTGTGGAATGTACTTGGTGTACTTATTTGGTACTCAATTTGAAGATCAAGATCAAACTTAAGATGAAGATGAAGTTTAAGTTCTAGTGATGATTAGAGATCATTTGGTAGAAAGAAAAGGACTTAAACAAGTAGAAAGAGTTGGACTCAAATGTAGATTCAAGGATTATTCATCAAGATTGAGTTCATCATTTGGATCAATCAAACTATATCATTTCAAGTGAGTATCAAGAGTGATTCTTTGGGGAAAGGTCACTTCTCCCTAGTGAGGGGCTTGCCACCGTGTGTAGGTGAAACCAAGTTTGGGACTTGAAAGGCTAACATGGAAGTGGTGATCCGAGGAACTTGTGATGCTTAGTTGAAACAATCAAAAGGGTTGATCAAGAAAAGCAAGCAACACCCAAAAGAGAGCTAGTCATGTATTTCAAGTGATATTCTAAGTAGTTCTCTCATACAAGCAAAGATGATATAATGAAGCAAGCCAACCACAACAATAAAGTGCACTTGATCATAAGTGGTTTTCATTTCATATGGGTGAAGAATGGATTTATCTATGATAATTGGTCTTCACCAAGCTTATAAATTAGACTTCACATTGCTATTAGAGTAATAAATTGGAATCTATATGACTATCCTCTACTTCAACATAGCAAAGGTATCATTGAAATGTGCATGATCATCTCATTCCTTACTAGTATGCGATTAGTGCATATAGTACATGCTTATTAAGATCATGCATAACAAATGAAAAGTTTTAAATTCATAGCCTACCATTATTGCTTGATTGATTAATTGATCTAGTGGTATGGATATGAGTTTGTTTATGAGCTAGTGAATCCAAGTACTTGATCTAGTTTGGATTGCTAACAAGTGAAAAGTACAACATTGGCAAGATAACCCTTAGCATGAGGTGTGAAGAAGCTTGTCATTGGATCAAACCGGACTTGGAATCTTAGACAAATCAACTTAGTTCAAGTCATACAAGAAGCTCATGACAATGATAAGAGTACAAGCACAAGACAACAATGAAAATGGATATCCAGTTTGTTTCAAGTGGTATCTAGACTCAAATTGATCTTCCAAGTGGTATTCACTAGTGGTGTCTAGATCATGATCTACAAGTGATATATTACAAGTGGTACTCATAAAGATAGCAAATGTTCAAGAAGTTAATATTATTATTAAATCCTTCAAAGTGAATCCATACTAGAAAATTCTTTCAAATGGTATCACATTCCTACTCATGGTATCTTCACGTGGTATCATTCATGCAAGACGATGGTTTCACAAGTGATCCTCAACTTTAAGTGATCAAATCAAGCAATGCTACCCTCATCTTCAAAAGGTATCTCAAGTGAATGACACATGCTATGACATAGGGGGAGAAGCCCCACCGATTGGTATCAAGGTCAAAGATCCTATGTGGAATCTCAAGAGCAACCATAAAGTTTGTCATTCCAACATATGTGGTAATGTCCATAAAAAATGCAATATTTAAGTCTTAAACATCTACCCTAATGCAAGCTTTTTTATCAATTGAGAAGAACACCTTTTGTGGAAATTGATGACAAAGGGGGAGAAGTTGGATAAAGATATGAAAGCTTTCATAAGCTTTTTGAGCTTTGGGAGAGAGATTGGAAAGATTAGACATGGACATGGACAAAGAGGGAGTAACATTGAAGAATGTAAGGGGATCAAACATTCTTGGACAAAGAAAGCACACAAGTAGGGGGAGCAAGCTCATGAACTTTGATTGATTACATTTGATATGTGCATAATTCATGTGCTTGCTTGCATTGCATAAGTTCTTAAATTCAATATGCATGCTTGTGTGGTGTATGCTAGTTATAGAACTTGAATGATGATTTGATAACTAGCATGCATAGGATGTTAGCTAGACTTATGATTATCATGCAAAAACTAGAACCTTGCTTATAATGTTGATCTCACGGGATTTCTAGTGTTTTTGATGTCTAGCTACTCATGATGCTAAGGATGATGGCAAACTTGTGATTTTCAAATGGTATCAAGCTACTAATTGGTATCGAGCTACAAAGGTTTATTCTATACACCTTAGCATCACTTAGTAGTGCTAACCCTCCCACAAATTTCATATTTATGCATATGTGCAAGCTTGAAACCAAACCATTTGAGCACATATGTAGGGGGAGTTATCACTACCTAGTCGGATTTTATGGTGCTTATCTAATTTGGCATTAGTTGCCTTGTTATTGAGCATTGCTAGTGAGCTTATGCTTTGTGCGCTTTGCCTACTAGAATTGTGTAGGAGCTCCCTCTTGCTTGCAAATTACTAGTGCATAGGTTTGTGTGACCTTGCTCTAGAATTAAATAGGAGAGCTCTTGCTAAGGAAAGCACCTTAGTTGCTTAATTAGGATCTTTGTGAGGTGCTTGTGAACTTAGTTAGAGGGGTGTAGTCTTGGCTAGACCGATAAGTTTAATTCCACATTTGTTTTGGTTAGCCAACTCGTTTAAGTTTTAGAAAGGACTATTCACCCCCCCCCTCTAGTCCGCCATCTCGACCCTACACACTTTCAATGGCAATATCTCCTTTTTGTTGATGATCTCTAATGAAATGATGCCTTATGTCAATATGCTTTGTTCTTCCATGTTGAACTGGGTTTTGTGTCATCTTGATTGCACTTTCATTATCACATAGCAATGGCACATTCTTGAAGTTGAGGCCATAATCCTTCAAAGTTGATTTCATCCATAGCAATTGTGCACAACAACTCCCCGCACTCACATATTCGGCTTCGGCGGTAGAGATTGCCACACTATTTTGTTTCTTTGAGGACCATGACACAAGTGATCTTCCAAGTAATTGACATGTGCCACTTGTGCTCTTTCTATTGATCTTGCAACCCCCATAGTCAGAGTCTGAATATCCAATCAATTCAAACTTTGACCCCTTAGGATATCATAGTCCAACATCTCTTGTTTGCTTTAAGTACCTCAATATTCTCTTTGTGGCCGTGAGATGACTCTCTCTAGGTGAGGCTTGATATCTAGCACACATACAAACACTAAACATGACATCCGGCCTTGATGCGGTGATATAGAGTAGACTTCCAATCAAAGACCGATATTCCTTTTGATTTACCATAATGCCATCAAGATCACTATCCAAATTGTCATTTGTACCCATTGGAGTTGAAATTGGCTTTGCATCTTGCATTCCAAACTTCTTCAACATGTCCCTTATGTATTTCCCTTGACTCACAAATGTCCCATTCTTCAATTGCTTGACTTGGAGACCAAGGAAGTAGCTAAGTTCACCAATCATAGACATTTCAAACTCTTTGGCCATCATAGCACCAAATTCTTCACAATAAGCTTGATCGGTTGATCCAAAGATGATGTCATCAACATATATTTGCACTATGAATAGATCATTCCCAATCTTCTTGGTAAATAGAGTTGTATCAACCTTGCCCATCTTGAATCCCTTAGAGAGAAGGAAATCCCATAGCCTCTCATACCATGCTCTAGGTGCTTGCTTTAAGCCATATAAAGCCTTCTTCAACTTGTATACATGGTTGGGTTTCTTGTCATCTTTAAATCCGGGAGGTTGCTCAACAAAGACTAACTCGTTGATGATTTCATTGAGAAATGCACTTTTGACATCCATTTGATATAGTTTGATGTTGTGTGCATAAGCATAAGCCAATAGAATCCTTATTGCCTCTAATCTTGCCACGGGAGCATATGTCTCATCATAGTCAAGACATTCTACTTGAGTGTAACCTTGAGCAACTAGTCTTGCTTTGTTTCTCACCACAATACCATCTTGATCTTGCTTGTTTTTGAACACCCACTTGGTTCCAATCACATTATAGTTATTTGGCCTTTCTACCAATTCCCAAATATTATTTCTTGTGAAATTGTTAAGTTCTTCTTGCATAGCCACGATCCAATCGGCATCCCTCAAAGCTTCTTCTATTTTCTTTGGTTCTATGGTTGACACAAATGATGCATGCTCACAAAACATAGCCAATCTTGATCTTGTTTGCACACCACTTCTAATATCACCAATAACACTATCAATGGGGTGATCTCTTGCAACATGTTGTGGTTCGAGTACTTGCACTTGATTGCTTGAGCTTGGTTGATCACTTGATGTATCTTGATGAGATGAACTAGCACCATGATCTTGCACTTAAGAGTTACTAGCTAGCTTGAATGGAGAATTGAGCACTTGATCTTTATCATCATCTTGAATATCAATTACTTGCTTTGCTCTACTGTCTCCAATGTCCATGTTTTTTATTGCTTCCACCAATTGAGTGCCACCAATATCATCTAGATTCTCTTCTTCATCTTGTGACCCATTGGTTTCATCAAATTGCACATCATGGACTTCTTCTAGAATGCCACTTGAATTGTTCTAAACCCTATAAGCTTTGCTTATAGTTGAATAACCAAGTAGGAACCCCTCATCACATCTCTTGTCAAACTTTCCCAATCTAGTGCCCTTCTTCAAGATATAACATTTGCAACCAAACACCCTAAAGTAAGAAATATTGGGCTTTTTCCATGAAGTAGCTCATATGGGGTCTTCTCTAGCAATGGATGACAATATAGTCTATTGATGTAGTAGCAAGCGGTATTGATTGCTTCATCCCAAAATGATTGACTCACATTGTACTCATGAAGCATTGATCTAGCCATATCAAGCAATGTTCTATTCTTTCTCTCAACTAGGCCACTTGATTGTAGAGTGTACTTGGCTGAGAATTGATGTCCGATGCCATAGTGATCACAAAGTTCTTCAATTCTTGTATTCTTAAATTCACTTCTATTGTCACTTCTCACTTTCTTGATTCTAATCTCAAACTCATTATGAACTCTAGTGAGAAAGGTCTTGAAGATGTCAAACACTTTACTTTTGTCACTAAGAAAGAATACCTATGTGAATCTTGTGAAGTCATCCACTATGACAAATCCATACTTGTTGCCGCCTATGCTTGTGTATATTGTTGGGCCAAATAGATCCATGTGCATCAAATCAAATACTTTGCATGTGCTCATTGTACTCTTCTTTGGATGTGAGCTTCCAACTTGCTTGCCGGCTTGACATGCACTACAAAGCTTATTCTTCTCAAATTCAATATCTTTCAAACCATTTACAAGATTGTGAGTTGTAAGCTTCTTCAATTGTTTCATTCCAACATGACCAAGCCTTCTATGCCAAAGCCAACCCATGCTTGATTTGGAGATTAAGCAAGTTGTCAAAGAAGTTTCTCTAGCATTGAAGTCAACTAGGTAGAGATTCTCATATCTAAATCCCTTGAATGCCACATTTGAACCATCCATACTAATGACTTCCACATCATCAACCCCAAAGATATAGTTGTAACCAAGATCACATATTTGTGCCACGGATAGAAGATTGAAATCCAAGCTTTCAACTAGCAACATATTTGAGATACTCATGTCATTTGATATTGCAATCTTGCCCAAGCCAATAACCTTGCCTTTCTTGTTATTGCCAAATGTGATAGAATCAACACCACTATCATTATCATTGATTGAGTCAAACATTCTTGATGTACCGGTCATGTGTTGAGTGCACCCACTATCAATAATCCAATGTCTTCATCCGGCTTTGTAATTGACCTACAAGCAAATCAATGAAGCTTAGGTACCCATTTTTGCTTGGGTCCTTGTAGGTTAGTAACTAAGCTCTTTGGTACCCAAATAGCCTTCTTCTTTAGGCCAACAATGGGTGTACCAATAAACTTAGCTTTCACACCCTTCACACCTTTGGTAAGCACACAGCAAGAATCAAAAGGTATAGCATTAACAAGATTCTTGCTTTGGTTCTTTTTATTGCAATTATGCTCTAGGTGCCCAACTTGCTTGCATCTATTGCAAAACCGACCATTGCCCTTCACAAAGCTAGGCTTTAGAGTTGCAAAGGCCGACTTGCCTTTCTTGGGGGTGTAGCCCAATCCCTCTTTATTAAGAGAGAACCTTTGGCTACCCAAGCACTTAAGCAAGCGGGCCTCACCACCATAGGCCTTGCCTAGGGCGTGAGTGAGCTCATCCACCTCTCTCTTGAGAGTCTCATTCTCAACCATTAGTGAGGCATCACAAGTGAAACCATCACTAGTAGTGGAGGTAGAGTCAGTGGTGGTGGATGAAGAGCTACAAGAAGGATTAGCATTTGACATGATGATAGGTTCATAAGAGGATTCATCAATTATATCACATGTAACACCTATATCACATGATACAACAACCTCTTTCTTTGCTTGTTGCTCAAGTAGCAATGAGTGAGCTTTTTCAAGCTTGGAATGAGCCTTATCAAGATCCTCATGGTCTTCCACTAGACTCTCATAAGTGGTCTTAAGCTCACTAAGAACTTTCTCAAGTATTGCTACTTTCATTGAAAGCTTCTTACACTCCTTGTTCTTGGCAATAGCTATGTCTCTAGTTTATTGCATCAAGTCATATAGTTGTTCTTTAGTTGGTTCATCATCATCATTTTCATTATCATTATCATTATCACTATCATGAACATATTCCATTTCACTTTCATCATCACTCTCATCATATAATACCTTAGCTTCTTTGGCCATGAAGCATGAAGAGGATGAACCAAATAGTGAGGGCTTCTTGTTGATAGCAATGGAAGCAAAAGCCTCGTTGGATGATGATTCTTCTTCTTCATCATCATCACTTTCCCAAGTGACCACATAGGATCCATTCTTGCCCTTCTTGAAAGTCATCTTGGCTTCTCTCTTTTTCTTCTCAAACTTGCCTCTCTTGTTGTTCTTCTTCTTGTCATAGGGACATTCGGCTTGAAGATGTTCGGTGCTATCACAATTGAAGCACTTCCTTTGTTGCTCATTGCTCTTGAAATTGTTATTTCTCTTTTTGAAGCCTCTTCTCTTAATGAACATGTGACCCATTTTCTTGACTACAAGAGCAAGTGCCTCATCATCAATTTTAAAATCTTCACCTTCATTATTGTCTTCTTCTTCTTCTATGATGATAGCTTTGCCCTTGGAGGAGATGGCCTTGAATGCCACGGTCTTCTTCTTCTTTTCTTCCTCCTTCTTCTCCTTCTCATCGGCATCTTGATCATACTTGTCATATGTCAATACCTCTCCAAGCTGTAACACCCTGAAATTTTGAAGAAATGAAAAATAGGAAAAATATGATTTTTATATATTTTTGTGAGCATGCAAATTTAGGATAATAATAATTTTTCTAAATTTAAAATTTAATATAAGAGTAGAAACATGTTTGTGCACTCATGCTGTTGCATTTAAATTTTTGAGATGAGTGGTTTGATCAAATTCAAATTTGGATTTGAAAATCTTTTGAAAATTGGCTTTGAAAAATTAGAAAAAGAAAAAGAAAAGAGAAATCCGCTTCATTCGGATTTTGGCCCGCTTCTCTCCGCAGCCCAGCGCGCGCGGCCCATCTTTCCTGCGCCAGCGCTCGCCTTCTCCCGCATGGGCCGAGCCCAGCCGCAAACGCCGGCCCAGCTTCACCGCGCGAGCGCGTTTCCCCGCTCCCGCGTCGCTGACAGCCCGGACCCACGTGTCAGGCGCCTTCTTCCCCAAGCCGCCGCCGGATCTCCCCTTTCCTTCTTTGCCGATGCCAAATCCAAGGCTCAATCTCCCCTTTCCATGTATACCGATGCCTCCGGGCTATAAAAACGAAGCCGCCGCGTCTCCCCGATCCACATCCGCCCACAAATCGCAGCCCCGATACCCCGTGGTGGCTACGCCCGAAGTACCGCCCTAGCCGTCCGCCTCTCCGAGCCGCACGCGCTCCTTGCTTCATCCCCGGCCACGATTCTGCCCTAGGTAAGATCGCGTTGAAGTTATCTACCCGTTGGTGTATTTCTTTCGCGAGGTAATGCTCTGTAGCGCGAGGAAGTCATCTCCGGCCATGGCGCCGTCGCGTAGAGTCGCCGTCGAGAAGAACCCGGCCGGAGCGCCGCCGGCCTCCTTCCCAGATTCAATCTGGACCCTCCGATTTGAATCCGACGGTCTAAATTAAAAGATACCGGTTCGGCCGGAAATTTTGCTAAAGAGTCCCTGAAGTTTTTAAGTTCTTAACCCGCAGTCCAAAGCGCATTCTCAGTTTACGTTTTCTTTTCTGTAAAGCGTATTTTGATCACGTAACTTCCGAAAATACGTTTTGATCTGTGGAAAGCGTATTTCGTCTCGGTAATTGAAAAATACGTTTTCTGATATTTACAGTTTTGCCACTGAGTTTGTTTTAATTATAAATTATCCGTTTTAACTCCGATTTGATCCGTTCAAATTACGTTAGATTCGTATTTGCAAGCTCTACATGATTATAGAACTGTACAGTAGGTTTGAGATAATTTATTTTCGAGTTTATATTAAAGTAATTATTTATCTATAGGAAATCTTAGAAAATTCATAACTTTTACGTTTTAAATCCAAATTTTGTGATCTTTATGTCTATGTGATCGTAGTAACGTGTAGAAGAGTTTTACAAACTTGTTATACTGTTAGTGTTACTATTGATTAGGTTTTCTATCTTTAAGTTCTGATGTGAGATTTAATCTATTACTTTAATAAAGTAGATCTTGTTTAAATCATATTTTCTACGTTTTAGATCCGTTTTAGCTCATTTGAGTTGCGTTAGATTCATAGCAACGAGATCTACGCGTTAGTGACAGTGTTTACCATATTATTAATTCTGAAATTTTATGGTTTAAATCATATCTTGATTAATAATTATGCAACTGAGTTTTGTAAATAAAATATGATTTGTTTTACTTTAGTTTTATAATTTGAATCTAAATTTGACTTAATTCCGTATATAGTATTTATAAAATATTTTATATATGTTATTATATAATTAAAACTCATGAAGCTAATAGTTTTATATTTTCTTCTATGAGCAAATCTTTCGGTAGATGTATCTTTTCAACCGTAGCTCTGATTAGTGTGCTTTTCGCGTCTGTGTGTTCGTAGTGATGCGTAGAATCATGTTTCAAACTCTTTTATTTATTTTTGTATGATTGGTGTACTGTTCTAATTTAAATCTATTGTTTGCTTCATGTATGATTGTATGGATGTGTGTGTGGTGATTTATTGATCAAGTCCAGTCGGTGAGATATACGAGGTTATCAAGAAGAAGAAGAAGAACGTTGAAGATTAAAGCTTACCGAAGGATCGGTGTTTAAGGCAAGTATAGCATGGGATTATCCTTGTTTCCTATTCACCTTTAATATACTTAATTCATGTGCATGTGTCTACCTTGTTACCACTAAGGATATCCTAGTTTTTGTATCTTGTATCTTGTACCTTGACACTCATGGGACATTGCATTGGGTAGTATTTATGCTAGTGCTCAAGATAAATAACCATGATCTGTAACTTGACTAATGGTATATGCAATAAACGTTTAAAAGATGCTTTATAGCAACATGGCTCAAGAGGGCTAGAGCATGGGGTATTTTTGGTGCTCTAGTTTCTCTCCATAAGGACTTATCTGTAAGCGAACATCCGGGACTTACAGTACAACTGTGAGGGCTATATGGCTCTGGCTTTAGTCAAGTATGAGGACCTTTTCTAGCTTGTTAGAGGTATTCCTTTATGGCGTAAGAATGGCTTGACGAATCGGGTATAGTGCGGCCTCTGTCCTTATGTGTATAGGCTGCGTGTTATTGTGCCATCAGGAAGGGGGGCTCTACATCTGTTTGCCGAGTGAAATCTAATGGCCCTAACTTGTTAGACGAACCTTTGAAAGGCTTCATAGTGAACCCTGCCGACCTTCCTTGGAAGTGGGTCAAGAGATTAGCTACCTCGGGCGAAAGGGTAAATCACAACTCACAGTGAAAGTGTACAACCTCTGCAGAGTGTAAAACTGGTATATCAGCCGTGCTCACGGTCACGAGTGGCCTTGGACCCTTACAGAATAAATGATGAACGCTGATGATAATGATAATACTGATAATATTGATGCTCACTAATGATCATTGTTTCTTGCTATACATTATTCTTGTTTACATGATCATGAGGTTATTTGGGATTATGTTAAACTTGTTGCTACTCAATTGCTAAAAGATGACTCACTAAAAGCTATTGCAGTAAACCCGTGTCAAACTTTTTGAGCTTCATGAACCCCATGTTATATTTGTTGAGTTCGACATGGACTCACTCTTGCTATTTCTCCACATCTCAGGAAGAGTACCAGACTGTTAGATTCTGGAATTGTTAGGCTTGTGATCAACCAGTCAGTTTGATCCTGGAGTGAAGGTTACACCCGGTGTTCGGAGTTGTCTTTCCGCTGTGTTTCTCTTTAAGGTATATTTTATACTATTCTGTTATGTACATTAAACATTTGTCTCTTGATATTACACTTATCTGTGGCTATATGTGAGATTTGTCTACTTTATTTCACATATAGTGTATGTCTGGTTTTGTCCTTAAAACCGGGTGTGACAGATTGGTATCGGAGCAATGCTGACTGTAGGACGCAAGCCTCATTAGAAATCGGTCGTCTTAAGGTTTTAAAATTGCTATAACTTCCTTGGTCTATAAACCTTGATATTTCTTCTCCACTATATCCCCACCCTTGATATTCATCTTCTCCATGATGCTTGTTTTAAGCCTTTGATCTCATCTACACTCCTTGATTTGATATGCTCTTTAGAACCATTCCTCACCCTCTTCTTGCGAAATTGAAAGAGGAGCTTTAGGATCTTTACCCTTGGTATGAAGAGAACGATAGCATCGTAAGTTGAGTCATTGATTGTGTTGTGCACCTTTATTGCTGGTTGAATTATAATTATGCTTTTGCTTGATTTGGAGCTTTGTAATGATTGCAATGAATTTGTGGATCCCACAATTTCATTTAGTTTATAGGCCTAAGGTATAAGGATTAATGAAACAAATAGTTGGGGTATGGATTTCTGGTGTTCTCTCTATCCTGTCCTTCCGGAGCAGCCTGCACTCTTCGGCTTATAACTCTAATTTTGGATGATAAAAAAAATCATGAGAAAATTCTGGACAATAGTAGACATCAATATCTTTCTCTGAGCGCAAGAATCGGCTCGATATCTATTTTGGTTATGGAGATACGAAAATCACAAGACAATACATCTGTGCTGTTTGGAAATTCAGAATAGTTTCTGTTGTGCACTGTTTTTGACCAAGTTAACTGCAGAATTTGGAAAAGTGTTCTATAAGGAACTCGTGGGAAATTTTATAAGCTTTCCATCGGTGTAAACTACAGCTTCATTGGATTTACAGAATAAGAGTTACAGCTGTTTTACTGCACTGCTGATTTTCTGCCTGTGAGAAATTTCAGATTTCTTGTTCTTACCCATACACAAGAGTATCATTAGGATGTCAGAACACTTTTATGCTAAGTAGCTCATCTAGAAGAAGGGTTCAAGCTACCCTATTTGGTGTCCCTTATTTTAAGGGGGGTAGCCAATGTAAAGAAGGATTATTAAGATTGAACTCTTTAGTTAGAAGTATTGGTTAGTCTCCATGATTGAGTTGCCACTCTTGAGCAAAAATGTTCTGTGAACAAGGTTGATAATTTTGGATCCATGGAGACGAGAGTTATCCTTTTGGATAGTTCATGATTATGATCATCTATACTTGCTCGTGTTGCTGATGTTGGTCACTTGATGACAGGAAGTGTAGTGTCTCATGACTCAGGAGCCCTATATGACGTCTCGCACTGATATGTGGGAAAAGGTTGATGTTTCTGCCATTGAAGGATGTTATGGGTATGATGAAGCTGAGCACTATGAAAACAACAATGTTGAAGAGCAAGTTGGAAGTGAATTAAGTCAGAATCCACAACAACGAAAGCGAAAAACTAAAGCCCTTAAGAAGCCTGCTCAAGGAAGCAAAGCGCAGCCAAACTATGTCAATGGAAGACTGAGCAATGTGGATATGGATAAAATTCATGGAGTTACCAAAGTAGTGGGAGGTTATATTCAAGTAAGCTCAGTACAAGTTTTTGCTTTATTTGACCCTAGTGCTTCGCATTCTTTTATCTCTGCCGACATGGAAGAGACGTGCAAGATGGTGAAGTGTCCAATGAGGAGGCCTTTGCTAGTTCAAACCCCAGTGGGAGAAATGCAGGCAGATCAGATATGCCCGAATGTCAGTCTTGTCATAAACAAGGAAAACTTCACCGCAACACTCATTGTGTTGGAGTCACTTAAAATTCGTGTGGTTCTTGGTAATGGATGGCTCTGTGCACACAAAGGAGTGATTCATGGTACTCGGTGCACAATGCTCTTAACAACACCGTCAGGGAAAAGAATTGAGTATCAAGGTGATCGACTTTTACCTGAGGGAGACGAGAATGATCAATTAGAAGATAGGTACACCAAGGATAGTAAAGTGGACCATGAGTTTACTGGAGTCATAGCAGAGGAACAAATAACTTTGGAGAAGCTTTTAAGTTCGTTTAGATCAAGAGATCTCAGGCAAATGTTTGAAGGAGTCTAAGAAAAGGTTGAAGTAAAACCCAAGTATTAGTTTTGTCAGATCCAGACAAGAGCCTCATATTTACAATGATGCACCTTATTAAGGTGTGGGATGTGTCCTTATGCAAGAAGAAAAATATAGTACCTTGTTCATTAAGTCAACTAAGGAAGTGTGGGTTGAATTACCTAATGTGTTATCTGGAGTTTTCCACTATGGAGTACTGTCTTTTGGAAGGAAAGTGACATATAGGAGGGTCACAAGAATCTACAGGACATCTTCGCTAAGTTGGTCTTGAATTTGTGATATCCTCGTTGGAATGAAATGGATTAGGACTTGGAAAAGTGCTATTACTTGGAGAAGTAAAAGTCGCAGCCGATGCCTTAGCAATGGAGAATAATGCTAAGAAGGTTCGGGTGACACCAAGGATTAAGACTCGTATTCCAAATTGAGCAACTTGACCAGAATCATTAATGTTTTGAAGGTTGGTAGTAGAAATTCCTTCTGACTAAGAGATTCGTTAGGCTCTGTTGGAAGATAAGTATTTTAAGGAAGAAAATTCGTATTATAGGAAAGGTGCCTAGTGATTGGAGATACCAGAGTATTGTTTGGAGCATTTGTCAAAAATCTTGGAATTAGATACATGTATGCAAAGTAAGACGGAATTCTTATCAAGACGATGGAACTACACGATGAAGTAAAGAACAATCTAGAGACGAACTATCCCTATCTCTTTTATCATCATCTTCCGAATCTCGGGACGAGATTCATCTTAAGGGGGGTAGAATTGTAACACCCTGAAATTTTGAAGAAATGAAAAATAGGAAAAATATGATTTTTATATATTTTTGTGAGCATGCAAATTTAGGATAATAATAATTTTTCTAAATTTAAAATTTAATATAAGAGTAGAAACATGTTTGTGCACTCATGCTGTTGCATTTAAATTTTTGAGATGAGTGGTTTGATCAAATTCAAATTTGGATTTGAAAATCTTTTGAAAATTGGCTTTGAAAAATTAGAAAAAGAAAAAGAAAAGAGAAATCCGCTTCATTCGGATTTTGGCCCGCTTCTCTCCGCAGCCCAGCGCGCGCGGCCCATCTTTCCTGCGCCAGCGCTCGCCTTCTCCCGCATGGGCCGAGCCCAGCCGCAAACGCCGGCCCAGCTTCACCGCGCGAGCGCGTTTCCCCGCTCCCGCGTCGCTGACAGCCCGGACCCACGTGTCAGGCGCCTTCTTCCCCAAGCCGCCGCCGGATCTCCCCTTTCCTTCTTTGCCGATGCCAAATCCAAGGCTCAATCTCCCCTTTCCATGTATACCGATGCCTCCGGGCTATAAAAACGAAGCCGCCGCGTCTCCCCGATCCACATCCGCCCACAAATCGCAGCCCCGATACCCCGTGGTGGCTACGCCCGAAGTACCGCCCTAGCCGTCCGCCTCTCCGAGCCGCACGCGCTCCTTGCTTCATCCCCGGCCACGATTCTGCCCTAGGTAAGATCGCGTTGAAGTTATCTACCCGTTGGTGTATTTCTTTCGCGAGGTAATGCTCTGTAGCGCGAGGAAGTCATCTCCGGCCATGGCGCCGTCGCGTAGAGTCGCCGTCGAGAAGAACCCGGCCGGAGCGCCGCCGGCCTCCTTCCCAGATTCAATCTGGACCCTCCGATTTGAATCCGACGGTCTAAATTAAAAGATACCGGTTCGGCCGGAAATTTTGCTAAAGAGTCCCTGAAGTTTTTAAGTTCTTAACCCGCAGTCCAAAGCGCATTCTCAGTTTACGTTTTCTTTTCTGTAAAGCGTATTTTGATCACGTAACTTCCGAAAATACGTTTTGATCTGTGGAAAGCGTATTTCGTCTCGGTAATTGAAAAATACGTTTTCTGATATTTACAGTTTTGCCACTGAGTTTGTTTTAATTATAAATTATCCGTTTTAACTCCGATTTGATCCGTTCAAATTGCGTTAGATTCGTATTTGCAAGCTCTACATGATTATAGAACTGTACAGTAGGTTTGAGATAATTTATTTTCGAGTTTATATTAAAGTAATTATTTATCTATAGGAAATCTTAGAAAATTCATAACTTTTACGTTTTAAATCCAAATTTTGTGATCTTTATGTCTATGTGATCGTAGTAACGTGTAGAAGAGTTTTACAAACTTGTTATACTGTTAGTGTTACTATTGATTAGGTTTTCTATCTTTAAGTTCCGATGTGAGATTTAATCTATTACTTTAATAAAGTAGATCTTGTTTAAATCATATTTTCTACGTTTTAGATCCGTTTTAGCTCATTTGAGTTGCGTTAGATTCATAGCAACGAGATCTACGCGTTAGTGACAGTGTTTACCATATTATTAATTCTGAAATTTTATGGTTTAAATCATATCTTGATTAATAATTATGCAACTGAGTTTTGTAAATAAAATATGATTTGTTTTACTTTAGTTTTATAATTTGAATCTAAATTTGACTTAATTCCGTATATAGTATTTATAAAATATTTTATATATGTTATTATATAATTAAAACTCATGAAGCTAATAGTTTTATATTTTCTTCTATGAGCAAATCTTTCGGTAGATGTATCTTTTCAACCGTAGCTCTGATTAGTGTGCTTTTCGCGTCTGTGTGTTCGTAGTGATGCGTAGAATCATGTTTCAAACTCTTTTATTTATTTTTGTATGATTGGTGTACTGTTCTAATTTAAATCTATTGTTTGCTTCGTGTATGATTGTATGGATGTGTGTGTGGTGATTTATTGATCAAGTCCAGTCGGTGAGATATACGAGGTTATCAAGAAGAAGAAGAAGAACGTTGAAGATTAAAGCTTACCGAAGGATCGGTGTTTAAGGCAAGTATAGCATGGGATTATCCTTGTTTCCTATTCACCTTTAATATACTTAATTCATGTGCATGTGTCTACCTTGTTACCACTAAGGATATCCTAGTTTTTGTATCTTGTATCTTGTACCTTGACACTCATGGGACATTGCATTGGGTAGTATTTATGCTAGTGCTCAAGATAAATAACCATGATCTGTAACTTGACTAATGGTATATGCAATAAACGTTTAAAAGATGCTTTATAGCAACATGGCTCAAGAGGGCTAGAGCATGGGGTATTTTTGGTGCTCTAGTTTCTCTCCATAAGGACTTATCTGTAAGCGAACATCCGGGACTTACAGTACAACTGTGAGGGCTATATGGCTCTGGCTTTAGTCAAGTATGAGGACCTTTTCTAGCTTGTTAGAGGTATTCCTTTATGGCGTAAGAATGGCTTGACGAATCGGGTATAGTGCGGCCTCTGTCCTTATGTGTATAGGCTGCGTGTTATTGTGCCATCAGGAAGGGGGGCTCTACATCTGTTTGCCGAGTGAAATCTAATGGCCCTAACTTGTTAGACGAACCTTTGAAAGGCTTCATAGTGAACCCTGCCGACCTTCCTTGGAAGTGGGTCAAGAGATTAGCTACCTCGGGCGAAAGGGTAAATCACGACTCACAGTGAAAGTGTACAACCTCTGCAGAGTGTAAAACTGGTATATCAGCCGTGCTCACGGTCACGAGTGGCCTTGGACCCTTACAGAATAAATGATGAACGCTGATGATAATGATAATACTGATAATATTGATGCTCACTAATGATCATTGTTTCTTGCTATACATTATTCTTGTTTACATGATCATGAGGTTATTTGGGATTATGTTAAACTTGTTGCTACTCAATTGCTAAAAGATGACTCACTAAAAGCTATTGCAGTAAACCCGTGTCAAACTTTTTGAGCTTCATGAACCCCATGTTATATTTGTTGAGTTCGACATGGACTCACTCTTGCTATTTCTCCACATCTCAGGAAGAGTACCAGACTGTTAGATTCTGGAATTGTTAGGCTTGTGATCAACCAGTCAGTTTGATCCTGGAGTGAAGGTTACACCCGGTGTTCGGAGTTGTCTTTCCGCTGTGTTTCTCTTTAAGGTATATTTTATACTATTCTGTTATGTACATTAAACATTTGTCTCTTGATATTACACTTATCTGTGGCTATATGTGAGATTTGTCTACTTTATTTCACATATAGTGTATGTCTGGTTTTGTCCTTAAAACCGGGTGTGACACAAGCAAATCATTAGGCTTCATTGTTTCAAGCCCATCTCTTTGTAGCATCATGATCAACATTTTGAATTTTCTTGGTAAGCTCAACAAGAACTTGTGGCAAAAATCTTGGTCTTGTGTCTTGTGCCCTAGGCTCTTGAGTTCATTCACAATGACTTGCAATCTATGGAACATCTCCAAGATTGTTTCTTCTTCTCTCATCTTGAAGTTCTCAAACTCACTCTTGAGCCCATATAGCTTAGCACTCTTCACAACCTTAGTGCCCTCATATGTTTCACTCAACCTTGTCCACACTTCATTTGCCAATTCCAAATCCTTGATGCCCTCAAATACTTTTGTGTCAATATTATTGTAAAGTGTATTGAGAGCCATTCTATTGCATGTTCTATTTGCTCTATCTTCATTGGTGAGATGATCGGGATCAATGATAGCAAAATCATTCTCGGTGACTTGCAAAACTCTCTCATGAATAGAACCAAGGTATATTATCATTTTTCTCTTCCAATGAGCAAAAGAACTAACACCATCAAAGAACGGTGGCTTGCCCCCAACATGATTGAACACAATTTAAGCTATTTTTCACACCAAAGGATGTTAAGCCTTGATTAGAACGGTGACCACGGCTCCGATACCACTTGTAAGGTCCTAGATGGCTAGAGGGAGGTGAATAGCCTATAAAAATCCTACACAAGCCACTAAGCAAACTTGTTAGAATAACAAACGGCGTAAAGCGAGTTTTGCTTAGCCTACAGTTGTGGTGCAAGCCTCCTATCCACAAGTCTAGTAGATTATGATCTCTAGTTCACACAAGGGCTATGTCACTAATTTTACACTAGTGAGCAAGCTAACAACACTACTAGCAAAGCTACTACTAGAGCTACACAAGATAAACTAGTAAAGTAAATGCAAGAGAGAGGATTGTGAATCTTATACCAACGGTGGAGTGAAGATGTTGCCAATCACCAAGATGATATACAATCAATCAATATTGACAACAACACAATATGAAGACCAATCACCGGGAGACCAAAGACACAATATTTTTGTTCACCCGATGTTCACTTGTGCACCGACAAGCTACGTCACCGGTTGTGTCGACCAACACTTAGATGGTTCCTCGGTGTGACCCTCAAGTCACTTGCCCCTCAAGGCACGCCCCGCAAGGCACCGCAAGACACCACTCTCAAGTGAGGTAACTCAATGACACGCGCAATCCACTAGAGTTGCTTTTGGCGCTCCGCCGAGGAAAGCATAAGAACCTCTTACAATCAACCGGAGGTGGCCAAGAACAATCTCCTTCTCTTGCCAACGCCTCCAACAATCTCCAAGCCGGCTAGGAGCGGTACTCTCCAAGAGTAACAAGAAATCCACCGGCTAAACCACCCACAAGTGCCACTAGATGCCCTCAAGCTATGTAATGCACTTTGGGATCACTCAATCTCACTTTTGATATGCAATCAAGCAAGAGAGATGAGTGGGAAGGAGAAGCTCTAGCTCAAAGGATGCACAAGAGTGTTAGAAATCACCAGGGCCCTCCCCAAGGGCCGGCCAACAAGTATTTATAAGCATCCCAACGAATAGAGCCGTTATACCCCTTCACTGGATATTTTTCAGGACGACCGGACGCGCCGGTCAAAACTGACCGGACGCGCTCAACCGCGTCTGATCCTTCAACGGTCACTGCACCAACGGTCAAAACGCCATGACCGGACACGCCTCCCAATCGACCGGACGCGCTGACCAAATGACCGGATGCGCTGCCCAAACTACCGGACGCGCCGATCGCACAGCACCGCACACTCGCGAAGCAACGACCGGACGCGCTCCAATCAACGACCGGACGCGTTCAATCGCGTGTGACCGGACGCGCCGCGCGTCCGATCGACCTTGCAAACTTTAGTTCCCTCTAGGCGCCTGACCGGACGCGCCGGTCCCGCGAGTGACCGGACGCGCCGGTTGCAAACCCTAACACCCACGCGCCTGACTGCTGCGTTGTACTGACCGGACGCGTCCGGTCACACCGTGACCACGTCCGGTGCAGCGTCCGGTCACCTCTCCGTTCGCCTCCGTTTCTTTTCTGACTTTCGGCGTAGTGGAAAATAGGCATTTCAACTCCTCGAAAACTTCAGTCCCCAAGACCCAAACTCTCTCTACCGCGCAAACTTCAACGCCTTCGCAAATGTGCCAACACCAACAAGTGATCACCACCTTGTGTACGTCTGTTAGCATTTTCATAATCATTTTCAAAGGTTTTTCAGTTAGCTCACTAGGCTCTACATGCAATGCACTTCATGAATTCACCTAGTGGCACCCGTGCATCGAATAACCGATAAGACTTTCCCTCTTAATAGTTCGGCTATCGATCCTAAACCACTCACACCCTCTATGGTGTCTTGAGTGCAAAACAAAATGGTCCTATGGTTATACCTTTGCCTTGAGCCCATTTTGTTTTTCCAAAAGATATGATCCACTTCATATCATCACATGACCATTTCGATCTATTGACTTTGACTTCACTTGCTCTTCACCGTTGCATCGGTCCATCAGCGCCAAGTCTTGCTCAAGCTTCACCATCGCATGGTCCTTCGCTTCGAAGCCTCGACTTGCCCTTCACCTTCACAACAGGTCCATCGAGCCAAGAATCATCTTAGTCTTCATCATCTTGGTCACATGAGTCAATGTCATGTCTCATATTCAATGACCACCATTATCTAAATCATCCACTTAGATACAAAGGTTAGTCCTAGGTTTCATCAATTATCCAAAACCAAACTAGGAACTTTCAACCCTGCCGACCTTCCTTGGAAGTGGGTCAAGAGATTAGCTACCTCAGGCGAAAGGGTAAATCATGACTCACAGTGAAAGTGTACAACCTCTGCAGAGTGTAAAACTGGTATATCAGCCGTGCTCACGGTCACGAGTGGCCTTGGACCCTTACAGAATAAATGATTGACACTGATGATAATGTTAATACTGATGATGTTGATGCTCACTAATGATTATTGTTTCTTGCTATACATTATTCTTGTTTACACGATCATGAGGTTATTTGGGCTTATGGTAAACTTGTTGCTACTCAATTGCTAAAAGATGACTCGCTAAAAGCTAATCGCAATAAGCCAGTGTCGACTTTTGAGCCTCATGAACCCTATGATATATTTGCTGAGTTCGACATGGACTCACTCTTGCTATTTCTCACATCTCAGGAAGAGTACCAGATTGTTAGATTCTAGAATTGTTGGGCTTGTGATCAACTAGTTAGTTTGATCTTGGAGTGAAGGTTACACCCGGTGTTTGGAGTTGTCTTTTCGCTGTGTTGTTCTCTAAGGTATATTTTATACTATTGAGTTATGTTATTAAGCATTTGTCTCTTGGTATTACACTTATCTGCGGCTATATGTGAGATTTGACTTCTTTATTTCACATATAGTGTATGTCTAGTTTTGTCCTTAAAACCGGGTGTGACAACCGCCCACCCCCGCCGAACGATCCCACGCCTCTGCTGCCTCGCTCACCACCAGCAACCTGCCACCACCGCAGGGCCGGCCACCGCCTCTGACCATCCCTTTAGAGCCGCAGGATGTTGAAGGTTTCCCTAGTCCCAAACCCAAATCCTAACTCTAACAACTATTGCCCCGCCACCGCCGGCCTTAACCGCCGCCCACAACTGGCGGCGAGGATGCCGCTGTGCCGCTACACCCCACACCCCGCCCTCCCCTAACCAAGAGGAAGACGGCGTGCGTCGATAACAGTACCGGCGCACGTGCGTCGGATAAGGATTTGGGCAGAAATGCCTTCCTATCGGCGGAGCTTGAATGTGGGACCCAACACCCTGGTGCACTGGTACCTGCGGAAATGGAGTCTGTGGGGATCAAGGGGTTTGTTGTTGAACTTGTCGTGTATTGGCCAGCAATTTGACTGATTAATTGTAACCAGTATTAGTTCACGACGTACAAATAACTGTAGATCAGTGTGCTGCCTAGCTATAAATACATGCACAGGGCTGATGCGTGAAAACACACAACCAATACCCGTGCCGCCGCGTACTACATTCTCTTTAGATGGGGTCGTCGGAGCGTGACGATGGTAGCGAGAGCGAGACGAGGTGGTGCGCGGTGACCGGCGGCCGGGGATTCATGGCGAGGCACCTGGTGGCCGCCTTGCTCCGCTCCGGTGAGTGGAGCGTCCGGATCACTGACCTCGCCCCTACTGTTTTGCTCGGCCCTGGCGAGATGGAAGGGCTCTTGGCCGATGCTCTCCGTGATGGCCGCGCCGTCTATGCCTCAGTGGATGTCTGCAACCTAGACCTAGAGCAGCTTACCAAAGGTGATAAATACTTGATGCTAGTACGTACTAATTAACGAATAGTACTAATGTGCCGCGTACTAGAACCATTGCTATGTATGTTCTCTTCATATGCAATATGACCCGGCGGTGTAAATAATGTATAAGCTCAATATTTAATTGGTTTCTTGTATTCAGCTTTTGAAGGTGTAGATGTTGTTTTCCACAGCCGCTGCGGATCCTAGCAAGAACAACTTGCAACTTCACTACAAGGTCAACGTGGAGGGTGAGTATTACAAGAATAATCCTGCTATGGACAGTAGGACACTATGCATGCCATCACACTAAATGACAAATTAAAGCTATTGCATACTCCCTATGTCCCTAAAAGAATGAATTCCTAGTAACTTTAGGACAGATTAGCAAAGAAGATAAAAGATCATGCTGCCCCTCATTAAACTGCTGAACATAATAGCTCTCTCAGTTACTGAGAACCCTAATTACGTAGTGTTGTTTGGAGTATACAATAGCAGTGCAGGAGAGAGAGGTTGTGTTAAATGCAATCTAGACTAAGAGAGATTAATGTGGATTGATAGACTAATCACCTCTAGAAATCGATTCTTTTGGAGACAAATTTTTATGCTAGAAATTGATTCTTTCAGAGACATAGGGAGTACCTACTAACTATCTATTTATTGATATGCTATACCAACACAGGAACGAAGAATGTAATTGATGCTTGCAAGATATGCAAGGTGAAAAGGCTTATACACACCAGTTCTAGTGTTGTTGTGTTTGACGGCGTTCATGGACTTTTTGGTGTAAATGAGTCATTGCCATACCCAGATAAGGTTACACCAGGCCATAAGATTTACTGAAAAAACATTATATACATATTATGATATCTTAGATATTAATAATCAGGCACGCACTTAATGTTTTATAGTACCTACGCTGCATCTTTTCTCTTCTGCTAGCTATGATTATTCACAAGACGAGAAAGTTACCATTGTTTGATGGAGAGGTTTTATTTTGGCATGTTGCCTGTATCATTTCACTTAGAATATTTTCTGTTCACACAAATTAATAAAGTACTTGTAAAGGCGTGTAAACATTTTTGACCACACACTATTTTATTGGCAGTTTCCTGATGCATATGCACAAACAAAGGCAGAAGCAGAGAAGTTAGTCATCAAGGCCAATGTCATTAATGACCTTCTAACGTGTTGCTTACGTCCTGGTAGCATATTTGGCCCAGGTGACATTGTGGTGGTGTTTAAATTCATAGGGCTACAGTTTAGGGGTGTCACATCGGGTGTCACGTGGGAGTGTTCGGATAGTTATAATAAAACAAATTACAGAAGTCCTCAGTAATCCGCGAGACAAATTTATTAAGCCTAATTAATCCATCATTAGCACATGTTTAAAAATTTTGTCTCGTAAATTAATCGCAATTTGTGCAATTAATTATTTTTTAGTCTATATTTAATACTTCATGCATGTGTCCAAATATTCCGATGTGATAAGGACTAAACTTTTCGGGAAGGAACTAAACAATCGGTAACTTTGGATCGTTATGGATGGACAAATGTAAGGGACTCTATGCTATGGTTAATATTATAGAACTAATAACATGGAAAATTAAATTATTATACAACCATTTTGAATTATAGACAAATAATAGCTATATTTATCATTGACACTACTAAGTGATGCCTCCGCAACCTTGCATGAGTTAGATAAAATCAATGGCAAAAAGGAGACAGGAGATGACAGAGGACGCTCATTTTTTTGGAGAGGAACGGGCATGCATGATGAGCAAGCAAGCCCTCAATCCTCTTTCTTCTTCTCCCTCGTGCTGCTTTTTTTCTCCTTTGCCTAAATAGAGAGACGTGGCGGCTGTGCTGGGCAAGCCTCAGTCATGGGAGAGAGGAACAAGGAAAAGAGAAAATAAAATTAGAAGAAGAAGGAAAAAACGACTCAGTCATGGCTCAATAATGTTGCTATGCACTGTATCACATCTTTTTCTTTCTCAAACCTTGTGACAAGCATAATTTTGTGATCCAAACTTAAAACAATATAATGTGTATGACTAGTCAAATGTAATGCATTCGATGCGAGCTCTATGTATCCGTAACATCCAATAATTATCAATCTAAGTAACAATCAAAAAGTCAACTTTTGGCCTTCTTTTAATGTGTCCTGTCAATCATAGAAAAATTATTTAATCCATATTAAAACCATATTTATTCCTTATGTATTCGTGAGTGTTACAACTAATCTGCTAAAGAATTGTTATAAATAAACTCTTTGTGGGACCGAGAGAGCACAAAATAAAACAACAATTTTCATGCAAACTAGGCCCAAATCGCTACAAAATAAACTCTTTGGGGTTTAGTTCATATCTTATTTCTCTTGCCAAACGAGGCCTAAATTTCCACCTAGTGTTAATAATTTCCAAGCTATAGCTATACTTTTGAAACTGGACCAGTAATAGTACTGCCTATAATAATACCAAATCAAGCAAAAATAATACAAAATATAATTATCACATCTATCAATGGCATCATTAAGAATGTTTAACTAGTCTAGAGCCAATGAAAGAACTAATAGAAAGGTTTAGGATTGATCAATATTTCTATAAACAATCTAACTAGCATAATATGCTACATGTTATTATTGGTGATGGAAAGAATTGTGATGATTTTGTGTATGTTGATAATGTTGTACATGGTCATCTTTGTGCTGATAAGACTCTTTCAAATATTGAGAGTGCAAAAACTAGTGGAGGAAAAGTATGTTCTTACTATTGAATGAAAACACATATTTCATCTACAAGTTATTATATCATGACATATTTGAATTTTTTTAGGCATACTTTATAACTAATATGGAGCCAATGAATATGTGAGACTTCACATATCTTGTTCTAGAAGAACTTGGATACAAAGGTGTTCATTCTATGGATATATGCTTATACCTCAACAGAGCACTTTGTTTCATAGTACAGTTTACAAAATAGCTATTCAATGTGCACCTAAATTCATTTCATCTATTTTTGTTTTGTCCCATTTTACAGTACATTTCCTATATATTGCATTGGATGCCTAAGTCAAGTTGTAATCCTCTTGGAAAATTGCAGTTTAATTGTAGTAATTTTGATAGTGCACAGGACGTAGAACATTACTTATAATGGTACTATTTCACACCTATGAAAAATTTAAGAAACACATAACCAAATTACTTATTGTAGGCCTTGATTTACAATATTGGCATTTGAAGTTAATGCATTTCATATTTGAATGATTGTTGTTATTAACTAATATTGTTTACTCCCCTGAAAAAAAATATGGATACACATACCTATATATTACAAAAAAAATTATGGTTCCCCGTTGATAATATATACTTATGTCTCTAAAATATTATCCATGGTTCTAGTTTGTGTATTTATGGTGCAGTACTCTGTTCATTTACAAATCTCTATAATATTTGCTTCTTTTTCATCAATTCTTCATTAGAACTGTTGATTTTCAGTGAAGTGTACTTTATAAATATAATTACAGAAGGGGTTCAATTTGGAACTATTTTCTGCATGTATAATTTTCACCAAGTAATTGATTTGCTTTTTTATTTTTTTCATTATTATTATGATACATATAATAGCTTACCTTGGTCCTCATACATATTTTATTTTGTTTCATTTGACTATATATTTTCATACTTAGTAGAAATGATACAAACTCAATCACATTGCTAATATATATTGAACGTTTGTTTCAGAATATTCAAGATAAAGATACCTGCAGTTGCTATCAAGACCACAAGCTATTTTATTGAGTGGACATATAGGGTTGTTTTCTCTCATTTTGGAACTTGCTAGCCTCAAGTGCTAACAACGGCAAGGATTAGATATGTAACACTCAATAGAACATTTAGTTGTAACAAAGTTGTTGAAGAACTTGGCTACAAACCCATTGTGACACTACAGGTTCTAAACTTAGACTCTTTTTCTATTATCTTCATAGTTTTTCTCTATTGGTGTAACTAATTTTTATTTGAAATGTTCATACGCTTTTAATTTCTGACTTATGCTTTGTAACATCCTAGATGTTAAAAAGCAGTTAAAACTTGATCATGAGCATCATAAAGCATAATCATCAAGTAATGTTTTATTAATGCATTTTATGTTTCAATAAGAGCATGTCCATGTTTCATATGTTGCATCGTAGTGTTTCATAGTTGTTCTTAAAATGTTTCACATGTTGCATCAAATAATGTCAATGTTAGCAATTAAGAAAATTTGTGAATTTTCATATGTGAATTTGCTTGAACAATTAAAATTTAGTTAAAATAGACTCTGTAGAGTAAAGTATGTGCTTTCATGTGGGATAAAAGTTTGAATATGTTTTTGAATCAAACATGTTTAATTTGAGCTCCAAAGATTGAATTAATGTTGACTACACAGTCATTTTTATGGCTAAGTCCCTAAAAATTAGTTAATAAATCCAATCTTTGGAGAATTATTAAATGAATTGTTATTACTAAAATTTGACCAAACTTTGTTCCATTGTTTGGTAGAATGTTTGAGCTTTGATATCATGTAATTGATTGATATGTTTGATAGCTGATTTTTCACTAATTAATTGCTCAAATATGCTTAACCAAAACTGTTTTCAAACCCTAACTGAAGGTTCAGAGTTCCAGTTTCAATCTCCCTCTGTTCTTCACCGTATAACTCCCTAACCGTTTAGAATCAGAGCTTGAGGGCTTGTTTAGTTGGTGAAAAAGTTTAGGTTCGGCTACTGCAGCACTTTTCGTTTTATTTGGCAATTTGTGTCTAATTATGGACTAATTAGGCTCAAAAGATTTGTCTCGTGATTTACAACCAAACTATGTAATTAGTTTTTTCTTTCACCTATATTTAGTACTCCATGCATATGCCGTAAGATTCGATGTGACAGATACTGTAACACTTTTTGTGTTTACTTTCTGCAAACTAAACTGGCTCTGAGCCTTAAAGCAATGTTGAAGATCTCAATTAGAGGAACAAGTTTCATTAAGGAAGTTTTTCAAGTTTCCAATTGGGATCGAGAGAAAAAGGAGGAAGAAGATAAGGTTCAGGATGCTACAGTGACGCCGGTGAGCAGCCTGCTTGCTTCAACGTCGGTGGCCGCCCGCCGACCGTTTTTCCACCGCCAACGCACGCACGGGCACACAGCTGCTTCCGCGGATGTGTCACAAGCAGGAGTTGGACGCCCAAAAGCCGCGCCGTTGTCCTTAAGTCACCAATCCGGCCGCCACCTCGTCTTTCTCTTCTTCCCACCGTCGTCGTGTACCTCCGCTTCGCCGGCACAATTCGCCGCGCCTGCTCGCCCACCGCCCAATTGCTCGCGCTCATAGCTTCACCACATCCATGTGCTCCTCATAGGCCCGCTTGCCTCGCCTCTGGTCGCCTAAATCAGCCGCGCGCCGTCGATCTTCCTCGCGACCATCTAGAGCGCCACCGCGGCCTCCTCGTCGTGGCCAGCATGCCTCGCTACAGCTCTTTCCCTTCTAATCCTTGTTTTGAACTCTCTATGCTGCCGCGATGCTCACCATCCCCTTGGTTTTACCTCTACCGCACAAGTTCTGCCAAAACGTGAGCTCGCCGCCGGGTTCGCTCCGCCACACCCGCCCACAACGTCGGCGACGTACTTCCTTTCCTTCCCCGCTTCAACCGAGTAGACGAACAAGTCTGTGGTGAGCTCCTGGAGCTGTCTAACCTCGTAGATTAACCTCTACCGCGTCCTAGACACCGGCCCACCGTCGCGCCGGCGTGCTCTGCGCCGCTGAGCCGCCATGGCTGCGGGTGCGCATGCACGAGACCCTAATCTGGTCGCTTAGCACCATAGACATGTTCGCGTGGTTGCGCTAAGTCTGTAGATGGTCTTGCCGTCGCCGGAGGTGTCGCCATGGGTCGCTGCCGTCTCGCCGGAGCACCACCATGCCGCTATGGCCGCCGGCGTGGTCGCTGCCGTGCCTTAGAGCTTCAACCATCACCGTAGGTGGGTGCACGAGGTTGTTCTGAGCGCGTAGGTGTTCGCTCCATCGCCGGAGACCTCGTCGACGACAAGCAATCGCCGGTCAACGGCGGTGGCTACCGCGGTCAGCACGGGAACACTGTTCCACTGACCCGGGTCCTGCCTGTCAGCCTCTGTGGCTGGCTGCGCGTGGGTGAAAATGTTTTTAGTCGGTTTTGTCTTTTTCCAGAAAATGCTATAAATGTGCTGATTTTGTTTAAATCATAATTATTCCTGGAGCATGGTAAAATAGTGAAAATTTTTGTGTAGCTTTGTTGTCAAGTACTCTACCTAGAAAAAAAAGAAATGGGCATTTTCAGTAGTTTTGGTATGCTTAAAAATTACCTCTTTTAATTAATAAATGCATCTTCCATGATTTTTATAAGCTAAAATAATTATCCTTTAATCATGAAACTTTTTGTGTATGGTTTACATGCTTAGACCTGCCTTTCATAAAAATTATGGTACTGTTTTGATAATTTTAATTTATCCATTTAATTACATGCTTTAATTATTAAGTAATGATTGCCAAAATAATTAGGATAAATCATGAAATGACTTTGGTGTATTTTGCAGTTGATTGTAGACCTTGGAACACCAAACCCTTGTTGTTCCTTGGCAATTTAATCCTTTCCACGTTATGCTCATGATTAACTTGTTAGTTAATCAATAAAATAATTTACTCAAATGACTAATTAAGTAATGCATGTGATTAGGGCATGTAATGATCTTTGCTTACTCTCAAGGTTGAACCTTGTGTAATGTTTAGTTAAATACAATGTCTTTCTTGACTAGTATAATATGATAAGTGTTGTTTTCTTAATAACCACATAATCAACTTTTTTATATAATAATTAATATGCCTTAATTATTAGTTCCTTATAATGATCATGAGTTAAGTTAAATGTTAATCACTTGCTGGTCCATGCTAAGTTTAATCCTTTCATGATAGACCACTATAGTTAATTAACTAAAATACTTTTATGATGACAACCCTAGTTCTTTGGTGAAGGAAAGTTGTACTCAACTTTCTTAAGTTGTTAAAGTTCTGTTATGCATTTGTTATACCTCTCATCATGCATCATGGTATGTATTCCATCATGTTAAGTAAAGCATCATTTATTACATGTAGTATATACGAGAGTGAGAAGACTCGTGTTGATCAAGTTTTGGAGGAGGTTCATCCACCAGTGGTGTTGGTGCCAAGTTTGACCTCAGTAGTCTCTCTATGGAATCTAACCTTCTCTGCAATGCAGGCAAGCCCTAGAGCATAAACCCTTCTCTTAGTATTTACAAATTTTTATTACACTTTAGGTCTTGTGAGATGTGCATTAAGTAATTAGGAGTTGGTCGAATACCGTTGCTGCATGATTACCTTGATATTCAGGTATCCTTAGTTCTACCCTGCTAGTATGAATAGGTCGATATCTCTGATGCTTAGTAATGCTTAGACTTCGGTGAAAGTCAAATGGTGGTTTCATTGTTTGTGAGAAATAGGTTTTACCATGTTCTTCTCAGCTCTTCTAAAGGCTCATGTGAGTACCCTGATAATAATAAAGTTAAATTGAGGCTGGGCGGACTCTTTGCTTGCGGCAAGTTTGAGTCTTAACGTAATGCCCCACCTGTGTCGATTAAGGACCGTTCGTTGTAGGCTTGTTATGTGTTCGAGACTTTGCAGTACTGGCCACATACTCCGGTAAGCCTAATACCTCGGCTATTCCATTATGTGAAAGGCCAACCGCGCACTGGGAGTGGAGAGATGGCGAGAGTAGCATGTACACATCCTGTGAATCCGCCAAGAGCGGCGCAGGGAGGTGGAGTACTGTGCTCTCGGGTAGTGCTAGACCCGTTCATGTGTTTGGAGGATCCAAGTGAGGGTTGATATATGTAGGTTCGGGTCCGGGCCTAGACCTGCATATGTCATGTGGTAAGGAAAACCTAGCTGGGCCAAATCAATTCGAATCGTCATGTTCCTCGGTTATGGAGACTCGATCCTCTGCCCTGCATCGTAGTTAATCAATGGAACATGGTTACTTGTAGATACGAGATAAAGATGAGATGAGATGATTAAAGAAGTGATTGATTTAGATCAGGTGCAAACTGGATACCTTAATGACTTAATATAAAGCTAAAACATTGAAAGTAAGGATCCAGTTATAGTAAGCTTTTCTGCAAAAGTAATTCTTGCTTCGAACTTTCCTTTAAGCCTGCATACCCTTGGAGTCTTTTATTTTAGTCGGGTAAGACTTGTTGAGTACCCTCAAGTACTCAGGGTTTGTTAACCCTATTGCAGGATCTGACTTGAGCTACTAATCGAGGTCATGTCGGTAGGCTCGACATGATCTAGTTGTTTCTCCTACCTTAGATGTTTTACCTAAGTTACTTATGTAGTTCTACTCACCATTTGAACTCAAGTTAAGTTATGACTTGAACATGTTATGTAAATTATTGTTATAAGTCTTTCGTACTTTGATGTAAGTTATTTTTGTATCAAATGTTGTAATGTTGTGGTAACTCCATGTTGATCCTGTATGAGTTGTAAAATGTGGATGATTTGGGGTTCCCCGAGGACACCCGACAGACTACCTGAGTTATCTGGCTCTCATGCGCAGCAGTCAAAGATCTTAAAGACAATAATAGGTGCATGTGGGCCATATAATTAGGGTAGTTCTGCCACATGCTCTCGAATGGTTTAAAGAAAGCAATGAAATCGTATATTTAATGGAGGAATAAAGATTTATCTAAGAGATAGTAAAGGTATGAATTTTTACATCAATTTCCCATGTACTCTCATTATATGTCATCCTTGATGTAGAAAGTACATCCTACTAGATCTGCAATCTATAATATATATGTTGTCTATATTTTTCTAACAATATTAGATGACAACACAACTATACGAAGCACAAATTAATGAATACCAATACTTATGAGACCAGAGAGCTAAGTACCAAATTACAATAAATTAGGTAGTTTTGATTCTGCCTAGAAAAGTATTACGCTATTAAAGGAAAATTTGTATGATGAATAATAATTTTCAACTCCTTATTATAGTAGTGACCAAGATATATATGGTTCAAGTTTGATATGCATGATTTTAAAAGGGTGCTACCCTAAAATATTATAAAAATTATGAAGATAGCATTAGTGTGCAATATTAGAACATTATAGTTATGATTGTATTGATTCTTACTCTATCTGAGTTATAGTGTTAAGGATTTGTTGTGACATATCATTTTGTTACAGTTGTGATGTAAGATAACTCTACACAAAATGTCATAAGCCAAAGCCAGAGGTGATGATGCCTCCATTAATAAAAATCTTGGGTTTGCATTCTTTATTATATTAAGGAAAGCTATGTAATGAACTGTAAATTAGTTTTGGGAAAGGATCAATTGTAATGCTCTAATGGTTAGGCTTGTATTTATGTTATCTGAAATGTAGATGATATTGTATTTTCTTTTATGTTCCTCTCATCATGTGAAATGTGAAGTTAATGTCATCATAACTACTGATAATGCCTTGATTTATATGTAATATGTTGTAACAGCCGAGAAGAAAAACAATGACAAACACTTTCTAGATTATTACCATACCACCTCAACAAGAACATAACATCAGAGAGCATGGAAGCATCGTCGATCATATAGATTATACAATGAAAAGAGAAACTTAACTGATAGGAAAAAGATAAACAATTTTAGACCATAACCAAAAGCTACACGACAAAAGGACAGAAAGAAAGATCCAGCTATGACCATTATAAAAAAATACAACACACATGCTTATTTGTGGTGTATATCAATAAGTGTGCACTCATGCTGCTACTCTCATCCCACCCAGCATCCTTGAAACTATGTACCTAAGATGGAGGAAACAAGCGTATGAGGTTTTTAAGAAAACCTCATCAACCAATCTGCTTTAACAATGCTATTCAAATCGCAATTTGATTAAGCTATAAATTTTAAACAACTGGGTAATCAAAATAAAAAAAAATCAACATCAAATACTTCATAAGTTTATCATCAAAATGTTAATGTCAATGGTACTATGCAATGCAATGCATGACTTCACTTCTACCCACATGTCCCAAGGAGAGGGAGTGAGAGCTGCAACCATATTGTTCATTTCAACTATGTTGTTGTGCCGGTACTTACCACACCGATTTAGCTACGATTTCTTCAAATCCATCTCAATGGAGAAGTGCAAATGCAAATGTTGCAATATGTGCACTTCACATACTTCATAATTCATAATTTAGAGCATAACACCACAAGCTATGAAATAACATACTTCAAAGGTAAAGCAATAACTTCAAATGGTGGAGGCAATTCAAAAAACAAAGCTAAAGCATATGGACCACAGCGCCACGTTTATTCGCCTTTACCAAAGCACAACAGTGAGAGCTAAGCACGATCTGGAAACACAAAAAAAAAGTTATGTATAGAAAAACAAAAAATCTTATAATTTAGTCTGGGAGTACGTGGTTGTACTCTTATCCTTACTTTTACATTTTTTTCCTCATACATAATAATAATGTAATAATACACAACTTTCCTTCATGTTCGAGAAAAAGAGAAAATGATGAACAAAGTATATTAAAATGAAAGGAGTAATGTAATACAAGTAAAATATCGATCTTTATTGTAATACTAGTGGACAGGCACGTGCAACACGCACATGTTCATGGTTGTAATTGGTAACATTTTATTTTTTTAGAAAAATTCATATAATATAGGATATTTAAAGTTTTGATTTATAAACATTTATTTTAATGACATATTGTCACTGTTTGTTTTAGGCAACATTGTATAGCAGCTCAACGAGGCAGTACAGGACACATCTATCATTCTTTTCATAAATTATATCATCGTTTTTTAGACGCTCATGATAGGGAAATGTTAAAGCTCGCTGCTACTAACAGAAAAGGTTCTCAACTTTGTCATTTATGTTAATCACCTAATATCCATTAGAAAAAGTATAACTAAATACTTTAGTTGACAAAATAATTTTCTACTTAATAGTGATTTAAAAATAAGTGATTTATTGACACACACAAACAAACAATTTGTGTTTTTCTTTTCATTCCTTTGAGCTTTAAATAGAACATGTGGACCTATGGCACTCACGCCTATTAGGTTTTACACGGGAACACATCACATGTAATTTTAAATCAAATCAAACACATTTTACTATGTATCAAATCATACTTTTCAAAAATATATAAAAAGAGAGAATGTGTGCCTATAATAAGATTACAATATCATCAAATTCTACTGTAACGAATAAATTTCATTCTATCTCATTTAGGAGTACTCCAAAGCTGATATAAAATAGGCCACATGATATTACAAACACCGCCATAGCAACGGAAGCTAGTGTATTCTTCTATATGTAGCTTGAATACCATTATCTTTCCACAGTTCCTCAACAAATGGTGCATACTCACGGCTTGTTGCAGGGAAAACGTCTTCAAGAATGCTTTCAAACAGGGACTGTTCGGTGACTTTGTCACATAATCCAGATTCACAAGAGACTGCATAAAACCTCCAAAAACTTCAGTATGGGATTCCAATTGAAATCAATCTTTTTTTGTTAGTAGCGTTGGACTCAAAACCAAGCTTACACATGAGACAAGGCCTTTCGGCTTAGAGAAAATTAAGGAAGAATGTAACTATTTCAGTAGCTACAAAAGGACGTACCTGATAGACCATTCTGTTAACACCTGGTTTTATCTTTTATGCTAATATTGCTTTCCCCTCCACAACAAACATTTGACAGCTTTCTAAGCAAATTTGACTTAAAAACTTCAAGGCAAATTTAAGAAGTCCTTGAAATGGGTGCTTAAAAAATTTATAAAATGAAGTCCTTGAAATAGCTAGAGGAAGAGACTCAACATCAATAATTCAACATTATATTCCACTCGGTGACATGTTGACTGTAGTATGCAGTAAGAGTGTTCAATGTGTCACAGTAGTTTGACAAACTCCTTGCACATTCAGAGCACCCTCCTAACTGCAAATAAAATTGCGAACGTCATGCTTTTGGAAGAGTAGGATAGTTTTATTCATCGACTCCAAAAAGAATGGTCAAATACAATTTACTTTGTGGGTTTTGGATGGTTGGCGGCGCCATAAACTCGATAACCAGCACCGCGGAGTCAATAAATTCAACTAAATAGAATCCTAAAACAATCTTATTCGAGCACACACGGGACCCGCAGCAATGAAATTCACACAAGCGGCAATCATCTAAGCTGAGTGCTTGACCAGTCCAGAGGGTAGACTTTTGCTGACAGGAACCTTACTGTAGATTAAGCACGGCTGCACCTTCACTTATCCCAGTGAAAAGAAGAGAATCATCCTCCTGGGGAGCGAGCTTAGAATATATGCAAAAAAGAAGACCGCCAAGCTTGACTTCACATTGTATGCCGACATGAAGATTTGTGGACTGGTTTTAAACTTTTCCTTTTATTGGCTTTACTTGTTCCTTTCCTTACCCACTAATCGAGCACAAGAAAATTTTGCAACAGATTGAAACAACACGAGACATGGCTGCGTCAACAAATTTCCAATCAGACGGATTATTTTGCTGAAGGTGATTAGTTTGAAGAGCTTCACCGACAAATAAAGATTGTGCGGTGATGCTAACTGATTGGAGCAAATTCGGTAGTGGCAATACTTACGATGTTGTAGAGGTTGACAGTGTTGAGGAACATGGTGGGACAGGGGTGGATCCCCTCTGGTGCTGGTGGTGGACAGGCTACCAACAGGAGTTACCTGACCTGCACAACAAAGCCATTAGCCTTTTATTTTCTAGCCAAAGACAAAATGCATCAATTATATTCCTTCACTGGATAAATAAGTTGGAGAATCCTTCATGTCGAACACATCCCATATATTCAAATTAACTTATTCATAACCCAAAGAAACGTGCCGTTTTATGTCAAACAGAATACATGCCTCTGCAACAAATTTAGTTAGCCAATCGACATAGTCAGAGAAACGTTAGTTGTTCATCTGTATGGTGTATATCTGTTAGTGTTCGCTGATTGCTCAAAATATAAAATAAGAAGAGAATAAATAGGCTCCAGGAGGGTAGAGGGTTAGGCTAATTAGGTGGTTGCAGCTGCTGTCGACTGCTGAATGACATGCATTTCAGAAAATGTTCATCAGCACTACATTCACAGTTTCGGCTCATCTCCATCTCCACGATTTCACACAGCCCAAAGGGAAGAGAATAGGACGAGGACAAGTTCACCCAAAATTCAAATCAAAGCAGAACAAAGCACACCGAACTGTAGATACGGATCCACTGGAGGATTATGGGTATGCACATATACGGAAGATAATATTTGTAAGGGATCATAGTTAGTACCACTAATTAATTAGATCAGATCCGAATACAAATTGGCACACCATAAAGGGAAGAGAAGGGGTGAGCATACTTGGTTGCCCGTCAAAGATCGCCTGGGTTGCAGCGGCAGCGGGGACCCGAGCGCGTGGCGTCGTGGTGTCTGGGTGGAGTCGAGCGGCGTCGCGGAGACCTGGCGTGATGGGTCAGGGGCCTATCGGCTGTGTCCGTGGGAGGACAGGGAGCCGCCGCCATGCCGCAAATCCGAGTGGAGAGGACAGCGCCACCGCCTAGCGCCTGACGCCCTGACCGCGACTCAGTTCCTGTGCGTGGGAGAAGAAGGCGACCACGGCCTCCGTCGTCGTCGTCGACCGGGTGGAGATGGTGGTACCGATGGTAGGGGTGAGGGCGCCGCCGCCTTTGGTGCAGGCTGGATCTAGCCCGCGCGCGCTGCAGGCTGGGGGCGCCGCCGCTATCTTGGGAGAGGGAACAGGAACCGCGGCCGCCGCCTCGCACCCTGCGGTTCCGCGTCGCCACCGAGGTTGACCATCGCGGTGGATCCGGGGATCGGGGAGGGAGCGGTTGGCGGCGTGGTCTTGCGGAGGCGGAGGCACGCGGGTATGGGTGTGGGAGATGACGTGCCGCGCGGCGACGGGCGCAATGCCGCGGAGTGAAAAGAAACCGCTGTGGGGAAGAACCGCCGTGGGTATACGCGGGCAGGTATGCAATCGCTCGGTGAAAAAAAAAAACATAGCGGGAGTCTGGTCGCAGGCGGGAAGGCGTAAGGCTGTCCGCACCGCGCAGCAGTAAAACGCCCCCAACGTCAAATTTAGCGTTTCAGCGTCTGTATCGTACACCTCGATCACGATCGCCAAAGCTCCGTTCACTACAGTGACACTGGAAATCTGGAGGTGCCGGAGAGGAACGCTATCCTCTCCAGCTGTGGGCCCCACGCCGCTGGAGGGAGGAGCGCCGGTGAAGGCCGTCGCCTTGGGAGCCGCACCCGTGCCGGGAGGCCGCGTCGGGGAGGCCGCACCGGGGAGCCGCGCCCACCGGAGACCGTTCGTCGCCGCCTCGCGAGCCGCGCCCGTGCCGGGGAGCCACGCCGCGCCGAGGAGGCCGCGCCGGGAGCCACGCCCGCGCCGGGGAGCCGTGTCGCGTCAGGGAGGCCGCGCCGGGGACCCCGCGCCGCCCCGAGCAGCTGGAGGAAGGAGCGCCGGGCCCCGCGTCGCCGAGCCGCCGCGCGCGCTGGGGCCACCGGCGAGGCGGAGAGAGCGAGGAGTAGCGGATAGAGGGCAGGGTACCGTTCGGCGCGCGGCGGCTCCTTGATCGGTACTGGGCCTGACAAGTGGACCCCACCCCTTTTAGCGTGCGGTGTGCAGGCCAGGGCGGTGCGATCAGCCTAAGATCTTACCCGTAAGATCTCAGTGTGGGCCCAATCTCAGATTAATAGAACCATTAGATTAAGGGCTGGTTTAGATGCAAAAAAATTTGCAAAATAGCAATGTAGCTATTTTCGTTGTTATTTGGCAAATATTGTCCAATCATGGTCTAATTAGGCTTAAAAGATTCGTCTCGTCCATTTCGTCTAAACTGTGTAATTAGTTTTATTTTTATCTATATTTAATGCTTCATGCATGTGTCTAAAGATTCGATGTGACGGGGAATCTGAAAAATTTTGCAAAATTTTCTGGGAACTAAACAGGGCCTAAGCAATCAACGGTTCAGATATTAGGTGGGTAAGAAAAATTTTGGGTGCAAATAGTTTTCAATTTCTTTGCTCCTTTATTATACTATACTATAGAAGATAGATAGATAATAGCAGTTCATGTTACTGTACCATTGTTTCTTTTCCATTATTAGATCTTGCAGTTATGATGGTCTCTGTTCGTATATCCGAGCAACCGATCAAAAAGACAACTTTTGGCCTCTCTTTAGTATGCCTGGTCAACCTTGTACATTTTTTTTAATCCACATAAAATTCCGTATTTATGCATTATGTATTCCGGGTGTTACATATGTGTTGTTACTTTCTGGAGCCCGCACACGCCTTTACGGCTTGGCTGGTGCTAGTAAGTTTCTCTTCTAGACGTTGGATTTAACGGATTCATGTTCTTTATTAGGTCCCAGTTCCCTCTATTTGTAATTGTTTTATTTTAGTAATCCCTTATTCTAAATTATAAGACGTTTTTTTACAAAGCAAAAGTTACGTATCTAGAAAACAAAAAAAAATTTATAATTTAGGATAGAGGGAGTACGTACTCTTATACTTACTTTTACATTTCTTTCCTCATACATAATAATAATAATGCAATGATACTCAGCTTTCCTTCATGTTCAAGAAAGAGAGCAAATGATGAACAAAGTATATTAAAATGAAAAGAGTAATATAATACAAGTAAATTATCGATCTTTTTTTTGTAAGGCCTTGTTTAGATCCTAAAATTTTTTAAGAAAAAATTCTGTAGCACTTTTGTTGTTATTTGACAAAATTTGTCCAACCATAAACTAGCTAGGCTCAAAAGATTCATCTCGATATTTACAGACAAATTGTGTAATTAGTTATTTTTTTACCTACATTTAATGCTCCATACATACGTCAAAGATTCGATGCGACGGGTACTGTGCCAAATTTTTTAGATCTTTTTAGAAACTAAACAGGGTCTAAGTGGAAAAAGAATGTAATGCTCGGTCAAATCGCTGAACACCAACCAACCACATTACATCGTCAAAACCAACTTGGTTGTCTCCGTACAGCACCTCATGACCTCATCACTACCGCCTAAGGGTGTGTTCACTTCGCGAAAAGTAGGTGAAAAGTTACTGTAGCATCTCTGGGTGTTATTTGGCAAAATTTGTCCAATCATGGACTAACTAGGCTCAAAAGATTTGTCCCGACATTTACAGACAAACTATGCAATTAGTTATCTTTTTTACCTACATTTAATGCTCCATGCATGCGTCGAAAGATTCGATGTGATGGATAGAAGAGGAAATATTTTGGGTTTGCATGGCAACTAAACAGGGCCTAAACCAGATAGATCAGGTCGCATGCGTGATGAAGTCGTGACGGCCGAAAACGCTGGACGAGACCACGGATTTCTGCGCTGCGTGCGCTGCGGTTCTGCGAAGGACCAGCCTTGTGTCCATCAGGTTGCATCAACGACAGTGATGACGGGGCCGTTCGGCTGTAATTATAAGCCGGCTGGAAAATATTGTTGGCTGATTTTTTATGAGAGAAAAATACTATTCTGATTGAAAAAACCAGCCAAATAACACGGATTATAAGCCAGATGAACAGGGCCGATGTGCTGCAAGGAACTCATCGACAACACGCGTGCGTAATTCTTTTTTTCCCCGAGATGCATGCATGGAGACGGCCGGGCGGCGGGCATCATGCCACGCGGTTTCCTTTGGACTTGTTGGCAAGGGGGGCCGGATCGGAGCTACGATCGTCGTCGGTCCATGGCGACAGCCGGCAGGTTGCGCGCAAGCAATAAGTTAATTAGCGGTGCCCTTCGGCTACGAGCACACGTGCACGTCAGGCAAGCATATATGCAGCCCTCTCATCAGCGTCGGTGGCTGGGTGGCAGGGGTTCAGCTCGCGGCCGGGTGCGCGCCTAGGTACATCGGATCGTAATAAGTTTGGCAAAAGCTTATTATCCATTCTTGCACAGGGTGACAAGGGGCCCTTGCACTCTTTTGCAAAGTTGCTGTCGTGTATTATTGGCCGACAATTCGACTGAGTGTGATTATACCTATATACAGTAGGTCCTAAAAAGGAGTATGCATCACGTGTTGATGCACTGCACGATCGGACAGCTGGTTTTTAAATCTTGGTCGCCCAGCTGAGCTGGCTATATTGCAGGTGTGTGTGTATATATATATATATATATATATATATATATATATATATATATATATATATATATATATATATATATATATATTACACCTGCAAGATCGAGAAGAGCTATGTTGTGGACACATATACAGCACTCTAACGTGACACTGTACTTCTCTAGCAAAATGGGATCGCCGCGTGCTTGCGATGGCCGCCGAGAGAGGAAGGCGACCAGGTGGTGCGCGGTGACCGGCGGCCGGGGGTTCATGGCCAGGCACCTGGTGGCCGTGTTGCTCCGTTCTGGCGAGTGGCATGTTCAATTCGGTGGTTTACTCCTCAAAACCAAGCATAAACGGTTCTGTGGTTTAGGCCTCAAAACCATCAGCGGATGGTTTGACCGGTTTGGGCCTTAAAACTAAGGAGGGACGAATTAGCGGAGACGTGGTGGAATCTTAGAGCTTGCGTAGGGTGAAGCAAAGTCGGGAAGGCTTTGGGTATGTTGGATCATTTAGAAAAATTTAGACAGATTTGCTCCTGAGGTGTTTTAATGAGTGCTTCATGTAAGGGCAACTTAAAAAATAGCCAAACGTCTATATATGAGAGATGGCTAGTTGTGAGGCCATGCCTCGGGGATTTGGCTCTATTTTGTGAGTTTGAGAGCTTTGCTTAGATCTAGAGAGATGGAGAGAGAAGAGGCTCTTTGGTTAGATATTTGTGTCATCTAAGCTTTGAGATCTGCTAGGAGTGGGTTGTAACTGCACATGGTGAAGTAATCTAAAGAACAATTTCGGGCCTGATTGGTTGTCTGTGTGACCTGTTGGCTTGGCTCGACCGTAAAGCCAAGCTCCCACTGGACAGGCTAACCACGTGCAACATTATCATGTTTGGTTGGTGTATATATTGAGCATGGCTGAGAAGAGATAGTGTTTGGTTGCCCGCACAAAGATATAACGCATGAGACAAAAATGGATAAACATGTGTTATTGAGATAATTATTTTGGACAAACATATGTTTTGTTGTTTTCAGGTGCCATGATTTCTTAGGACATGATTATACTTTGCCTCCGACACACTCCTCACGAGAACCCTCAAATTCTTTATCTTAAGAAAATTGTAAAAAAACATTTTGAGAAAGAAAACCATGATTTTCAACCAAGCTTTGAGTTTTTTTGGCAAGATCTCTTGGGTATATGTTCACCATGTCCTACGGAAGCCATGTACAAAATTGTGTCATTCGGACTTGGTTTGATCGAGTTATGCAATTTTCTTCTTCGGTTTTGTCATGGTGAAGGCTGTATGTGCGGAACCTCCGTGGGTGTGGAGCCTCAATGCATTTTGGCTGAAAGTTTTTTCGTGGGTTTTTTTCTCGAATACGCCGAAAGTCGGCTACTTGGGTTTCACTTAGGAGCTACATTTTGACATGAAACCACCTAGGATCCATGGCTACACCCGTACCAAGGCTAAGGCTCGCAGCCCGTACCAAGGCTCGCAGCCCGGTTGCACCGGCTTCTATCAATTGATCGGCTTCGGCATTTATGATCTGGAGAAGCACGTTCACGGTTGCCATCGTGTTCTGGAAGCATCTGGCATTGTGTTCCTTCCAGATTTGCCAAGAGACCAGTGTGAACAGGGAGGGAGTCTAAACCGGAGCTCTGGTGGCTGTTGTCACACCTATTTTTAAGGACAAAAATAGAATACATAAAAGACTCATGTGCGCCCCAGGAAACGATCGAACACATAAGTAGACAAATTATATAGTATCATCACGGTGCTTATTACATAGCGAATAAACATTTAACACATAGTCTTATACAATATATTTTAGCAACTAATAGTAGATCTCCAGCGGAAACTCCAAACACAGGGACTCGGTTGACTGGTTGACACCAAGACTAGTACTCATTACGATAATCATCTTCATATTCTTCATCTGTTATGATGAAAATAGCAAGGGTGAGTCCATGTCGAACTCAACAAGTACAACACAGGGTTCATTAGGCACAAAAGGCTAGACAATGTTTGACTGCGTTTAGCTTTTAATCATCATATAATTAGCAATTGAGTAGCATCAAGGTAATCCAAATCCCATTAATGAATCAATGATCAATTGTAATAAAGATAATGAACAACATTAACATGAGCATAATAGTAATAAATAGTAATTAAGCATGATATAACAATGGTGATAATCTATTCTGTAAGAATCCCCAAGGCCGCTCGTATCCGTGAGCACGGCTAGTATACCAGTTTATTAAACTCTGCGCAGAGGTGTACATTTTCACTGTGAGTCATGATTTCTAAATGTGTGGGGAGATCAAACCCAAACACCAGAGAACCATATAAAGCCATTCAAAAGTTCGTCTAACAAGTTAGGGCCATTAGATTCACTCGGCAGGCAGATGTAGGAACCCCTTTTCAAATGGCACAATTCCTTCTCGGCTATACTCACAGACTAGAGGTTGTCCTATACCCAACGTGGCAAGCCATTCTTACGCCATTTAAGGTAAACACTAACAAGCTAGAAAAGGTCTCTTAAACAACTAGAGTCAGAGCCATATAGCCCTCACAGTTATACTGTCAATCCCGGTTATCACTTACAGGTAAGTCCTTATGGAGAGTAACTAGAGCGACAAACAAACAACACAACACAACGCTCTAGTCCCCTTTTTCAACGGTAATAAAATCATCTTAATAGTTGATTGCTCAATCCATTAATCAAATTACAAGATCATTGTTCATAATTAAGCACTAGCAATAGCTACCCAAATGCATAACCCATAGGTGTCAAAGAATCAAGATACCAATCGCTAAGTTATAATTTATATGGTCATCAAGGAGGACACATGCATATGTATGATAATTTCAGTGAATAGGACAACAAGGATGGTCCCATGTTATACTTGTCTTGATCAAAGCTTTCCTGATGATACTGCTGGTCTGACTCAAAATAATACTCCTGATCGTCAAGAAACTGCTCACCGTCTATACTCGATCATCAAGCATCAACACACAATCATCCGAGCAATCATACACGAAGCAAACAAAGAAACATAGTTAGAACAGTACACCAACAGTAACAAAAACAGTATAAAAAGCTTGTAAAACTCTTCTACACGTTACTACGATCACACAGACGTAAAGATCACAAAATTCGGATTCAAAACGTGAAAGTTATGAATTTTCTAAGATTTCCTATAGATAAATAATTATTTTAATATAAACTCGAAATTTAAATTTTCCCAAACCTACTGTACAGCTATACTAACATGTAGAGCTCGCAAATACGAATCTAACGCAACTTGAATGGGTCAAATCGGAGTTAAAACGAAGATTTTACGATCAAAACAAATTTAGTGACAAAACTGTAAATATCAGAAAACGTATTTTCAATTTACCGAGAAGAAATACGTTTTCAAAACAAAGAAACATAATTCCTGGATTATGGCAAGGACCGCGGATTCTAAATTAATGAAAGTCAAGGGCTCTTTAGCAAAATTGCGGCCGAAAGGGTATCTTCTAATCTCATTCGTTGGTTAACAGATGGACGGCTCAGATAGGAGTTGGAGGAGAGAGGGGAAATTCCGGGCGTCTACAGTGCCGCACGCGGCGGCGCCATGGCCGACGGCTCACCAGAGTTGGTAACCGAGCGCCCCCGTACACTGTTTGGAAGGGAATCGATATCAATCGAACGCGGAGCTCAATGCGATCTCACCTGAAGAGAATACGCAGGTGAAGGTGGCTCGCGAGAGTCGTGCGGCTCGTAGAAGCAGACGGCGGAGTTGCGGTTCACAAGGGCAGCGAGTTAAGTACCTAGCGAATCAAATTGAGGGCACCCTCGAGCTCGCAAGACCATGACAAAGCTAGTAAAAGATCTTAGGGTGGTAGAGGAGTAACGTACTCGTTGAATTGAATCCGACGGCGGCGTCCTAGGGCTTACCGTGCTTGCGGCCACGAGCTAGGGCAAATGACGCCAAAATCTTCGTAGAAAAGGTGAGCAAACGCGTGCGGTTTACTTAAATAGCCCCATGGCACCTTGGCTTGGAGAAGAATCCCGTAAAACTCGGAATTGAATCGAAGAACGTCGTGCTCGACTCCGGCTCGGTCACGAGTTGGGTAGAAGACGCGGCTGACATGCGGGCTCCATCCGTCAGCGAACAAGGGAAGGAAGCGGCGGCTGCTGCGGCTCCTGGGCCGGCCCACGCGGGCGCGAGGGAACAGAACGGCGGTTTGACTCGGCCCAATCCACGAGATGGAGAAGAGCAGGCCGGTTCGGGCAGGCCTCCAAGCCACCGGGCAGCAGGTAACCTTTTTTTCTTTTCTTTTACATTTGTTTTCCAAACCATTTAAATAGATTTTCAAATCCAAATCAAATAAAATCAAAACCACACCACACAATAAACCAAATGCAACAGCATGAATGCATCATCAAATATTTCACCTAATATTTTAAATTTGAATCCCCACTAAATATTATCTAAATTATTTAAACTCATAACTAATTCTCTTTTAACTCAAATTTTATCAAATTCAAAATTTTAAAATTTTTGGGCGTTACAAATTCTACCCCCTTAAAAGAATCTCGTCCTTGAGATTGGACTGCTTACTCAAATAACTGCGGATATGATTTCCTTAATTCATCCTCTCTTTCCCAAGTTGCCTCTGCCTCTGAATATCGATTCCACTGAACTTTGCACATCTTAATAACCCAACTTCGAGTAACTCTTTCAGCAGTTTCTAAAATCTTAACCGGAAACTCTTCATATGTAAGATCCTCCTTAATAGTCAATTCATCCAAAGGTATTTGCTCCTCAGGCACACGTAAACACTCCTTGAGTTGAGAAACATTAAACACATCATGTACCCCAGACAAATTCTCAGACAACTCTAATTGGTAAGCAACCTCACCACGTCTATCGATAACTTTAAATGGCCCAACATACCTTGGTGCTAACTTGCCTTTCATGTTAAACCTCTTCACACTTCTCATTGGTGACACCTTCAAATAGACATAATCACCTACCTCAAAAACTAAATCCCTTCTCCGGTTGTCAGCATAACTCTTCTGACGAGATTGTGCCACTCTCAAATTCTCACGAATCACTCGCACTTGATCCTCTGCATTTCTAAGAACATCTGTACCAAATACCTGAGACTCACCTGTCTGATCCCAAAACAACAGAGTTCTACACTTACGTCCATACAAAGCTTCAAACGGTGCCATCTTAAGACTCTGTTGATAACTGTTGTTGTAAGAGAATTCTGCATAAGGCAAACTCTTATCCCAACTAGTTCTATATTGCAATGCACAAGCTCTCAACATGTCTTCTAGTATCTGGTTGGTCCTTTCAGTCTGCCCATCTGTCTGTGGATGATATGTTGTACTAAAATTCAACTTTGTCCCCAAATATTCATGTACAACCTTCCAAAAATGTGATGTAAATTGCGAACCTCGATCAGATACAATTTTCTTTGGTACCCCATGCAAACACACTATCCTCTCCATATACAACTCTGCCAATCTTGGTCCATGGTAGGTAGTCTTGACTGGTATGAAATGAGCAACTTTAGTTCACCGATCTACTATCACCCAAATAGAGTCATAACCTCTCTGAGTACGAGGTAACCCCACTATAAAGTCCATACCAACTTCCTCCCACTTTCATTTAGGAATCTTCATTGGTTGCAGTAATCTAGCTGGTCTCTGATGCTTAGCTTTCACTCTTTGACAAGTGTCACACACTATCACATACTCAGCTACATCTCGTTTCATTCCAACCCACCAGTACTTCTATTTGAGATCCAGATACATCTTAGTACTTCCAGGATGAATAGAATAAGCTGACTCATGAGCTTCACGAAGGATTGCCTGCCTAATAGCCTGATCCTCAGGTACACACAACCTCTTTCCAAACCACAAAATCCCATTATCATCTAGTAGAAACACTGGTGACTTACCAATCACTATATCCTCCGCTATCTTCTTTAGTTTTTCATCCTTCAACTGACCCTTGTATATTTCTTGCTCTAATGTAGGTTCTATCACCAATTCCATTGTATTAGCAATAATTCCTAAATTCAGATATTCAAATTCAGCACACAACTCACTTATCATGAACAACATTTGCATCTCATTGGCATAACTCTTCCTGCTAAGAGCATCAGCTACAGCATTGGCCTTACCAGGATGATAGTGTATCTCTAGATCATAGTCCTTGATCAATTCCAACCATCTGCGTTGCCTCAAGTTCAGATCAGACTGAGTGAAAATATACTTCAAACTCTTATGATCGGTGTATATATCACTCTTATGCCCAATCAAATAGTGTCTCCAAATCTTCAAAGCATGAACTACAGCTGCTAACTTCAGGTCATGAGTAGGATAATTTAGCTCATGCTTTCTCAACTGCCTAAATGCATAGGCAACAACTCTACCTTCTTGCATAAGAACACACCCCAAACCTTGACGAGAAGCATCACAATAAATAGAGAACTTCTTACTTAAATCTGGCAATACCAAGACAGGTGTTATAGTCAATCTCTTCTTCAATTCTTCAAAACTAGCTTGACATTGATCAGACCATACAAACCTGGCATTCTTCTCTAATAGAGATGTCATAGGTTTAGCAAGTTTAGAAAACCCCTCAATGAACCGCCTGTAATATCCAGCTAAACCCAAGAAACTACGAATCTCGCCCACATCAGTAGGTGGCTTCTAATTCAATACATCCTTTACCTTGCCTGGATCCACTGATATTCCACCATTAGAGACAATATGACCAAGAAAAGAGACTTTCTTCAACCAAAACTCACACTTACTTCGCTTAGCATACAGTTTATGCTCTCTAAGTTTCTGCAATACCAACCTCAGATGTTCAGCATGCTCTTTCTCCATCTTGGAAAATACCAATATATCATCAATAAATACCACCACAAACTTATCAAGATACTCCATGAACACCTTATTCGTCATATACATAAAGTAGGCAGGTGCATTGGTCAAACCAAATGACATAACAATATACTCATATAAACCATACCTCGTAGTAAAAGTTATCTTTGGAATATCAGAGGCACGAATCTTCAGTTGATGATAACCAAAACGCAAATCAATCTTAGAGAACACACAAGCACCTCTCAACTGGTCAAACAAGTCATCAATTCTAGGCAAAGGGTACTTGTTCTTGATAGTTACTTCATTAAGTGACCGATAATCAACACACATTCTCTGACCACCATCTTTCTTATCAACAAAGATAACTGGTGCACCCCAAGGTGACGAACTAGGACAAATAAAATATTTATCTTGTAATTCCTTAATTTGTTTCTTAAGTTCTTCTAATTCATCTACTCCCATTCTATATGATCGTTTAGCTATGGGTGCAGTTTTAGGTAACAATTCAATAAGAAATTCAATGTCTCGGTCAGGTGGCATACCTGGCAAACCATCTGGAAAAACATCTGGAAAATCATTGATAACTGGATCCTCTTTTCCAGCATCCTCCTCAAGCTGATTCACTAAAGCTGTTGGTTGCTTCTGCACTGTTACGTCCACACTGATTTTCTCCCCATTAGGTGTATTCACAACTACTACCTTCTGCTGACACTGAATCACTGCCTGATTTTATTTCATCCAATCCATACCTAAAATCACATCAATACTAGATGTCCTCAACACTATAGGAGTTATCTTAAACTCTACCCCCCTTAAAACCATACTAACTAGAAGACACCGATTAGTGGTTTGTATGGTACCCCCAGGTGAATTTACTAAGAGAGGTTCTTTCATGGCAAACATGGGTACACTATGCATTCTAACAAAAATATTGGAAATAAAGGTATGCGAAGCTCCAGAATAAAAAAGAATGGTTGCAGGAGTAGAATGAACATTGAACGTACCAAGCATTACTTCAGGCTCCGTCTGTGCTGTTTCAGTAGACACATGATTCACCTTTCCAGTATTGGATGACCTTTGCCCCTGCGGTGTCTGTTGATTCTGCTTCTTGGGATAATAATTAGCATAGTGTCTAAGCTCTCTACAGCGATAACACAGATTGGGGGTACTAGGTGCACTGGTCTTCATTAGTGTAGAGTTGGAATTACCCTGGCGTGGAGTTTGCTGACCACTCTGCTGTTGGAACGGTCTGTTCTGCTGATACTGGGGTCGTTGCTGAAACTGATTATTCTACCGATTCTGAGACCACTGTTGATTTGAGTTACAGTTCCACTGACTGACTGGTCCTTGAAATTTCGAATGAAAACCATGCTAAGAATTTGTACGTTGGCGAATATTGTTCCCAACACCTTGTCCTTTCATCTTTCTTTTCCTGTCCATCTCTCGACGTTCATTGTCCAGCACAATAGCCTTATTCACAAGTTTCTAGAAGTTGGCATAATTATTACCTTCAGCTGCAAACGAAGATCATAATAAATTCCCTTAAGAAAGAGATGTTGCTTATCTGCATCTTCCCTCACTTCATTGGGAGCATAGCGAGCCAACTGCGAGAACTTGTCATGATACTCACTGACACTCATTTGTCCCATCCTGAGATTTCTGAATTCTTCCTGCTTCAGCTCAATTACACCTTCAGGAATATGGCGAGCTCTAAAATCTCTAATAAATTCATTCCAAATTACAGGAGGAGCATTACCAGGACATGCAGCTTGATACGACTCCCACCAAGTCTGAGTTGTCCCTTGTAACTGGCCATATGCATATAACATCTTTTCCAGATCATTACATTGGGCGATGTTCAACTGTTTCTCCACCGCTCGCACACAATCATCCGCCTCCAATGGATTAGCAGCATGAGAGAACACTAGAGGGCGTCCTTTCAAAAAATCACCACGTTTGTCTCTCACATGAACAGGTGACGGTCCTCCTGCAGGGGGGTTGTTCTGCAGGTGCTGCATGAACATCTACATCATCTGATTCTGTGTATTCATAAGTTCCTCCATAGTAATGGGTGGATTAGCACCTCCACGGCCTCTGCCACGGCCTCTGGCTGTCATCTGTTTTCAAAGCATAGAAGACGAAGCTCAGTACTATCTAAGATGATGTATACAATAGATAAATAAATCTGAATTCTCTGGACGAATTCTAATTTTAGTGGCTCAGTAAAACTGCCATATCTCAAGCTACAGACGTCCAATTAAGGTAATCTTTATATGGTTGGAAAGCTTATGAAATTATCTATGACTTTTATTAATAACACATTTCTAGATTCAGTCAATACATTAGTCAAAAACTGAGCTTAACCGAAACTGTTTTAGAATTCCAGACTATGCAGTGACCCCAACTTAGAACAGGTATATCTCTTAGCTCATAATAGATAAAAAGGTGATTCTTGTGGGGTTGGAAAAATACTGAAGTCTAATTATTCCCAGTAAAATTTCATAAATTTCTCATGAACAGATTTTGAATTATTCTAGAAACATCTCAAACTGATACAGAAATCAGCAAAAGACAGAACCAAGTTTACCCCGATCCCAACTTAATATTCATGATCAAACTTAATATTCTTAACTATGGAACTTGTAGACATGTCCACAAAGCTCCAGCACACATTACAAAGATCCAAATCACACATTATCATAATAACAATTCATCAAGCACACAATTATTCACACCACATACTAATACTCGACATTACCAAACTCAAATTGACTCGCATACTAATATCGTTCCTATTACATAGGGACTTCCTAATTTTAATTGAGCTTCTCGTAAATCTTGGGACGGCCTAGCTCAGCCCTTAGTTCATCGATCTCCTTATAAGCTTGTTCTTTAAGTTCCTTTTCCTTTAGCAACTCATCCTTCAAATCCACCTCATGAAGAGCCAACTCACGAACTAGTCCCATTGTGGCTTGTAAAGTCAAGGATGAATCATCAGCGAGCGGCACGGTCCAAACACCTTTGTCATGCAAGAAACAGGGAAAATGCCGGAGTGCACCCTGCAACGTCTTGTCTGAGCGAAGACCATGGTAGTAGACAAACGCATTGTAGGCGACATCTTCCATGCTTGTTTCTACAGTTGCCCGACTCACTCGGGTGATGAACTTTGACTCCACCTTAGGCTCCTTAGTGGTAGGATTCATTGTCTTGATCCATAGCTCAGTCTCCCAGTAAGAGTTCATCAATGGATGACTGTACTCCTTGCAGCGATACTCCAATGTAGCTTCCCAATCGTAGTAATAATTATCCAAAGTTCTTGTCAGCATATCATGGAAGAAAACATTAGCTTTAGGAACCATGATGTGAAGCTTCGTGGTCCATCCCATGACTAAATTATCCATTGAAGTGTCTCCCACTCTTGATTCAGCATCCGATATCTCTTGGTCACCATTAACATGGGGTTCCTAAGGTTTGAAGCGGCCAATGTACTGAGCAGCGAACATGCGGGGATGAGGAGACATCTACGAGAATTTGACATAGATTAGATAGAATCAATATATTTTCACAATAGAATAAGATAGAAGAAACATAAAAATTTAGCAATTAACAAGGTGAAAGAAGTAAGCATGAAATAAGTGAAGTATAGATACTAATAACGACCATTCTAATTAGGCTTGCGTCCTACAGTCAACACAGCTCTGATATCAATTTGTCACACCCATTTTTAAGGACAAAAATAGGATGCATAAAAGACTCATGTGCACCCTAGGAAACGATCGCACACATAAGTAGATAAATTACATAGTATCATCACGGTGCTTATTACATAGCGAATAAACATTTAACACATAGTCTTATACAATATATTGTAGCAACTAATAGTAAATCTCCAGCGGAAACTTCAAACACAGGGACACGGTTGACTGGTTGACACCAAGACTAGTACTCATTACGATAATCATCTTCATATTCTTCATCTGTTATGGTGGAAATAGCAAGGGTGAGTCCATGTCGAACTCAACAAGTACAACACAGGGTTCATGAGGCACAAAAGGCTAGACACTGTTTGACTGCATTTAGCTTTTAATCATCATATAATTAGCAATTGAGTAGCATTAAGGTAATCCAAATCCCATTAATGAATCAATGATCAATTGTAATAAAGATAATGAACAACATTAACATGAGCATAATAGTAATAAATAGTAATTAAGCATGATATAACAATGGTGATCATCTATTATGTAAGAATCCCCAAGGCCGCTCGTATCCATGAGCACGGCTAGTATACCAGTTTATTAAACTCTGCGCAGAGGTGTACACTTTCACTGTAAGTCATGATTTCTAAATGTGTGGGGAGATCAAACCCAAACACCAGAGAACCATATAAAGTCATTCAAAAGTTTGTCTAACAAGTTAGGACCATTAGGTTCACTCGGCAGGCAGATGTAGGAACCCCTTTTCAAATGGCACAATTCCTTCTCGGCTATACTCATAGACTAGAGGTTGTCCTACACCCAACGTGGCAAGCCATTTTTACACCCTTTAAGGTAACCACTAACAAGCTAGAAAATGTCTCTTAAATAACTAAGCCAGAGCCATATAGCCCTCACAGTTGTATTGTCAATCCCGGTTATCACTTACAGGTAAGTCCTTACAGAGAGTAACTAGAGCGACAAACAAACAATACAACACAACGCTCTAGTCCCCTTTTTCAACAGTAATAAAATCATCTTAATAGTTGATTGCTCAATCCATTAATCAAATTACAAGATAATTGTTCATAATTAAGCACTAGCAATAGCTATCCAAATGCATAACCCATAGGTGTCAAAGAATCAAGATACCAATCGCTAAGTTATAATCTCTATGGTTGATAAGGAGGACTCATGCATATGTATGATAATTTCAGTGAATAGGACAACAAGGATGGTCCTATGTTATACTTGCCTTTATGAAAGCTTTCCTGATGATACTGCTGGTCTGGCTCAAAATAATACTCCTAATCGTCAAGAAACTGCTCACCGTCTATACTCGATCATCAAGCATCAACACATAATTACCCGAGCAATCATACACGAAGCAAATAAAGAAACATAGTTAGAACAGTACACCAACAGTAACAAAACAGTATAAAAAGTTTGTAAAACTCTTCTACACGTTACTACGATCACACAGACGTAAAGATCACAAATTTCGGATTCAAAACGTGAAAGTTATGAATTTTCTAAGATTTTCTATAGACAAATAATTACTTTAATATAAACTCGAAATTTAAATTTTCCCAAATCTACTGTACAGCTATACTAACATGTAGAGCTCGCAAATACGAATCTAACGCAACTTGAACGGGTCAAATCAGAGTTAAAACGAAGATTTTACGATCAAAACAAATTTAGTGACAAAACTATAAATATCAGAAAACATATTTTCAATTTACCGAGAAGAAATACGTTTTCAAAACAAAAAAACGTAATTCCTGGATTACGCCAAGGACCGCAGATTCTAAATTAATGAAAGTCAAGGGCTCTTTAGAAAAATTGTGGCCGAAAGGGTATCTTCTAATCTCATTCGTTGGTTAACAGATGGACGGCTCAGATAGGAGTTGGAGGAGAGAGGGGAAATTTCGGGCGTCTATAGTGCCGCACACGGCGGCGCCATGGTCGACGGCTCACCGGAGTTGGTAACCGAGCATCCCCGTGCACCGTTTGGAAGGGAATCGATATCAATCGAACGCGGAGCTCAATGCGATCTCACCTGAAGAGAATACGCAGGTGAAGGTGGCTCGCGAGAGTCGTGCGGCTCGTAGAAGCGGACGGCGGAGTTGCGGTTCACAAGGGCAGCGAGTTAAGTACCTAGCGAATCAAATTGAGGACACCCTTGAGCTCGCAAGACCATGACAAAGCTAGTAAAAGATCTTAGGGTGGTAGAGGAGTGACGTACTCGTCGAATTGAATCCGACGGCGGCGGCCTAGGGCTTACCGTGCTTGCGGCCGTGAGCTAGGGCAAACGACGCCAAAATCTTCATAGAAAAGGTGAGCAAACGCGTGCGGTTTACTTAAATAGCCCCACGGCACCTTGGCTTGGAGAAGAATCCCATAAAACTCGGAATTGAATCGAAGAACGCCGTGCTCGACTCCGGCTCGGTCACGAGTTGGGTAGAAGACGCGGCTGACATGCGGGCTCCATCCGTCAGCGAACAAGGGAAGGAAGCGGCGGCTGCTGCGGCTCCTGGGCCGGCCCACGCGGGCGCGAGGGAAGAGAACGGCGGTTCGGCTCGGCCCAATCCGCGAGATGGAGAAGAGCAGGCCGGTTCGGGCAGGCCTCCAAGCCACCGGGCAGCAGGTAACCTTTTTTTCTTTTCTTTTACATTTGTTTTCCAAACCATTTAAATAGATTTTCAAATCCAAATCAAATAAAATCAAAACCACACCACACAATAAAACAAATCCAACAGCATGAATGCATCATCAAATATTTCACCTAATATTTTAAATTTGAATCCTCATTAAATATTATCTAAATTATTTAAACTCATAACTAATTCTCTTTTAACTCAAATTTTATCAAATTCAAAATTTTAAAATTTTTGGGTGTTACAGCTGTTATATAGGGAACGTAGCCTCTGCCACCATCGCAGGATTATTGTCGTTGTCTATGGGATCTGCCTGCCGAGCGCATGCAAGATGTAGAACCAAACCTCTCTGGTGAATGGGCACTCTGCGAGGATGTGGTCGATCATTTCTCTTCCTTGATCGCAGAGATAGCGTAGCTCTCTCTCCTCTAGGTCGTGCCTCGCTCTTCTCTCGCATGTCTAGTGTCTATGCCTGAAAGCAAGCCAAAGGAAGATTTTGATCCGTAGGGGAGCCCATCACTACTGCAGACTGCGGCTTTGCCTAGCGCCTGAGACGCTCGGCAAAGGCCGAATTGCGCTCGGCCAAGGCTTTGCCGAGCGCAACGCTCGGCAAAGGGCTCCCGGCAATGAAATGCTCGGCAAAGCCTTCTTTGCCGAGCGTTTTTTATCGGGCGCTCGGCAAAGCCTTTGCCGAGCGCCTAAGCGGCACTCGGCAAAGAAAAGCGACGGTCACGGCGGTAGTCACGGTGTGACGTTTTCTTTGCCGAGCGCCTCCAATAAGACGCTCGGCAAAGAGCAAACTGATTTTTTTAAAAAAATTCTTTGCCTAGCGCCTCCAGTCTGGCGCTCGGCAAAGAGCAAACTGATTTTTTTAAAAAAAATTCTTTGCCTAGCGCTTCTATCCTGGCGCTCGGCAAAGAGCACACTGATTTTTTTTTAAAATTCTTTGCCTAGCGCCTCCCGCTTGGCGCTCGGCAAAGAAAAACAATTTTTTTTAAAAAAAAAATCTTTGCCTAGCGCCTCCAGCCTGGCGCTCGGTAAAGATCAAACTGATTTTTTTAAAAAAATCTTTGCCTAGCGCTTTTAGCCTGGCGCTCGGCAAAGACCACACTGATTTTTTTTAAAAAAAAATTTTTGCCTAGCGCCTCCCGCCTGGCGCTCGGCAAAGAGAAACAATTTTTTTTAAAAAAAATCTTTGCCTAGCGCCTTCAGTTTGGCGCTCGGCAAAGCTGGGTAAACTACAAGGCTCTTTGCCTAGCGCTGCGCTAGGCAAATCTGGAACCCAGATTTTGTTAAATCTTTAATTTTTGCTTTCTATCGCTGCAAACATAACATATCATATATATATACATCAAATGGATATCACCATGAACACAAATAACACCATTTATATCACAATTTCATCGCTTCTGTCACCACCATCACCATATACATCACAATAGCACATATATCTCATAATAGCATCACTTATTCGGCGATAAAGTCCATTACAACAACTTGATATTCATGAAGTTCAACACAACAAGTCCAAGTCCATGACATGAAGTTCAACACAACAAGTCCAGGTCCATCACCAAGAGAAGGAATACGTGACAACAACTTCGACGTTACTCACTGAGGCGGCGGTGAAGGTTGGTACCCGGGCCACCCATCTGACGGCGGCGACGGTCCCCCATGCTCGTTCGGCACGTGGTTCGAACCCGCCGACTGAGGCTACACACAGGAGCAGCGATTGCATGAGACAAAGTTAAATAGCTAAATAACATGCATGTATGATATATATTACTCACCGGAGTAGTGTTGAGAGCAACGAAGGGAGGAACGACGGGAGGAGGCTGAGGTGGACCCATCAACCTGGGTGGCAAAGTAACACCCAGAGAACTCTGCAGAAACGCCAGCACGTCCGACATCCTCTGGTCACTTGCCAGCCGCGCCGCCCGCTCTGAAGCCACAACCGCCTCCAGCTCGTCGGCCCTCTTGTTCGAAGTTTCCACCTGAGCCTATACATTGTTGCAAAGGTAATGTTAGTGAAGCGACAAGGAAATCCTCGTGTAATGCACGACGAGTAAACCAAAACTAACCTGTAGTGCCTCGACCTGGGCCTGTCCATAGGCCGACCGCTCGCGTATCGGCGGGAGTCCGGAGCCACTCGTGGTCTGTGCTCGGATCTGGGAGAGAGTGGGAGTAGTGGCGCTGTCGATCACGCTGTTGGCCATCCAGTAGCGCCCATGCTGCTTTCCCTTTCCAAGACACATGACGAGGCGCGCATCGATGTTGTCAGTCGTTGCGGGCGCGGATAGGGATAAAAACATGAATAATTGAGAATTTTAAAGGTTGGATTTTGATTGGAAACAGTAGTTATTGTGGCCAAGAATAAAATTGAATTTTTGTTTAGTGCAAGAAACGAGTAATATGTTCAAATGACCATGCATGACATAAAAGATATATCTGCATATATATATTACTAAGGGCAGCGGAATTTGTAGCCAATACTAACCCAAAATAAGAAGATGTACTGTCAAGATAACTCATGATGAAAGACAGAACCATCCAATATTACCATTTGCAAATCACAATCATTTGCATGTTATTAGCAAATAGCTCAAAGAAGGGCTTCAGAACTAATACAGAAAATTAACTAGCTAGGTTGGAGAAAAAATGATTCATATTAGGGCCACTGATAATTCATATAATGAATGAAACACTAGGCTAATATAACATTAGAGACACCAATCGTTACATATCTAAAAATCTTATACATCTGACATTACTTTGTTGCATGCACAGTTAAATTGTCGCTTGAGACTATTGTAATATACAAAAGTCATCCGGCATCACTTAGGAGATTAAATTCTACTATATGCTTGTTATTTAGTCCAATGTTGTTCACCCTTTAAATGAAAATACAACCTATAGTGAAATAGATGCCACAAAAACAATATAGCCTTTAATTTTATCACAAGTAAATTAGAAAATGAAATATTGATGCCACAAAACCCTAATTATTCAATGAGTTTTAAAGATGAAGAAAGAGGGACAAAGGAAATATGTAGAGCTATCAAATTTAAACCAACTTCAGAGCCGCAACTTCAAAAAATAACAGGACTGCGCTGCTACATAGACCAACTACCCATATATATAGCACATGTAATGTGACCAAGAACAATAAAAAGATGGTGGCTAGGTCATTGTGATAAACAGAAATAGTAAACGACAGATGATTGAGATGGGTAAACTATAAGTGATGCAGATACTCCTAAATATGAAATTAATGAATACAAATATGATTGGAATTTTTGAAGAGAATTAACTCACTTTGAGCAGTCTTATTAGCCTTTTCATTCCCTTCAGGGACAGCAACTCGGCATGGTTTTCCACAAATCTGATGATGGTGTTTGAGAGAACAAGGTTAACAGTCAATATTCATAAGCATGCAGAGAAAGGAAAATAAAGAAGTATTAGTTAACTAGCTCATTGTACAAGAACCAACATTTTTCGGTCAAGATCCATTTTTTCGGTCAAGGAGAGAAAGGGTGAAATTTCACCAATAACAAGTATCCGATACAACAAACAAATACAGAAGACTACCGAGGTACAGTAGACTAGAATGATCAACTTGGTGAAGTTAACTAGTTCATTGTACAGATAAGTAGTCAATTAATCAACATGAAAGCAAAAAGAAATTAAAGATGTTACAATGTCAGGAATTTCTCGTCCATTATTCATCTAACGATTAAAATTCAAAAAAACAAATCATGCCCTGATTTATGGTGTGAATGTGATATCTGCAGCTGGTTACCATAAAATGGGTAGTAGATCAGCACAGCACGTACATAGAGTTGATGAGCGAGAAGTGCAGTAATATAATGAATCTATCCTATATATGCAACCAGTCAAATATATCAAGAAATTTAAAACAAAAAAATTCATCCAAGCAATTGGCAAGCACAACCACCTTCACATTGCCGAACTCGGCGACGGCCTTGCTGGCCATGGCGGCGTCACGGTAGGCCACGAAGCAGTAGCCTATGTTCTTGCTCGTGGTCCTATCCATGAACATTCGGACCTGTGTGATCTCCCCGGCCGCCGAGAGCACGGCCCTGACGTCCTCCTCCACAGCGTCCCTGCTGAGCCCGCCGATGAACACTTCCGGAGATCCGAGCCCGCCAACGAACGTCCTCCTCCACGGCGTTGCGGGCGCGGCCTGCCGGTGGCCGGGCGGGCGCGACGCAGGGGCGGTTGGCTGGGCGCGGTGAAGGTGGCCGGCCGCGGAGCGGGGCGGCACGCGGCGCGGCACGCGGCGCGGGGGGCGGGGGCCGGCCGGGCGCGGGGGCCGGTCGGGCGCAGCACGCGGCGCGGCGGCAGCGGCGGCCGGGCGCGGCAGCGGCGGCGGCGGACGGGCGCGACGCGGGCTAGCTGCTAGCGTCGGCCCCTGCTGCTAGCGGCGGATGGTCTTTTTTTTCAATTGTGGCCGGCTCATGTAATAAGAATGCGCCCTTTGCCTAGCGCCCGCGATCTCGCGCTCGGCGAAGAGGTGCCTTTGCCGAGCGCCAGATCGCGGGCGCTAGGCAAAAAATTTTCGTTTTTTTTAATTTGTTTTTTTATTTGTTTAATTACTGTACACTACTTTGCCGAGCGCCAGATCGGAGGCGCTCGGCAAAGACTTTTTCGGTTTTTTTTTGAATTTGTTTTTTTATTTGTTTAATTGTTGTACACTCCTTTGCCGAGCGCCAGATCAGGGGCGCTAGGCAAAGAATTTCAAATAATGTGTCATGCATGACAAAAAAAGGTTTGAAAGAAAAAATAAAAAAATTTCTTTGCCGAGCGCCAAATGTCAGCGCTCGGCAAAGAGGTGCCTATGCCGAGCGCCCTGCGTTAGGCGCTCGGCAAAGGTGGCTCTTTGCCGAGTGCCAACCTTGGCGCTCGGCAAAGGCACCTCTTTGCCGAGCGCTGACATTTGGCGCTCGGCAAAGAATTTTTTTTTTCTTTTAAGCTTTTTTGTCATGCATTACACCTTATTTAAAAGTATATGTTAAGTTTTGGTACTTTTTTAAATCTTTTTACTATTTATCGTTAGTTTATTTGATTTAATTGAATTTCTCCGATAAACGCGTGTTTGAACTGTGGGTGCATCGAATCTCCGAATTAGACGGTTCGAAAATTGATATTCAAGTTACTTAGCGTATGTTAAGGCCGTATCCTGGAGCACGCATGAAATATCGGACATCTAGCGCACGGAACACGGCGACCAAGTTGCGCGTGAAGTGCTATTAAATTAAAAAAACAAACAAAGTTCGAAAATCACGAAACTTAGCGAAACGTCTTTGGAGCACATGTGGAGGCTATGGTCAAAATTTGGTAAAGTTTCGTGCACGTTGTCACGTAAGTTAGTTAGAAACCTAGACATCTTACATGTGATCACAAGTTATCACATGTGAGATGTCTAGGTTTCTAACTAACTTACGTGACAACGTGCACGAAACATTACCAAATTTTGACCATAGCCTCCACCTGTGCTCCAAAGACGTTTCGCTAAGTTTCGTGATTTTCGAACTTTGTTTGCTTTTTTTAAATTTAATAGCACTTCACGCGCAACTTGGTCGCCGTGTTCCGTGCGCTAGATGTTCGATATTTCATGCGTGCTCCAGGATACGGCCTTAACATACGCTAAGTAATGCGAATATCAATTTTCGAACCGTCCAATTCGGAGATTCGATGCACCTACAGTTCAAACACGCGTTTATCCGAGAAATTCAATTAAATCAAATAAACTAACGATAAATAGTAAAAAGATTTAAAAAAAAGTACCAAAACTTAACATATACTTTTAAATAATGTGTAATGCATGACAAAAAAGTTTGAAACAAAAAAACAAAAAAAAAAGAAAATTCTTTGCCGAGCGCCAAATGTCAGCGCTCGGCAAAGAGGTGCCTTTGCCGAGCGCCAAGGTTGGCACTCGGCAAAGAGACACCTTTGCCTAGCGCCTAACGCAGGGCGCTCGGCAAAGAGCCACCTTTGCCGAGCGCTTAACTTAGGGCGCTCGGCAAAGAACGACGGTATATTCCGCGGTGGCTCTTTGCCGAGTGCTATCCTTTGCCGAGCGCCTGGCGCTTGGCAAAGACGTTCTTTGCCGAGTGTTTCTCTTTGCCGAGGGCCTGGCGCTAGGCAAAGGAGTCATTGCCGAGCGCATTCTTTGCCGAGAGCCCGGCGCTAGGCAAAGTTGGCCTTTGCCGAGCGCCCGATAAATAGCGCTCGGCAAAGACCCAGGCGCTAGGCAAAGGCACTGTCTGCCGTAGTGCATGTCTTCCAAATCAATTTGTGATTGAGGAACGGTGTAGAGCCTGTATGTAGCATGTTGTATGCCGACTTCGCCGAGTAAACGCCGTCCTGAGTCCAGTGCCAGATGGTTCTATCAGGTTGGTCATTGAGCTGAAAGTTGTTCACTTATCCCATAAGTTCAGATATTCAGCAATTGATAGCGCCGATAGCCCCCCCCCCCCCCCCCCCCCCCCCCCCCCCGATATGCTTCGAATCCAAGACCTATTTGTCAATCCTTCCCTCACCGATTGTCTCTGGAGCGTTCGTCTGGGCACTAGCTGGTATAGGCACGGTACAATGTCCATGACCGATTCTCTGTTGATCCATCTGTCTTCCTAGAAAAGGGCCTGGCGACCGTCTCCGATCAGAGTATAGGTTGAAGGCCTGAAGAAGGCTTGCACCTGAGGAGCCGTTTGGATCAACAGCTGGCTCCATGCCGATCCTGATCGGGTTTTTTTTTTGTAGCCAGAGCCATCTTGTTTGGAGTGCAAACCCTGCGAGTTTGAGGTCGCTAACTCCCAGCCCTCCCAACTACGTCAGCTTACAGACTCCACCATGCATTTCCCCTGAATAGACGCATCTGATCCTACCCAGAAAAATTTCCTGCATATGGCGTCGATTTCTTTCCTTGCCCACGATGGTAGGTTCTCTGCCATCATTGCATAGATTGGGACTGCACGGAGAATGGCCTTGATCCAGACAAGCCTTCCGCTTCTCGCCATCAGAGACCTGTGGCATGGTGGCACTCCAGCGTTGTTTGCAGGGAAGGGAGTCTGGCTGCGCTCCACCTGGCATTGGTCCTCGCAAGGTTGCTTGTCCTCTTGCTGGTGGTCCATGCTGCGAACCCTCATGCGGCAGCAGTGCTTTGCTCGGCGCTGCGCGACATCGGGTCGGGGAGAGGGACCGGGTCGCTGGCACCTTGCTTTGCCGCTGTGCCAGGTGGGGAAGCGAGGGGTTGTCCGGTGACGTTTGCCGTCCAGGCACCACCAGCTCCGAATCCGTTGCCGGCTTTGCTACCGTAGTGTTTTTGAGCCATGTGTGATCAATTCCAAGGTTGTGTCCTTTTTGGTCCTTGGGCTTGTTTCATCATGAAGTCAATGTCAATCTCTAGGCACTGGCGCAGCGATAGCTGGACGATTAAGGTCGACTCCTTGTTGACCCAGCTACTCATCAGAGAGGGATTGAGGATTTGGGTTTGCATGTTTTTTTTTTCTGGGCGCTTGGATGATCCGGAAGCATCACAATGATTGCCCCTTCAACATAATGCACGCGATGATGCCAAATGTGCAGCAAGTATGTGTTATTACTTCTTGGTTGAGCGGCGGCACCTTTAATTTATATAGGCCGGCCGGGCTTCTTGGCTGGTGCTACCAAGTTTTTCTTGATAGCACCATTCAAGCAATTGATTTTAAATCTTGGTCGTCCTCGTCCAGGCTATATATATGACACACCTAACACCTGCAAAAGAGCTATATGTTGTGGACACATACACAGCTCTAACGTGCAACTGTACTGTACTCCTCTTCCTCTAGCAAAAATGGGGTCGCCGCGTGCTGACGATGGCCGACGAGAGGCGAAGGCGATCAAGTGGTGCGCGGTGACCGGCGGCCGGGGGTACATGGCCAGGCATCTGGTGGCCGCATTGCTCCGCTCCGGCGAGTGGCATGTTCGGGTTACCGACCTCGCGCCCTCCTTGGTGCTCGGCCCCGGCGAGACGGAGGACCTCCTCCGTGATGCCCTCGGCGACGGCCGAGCCGTTTATGCCTCCGTGGATGTCTGCAACCTAGAGCAGCTTACTACAGGTGACATACTCTTGGATTCATTCTAAACAAAAATCCATCTCTCTCTTGTGTTTGTTTGAACGAACGAAAGATATATATTCTGCTCGTGACACCGAATTTAAATGGCATTTATTAAATTTTTCAGCGACGTGACCTTACCAACAAAAACTAATTTAAAAGAGGAGACACTGTTTTTTTTAAAAAAAGTGTGTTACACATAGACTATTCGTTCGTCCGTCTCAACTTAAAAGTACGGAGTACTAGTGTTCATCTTCCGCCGCGGTCGCCCGGCCCTCCACTTTCTTGTTTCACCGATCCGAAAATCAATTCTTCAACATTTCGGCCCAATGCTCCCAACCTGCGGTCCTCTCCTTAAGTCCAGCATTAGAGTCAGATCCGAAAGGACCGGATCAAGAAACGGGATAAAAAAAAACTCGGCCTGCGGTGGGCTTAAGCAGTGGCGGAGCCAGAAATTATCGATAGAGGAGGGCCGGTCGAAGAGTTTTAACCATAAAATAACCGAGTGTACCTTATTTGTTTGGATTTTTGCACTGTAGATGGGCTCATCCAAAGATAAAATACAAATTTATGTGATTTTATTGTCCAGAAGTCATCAAAAAATATATGACAAAGCTTTTATTATATCTTTCTAATATAGATTATTAAATTATATATTACATAAAATTTTTTTGCTGTGATGTTGGGGGGCATGGCCCCTGCCAGCCCCCCTGGCTCCGCCAGTGTGCTTAAGGTAGAAGATCTCTCACGCAGGCCGAGAAAACCCCCGAACCCCATGTCCCGTCCTCGTGCAGGGGCCCGTTACCCTGTGAGTGGGGCGGTCCATTTACCTGTGCTTTAAAAAACGCGGGACAGACGAGGGGATTTTTTACCTCCGACAGGCGAACGAGAACACCCGCGAGGGCTCAAACCCTGCATGCGAGGGTACCGACCGGACCTCCTGACCATCTGGTCCGTGGAGCCGTTGGCAAGAAACGGGATCGAAATATACAGACTTTCGAAAACGAACATACACCGTCGGAAATTAAACGGAAATGGTTGGGAGCTGGAAGCTTATTTAGGGGGCATTTGGTAGAGATTCTACCACGGCAAGGATCTGTTTTATGGCTTCACCTGCCAAACGGTGAAAAACAGCTCGGCTCCTCGAACGAATCCCGGAAAATGCGGTCTCACAGCCTTTTGCCGCCTGGTGAAGCTAGAAAAAGGAGCTCCCACACGCTCTGTGCCTGCCAGCGAGGCAAGATCCATATTTGCCCTCGTCGGTGCTGTAGGTGATGGCGCAGGAGCGGCCTTAGGCGCTGGTGTGGGCACGAGCCCGTAGGCTGGCCATGGCCGGGCGCTTGACGCGGCGGCGGGCAGGCTCAGCTAGCCCCCTTCGAGGGCTGGCCAGGGTAGGCTCCTCCGTGCGCCGGCGCAGGCGGGAACGGGCACAGGGAGACGCTGGGGCCAGCGCAGGCGGGGACGGGATGCAGGGAGATGCTGGGCGCAGGGAGTTTAGGGGCCGTATCGTTTGGCTGCTTGTGCGATGAGGGCACGGGCGCGGTGGGATGAGCCACGCGGCCGGAGGTTGAAGAAAGACTCGCGTGCGCCGTGCGGTCTAACCAGACACCGGCGAACGGATAAGGTAGAAAAGAAAAAGAAAAAGAAAAAGAAAAAGAAAAAGAAAAAGAAAAGAAAAAAGAAAAAGTAAGGGTATTATAGATTTTTTATCCTTTAGACGACCAGGTGAAGTTATTTTGCCAAATGGTCAAAAAAAATATTTCAGCTCCTCAATTGAATCTGCTTCACAAGTGAAGCCACAACTGAAACTGTTTTGGCTGGAGCCGGAGCTCTACCAAACGGGCCCTTAGTCGGGATCGATTACATGTTGAATCTATTATCCGAAAGTAGCTCCTAGGCACACCCACACAAATATATGCATTATTATTCATCAATGAAGTTAACGACGTGTCACAAGTGAATGAGTTGCTTGGCTTGGTGCAGACGTGCAGTGCGCGTACGCAATTGCACGTATTTAATTTGGCCACGTATTATTCTTCAAGCAAGTGCACGTATTATTCATCAATCAAGTTAACATGTCACAAATTAACATGCCACGTAGTGTATTACTCCCTCCTTCCCAGACAGAAGGTACTGTATTACTTCCTCCGTCCCAGAAAGAAGGTTGTCATGGGATATGTGCAAGTTACACTTTTTTAACTTTGACTAGGTTTATAGAAAATACGTGCAATATTTATATCTTCAAATAATTTTATTATGAAAGTATATGCAACGATCTATCTAATGATACTAATTATGTATTATAAATATTAATATTATTTTATATATAATAATTAGTCAAAATTAAAGAAATTGATTTCTCGAGAAACGAGAATAAATTCTATTTTAGGACCGAGGGCAAGCAGCAAGCTAGCAGGCAACCAGCCGCAGGAAGGGATATGATGGGCCTTTTAGCTCCTGGGCCTCACATATATATTCAATATTGGGTTTATCCTGTATTTTCCAAATCCGGGTATGAAACGGGCTTCATCCCTCCTAAATATGGGATCCTATAATCTGGGTGGGATCAAGCCTTTTCCGTTTCTGTCCTACAGCCGCCATCTCCCGACCCTTGTTTCCTCCCGTTTCTGGATTTTTTTTGAAAATACAAAAATAGGCGGATCTCTTCTCTACACCTAAAAAGACTCTAATGTCATCATCTACTCGGTGATACCAAATTCTGATCCCTGCTCACGTGTGCGCGTCTGATACGAATCATACTCCACTCGAAGCTCACACGTCCGCGTCCTACCTGGTTATGATACGAAGACCAGATCTACCTGTCCTCATCCGATACGAAGAAGTCCTCGAAGTTCATGCATCCACGTCCGATTACTGAGTTTCAATTCAAAACATTATGACCCGGTGCAACGCGGGCATATATCTAGTAAAATATAAAAACAGGACAGGTGGGGATGGGATATTACCCGTCCATTTTCGACCCTATCCAGCATCCTAGCTGCATGCTAGTATAGTATGCCACCCTATTACCTTCTCTCGCCATATCTTCTATCTTGTGGTCGGCGGAACGACGTAAGGGCAATGCTATAGGTACGCCAGGTGCGTTAAAACTGTGATTTTTCATGTGCAGCCATTACAAATAAGCCCTCACAATGATAATTAAGTTGTCTACGAACCTTAATGTGCAAAAGCATCGATTTGATCTACTGAGACAAACATTCAAGGTCACAGACAATATCATTGTTGACGAGATTTAGTGGAAACTTACCTACTCATGGCAGCCGCTTCAAGTCCCACCGTCCTGGCAAGGCGTCACCTCTCTCTCGCGAGCCTATCACTATATATGTCATTATGGTTACAACAATAGCTCTTCGATCTCTCATATTCTCTTCATGGGTCGCCTTTTTTATCTTGCTTGTCCCCACTCCCGCCCCTCCTACCCGCCCACCCAAACACACCAACACCAATGTTCACCTAAACTGTTGTTTAGCTTGTTTACACAGTGTTTGAATGTTGCATCGTGGGACGTCGTTTGCATTTCATCAGTCGTTTCGCCTGTTTAAGTGGTTGTTTAGGCTGAATAATAGCTAAACAATAAGTGGCCGACTATTTACCATTTAGCATTTAGTATAACACTGACCAACATCTTTAGAAGCTCTCTCATTGCTAGATCTCTTGACGCTACCCACCAACCTTCTTGTAAGGACAGAATGGCTTAAGACACAGAGTGAATTGGGCTAAAAAGAATTAACAATATAAATTTTGACCTAATATACTACTTTAACCGACTAGCATGACTGACCCTACAAACTAAAGGACACACTAAGATGAGTTATATATTAAAGCTTTCACACTAAGCAATGTGCTCACAAAACACACTAACAATAAGTCCTCAGTTGCAAAAATATAAAGCATATCAATTACTAAGCACACTATCACAAGGACAATCCTATGTTCTCACTCAACTACTTCAAACATCCAAGAGCATAAAACAACAGGTGTAAGAAAGAAATGCAAGAACTAAACGAGCACAAGACAATCAGATTCTTTCCTAGTGGTTTCGAGGTGTTGGCACACCCTTTAATCCATGTTATTGCACCCACTAAGGGTTAAGCAGTCTTGAGACACCAAGACTCTAGATCCAATAAGAGTATCCATCTTCCCTCACTTGAGTGGTAGAACTCAAACCGTGTCACCAAGATTTGCAAGGCTCCCACAAGATCTCCAGCAGCTGATCAAGCAAGAACACAGATCACTAAAATAGTCTAGGTGCTCCCAACCACCAGGAGTAACAAGAACAAAAGCGCTCACTTAACCAAGCAAGTCTAGGAGATAATTGATGGGTACTTGTAACTCTAAAATCTCCTCTTGATCTTCCAAATGTGTGGCTAGCCTTCTCATATTCCAAGAGACCACAAATAAATGCTCTTGAGGAGTTTATAACTTTATATATCTAAAAATCACAAAAAAAACTTTATATATCTAAAAACCCTATAGAAAAAGTGACTTCACTGGAGCATCAGGGCAACACATCGCTGGACTGTCTGATATGTTGTATCTACCACCACTTCTCAATGGTCACATCATCATCACTTGTCTGGTGCTCACTACAGATGGCACTAGACCATCCGGTCCATAAGTTGAAGCCTGACACTGTCCTAGAAACACCATCTTCTATGGACTATCCTGTGATTGTTTGGCGCACCAGGCACTTTGCCTGTCAAACCATCTAGGCCGCGTTCGTTTGAAGGGGAATGACTGCCAGGAAATATTCCAGGCCGGATTGATTATGTTATTTGAATAAGCTTTAGTCAACAGGAATGGTTCCTGGCCCGGATTCAGTTGAACCGAACGAGCCCCTAGTCTGTGTATTAGAGAAGTGCCCAACTGACTTCACCACCCGACGACCATTAATTGATTTGAACGATGCCTCCTTTATTGACCACCAAACTGTTCAGTCTTTGAAATTAGTCAGCACCGAACTTCAGTTAGATTGTCTGCCGAGTTCTTCTTTCAAACTTATGAATCGTCCAATTTCACATACTTTTTTGCTCTAGTTTCTTCAATATTGATTGGAATTGATTCCAACCTATTTCCTTGGGATAGTTTTGACTTCTAGTATCCATCTATGCCACTGTCAATTGTGCATATTTTTTTATCATGATTCACTTAGTCAAACTACTATCTCCTATTCCTCCTTTATAACCACTCAAATACTAAAAACTACAAAAACATATCTACCTAAGTATCCTTCATCTCCTTTGTGAGACACTGAACTCTAGAAAAGTCCTTAGCCTTTGAATTGAGTCGTTCATCACCTTGCAACCAAAATTGAGGATCACAATCATCATGTGCTTTATTATCTAACTTCAAATTTGTTCCTTCAAAACAAACATTAGTTACAATAACCACATTTGTCATTAACATCGAAACTTGTCACTTACCATAGGGGCCTAGATGCTTACACTTCCTTTGTTCCCCGCCTAGACCGGCATAGCCACACCTTCCTGCTCCATCTTCTTCCACTGCCCATTGCCTCCAAGCTGGCTGCCTCACACAAACATCCCTCTAAACTCAGTGACCATGAAATCATTAAATCCCTAACCCACCCCAACTAAGCTTCTGGTCAGGTCAGCTCCGCTCTTCTCAATATGATACACAGGTGTGTGTTCACACCGATGGACTGAAAATTGTAGCATTTTCAGTTGCTTGGAGTTTAGGAGGCTTGTCCAAATAAAGGAGGACTAACCAAAACCCACATGAAAAAGACTAGCTAGCATTTGCTTGTTCTTCTGTTCAACCTCTGTACATGCTCTTTTGTTTGGTTCTCTAAGAAAAATAAACTTGAATAGTGGTTCATGTGATTATATCTATTTTTCATAGTGTCTTAATAAATGAGGGTGGCATATTATGGTACTCAGCAAGGCATCTAGTAATATAATAATCGAAAGGTAACACTATTAGTTAATTTCTAGTTTTATTTGCAATATATATGCCTAAGTAACATTTTATAATGGAGTTTGAAAGTCCTATTCATAAACATTACTATCCACAATTATAAGCATCTATTTATACTGCAACCATATAGATGTGTGGCCAAAATTACACATGAACATATCATCATCATTGACAACCCAACTTTTTGCACATACAACTATACTTGGCATGACTCACCAATATGTAAAAATGATATTATCATTTATTTAAAATAAATTTACATACAGACGGATTGTGCAGTTTAGACACACAAATACACAATCCACTCCACATTGGCTATAGCCTGCCGTAAAAAAGAAATGAATGATTGAAATGAAGTCTTTACACTACGCATATGGACCTAAACACCGTTAGCATTTATGTGATTAACATCCATGTATAGAAAAAAGGGTGATAACTTTTGGCCAATAATAAGTAACCATTATTTGGAGCACTCTTGGGACTAAACTACCGCTCAACAGAATAATAACAACACATCTGCCCACAGGCAGCGGTTGTGATGCGTTCCCTTAATATGCAACATGTGGTGGTTTTTTGCTGTTTTCTTAGTTATATAAGTTCAATATATTTTTTTCTTTTGTATTCAGCTTTTGAAGGGGTAGATGTTGTTTTCCACACAGCTGCCGCGGATCCTAGCAAGAACAACTTGCCACTTCACTACAAGATCAATGTCGAGGGTTAGTAAATAAAAAAAGTTGTTTTATCAAGGATGTCGTAACAATAGATGACAAGCTATATATTCCATTCCTAATTGGTTCTACCTATATTGTTTTTTGCTATAACATGGTACTCGACAAAGTTGAATTTTATTCGCATACAAATGTGTTGAGAATATCTGTGCTGACATTCCTTCATGAGAGTCACATATTAGTTGTTTATCATGAGAGTTGCTAAAAAGATTAATATACATTATCCAATAAGGAATCTGCTATATTAAAACATAAATTGGTGGCATTCGTTTTGTATGTGTATTCAGCTTAAATTCAAGCCTTAGAAAATATTGTGTTGCTACTAAACTAGCTAGTTGCATATAATTAACAAAGAGTAAAGTTCATGGCTGGTCCTCGAACTTGTACGCGTGTGTCATCCCGGTCCGTGAACTCAGAAAGTGTCATTCTGGTTCTTAAACTCTATTCAGGTCTCATATTCATCTAGATGATGACATCCCGATCCCAGCGGCAGATAGAGCTGACATGTGGGCCTAGACCATTTGGATGAATATGAGACCTAAACAGAGTTCATGGACCGGAATGACACACTTTCTAAGTTCAACGACCGGGATGACACACCCCCCACAAGTTCGAGGGCTGGCCATGAACTTTACCCATTAACAAATATATGAACTTTTTAGTAGATAAAATCAGTTGAATCCATAAGGATATTTTTGTTCACATTTATAAAGTAGCATATAGGAATTAAATTAAATTTACTAATTAGCTTTGATGTATACTGCATACACAGGAACAAAGAGTGTAATTGATGCTTGTAAGATCTGCAAGGTGAAAAGGCTTATACACACGAGTTCTAGCTCTGTTGTATTTGATGGAGTTCGTGGACTTTTCAACGTAAATGAATCATTACCATACCCAGACAAGGTTGTATCTCAATTCAAACTAATAGCTCAAAAAATATGTACACAGACAGACATAAACACAGACATAGACACGGACAAAGATATATATATATATTAATTTTATATATTGACTACTCAGTACCAGGGATGAAAACGGATCGGATACGGACGGATGTCACTGATATCGTATTTATTTTCATATTTATGTCCGGATTCGGATTCGAATACGGATAGTATAAAAAATGCCGGATATGATATGATTGGATATCGACATCATAAATATGTGATTTAAATATTCAGATACGAATACAGTATCGGATGTTAAATATCTAGACTCGGATACGGACGGATTAAAACCCCTCTAAACGGATTCGGTTTCGAATACGATCGAAAAATACCCGTACCGTTTTCATCCCTGCTCAGTACTTTATATACTATACCTTGAGTGCATTTCTTTTCATCTGACAATCGGCCACTGGCGATAGGATAAGAAATAACCCATTGAAGGAGAGATTTTTTTGCATGCTTCTTGCCTATACTATTTTTCTTTGAATATGGTGACTAATATTATAAAAAATATATTTACAGTGCAAATTAATGCACTTTTCTAATATAGGTTTTATTTGCAGTTTCCTGATGCATATGCACAAACAAAAGCAGAAGCAGAGAAGCTAGTCATCAATGCTAATGACATCAATGGCCTTCTAACTTGTTGCATTCGTCCTGGTAGCATTTTTGGCCCGGGCGGCACGATGATATCAACTCTGGATCAGAGCGGAAAAACACATGTAAGAAATTGTATGACATACTTAATATTAAATATTAATTGAAACATATTTCAAAGGAACAAATCAGTTTACAGATAACATAATGATGGCTATAGTAGCCCCATTTGGCACATCTCCAGACTCTGAGCTCCAGCTCAAATCTGGAGTCTGTGTTATGCTAAAATAGAGAACCTAGAAACTTTGATTTTTTTTTCTACAATAGAAAGAAGGAAAAAGTCTACTTCACCCCCCAACTATGGGGTGGTTTACTTTACCCCAAACTATGAAACGGTCTAATTTACCCCCTGAACTTTGCAAAACCGGCCAAATCACCCTCTCGAGCGGTTTTGGACGGTGGTTTTGCTACAGTAACATCGGTTTTGTTGAATGAATTATTCAAATTAATTACAGAAAAAATAGATAAAAATTTACAACAAAAACTTTGTACTAAAGCATACTATATTATATGTTCACTGTGTAGATCTATTGATGTGGAGTCCAACAAAATTGGATTTTCCATTTTATGATTTTTCTGTGATTTATTATGATTTTTTTAAAGATTCAGACGAAATAAATAGAAAAGAAAAGGATAAAATTGTTGTTACTGTAGCAAAACCTTTATTACTGTGGCAAAACCACCGTCCAAAACCGCTCAAGGGGGTGATTTGGCCGGTTTTGCAAAGTTCATGGGGTAAATTAGACCATTTCATAGTTGAGGGGTAAAGTAGACCACCCCCATAGTTGGGGGGTGAAGTAGACTTTTTCCATAGAAAGAATATAGCTCGGCTAAACAATTTAGGCCCTGTTTGATTCATTATCTGATAATATTTAGCTAGCTAATACTCCCTCCGTTCCAAATTATAAGTCACTTTGACTTTTTTGGTTTATCCATTTTACTATGTATCTAGACATATTATTATATCTAGATGCATAACAAAATAGATGTACCAAAAAAATCAAAGTGACTTGTAATTTGAAACGGAGGGAGTAACTCATTATCTGATTTGGTCAGCTAGTGGGATGATTATTATCTAAAGGTCCAGCTAACAATTGGCTAGTCTATTATCTATATCTATTTGGATCCAAAAAAGATAATTATTAGTAGATAACTACTATCTATAGGGATCCAAACAGGTGTACCCACAACTCCAAATCCATATATTTATAGAGCTGGCAAAGATTTTTTTGATCCAGAGCTCTATCAGACGGGCCAATATTCCGATTAGATCCATCATTGCAAGAGTGTGTAGGAAAACTATTCTCGTACATGCTCAAATAAATGTTGTGGTACAAATTAAATGGTACAGTGGCAATATTTTACACAACATAACAATACCTTTATTGCAAGACTTATCTATTAAAGTTTAGGTTATTGGTCCATATGTTTAGAACAGACTTTATTATCACGTCCAGCTTGGTTCAACCTCGATTGTGAACTACATATAGGGCTTGGCATGGCAGACCAAATACCATACCAAATCAACCCCAAAAAGCTACAACAGGCACTATTAACCCTTTGTAACTCAATTGGAGCTAATAAAACTACTCATTGAAAAGTTTATGCTCTGTTTGAATATGCAGTTCTAATTAGTTCTATGTTGCTGCAGTTTATTATTGGTGATGGGAAGAATTGTGATGATTTCGTGTACGTTGAAAATGTGGTACATGGTCACATATGTGCTGATACCACTCTTTCTACTATAGAGGGTGCAAAAACCAGTGGTGGAAAAGTATGTTTTAAATTTGAGTGGAAACTTGAATTTCTACTTAAAATATATCATATAAATATATTTGAATGTTTTAGGCCTACTTTATAACTAATATGGAGCCAATCAATTTTTGGGACTTTCTACACATGGTTCAAGAAGAACTAGGACATAAAAGGTTCTCTTTCAAATTTTCTATGTGCTTTAATTTATGATAAATAGTTTATTTGTTTTATTGATTAAATACTTTTCATAATTCAAAGCACATGATACACCATTTTGCTAATATGTTATAAGTTTATTGTAGACTATTCATGATAAGGATACCTTTGCCTCTCATCAAGCTAGTAAGCTATTTGGTCGAGTGGGCATACATTGTTCTACACCGTTATGGAATATGCCAACCTCGAATGGTAACATCAGCAAGGATTAAGTATGTGACACTTAACAGAACATTTAGTTGTAACAATGCTGTTGAAGAACTTGGCTACAAACCTACTGTGACACTCATGGTTAAACTTATTAAACCCTTTTGGTGCCTCTTTATAATTCTTTTTTTTTGTTATTATAACCTTATATATACTAACACACTTTTCTAAATTATGATCCAGGATGGTCTAAAGATAGCGGTTAACTCATATATTCAGTCCAGAAATATGAATTTGTCTTAAAGAGATAAATGGTATGATTTTTACATTAATTCTCCCTTGTAATTTGTCACATTATCCTCCTTGTTTGAAGTAAAAGTTGACCATATTAGAGTCATAGTATGTAATACTATTCTCAATAAAACTATGCAACGAGCAACTAATGGATGTGCTTGCTTGTAAGATCAAAGGTCCAAATTAAAACAATTGTCCATATTCAATTATGACTTCTAAATTGGATGAATTGGATAAGGTAGAATCAACTCCTTTGAATCAGAGTGAATTTGATTTAAAACATGTAATAAATGATAGACTCGCAACCCATTTAAGGGAAGAGGAAATAAAATGGTACCAACGAGCTAAAGTAAAGAACTTATTAGAAGGGGATGTGAATATGAAATACTTCCACTTGGTAGCTAATGGCAAGCACAGGAAAATGCGAAATTTCCAGTTATATAGGAAGAGGCGGTAATTCATGATGAAGAAGAGCTGAAAAGGTATATCACAAAATATTATAAGAACCTGTTTGGCCCAACATCTAGCCCTCCCGTGATGATGGTTGAATCTTACCGTGATGACATACCCCCAAGTTCCTAACGAGGAAAATGAGTTGTTAGTTGCACAATTTTTGGAAGAAGAGGTTAGGGAGGCTTTATTTCATATGAAACATAACATCGCACCAAGTCTAGATGGTTTCCTTCTAAGTTCTATTAGGTCTTCTGGATGATAATAAAAGATGACTTGTTGGCACTCTTTTGGGAATTCCACTGTGGATTGTTGCCTCTCCACAGCCTTAACTTTGGAACAATAATCCTATTGCCAAAATGTAAAGATGCGAGCAAAATTCAGCAATACAAACCAATATGTTTGCTTAATGTTAGCTTTAATATCTTTACTAAAGTGCTTACTAATAGAATCATAGAACTTGTAGATAAAATAATTAGGCCATCCCATACAGCCTTCATTCCTGGTAGAAATATTATGGAGGGGGCAATGATTCTCCATGAGATGTTACATGAACTCCATACTCGGAAAAAAGATGGAGTGATTTTTAAGATCGATTTTGAGAAGGTCTATGACAAAGTAAATTGGAACTTTTTACAACAAGCCCTTAGACCAAAAGGTTTTCATTCAACTTGGTGCGAATGGTTTAAGATGGTGGTTCAAGGAGGAAATGTAGGAATCAAAATAAATGATCATTTGGGACCTTACTTCCAGACCAAGAAAGCCTTAGGCAAGGAGATCATTTATCTCCAATTTTATTCAACATAGTGCAGACATGGTGGCAATTATTTTAAATAGGGCTAAACAGGAGGGTCTTATTAGGGGAATAATCCCACATCTAATAGAGGATGGACTGTCAATTTTGTAGTATGCTGCTGATGATGATACAATTATTTTTTTAGACCATGACATCGACTTAGAAAAGAATATGAAATTGTTACTTTGTGTCTGTGAACAATTGCCTAGTCTAAAAATTAACTATCACAAAAGTGACATGTTCTATTTTGGGTAGACCGGAGAGTGTGAGGAACAAAACTCACAACTTTTTGGTTGCAAACTAGGACAACTCCCCTTTAAGTACTTAGGCATCCCAATGCATGTTAGAAGTCTATCGAATAAAGATCAGAGAGTAATAGAAGATAGAATCGAGAAAAAAATTAAGCAGCTGGAAGGGTAAATTGTTGTCATCTGGGGCCGTTCTGTCCTGTTAAATTCTGTTCCATCTGATCTACCGATGTTTATGATGTCTTTTTTTGAGTCCCTGGGAGAGTTCTAAAAAAGATTGAATACTTCAGATCTAGATTTTTTGGCAATATGATCAGGAAAAAAAGAAGTATAGGTTAGTCAAATGACCTATTCTCTGCTAGCCAAAAGACCAAGGTGGAATGGAAATTATGAATTTAGAGCTGCAAAACAAGTGTTTGCTGAGTAAATGGTTGTGTTAAGTTATGTAATGAAGAAGGCATGTGGTAGGATTTGATTAAAAACAAATACTTAAAAAATAAAATGTCGAGCCGAGTTGAAAAGAAAGCGGGGGATTCCCATTTTTTGGCAAGGCTTACGGGTGTCAAAGATTAGTTCATAAACATGGGTTAGTTTAGATTAAATAATGGAACTCAAATCAGATTTTAGGAAGATAAATGGTTGGGACATCAGGTTTTTAAAACCTGATATGCAAACCTATACAATGTGGTGCGCAAAAAGTAGGCAACGGTACTATAGCTGAGGTTTTGCAAACTGTTCCTCTAAATGTGTCCTTCAGAAGGGCTTTGGTGGGGACAAAACTAACAGAATGGCGTAGCCTACTTGCTAGTATTATGTATGTTATGCTCAATAGTATGTCGGATAGGTTTGCTTGGGGTTTACATAAAAATGGGTCATTTTCGGTAAATTTTATGTATAAGTTCCTTGTCAGCAATGGTTTGAAAGTCATGCAGGAGATATGACAAATAAAAATAACCTTAAAAAATCTTCATGTGGTTCCTAAAAAGAGGGTTATTTTAACAAAAGATAATCTAGCAAGAAGGAATTGAAATGGTAGTAAAGTTTGTTGTTTTTGTAATAAACTTGAAACCATCCAATTACATCTTTTCTTTGATTGTCATTATGCTCGTTTTCTCTGGCGTGTGGTTCATTGGGTGTTTGGTATTGCCCCTCCAACAAGCGTGTCTCACTTGTTTAGGGGATGGTCAAAATTGGGTCACCGCAAACACAATTTGCTTATTTTGATAGGAGCATCGGCCCTGTGTTGGGCAATCTGGCTCACAAGAAATGATTTCGTTTTTAACAAAAGCCAAAAACAAACTTTTTTGCAGGTATTGTTTTGAGGGACATATTGTCTCCGATTCTCGACTCAATTATAGCACTTGGATGAGCATACAAGACTTCCATTGTGGAGGCATGCAGGCTGTTAGAGTCTAGTGCCATGTTTCTGTTTGCTTCTCATGGGTGGAATTTCTCTTATCATCTTGGACATTAGGACCGGTTCTTTAGCTTTTATTTTTGTGTGAGTTTGTAATAATTGTTCTGATTCTTTCTTCTAGAGGGACGATGAAGCCGAAACTTTTATTTCTGCTATCTAAAAAATTATGACTTCTAATCCTTATCCGAAATATCTTATGATCCATAACTTCTTATATATAGTTCCTCATTCTGTTAGTGACCGAGATATGTATCATTCAAGTTTATTATGGAAGAACTTCAATCGTTACTACTAATAGGGATAGTAATAACATAACAAATAAAAGGGTAGCATCAAGCTTTATGGTTGGACCTAGGAGGGACACATCCTTAGCCATCATACATACCTGACCAATGGGTCCAAGACCACTTTGGGAATATATACAGTGATGTTTTCCTTAGTCTGATTCCTCCGGATATTGTAATCAGATAGTTGAATTGAACTCCAAGCAAGTTGTAACACCCCCAAGTTTTGGGCCCCTTTGGATTAGAGGGTAGGAAAAGGATAGGAAAAGGAAAACCATAGGAATTGAAGTGCACCACTTCTCCAATCCTATGGAATGGTAAACATAGGAATATGACTTGGAAGCCCTTTCGCAGCACGTGTTGCTCTCAATTTGAATTAAACTGAAGGCCCATTCTCAATTTGGCGGCTTGGCCCATTCATGACGCATATCCCAGAGCCAAAGGCCTTAAAGTTAGGGCAAGCAAACTAGCATAGCAGTGGCGCCACGCTCCCAACCTCCAATCGCGCTCGCTCGATGGCTCGGCGCCTCCGCCCCGCTCGCCTGCTCGGCCGGCGGCCGCTCTAGTCCTCCACAGCTCCATGCCCGCGCCGCGCCGCTCCGCTGGGTCCATTCCATCCTCCGCACCCACGTCGCTCCACCGACCACCCCGCCGTGTGCCCGTGCCGGGACCAGGAATCGACTGGAGTCCGGAGGCAGCGGGCCATGCCCTACGCCCCTGCCGCTGCGCGCCTGCGCCCGGTGGCCTCCTATTGTAGAGGGGGAAGAAGGGAGAGAGCCCATCACCTGGATCTGGTCACGCCGGCACTGGGGCCTGCCCGCGTCGGAGGCTTCACGCGCACTGGCGGCCGAGCTGTGGCGCTGGGCCCTGCCCGCGCCGGGGCTCCGAGCCTCTGCTAGTCGGGCGTGCCGGCGCCCGAGCTGCGGCGCTGGTGCCGTGGTGTGCCACCTCATCGCGCCGCCTGATCCGCGAGAGGAAGCGGTGGCCGGGGCAGCAGCGGAGCCTACGCAGATCAGGCCAAGGTGAGGCGGGGAGCACGCGAGGGATTGGTGGCGTAGGGCGGATTCAGGGGGAAGAGATCTCACCTTGGAGGAGCTGGATTCGACGCCCGGCGACAGCGAGCAGTCCTCCGCTCTGCTTCAGCTCTAGCCTGGCGTCAGCAGTGCACGCGAGCGCTCTCTTTTCGTGCCAGGAAAGTTACCAAGAGGTCTGACCTCTTGGTTTGTTTCCTGTGAAATCGGGCTCCGGAATGCTATCCTATGGAATCGTTCCCGTGACTTTCCTGTGAAACAAAGGACTTCGTAGGAAAAAAATCTATAGGAACTCGATTCATGTACTTTTCCTGCGTTTCACCCGTGAACCAAAGGGGGCCTAAGCATATGTATTTCATGAGCATTATCAAATATTGTGCATAATTAAGCATATTTTTTGCATTAAGGATAACAGCAAAAGACAGTGTAAATAAACTAGGAATCATGACCTCGCTAAAGCCCTACGCTGAAATGCATATCATTTCACCCATCAACTCAAACACTTTTCAACATGTGCCTTGCACATCAGCCAAATCAACTTCCTTGAAAACGTAAGGTCATTGTTAAATCAACTGGCATCATGTTGAGACGCTATGCCTATAGTCAAGTGATAATTTTGTCTTCATCACGTAGGCACTAGCCCAACCTAGACGAGTGACTCACGAGTGTGGAGAATGGGCCTTACCGTGAGTCAAGTAAATCTAAGAGCATCTCCAGCGACATTACCTAAAACACACTACCTATTTCCTTGTTTAGGTAGAAACTAATTTTCATACTATCCAAATTTTGCTTTTAACTCCAGCACTACTACATAAAACTGACTACCCAAACTCATGCTAATAGACAATGACAAGTGGGTCCCCATGTCATTCTCTCTTGTGTTTCCTCGACGGAGCAGATGGAGCGCTGGGGGCAGGGCAGGCCGCCGTGGAGGCTCCCCTATAGCTCGCCGAGGCAGAGCTGGGCCGGCGGGGAGGGACGGAGCAGGGCCGACAGCTCCCCTGCAGCTCTCTTGTGCTCCCCTGCAGCTCGCCAGGGTGGAGCAGCTCACCGTGGAGGCTCTCCTGCAGCTCGCCAGGGCTAGCAGCCTATGGCGGGAAGCGCGCCTGCCTGCCAGGGCAGGAAGGCCGCCGCGCCAGGGCTGCGAAGGTGAAAGTCCTATGTTTGGTGTTGGTAATTAGTGACAATGCCTAAGTACTAATCCTATGCCTAAGTTGTATGTAGCATATGAGGATTAGTACATTCCAAGGTTGGTGGCAAGATGGACATGGTGATCATGATGGCCACACTTGGATTTAGACGCAACCCTAAGTGATTAAGGCAAAGGTATATGGTTAAGGGTTGTGTTTTAGTAACCAAGACACCTGGTGGGTGTGGTTACATTATAGGATAGATAGCCGTACTATAAAGAGGGGAATGACGCGGCTATTGAACTCCTAAGTGCCTCTAGGTGTGCATTTCATGATCATATGCATTTGGATAGAACTAATATCGCCTCTAAAAATGATTGTGAAAATGCTAACACACTCACACATGACGAAGATCACTTGGTGGTGTTAGCACGTTTGCGAAGGCGGTGGAGTTTGAGCCGTAGAGAGGGTTTGGGTTCCTCTCTCCCTCCCGCCGAGCTTGCGAGGCGGGATTCAGGCGTTTTCGAGGAGTTGAAACGACTATTTTCCACTACGCCTAAAGTCCAAAAAAGAAACAGAGGCGAACGGAGGTCACAGAGGTGGCCAGACGCTGAACCGAACGCGGTCCTTGCATGACCGGACGCGTCCGATCAGTGTTCAGCGTCTGCGCGTTTTTCAGTTCGATGATCGGACACGAGGCGCGTTCGGTCACTGATGATCGGACGCGTCCGGTCGTTTAGGGAGCTTACTGGACTCTAACCGGACGCTGTCACTGTCGCGTCCGGTCATTTTCTTCAGCGCGTCCGGTCACTGTTTCGTTGAGCGCTGCTCAGGTGACCAGCGCGTCCGGTCATTCACGGGACCAGCGCGTCCGGTCGTTCACAGCGCGTCCGGTCTGCGCAATGAGCGCGTCCGGTCGTTACTTCGCAGTTAGCCGTTGTGCGACCAGCGCGTCCGGTCGTTCGGACCAGCGCGTCCGGTCAGTACTTCACGAGTTAGCCGTTGGGTGACCGGCGCGTCCGGTCAGTTGGACCAGCGCGTCCGGTCATCGCGATTTCGGCTGTTTAAGTTTCTAACGGCTCTATTCGAAGGGGTACGTCTATAAATACTCGTTGGCCGGCTCAAGGCTCTCTCTCGAACATTTGACATACTTGTGAGCACTTTGAGCTAAGCAACTCCCCTCCCACTCATCTCTCTTGCTTCTTTGCATATTCCAAGTGAGATTGAGTGATCCAAGTGCATTTGCATTGTGAGATAGCATCTAGTTGGCACTTGGTGGTTGATTTGCTGCGGGATTCTTGTTTCTCTTGGTGGTTGCCGCCACCTAGACGGCTTGGAGCAGCTTGGAGGCATTGGCAAGAGTTGGTGATTGTTCTTGGCCACCTCTGGTGATTGTGAGGGGTTTGTGCCTACCTCGGCGAAGCGCCAAAGGCAACATTAGTATATTGCTCGTGTCATTGCAACCTTTTGTCATTTGGTAGGTTCTTGTGGCGCCTTTTAAGAGGCTCGGTGTGAGACCGATTAGCCACCGAACCACGTGGTAAAGAGGGACACAACGGGGACTAGCGTGCCGGCAAGCACGTGAACCTCGAGATAAATCTTCGTGTCATCATTCTTATTGTGTTTGATCGATCCTGGTGGTTGTATATTGTGGTATTCATCTTTTGATCATATTGATTGGTTGGCTCAATACTTCGCCCCTTGGTGATATCCTCCTAACTCTCTCTTTTATTAATTTCTTAGTTACCTTGCTAGCTTGTTAGTGTAACTCTTAGCTTGTGTAGCTAGCTAGCTTTAGTTGTAGTTGAATTGTGCAGTTTTGACTTGTGCGGTTGAGTGCAAATACACTAGAATTGTGAATTGGTTAGGTGGCTTGCAAACACCCCGTAGGCTAAGCAAAACTCGCATCTCGCTATTTGTTTTATTGATAAACTTGTTTAGCTTGTCTTTGTAGAAAATTTTAATAGGCTATTCACCCCCCCTCTAGCCATCAAGACCTTTCAGAAGGCCGCCGCACTGGGGCAAGGAAGGTCGTGCTAGGGCAGAGGAGGGCCGGCGGCGGTCGAGATAGGAGGAGTGCGTGCAGAAACCACCGAGCGCAGGCGGAAAACGAGCGCGAGCAGCGGAAACCATCGAGCAGAAAATAGGTAGCCATATTTGTTGGCCCAACAGATGTAGGTAGTAGGAGGGGAAATTTGTTGGGCCAACAAAAGTAGGTAGCCTGCTAGAGTGCATTTTTTGACCTCCGCTAACCAAATATAAGATAGGTAGCATGTTTAGGTAGCCAGGAGATGCTCTAAGCTTTTAATATAATCGGTTAGTCAAGCCGAGTGCCCATATAGATTCAGCTGACCAGGCTGAGTAGTGTGCCTAACCGTTGCCAACCTTAATCCTGTTGGAAGTCCCTAGTTGGTAGAGTTTTGAATGGTAAGCCTATTATTGACGTATGCGCATGATATAAAGAGTATGAGACAATATACTATCACTGTGCAAAGCACTGTACAACACACTGTACCACCACTCTGCATGAATAGGTACAACACCGACCACATTATACACTATTACAACAACTATTATTATATCTAACCAGCGCGGTCCACACTATTATTCGGCTCGGATCTGATAGACGGATGCATATGTTGACTAGTGTGCAACTGCAACACCGCGCCTGCTATATGCACTGTGGATAGGTCTGTGATCCGTGCTCACCTTACATCATACGCCCTACGGCCCTAGCACGCCTATAAATACCATCCCTTCAGTCACCCCCGCACTTTGTTCCCTGGCGTGCATTTTCTTCTTCCTTTCGCTCACCCTGGTTGGCACTCATAGAAGCCCCTCCGGTGGTAGTCGGAGGCAGAGATTCATAGCTGTAACTCATGGTTGGGAGACTTCTGGGACATGATCCATGGAATTGGATTCTTCAGGGTGGTTGGGTGAGCTTATAGGCCTTATTCTTGTGAGTACAAGGGAAAAGCTGCTGCATGTGATCCACTTAGGTGCACGTGTCTTGTGAGAAGGGGGGAAGGATCCCAACGCAATAGTCAGCTTAGCCTAGCCAGCCACTCCTATCCCAGCCACTCCCTTCCGCGCACGCGCGATCGTGGCCAAGCGAAGCCGGCCCGCGCTGCCTCACCTCTCTCTCCCATACACACAGCCTAGTAGCCTAAACCCCCGCGAGCCACAACGCCGGAAGGCAGAAACGCCCGCACCCACTTTCTCTCACAACTGAGGCTGACAGGTTGGCCTAAGGACCCCACTTGTCCCCTTCTTTTCCCCCTCTCTGCTTTCTTCCCCGCGCCTACGCTTGAACGTTGGTGAGGATCCAAGCACCTCCACGCCTATATGTACCATCCGCCACCCCAGCCCTACCTCGCACACCCTCTGGATGGACGTCCACGATCCGCGGCACCGCCCCACCAACCCTAGCAAGGGAGGCTGACGCACCCACTGTGGCCCCCCACCGAGCTGACGTCGCCGCAACCACTCGCTCTGCCGCTTTTTGACCGCCACCGCTCCAATTCAGAGGGGCAGGACATGTGAAACTGCGCGAGAAGGCCAAAACCCTAGCCCTAAGCTCCTATCCGCCCTACACGTACCCCTCGATCACCTAGAGCCATCCGCCATCTCGCCATAACCGGCCACGCTATAAAGCCCCTGTCCCCTGGGTGCGAGCAAAGCCCTAGACCACCTCGCCACCACCGGTGGCACACCACGCTCGCACGCTGAAGCCCCGAAGGAAGCAAGGAGAAGAGGAGGAGAGCAGCCCCGCCAGAGCCGAGGACGCCACCCTGACCGACTCCAGCGATGTTGTGGCTCGGCACTGCACGGCCTCACCTCGCCACTTCCCCACCTCATTACCGCACCACTAGCCTCTCCCTCCTTGAGCCCCTAGTGAGCCGCTCCAACCTTCCTCTATTCATTGGCATAGACGCACCATGGTCGTCGCGGCGACTCCTCCACCTAAGGAGCCTAAAGGCCAAACCTTGGTCAGCACAGAGCATAACACACACCAGGACAGACATGGCATGGGAGTAGAGTCGTGCGTGGGGGCAGAGTCGCGGGGGGCATGGCCCGAGGCCAAACTAAGGTAGCGGGGTGGGGTAGAGTTGGAGTCACCGACGAATGCAGGAAGATGCGCGAGACAACGAGATGAACCAGGAAGTGAAACAGATGGGGTCAGATGAGTCGGACAAATGGATGGTGGATGGATGAATAAGAGGATAAAGGTGAAATAAATACAAAATAAATAAAAGAATAAAAAAGTTCAACTCTCAAAACAGCTTCAGCTCCACTAATAAAGTTGCTTGCGGAGCTAAATTTAGAAAATATATGTATCACACTAAGGTCAAGTACATTGCTATACGTTAGCGGTTTCATACGCCGTCTGATGCAATACCACGTAGGATTTTTGTTATGCGGATGATTGAAGGAAAGAGAGAGATGAGAGAGAAAGAGGCAGTTATTTCGCGAAACAACCACCTCATCAACTAAGATTTAAGACTATAATGAGATAACTATTGTACCATTGTATGAGTTACTGTTGTCATACAACTCACAAGTTAATTTTTATTCTATTTATTTTTATTCTATGCACAAATTAATGAATTATGAATTACTATAAGACAACTTAAAAAATAATATATGTTTTTTTTTGTTTGCGACGACAACTATTGTATATGTTGTGACACCACTTACGAAGTTAAGTACGAGACAACACTACTTCCCTGCGATGCTGAAATGCTTCAGATCCATCACGGTTGGCTTCTTCGCAAACGGGGGAGAAATATGAACCAATCACTGACAAATCGGACCCACTGGAGCAAGAGACTCGGACACCGAAAAAGCCAGTAGTAAAGCCACAGATCGGAGGTTTTTTTTTAATTTTAATCTTTTTTACTCAAAATTTCAAAAACACCGTCCTAGAAAATATATTGCACCCCATAGCCCCTTTTCGTCGCGCCAAACCTACTGGCGCGATCAATGCACTGCGTTGCGCCGCCAGGTTTGGCGCGACAGGCTTTACACCGTGGCTGGGAGGGTTGACAACGCTTGTGCCTCGATCTTTCATAGAGGCCGACCGGAGCTATAGAGGTCGGCCGGAGCTACAGGGCACAGGCGCTGAGGCACATGGAATTGTTTAGAGGATGTCGTAGTCAGAGCCAATGGAGAATAAGAGTGCTTTGCATAACTAAGATTGTGCTTAAAACACTAAATCCAACCTTGCAATAAAAAATCAACAACTAAGCAATGGGGACATAATGAAAAAATCTTCCGACCAAAGCATAGATCGGGGAAGCATACCTCAAGCACCTGAAGATGAACACCAAACACTCATACAAAAACCTTGATGAAATCAAGGATTGAAATGGGGAAAAAGGAAGAGAAACAGAGTGGACAACACTTTCTCATCGGGGCTTAGAGAAAAAGGTGCCTAGAGAGGGAGGAGAGGGAGAGAGTGGGGCTGGTGGCAGCATTTATATCGGCTCGTCACGCCAGATCTTCCGGCGCGACGTATACGTGGGGCCCGCCACGACAACAGAGATGGGCCGGCCCATCTCCATCTCTGTGTCCTCCCGTCGCGCCGACGCATGTGGTGCGACAGGGTGGGCCCCACAGCCGCCACACAAGCGCTGGTCAACCCTCCCAGCCACGGTGTAAAGCCCGTCGCGCCAAACCTGGAGGCGCGACGCAGTGCATTGATCACGCCAGTAGGTTTGGCGCGACGAAAAGGGCTATGGGGTGCAATATATTTTTTAGGGCGGTTTTTTTTTTGAAATTTTGATTAAAAAAGGATTAAATTTTTTTAAAAAAATCCCAGATCGGATCGCGTAGCCGCGCAGTGGCGTGTCCGCCTCGTTCTATCCGCCTCGAATTCGAGCGACGGCGACGGCGACGGCGGGAAGGGAGATGGAGGCGGCTGGAGGCGATGGGAGGTGGTGCGTGGTGACTGGCGGCCGCGGGTTCGCCGCGAGGCATCTGGTGACGATGCTGCTCCGCTCCGGCGAGTGGCGGGTGCGCGTGGCCGACCTGGCCCCCGCCATCACGCTCGACCGCGAAGAAGAAGAGGGTTTCCTGGGTGCTGCTCTCCGCGAAGGCCAGGCCGTCTACGCCTCCGCCGACCTCCGCGATAAGGCCCAGGTCGCCAGAGGTGTGTGGTCTCCCATTTTTTTTTCTCCCTTCCCAGGTTGTTAGCCAGGGTAGGATCTGAAAGCGATGCGGCTTGTACCCTTTCGTTTCGTGTGGGTGTGGGATCCGAAGATCCCTTCTATTGGCTCTTGGGGGCTGCTTAAGAAATCGGATGAACTAGTGATGCTGGACATTGGGGACACATACTTTGGTTCGCAATATTGTTAGGACCTTATATAATGTTCACTTAGTTCCATATGGTTAGGCTAATTTTAGGTAAACGTCTAGGTACATACTTGCATTGATAGATACTATAGTGCTCTTCCCATTTTTTTGGAACTTCCTATTAGCTTCACATTGTATACATTGCTGGGTATGAGTTCTGTCTAGTTTGTATAGTGGCCTAGTGTTTTTATTTCGTCCCAGATAATGCTCCCATGTTGATCTTGATCCTGTTGAAACTATTGAATTAATCCACAAAGGGTTCACTGCTGAGACCAATGAGGTAATCCGGAGGGTTCACCTGTGTCATGTGGAGATAAGTGGTGGTACCAAACCAAGATTCAGTTTCTGATATTTCAGCTAAGGATTTGAAGTTTCTTAATCATTGGCATTAATCCTCCTTAGCCTATAGGATATAATTTGACGTCATATACTGATATGAAAAATGTATTAAATTGTTTCTCTGTCATACAATTGTTTAATTGAACATATCTACTGCTAATAAGGGGAACTTTTGAACTGGCTCAGTATGATGTTGAACCATACCAGTAAGTTAAATGTTATAAATGTATAATTACTTTTCAATGATATATGGCCTCCCCAACTTTTGAAACTTGACATAAGTACATATGTGATGGAGTTAACCTTTTTTTGTTCAATTGTTTTACTTTCAGAGCTCTCCATGTTAGTTGCAATTGTCTTTGCAGTTCTCAAGATTGTCAATCTTTTGCAACATTATGAAATCACTCAAATTTATCCCGATGCTAGTCTATAAGTCTTAACTATATGAGTTTGTTCTAATATGAAATAGGTATTATTTGCAGTACTCAATTGATTGATTGATGCATGCAGTCTTTGTGCTTATTCCATTGCGTGTGTTTTTTATCTGCAGCTTTTGAAGGGGCAGAAGTAGTTTTCCATATGGCTGCTCCAGATTCGTCCATCAACAACTTCCACCTTCATTATGCAGTCAATGTCGAGGGTTGGTACTGCTAACTTGTGTGTTCCTACTTCATAATTACTGACAACACTTAGTTTTGTTTATGAGATGACACCAAATTGAGCCATGTTTTTCTTATTGCCATTATATATCACTATATCAGTAACAATTAACAAGTAAACCTTGTTTATTGCAATGACTTGTATGTGACATTGCTCAGGAACGAAGAATGTTATTGATGCTTGTATCCGTTGCAAGGTGAAGAGACTCATCTACACTAGTTCACCAAGTGTCGTGTTCGATGGAGTTCATGGAATTTTTAATGCAGATGAATCAATGCCTTACCCAGATAAGGTCTGTTTCGTACGCATTCCATTCTTTTGATTTGTCAATGGCTTGCGCTTGTGTCTATCTTTTCTGACATGATGTTTTCTTACTCCAGTTTAATGATTCATATTCAGAAACAAAAGCAGATGCAGAAAGACTTGTGATGAGGGCTAATGGTAGGGAAGGGCTTCTTACGTGCTGTATACGCCCAAGTAGCATTTTTGGCCCTGGTGATAAGCTAATGGTTCCATCTTTAGTTGCTGCTGCAAGGGCAGGGAAGTCCAAAGTAAGAATAGCTAGATACATGTGGACTTAAGTATGCTAGTTTAGTAAATGTTGATGATCACATGTGCATATTGACAACTCTCACATAGAGATTCAGAGTACCATTTGTTTTAATTAGTTGCTGAAATCATATTTGACAAAAAACAATTAATATATTGGTAAGCTACATTTTTGGCCCTTTATATTTTAGAAAAGCTTCACATGAAACTGTTTTTCATTTTAATACTGCCTAAAAAAAACATTATCGGCTTCCTATGCAGTACATTATTGGTGATGGGAACAACTACTATGATTTCACCTATGTGGAAAATGTGGCATATGGCCATGTTTGTGCAGAGAAAACTCTATCATCTGCCGATGGTGCAAAGATAGCTGCTGGAAAAGTATGAATTTCACTTACATATAAACTGCTGGGGAACTTTGGATCTTTTGCTCAGCATCTTACTTTCAATATTCACTAATCCTATTTGATATTGCTTTTCCAGACCTATTTCATAACAAATATGGAGCCTATAAAATTCTGGGAGTTCATGTCATTGATTTTAGAAGGTCTTGGATATGAAAGGTATTCATGTTTCACAATGACCTTATATGTAGAATAATGTATACTTAGACATTTGTTACCACTTACCAGCCAAATCTATGACAAATAACTTTCCACATAACTCATGCAGTATTATCTCATGTTCACTGAATTCCTTCTGTAGGTTTGGATTATTTGTAATATTTATTTGAGTATCATATTAAGCTTAATTGACTGCTAACTTTTGACTGTGTCGAGATGATTTTCTTTCCTTTCTTCCCTATTTAAAACAGGGCATTATTTCCAAACTCTGAGAATTTATTTATTAAGATATGGAGAGATAAATCATTTTAGCCATTTTCTAAGCTCATGTATATATTGCTTGGTCTCATCTCATGATTACTTATGCTACTGAAGTCAGTTTAGCTGTTTCTGATATCAGATGTTTACCTTCTGCACTTAACTTTACTGTGCCTTTCCATGTTACGCATTGACCTACATGGTACAGCTACAGCCTATGAAAAGAATGAGGATGGGGAGTCCAAACCTGTTTCATGTCTATATCAGCAGGGCAGAAACCAGTGTACTAATGTGTTTGAACTTAATTACAGGCCTTCAGTAAAAATACCAGTCTCTGTTATGATGCCAGTGGCTCATGTTGTAGAATGGACTTACCAGAAATTTGCTAAGTATGGAATGAAAGTTCCTCAGCTGACCCCTTCAAGGATCAGGCTGCTCTCATGTAACAGGACATTCAGCTGCTCAAGAGCAAAGGACCAGCTTGGTTATGAACCTCTTGTGTCCCTTAAGGTTCTTATCTATATCCTTTAATTTCATTAGTGATCTTTCTTGACATGATGTATTTTGTGTTTGATGGGGTTGGATCAATTATTTTGACACTACTTTGTAATAAAGTAATTGATGGCCTATTTTAAATTAAGGATGGACTGAAGAGAACAGTAGAGTCGTACCCCCATCTACAAGCTCAGAATCAGAGGAGTATATCAAAGGCTTCAATTTTCCTTGGGAATGGAAATTGTATGAATCTATGCCTTTGTCCCTTGTACCCACACACACCCTGTATATTCGTAGTACTTTTGTACTTCCACATTTGAAATGCTTACCAAATTATCTATTAATATGCAGTTGCAAAAACAGTACTTTGGGAAGATGCGAAGCAAACTGTGACAGTGCTTCTACTGTTGGCTGTTATCTACTACCATTTATTTACATGTGGTTACACCTTCATCACAGCGATGGCAAAGCTTTTGTCACTGACTGCTCTGTTCTTATTCATTCATGGCATGCTGCCATCAAATGTGTACAATCCTTTAATATCCCTTTTCATTTATTGAATTTACCTGCTATGAAATGGTTAACTGCTATTTTGATCTTTTTTTTTATCATTGCATTTTGTTGAATGTTCTAATTTACTATATTTGATAATACTTTTGCAGGTTCGGCCACAAGGTTGAGAAACTTGAGGCCTCTAATTTTCACATCACACAGGCACATGCTCATCATATTGCTCATTCAATTACTTTGTGTTGGAACTCTTTAGTCAGTTCGCTAAGATCTCTTTGCAGAGGAAATGATTGGCTATTGTTTCTCAAGGCATGTTAAGCCCTGCTTCTGTCTGGTACTTTCATTAGATTAGAATTTTTGTTACATGCTTCCCAGGTCAATTTCCAAATGCCGTGTGAAGCATAGTGATTGTTTGTGTACTTTTTATGTTAAGATATCATTGTCCTTCGTTTTTGCCAGGTTTCACTCTCTCTGCTGGTTGTCAGCATCCTTAGTTCCATGTCTTCTCAGGCTGCATTTAAAATAGGTAATGAAAAACTGTCACTCTTCCCTTAGACCTCGCAATATAATAAGCAGTATGAACACATGACTGATGGTGTGAGAAATTCATGTCAACGACAGGTACTGCTCTGGTTTTCACAGGCTTCAAAGCATATGAGAAATGGGAGGACAGCATCGACAGTATGGTGGGCGACGCGTGCACCATTCTTCTGAACATTGGTTCTGCCAAGAAATCGTCTAGCCAGAAACAAACGTAGGTGGTGGATCTTGCAGACGGCCAGTTGCTTTGTTTAGTAATAATTATCCTCAGCTCCAGCTGTTTCTGGTTTTCGTTGACCTAATTTTTTTTCTGTATTCTTTTGATGATGTTGTAGAATGGCATAGGTGCCCATATGCAAGTTTTTGGACTCTTTTCCTCTAAGGTAGTTGATGTACAATATGAAACTGTACATTTTTTTTCCTTTCCCCTCCGAGAGGTTCTCTTCCCACATATATTGTTTGACATATGAATGCCGAATGCATCTTGCAATAAGTTCCCTGGATGGATGGGTGCATTCTTGAATAAGTATTTATTGCAAAAGTTATGTCCGATAGTAGCCCCCGCCAGCAAAAGCTGACATTTCAGACAAGATTTTGGACTTAGGTCTTGTGTAGATCCAAAAACTTTTTACCTAAAACTATCATATTGAAGGAACATTAAATGTAGACGAACTATCATATTGAGCACTAATTGTATAGTTTGGTTGGAAATCGTGAGACGAACATTTTGAGTCTAATTAGTCCGTGATTTTGACACTAAAGTGATACAGTAACATATGTGCTAATGACGGATTAATTAGGCTTAATAAATTTGTCTCGCGGTTTCCAGGCAAGCTATGTAATTAGTTTTTTTATTAGTATCCGAAAACCCCTTTCGACATCGCATAAAACATCCGATGTGATATTTTCACCAAAAAGTTTTTGCATCTAAACCAGGCTTCAGTTGTCTGAAACATCAGCTTTTTTTTTTTGCTTGAGTGTCATGCCACAAGTTATTTGTTGCACATTTAGACAGGCTGGTTAGGGGGGGTACAGTAATGTGGCATGAATTCACGTTTTTTCTAGATGCTCATGAACTTAGGTCCCGTTTGGCAGGGTTGGCTTATACATCTGAGATCCAATGTAGATAAGGTAGCAGGTAGCTCATGTAACTAGGTCCATGTTTCTATTCCTAGTCCACTTGGTCGATGCCACCTCCAAGTCATTTTCTTGGATCCTGTTGCCCCGGTCTTATGGCTCGAGCTCCACTCCCCCTGCGCCAGCACTTCAGCGCCTATTAAGACGCTGTAGGAATATGGGTTTGATGCCATATTCTTTTATAGTCTTGATGATTGAGATGACAGCAAAATCAATAAGATTAACATATATGTCAAGATGTATTAAAAATGTTTATTTAAATCTATGGATGCAAGGGATGAGTGGTGCGAAGTCCATAGAGTAAAGCACAAAAAACAATATCATCTGAACACAAAACTAGTCAAATCACACAAGAACAATAAAAAACAGTAACAAGAGATCATGGAATCATCCAGTCTAGAGAGCTGACAGTAGATAGAAAACTCTGTGCACAGTAACAGTATCATCGAATCATTCACCGAGGAGGAGAGCTCACCCAATCATCATATGGTAATTAGACAAAAGATTGTACAGGTCTAGGCATGGCCACACAGTATCATCGGATCATCCGCTGACGGTAAGGAGAGGTTGCTAAGGGGGTGTTTGGTTTGAGGTGTTAAATTTTAACAAACACTATAGCACTTTCGTTTTATTTGACAAAAAATTTTCAATCTTGGACTAATTAGGCTTAATAGATTCGTCTCGTAAATTACTCCTAATTTGTACCGACATACATGCAATTAGTCTACATTTAGTACTCCATGCATTTGAGAAAACATTGATGTGATTGGAGTTAAACTTTAACAAAATGAAATTAAACAGGCCCTAAATCATCTTGTAAAGAATAAGAGGCATGTAACATGGGATTTGGAGCCACTGAATGATGGAACAACGCACTGACCAGATCGTCTAATACGAGACCTAGTGGCAGTGGCTGAAATGAACAAGCAAGATGTGCATTTATCAGAAACCTATAGTGGTTTTTACTCAAAATTGATCATAGTACCAAACAGAAACAGTCCCTGCCTCTACGAATTCAGCCACCAGCCGTGCACGCGCGCGACCGACGCCTTGTTTAGATGCATGCCAGAAGTTGAAATTTTTTCACTCTCTCCGTCACATCAATCTTTGGACTCATGCATGAAGTAATAAATATAGGTAAAAAAATAACTAATTACACAGTTTAGTTGGAAATCACGAGATGAATCTTTTGAGCCTAGTTGGTCCACGATTGAACAATATTTATCAAATAAGATGAAAATAATACTATTTATCGGGTTATTTTTTTTTCAATCTAATATAAACGAGGCTCGAACCGCGCTGCTGCTGATGATTTTCCCGTACACGTCGAGCTCGCGCTCAGAGCGATCCACGTGTTGCCCAAGCCGCACGATACGTGGCTTGCGAGGGAGCGCCACGAAATGCCCCGGGAGCCGGGGCCGCAGGCTGCCTCTCTTCATCGGCGACCAGACCGATCACCACCGTCCGTCCGCTCCATCCCTCCCTCCTCACACCCGTCAGTCACACACACACCTACGCTCCGAAGTCGGATCTCCGAAACGAACCGAGGAGCCGCCGAGCACCTCCCCGCGACCCCGCCCCACCACAATGGCCTCCTCCCTCGCCGCGCGCCGCCTCCTCTCCCGCGCCGCCGCGGCGCGCCGTCTCCCCGTCCCCTTCGCCTCCGCCCCCGCCCCCGCCCCCGCGATGGCTCCCCGCCGTTTCTCCGCCGACGCGGGGCCGCCGCCGCCGCTGGAGCCCGTCGTCGAGCCGCCCACGTCGGAGGGCGCGGGCACCTCGTCTTCCTCCACCACCGCTGGCGCCGGAGGCGCCCACAGGTCGTCGCCGGGAGCCGCGGCGGGGGCGCGGCGCCAGGGTGGTGCGGGACTGCGGGCTACGAGGAGGAGCAGGAGAAGGTCCTCCGCGCGTCGCTGCTCCACGTGGTTGCGATTCGAACCCCACTCCAAATCTATTTCCATTTTTGCGTGTCTTAGTATTTAATAATTTAGCATATATGAAAGAGATTTTTACTCTTCCTGTATGGCTCTGTATGCTGTAGCCGCGCATGGGGTGGAGCGAGTCGGCCATGGTCACGGGGGCGAGGGACGTTGGCGTTTCCCCTGCCATCGTGGGTGCATTCCCAAGGAAGGAGGCCGCCCTTGTCGAGGTATCACTGCTTCTCAATCGGATGATTTGCGTTGTGAGCTTTTCGATTCTGTGAGGTGGCCAAACTAATCTCCCTAAGAAAAAGAAAAGAATATTTGGCCATGTTACATCCGCAGTGCAGGTATAAAGATAATGCATGTTTCACTTAAGGTATGTATTCCTCGCGTTGGAAGCTAATACGACCATTCTCATTACTGGCGGTAACGATTATTGTTGTGTGCACTCATCTGATGAATGACCCGCCTCAAATATACATGCTCCCATGGTTGTCCTGTGCTCTGTGCTTTCATTTTCTGCACCTGCGTCAAGGCTAGTAACAATCCAGGAAAGAGTATCACCCCCACAGTTCCTAGATAAACGTCACTTTGAAACATATGCTTATATGTTTATTATTTTACAGCATAAATAAAGAACAATTGTTAATGTGAGCATTTGAGATTGTATTATGTCCTAGACAACATCCATTTTGGAACAGAGGGAGTGCTTTAGTTCACCAAAAAAAAAAACCCCCTCTGTATGACTAGGGGCTCATGTTGGGTTTCAACTCTAGCCTACCCCAACTTGCTTGGGACTAAAAGGTTGGGGTTGTTGTTGTTGTTGTTGTTGTTCTATAGTCCCAGTGCTCAGAATCAGCGATAGATACTCATAAGTCATAACTAATGGCTAATGCAGTAATGCTTATCTGACATGGCTTGTATTGAATTTAACCAATTTGGTATGGTCGTATTCCTAGTTTGGCCAGATGGTGGACTGGATTCTATTTACCCTGTTCGCTTCGCTGAAAAGCTAGGCTGAAAAGTACTGTTGGCTGATTTGTTGTGAGAGAAAAACACTGTACCATGGCTGATAAGCCAGACTGATAAGTTCAAGCGAAGTCGTGACTGTCCTAGTTGGGCATTTTTTTTCTTTTTTGTTAGAAGTGTATGAAATGCTAGATTTTGTCCATCTGTTGAAACCATGGATTCATTGCACAATTATGTGATAATCTGCTGTGTTAACATTCAAACTTGCTCCACAAAGTCTAGCCCTGTGTTGCCCTCCAGCACCCAACGATTACTTGATCTGCAACATTAAGTTTATAGATCTCCGTCCGTATGGGCAACTATTTATCTAGATATCGTGTCACCTCGAAAAGAATATATGTGATGGATCTCACCAAAGCTTGTGGGCTATAGGCTGATGCTTATTTTCTTTAACTGCATTGTCTTAATAATTCATATGTCTTTCCATTTGCTAAAGATAGTGAAATGCTTTATAAGGATTATTGGGCAGCATACCTGCATCAAGCCCAATTGCTTATACAAGTAGTTACTTAGGTTTGAGTGTCTGACTTTTTTTGCCTGCATTTATATGTAAATTAACATATGGAATTATGGCATACAACTTATCTATTTTCTGTCTCCTTGGTATCTTGAATACAAGATGTTTCCTTGCTATATCTGAAATGTTTGTGCATTTCCTTAGATTGTGAGTACGCCAGCTTAGATATCCTTTGTTTGCTTGGAAGTTGGAACCATGAAAGACTTTTGAAAAAAATTAGCATCCAACACTAATTTGACTTTCTTGCTTTATTCTTTTTATAATGTGGTATTGTGGTTGGATTTTGGCAAACTGACTGATCTTTTTGAAAACCATATGGTTTCTAGTTTTTCTTGTCATTGCAACATTTGGGAAACTACTTCTGCATGGTAGCTCATGATCAGTGAACCCTATTATTCAATACTCAGTGGTCACTTTGACATATATGCTGTTAGTGGGCATGACTTCTTCCATGTTCCAATGTTATCTACCATGTTACTTCTAGAACCATTTACATATCAAATAGTGCACTTCCTTCAACTAGCTAAGACATTTTATTTGCATACATACACTTCAATAGAAAAAATAAAAGTACATGCTAGCTGTATAGCCTGTTCAATAAGTGGTTGACACATGAAAAAAAAGGGTTAGAAGATTGCTCAGATGTTTTACTGATGGGTTCATGTAATGAAACTTGAGAAATTAACTGATAAAAAGATGGTGTTTAGTTGCCAGTTGTGCGCTTGTTCCTTTCTTGGTGCACTTGATGGGAAACTAGAAAATAGAAAAAAGGTTTTTCCTAAAAAAAATTAGTCAGTTTGAGTACCCCGTGCTCTGATGCCCTGCCCTGCTTAACTATAGCAAGCAGGAGTACAGGACAATTATGGCCTAGGATGTCTCTGTAGTTCTTCCTAGACAACTATCTCTGCTTCCATTTGTCAAGGTCCTCTTTGCTGTAACGATCATCATATTGAACAAACATATGTCACTGGAGTGCCCAGATGCTACTACCACCTGTGTTGGCTTTGTTGGAGTATGTATTTAGGCCCATGTGGCTCATGTATGGGACCTATATAGCTACCCTTCTAGGGTTAGCCCAAATCAATAGAAACACTTTCTCTAACATGGTATCAGCAGCCTAACCTTCTTCCTCCCCCTCCCAGCCGCCACCTCCGGACGTGGATCACCCGCCAGAGGCCCTTCCCCACCTTCCTGGAGGTCCGTGACGATCTCGTCATAGATGAGCTCACTCAGGGCCCCCAGCCGGGATCCACCACCTCCACGGGCTCCTCGTCCCCCTCGACGGCCCTGGCTGCTACTTCGCCGCGCCCGACTGCTCCATCACGGTCCGCCGCTCCACCGCCGCCATCTCTTCTGGGTCCCCCTCCCTCCGGGCCAAGCGGAGGTGGGGGGGGCCGTGGCGGTCGCCGTCGACGTGGAGGGGGTCGTGGGGGTGGCCGGGGCGGCCACACCCAGCCTCCGGCTACTGGTGGGCCGCAGGGGGGGGCACTATGGCCCTCCTTCCAGCACCCGTGGTCAGGGCGCATCTCCATGTGGCCCTACCACGCCATCGGGGGCGACTCGCGACCACCGGTGGCCATGCTCACCGGAGCTCCTCCTGCTGGCTATACACCTGGCGCCTTCCCTGCTACGCCGTGGGTTCCACCCTCCGGGACTCTTCCGGGGGTCACCGGCTGGGACCAGGCGGCCCTGGCTCGCTCGTTCAGCACCATGGGCCTGACACCTCCGGTCGGACCCGAGTGGATCGCTGATTCGGGGGCCACCTACCACACTACTTCTGACCCCGGTATACTTTCGTCGATTCACTCTCCCTCTTCCTCTCTTCCTTCGTCCATTATGGTCGCAAATGGTTCTTGTATTCCGGTCTCGTCTGTGGGTACCGCCGGTGCTCATGGCTCCTTTCGTCTTCCTGATGTTCTTGTTGCTCCTTCTATGGTTCATAATCTTCTTTCTATTCGACGTTTTACAGCTGACAATTCTTGTTCTGTGGAATTTGACTCTTCTGGTCTTACTGTAAAGGATTTGGCTTCCCGGCGTCCTCTGCTCCGATGTGACAGCACCGGGCCCCTTTACACTCTTCGTTTCCCGGCGGCTCCTTCGTCTTCTTCGCCGCCCGTTTTGTCAGCTGCCTTCGTCGCTTCTACTTCCTCTACTACCTGGCACCGGCGCCTCGGCCATCCTGGACGTGATGCCCTGATACAGCTCAGTCGTAGCTCTGGTCTTCCATGTACTCGAGCTCATGATGAGCAACTGTGTCATGCGTGCCAATTGGGCCGACATGTTCGTCTTCCGTTTTCTAGTTCTACTTCCCATGCGGCCCGTATTTTTGACCTTGTACATTGCGACCTATGGACGTCTCCTATTCTGAGTATTTCCGGTTATAAGTACTATCTTGTGGTTGTTGATGATTTTTCGCATTATTCGTGGACTTTTCCTCTCCGTGCGAAGTCAGATACGTTTACCACGCTCCTTCACTTCTTTTCTTGGGTGTCTACACAGTTCGGCCTCCCCATCAAGGCCGTCCAGTGTGACAATGGTCGCGAGTTTGATAACTCCACCTCCCGCGATTTCTTCCTCTCACGGTGTTCAGCTCTGCATGTCTTGTCCATACACCTCTTCGCAAAATGGCAAGGCTGAGCGGATGATTCGCACCACCAATGACACCGTGCGTACCCTTCTGTTTCAGGCCTCTCTTCCCGCTCGCTTCTGGGCTGAGGGCCTGCACACCTCCACCTACCTTCTTAACCGTCTTCCTTCCGCGGCCTGCCCCGCTCCCACTCCTCACCACGCCCTATTCGGTACCACGCCTCAGTACGATCACCTCCGCGTGTTTGGGTGTGCGTGTTACCCCAACACCGCTGCCACTTCTTCTCACAAGCTGGACCCTCGCTCCACGTTCTGTGTCTTCCTCGGGTACTCCCCGGATCACAAGGGGTACCGGTGCTTTGACCTTACTTCCCGACGGGTTCTCATCTCTCGTCATGTGGTGTTCGATGAGTTCGTTTTTCCATTTTCTAGCACCACCACCCCTCCGGTACCTGACCCACCCTCCCTGTTTCCTACTGACCCGGTGGTCCAGCCACCTTTTTCGTGGTCTCCTGCAGGTACCGCTTCGCCGCGCGCCGGGCCGGCCTCCTGTCCCGGATCCCCAGCCGGTCCGTGCCCGTCGTCCTCGGGCGCGGCCCCGTCCTCTCCGGTTGGTGCAGACCTGGGGCCTTCGTCCCCCGCTGCTGCCCCGGGGGGGTTGTGTCGGTCGACGATGCCGGATCCCATCCCGGCACCTCCGTTGAGGTTTGCCGCACCGGTACGGGTGTACCAGCGCAGGCCGCGGCCGTGGCCGCTCGCGCTCCCTTCTCCACCGGGGACACCGACACCACCGCCGATGTCTCCGCCGGCTAGTGGTACCCCGCCGGATCATCACCGCTCTCCAGCAAGAGTTCGCGATGAAGGATCTGGGTGAGCTCCACCACTTCCTCGGTGTCACTGTTGAGCATCGTCCTGCCGGGCTCCTCCTTCACCAGTGACAGTACACTCGGGACATTCTGGAGCGGGCTGGGATGACTGACTGCAACCCTTGCTCCACTCCGGTCGACACTCAGGGCAAGCTGTCTGAGGCTGAGGGACCACCGGTGGCCGATCCCACTGCGTACAGGAGTCTCGCCGGGGCCCTTCAGTACCTCACTTTCACCCGGCCGGATATCACATATGCAGTTCAGCAGGTCTGCCTCCACATGCATGATCCCCGGGAGCCTCACCTCATGGCTCTCAAGCGCCTCCTCCGCTACCTCCGGGGCACACTCGACTACGGCCTCCTCCTCCACCGGGCCTCCTCCACCGACCTCATCGTCTACACCGACGCTGACTGGGCCGGATGCCCTGATACTCGCCGCTCCACCTCCGGCTACGCCGTCTTCCTGGGCGCCAACCTGGTGTCTTGGTCGTCCAAGCGCCAGTCGGTGGTCTCCCGGTCCAGCGCCGAGGCGGAGTACCGCGCCGTTGCTAACGGCGTGGCGGAGGCCGCCTGGCTCCGGCAGCTGCTGGCTGAGTTGCACACTCCACCCTCCCGGAGCACACTGATCTACTGCGACAACGTCAGTGCGGTCTACCTCTCCACCAACCCCATCCAGCACCAGCGGACGAAGCATGTGGAGATCGACCTCCATTTTGTCCGTGATCGGGTGGCCATGGGCGAGGTGCGGGTCCTTCATGTTCCGACGACCTCCCAGTTCGCGGACATCTTCACCAAAGGTCTCCCGTCCTCGACCTTCGCCGAGTTTCGCTCCAGCCTCAACATCACTAGTGGCTAGTTGCGTCTGTGGGGGGGGTTGTGTGTGTTCTTTCTTGTTTCTTTCTTGTTCAGCCTCGAACTCCGCTGCGCCGGTAGTTCAGACTGCGGGGGGGTGTTGGAGTATGTATTTAGGCCCATGTGGCTAAGGCCCATGTGGCCCATGTATGGGACCTATATAGCTACCCTTCTAGGGTTAGCCCAAATCAATAGAAACACTTTCTCTAACAGGCTTCAATCATTCCATGTCAGCTACAGTGTGCTCACACTTGCTGTGAGTCATGACAATGCCTTGGTCCTAGCCAGTCATGACAGTATGCTCCAAAAAAAAGTTTTAGTCATTGTTGTAACCCACCCTTCCTAGTAAGAGGGGTGCTTGTATAGTTGTATGGGCCATTTCTTTTCCCTATAATACAAAGATACACAGCTCTTCTGCGTGTTAGAGAAAAAAAGACATGACAATGCGCTTTCTGCTTTATTTGTTGGCAATGCATTCCACACTGATTTAGGCTACTGTACTATGCTCAAGTTCTGCATAGATGATAAACACCTTGCATTTTACTTGTATTTATTTTTTTCTTTTATTGAGCTGGGAGGTAAGTGAGAAACAAAGAGATGGAAGAAAGCCAAACAGTGAGGAATAAGAAAAAGAAAAGAGAGACTGAAAAGGGGGAAGCTATATTTAGTTGGATGGCAAGATCATGGAGGGATGGGCTAAGCAATGTTTTTAAGGCGTCGCTTTGGCGTCGCCTAATCGCCAAGGCGCTCCAGGCCAGACGATTTGGCAGACGACTCACCTCAAATTCGTATGGCGTCCGCCTTAGGCCTATGGCGTCAGGAAAACGCCGCTTTGGCGTCAGTTTCTTCCCAGATCGAGCAAGGCGGGCGCCATACGGGATGCTCGCGGCGGGAAAACGTGGGAGCGCGGGAGAAAGGACTGGGGAAAAGAGCAGTCGCGTGCGCAGAGATTAGGTGCACGTGGAGAGAGGAGCGCGGGAGAAATCAGAGAGCAGAGAGGAGCGCTCGCGGGGAAGACGGACCTACCTGCTCGCCCGCGCGAACGCGTTCGCCCGCGCCGCCGGGAGAAGCTGCTGCCGGCGACCCTCCGCCTCAAGAATAGGCTCCGCCTCCCCCTCCCCTCTTCCCCATCCGCGCGAGGAGCAGCCGCTGGCGGGCTGCTGTTTCCCCGCCGCCTCCTCTGGTCCTCCATCGAGCAGGACACGAGCCGCTCCGCCTCCCCCTCCCCTCTTCCCCATCCGCGCGAGGAGCAGCCGCCGGCGGGCTGCTGTTTCCCTGCCTCCTCTGTTCCTCTTCCACTATCGCGAGAGAGAGAGAGAGGTGGGCAGAGGCGGAGGGAGCGGGAGGGAAGAGACAGAGAGATGGGCGGAGGCGGAAGCTGCGGCGGCGACGCAGTGCAGGAGAGACCGAGAGAGATGAAGACACGCTAGGGCTACCAGGGTGAGGGGCACATGGGCTGCTTGGTGCACGTGGGCTGGGCCAGACCACTTCTTACTCCTTTCTTTTTCTTTTTCTCCTTTCCTTTTTTCTTTATCATCTATATACTGCTCTGAGTTTGCTAAAAAAATCTATATACTGCTCTAAGCTGCTGTTTTAAAATTTCCTTTAGTTGGTAAGGCGTCGCCTCACCTTACGCCTTACTCACTTAAGCGTAAGGCGGTAGTCACTCGCCACGCCTCGCTTTACCGCCTTGAAAACATTGGGGCTAAGTTTACAAGTTCTAATACTTCTAGGGGTGAATTACTGTAAAATAATGTTGTCAGTAACTTCAAGTCATCTTGAATGTGATGGAGATTAATTTGATTCATTAAAACTCAAACCTTATCTGGTCAGTTCTGTCATGATGCATGTTCAGAAAGAAAATCATTAAATCATTGCTTGTGCCTATCTTTAGATGATCCTTTGTTGTTGCCTTGTACAGATGTCATGGTAGGGAATAGTTATAGGCGCAGGAATCGGGGCTAGATGGCAAGGACAGGCCTAGGAGATCATGCAGCGCAGGAACATGCATGGAGATCATGCAGGCGCCTGATTTAGCAATAAGGAAGAAGTCAATTAGCAAATGAGAGGCTAGGAGAGTTTGTAATCTCTTTATAATCAGTCGTGATCAATGAATGAATCAAGCAATTGCAGCCAACTCTAGTTCTCATCTTCTTTCTCTGTTATCTCATCTCCTTTCTCTGTTATCCCCTCCCTTGCTGTTATATCTCTACCACCGTCACCACGGGCAGGAAGCCGGCGGCCGGCAACCTCTCACACCTACGACCTACCCCATCCGGTCACTGCCTAACAGCCGTGACATAACAGAGAAAGGAGATGAGATAACAGAGAAAAAGATGAGAACTAGAGTTGGCTGCAATTGCTTTCAAACTAGTCGACACCATGTGGGTTTGCTTGGGTGGAGATGTTTGCAAATTGCGCTCTACTACTGTGTTCCTAGATTCATTGGACGATCTATTTGGTGATTGAGGATCAGCATTGTCATCTGGACCTGCAGCAAGTTTTTTAGATGGTGTAGCAGGCAAACCCTGAACATGTATATTCTGCCTTGTCACTAAGTCATTAAGAGATGACATTGGTTCAGCCAAAAGACCAAGACATTTTATTTCTGAAGCAACACATGGCCTGACAACAATCAGTGAGTATAATGATGAACCTTTTACAATCAGTGAGTATAATGATGAATCTTTCTCCCATACCATGCTTTCCAAAAGCTGTTCTAGGAATTTAGGTGCCTTTTCAATTCTTTTTTGAGGGTCTCTTCATGTCTCACAAAGTTCTCAATTATTTTGCTCAAATCAAATGCGGTTAGACCAATACTCTCAAGAACAACAGAAAACATCATGATGCCCGTCTTATGTGTCGCCAATATTAGCTCTGCTGAACATGCCAGTCTGAAATCCCTTGATGACCGAGGTAAGCTCGCTGATGCCGGAGGTGACCGTCTTGAAGCCCTCCTAGGCTTCCTTGCAGGGTGTCTTCCTGAGCCGCTTGATCTCGTCGGTGTTGGCGGAACCCATGGCAGGGTCGGAGGCTCTAGATACCAAGTTGTACTATAGGGTATTAGAGGCAATCTGCAGAGTTGAATTACAAAACAGCAATGTAAATAATCTTAGTCCATTGCTGTCAAATGTCAAACATTGGTGAAAATGCTCATTTGACACCAATGGAGTAAGATTATTTACATTGCTGTTTTGTAATTCAGCTCTGCATATTGCCTCTAATACCTTTTAGTACAATATCTAGAGCCTCCGATCATGCCATGATTTCCGCCAACACCGACGAGATCAAGCGGCTCAGGAAGACACCCTACACAAGGAAGCCTAGGAGGGCTTCAAGACGGTCACCTTCAGCATCAGCGAGCTTACCTTGGTCATCAAGGGATTTCAGACTGGCATGTTTAGTGGAGCTAATTTTGGCGACACATAAGATAGGCATCATGATGTTTCCTTCTGTTCTTGAGAGTACTGGTCTAACCACATTTGATTTGAGCAAAATAATTGAGAACTTTGTGAGACATGAAGAGAACAGCTTTTGGAAAGCATGATATGGGAGAAAGGTTCATCATTATATAACTCACTGATTGTTGCCAGACCATGTGTTGCTTCAGAAATAAAATGTCTTGGTCTTTTGGCTGAACCAATGCCATCTCTTGATGACTTAGTCGCAAGGTAGAATATTCATGTTCAGGGTTTTCCTGCTACACCATCTAAAAACTTGCTGCTGGTCTAGATGACAATGCTGATCCTCGATCACCAAATAGATCATGCAATGAATCTAGGAATACAGTAGTAGAGCGCAATTTGCAAACACCTCCACCCAAGCAAAGCCACATGGTGTCGACTAGTTTGAAAGCAATTGCAGCCAACTCTAGTTCTCATCTTTTTCTCTGTTATCTCATCTCCTTTCTCTGTTAGGCAGTGACCGGATGGGGTAGGTGTGAGAGGTTGCCAACCGCCGGCTTCCTGCCCATGGTGATAGTGGTAAGAGATAACAGCAAGGGAGGGGATAACAGATAAAGAAGATGAGAACTAGAGTTGGCTGCAATTGGTTGATTCATTCATTGATCACGACTGATTATAAAGAGATTACAAACTCTCCTAGCCTCTCATTTGCTAATTGACTTCTTCCTTATTGCTAAATCAGGCGCCTGCATGATCTCCATGCATGTTCCTGCGCTTAATTCCTGAGCTGCATGATCTCCTAGGCCTCTCCTTGCCATCTAGCCCCTATTCTTGCGCCTATAACTATTCCCTACCATGACAACAGACTAGAGAGTATTCAGTCTGAACCGATGTCGTTCGACCATTTTTCTAAATGTTTAATGCATCTTCCCCAAAAAAAGGGTAGACCCAGTGCCAGAGGCTCCCACACGAGTGGGGTCTGGGGAAGGGAATAACCGAAGCAAAGTCTTACCCCCGCAGAAATTAATGCATCTTCCCAAGATTATGTAAAATCACTTGACGTCTACCATGGATATAAGGGAACGAATGTAAGATGCCTGATATGACTGTAGAGATGGGCTAAAATCTTCATAAATAATTGGATATCCCAAAGTTCACAAGAATCAATAACATTGCAGAACCAGATCAAACTCTTTTTACACCATTGAGCGAATAAAACAAATCATTGCTGTCCTTGGGAAAATTATTAGAAACATCCTCGAAAGTCTGACGGTACTTGTCATGTGGGGGCAGCAGTATAGCCGCCGGCCCAGAGCACGAGATGCCGCCAGGGGAGCTCCCAAGGGCGTGCAAGAGCCCAAGGAGGCACATGTGGCTGTAATCAATAGTGTTTAAGAGTTGGTTGAGAGATTAGAAGCTAAGGCAGGGCTAGAATCAAGGAGCCAGCCTCAAGGGCGTGCAAGAGCCCAAGGAGGCACAGGCGGCTGTAACCAATAGTGTTTAAGAGTTGGTTGAGAGATTAGAAGTTAAGGCGGGGCTAGAATCAAGGAGCCAGCCTCCTATATGTATCTGGTACTCGGTTGAGATGAATCAAGCAATGAACAACAAACAATCCAGTTACCCCCCAGATATTCTAGTCTCCCTCCACGCTGACTTTGCTCGGCCTTCCTGTTGGCAATGGTTATCCTCCCTATCCCCGATATGGGTTCATAACATCTAGTATCATGACTCATGAGTCAGGGATCCTTTCCTATGGCTTCTGCTGTCAGTCATCCATCACCATCATGTGATGAGCCAATCACTGCTCTCGTTGAGGGGACTCGCCGTCTCGCAGAGGAGATGTCAGAGCATGAACTCCAAGCAACGATGCGGCTACAGGCGGCAGCGCGAGGGTTCCTGGTAAGGCACACCACAAAGAAGATGCGGGCAGTGATCAACCCTGCACCCTTCAACGATCCCATCCACCGCATCATTAGGTGGCGCCGCAACACACACTGTCCATACTGCGCTCACGACAGGTATGGTTGTGCCTACAAGCTATGTCGACACAAGCTATGTCGACACCCCACCAGATCACAAGTTTCCCATTATCTCAACAAGCGGCGGACGTTCACCAAAATTCTCTAGGCTTGATGAGTTGGATGTGGCACCGCCAACAACACCAGCCATCTCATCTGTTCTGTCATCTGTTTTGGTGTTGCTAGACAGGCCCAACGTATTGGTTGACTACTACATCCTGAAGCTAGCTGTTGGGCTCTTCCCATGGGATCCAAGAGGACATAGTTGTCGTTCAAATTTATTTCATATTTTAGTTTGTTTTCAATAACAAAGGTAAGCCGAGATGTAAAAGGCTTAACCTATGGTCACATTAAGTAGGTCTCCGAAAGGGGGGAGAGATGTCATGTGGGGGCGGCAGTATAGCCGCCGGCCCAGAGCACGAGATGCCGCCAGGGGAGCTCCCAAGGGCATGCAAGAGCCCAATGAGGCACAGGCGGCTGTAATCAATAGTGTTTAAGAGTTGGTTGAGAGATTAGAAGTTAAGGCAGGGCTAGAATCAAGGAGCCAGCCTCCTATATGTATCTGGTACTCGGTTGAGATGAATCAAGCAATGAACAACAAACAATCCAGTTACCCCCAAATATTCTAGTCTCCCTCCACGCCGACTTTGCCTGGCCTTCCTCTTGGCAATGGTTATCCTCCCTATCCCCGATATGAACTATGGTTCATAGCAGTACTTATGATTTTCTCTGTTTAAATGTGCCTGTATTGATTATAGTCTTGTATTTTTATGTAGTTTTTCATGGATGACTGCCTCCAACAACTGATGGATCGAATTGATGCTGGAGAAGGAGAGCAGTTGAAGAACTTGATACTGAGTGAGAGACTCTCAAAACTTGTTAGGATGAGGCTGGAAATGCAGGCACCTTATATATCTAAGTGGCCTCAAGCACTGAGTATCCAGGTGTGCCATAGTCTTCTTTGTTTGGGGCTTGGAGTTTAGTTCAGTTGCATGGTTCTAATAGCAGCTATATCCTGTTTGCCAGTCTCAACCAGCAAACGTCTCAACAAGCTTGAAGCAGCGAGCTGTCCTGGTCAATGAGATATGGCATGCTGCTGGAGATTCTGGATCAGATATTGATTGGTATGTCAAACGTACAGTGCTTGGTGGTATCTACTCAACCTCAGAGGTGTATATGTTGACAGACAATTCTCTAGGTTTGCACTTCTCAATAGCTCTATGTTGGTTTCCAATTCTTGTTTCATTCTAAAATTGACTTCAGTAATTTTTCCTCTGCAACAACTTGACAGCAAGGGTTGAAATGAAAATGTTTCTGGTAAACTAGTTGAACTGAAAAGGTTCAGAACGTAGATCGCGCACCGGACGCTGCCGACTTTTCCACTGTTTCTTTATTGCTTTTGCCGCCTCACTTTTTTCGCTGTTCCTTTGTTGTTTTTGTTATTATACAACTAAAGCACGGAAGAAAAGCAGTCCCAAACTGAAATACAGATCTTTTGCTTGTTCAGTCTTGAAAAAGCACAAGATGCAATTAATAATATGGTTTCTTGTCTTGTTTGGTGTTTGTTTGACCACATCCTACTACAGTAAAAAAATATCAATTCAAAGTATTATGAGATTCTAGACTGTCAAGATGTACTGCTGTTTATATGATTGTATACTAGCGTTTACATGTTAATGTATCGTTCCCACTTCTGGCACTTGGCAGAGTTCCGCGATACTTGGACGTTTGTGAACCGCAGAATAAAGGATGCTCTTGATCTTCAGAAAACATTCCAAGAGGTAAGCATATTGTGAGCTCAAATTGCATCATCACATTCATGAGCTATTTCACCATGTTACGTGTCCTCAGTCTTTGTACCAAGTACAGTATTTAACCTGTTTAACTGAAACCATTTTTCCTCAGGCCGCATACCTGGCTGAAGCCGTGGGAGCAGGCATGGGCGGCACCGTGCAGGGTGTTTTCAACAGGGTCTTCCTGAAACGTAGCGGATGAACTTTTTCTTTCCCAAACACGTAGTGGATGAACTAAGTCTGTCTTTTTGCAAGCTGCATAGGATAAAGCACATTTCCCCGTTCACCAACTGGCGTATGTTTATAATAAAGCAAATGGTGATGTGGTTGAGATGCATCACGTTAGGGTAGAAAGTGAAGATGTGTTTGGTGGTGATGTTGAGCTGCATGGTTTTTCAAATGGGTGCTGTCAGATCGCGCAGTCGCATGTGCTGGCTCTGACGCTGGTGAGCGACATCAACGCCAAGCACTCCAGCGAGAGCCAGCAGCTCTGCTGCGTGTTTCGTGTGTGCGGGTGTGGGTGTGTGATCTGTACAGGGGCTCTAACCCTCCTTTCTCTTTCTCTTAATATAATGATACACAGCTCTTTTGCTTGCTCAAGAAAATGGCCATTGGGAGTTGTCGGAAGCCGCGCAGGTGAAGGCACTGTTAGACGCGGGCGGCCTTCGGCGGGGAGCTCCACATCCTGGTGCCATTGGCGCCGGTGTTTGACGACAACTGCCCGCCGCCGGCAGAGACTAGCTAGCGAGCGAGGTACAACGCTCGACGCCATGTTCGGCACAAGAGGGATGCACTGTGAATTTCGATGATTATTTCTTGCTTGCTGTTGCATGTTTCTTGGATTGGTGGCGGCTGCTGCAGTGCTGCTAGCTCGCGCCTGGCCGGCCGTGGACTTGAGGGTGCGTTTGGTTTCCAGAGCCAACTCGCCTGACCTCACCTTGCCCTGCCAGTGCTAACAATGAGAAGCTTGCCCAAGCTGGCGAGCCGTTTTGCCTCTCCCACAAAAGCAAGGGAAATCTGGCTAGCACAAACCACCTCTCCCACAAAAGCAAGGGAAATCTGGCTGGCACAAACATTGAGACAGGCATGCAAGAAAACCAAACGGTTTGACTCGTTTAGAAATCTCGCTCTGCAAGGCAGCACAGTGCCGGCCCAGAAACCAAACGCGCCGTCACTAGCTGGTGCGTGCGGGTGGAGAAAGGAGTGATCCAATCTGAAATGAATATGACGTGGCAGTTTTAAAAATAAAGAATGAGAAATTTAAAAAGGTTGTTGCATTACTCTATTTTTTTAAAAAATATTTTATTTTAGAGAATGGCTAAACCATAGATTTTAGAATCTAATTTTTGCATAATCTCTTGGAGTTGCTCTCGGTCAAACCCAATCCTGATGGCATAATTAGTTTCCTTTTGCATGCACGTTAGTTTTCTTTTGCATGCTTCATTTTGATTAGCTCTGATGATTATGGTTGCAAATTTTCCATGTCATTTGCCATTAATATCAATGCAATATAGACTTACAATTATAAACATGTACCTATCACGACTTTAAACGTGCTCTTTGAATGCCTAAGTGGCTAAGGCCGAGTGGCTAAGTGACTGATGAGTGATCGAGTGACGAAGTGAGTGGTCGCAGTGCCTGAATGGCTGAGTGACCAAGTAGTCGAGTGACCAATGGCCAAGTGATCGTATCTTATTAACAAAATAATTCAAAACCACATCTTATTAAAATAGAGCCTCGACTCATAAACCCATACTTCTTGCGCGGACGTGGATACTTGTAACATTAAAGGGAATAAGGATTTAAACATTTTTAGTTTATGACTTCTTATCTCTTTTGTCAGGTTTTCTGTCATGCGTGCGATTTTTCCCTATTTTTGTGCATTAGAGAAATATAAACTTAACAATTATAATATATAATAATAAATGTGAAACAAAGTAAAAGAAAATTTCATAGTATATACTTTCAAAACTTCACCCTTTTTCCTACCACTAAGTTGTCCTAATTCTAATCTAATTAGAAACAAAATTTATTAAATTAAAACTTGGTTGAGTCTGTTGGAGATGGCAATGGATCAAAGTGCAACATTTTATAACGCTTGCCCTCTTGCAACACCATGTAAGTGAAAATTTATATCCGTGTTTCTAAGTTTTGGGCAACCGTTAGATGTGTTGATTGCACAAAGTAATATATCATCATGACTGCATCATAAGTATAGAAAGATGAAAACAAGTAATTATTTCTCATCTCTTTCACACATCTAATCATTAACAAATAAGTACCATGTAGTTATACAAGTTCTTGAAATAGACTAAAAACTTAAGACCTATTGGAAGTACCAAACATGTGGTAACTTGACGTGGACATTTAATTACATATATTGTCCCTTATATTTTGAGATTGTCTCCAACAGGTGACCTATAAAGGCATCTAAACGCAAAATGGGTCTCCGACAATATCTATATAGGAGACCTATTTTGGATGCCAGGAGAGGCATGACCTAAATCTGAGTATCCTTTTTTCTGGAGACCCATTTGCAAAAAAAAGGTTCTCTTTTAGGTTTTGTTATTAGAGGAGACCAAAAATAGGTATTGAAACATTTACCTGTAGTGCTACCCAAACATGAAATGGGTCTTGTATTTTGGGTTTTCATTGTTGGAGATAGTCTAGGCATCCATATGAGTGATATTACACTCGTACCCGATTCTTGTTCATCTCGATTAAATGAGAACTGGAGGTGCAATTTACCACTCGCGTTCACACCATGACTGCTATCCTAGAGCCAAAACGTTAACCAAGACTTGAGTTGTTCATTGTCCGGTTCTAGCTAAATAATATTGCTAGATGGTTGTCCGGTCCTAGCTAAATAACTTTGTCTAGGGCTATTTGTAAGCACCAATATAATTCCTGATGATGGTGGAACGCAGAAAATTAAGAGAGATTTGCCAACAGACAGATCGGTCCTGACTCCTGAGACCATGACATATATAAGCAACAAAGTTACTATCGATTTAGACATTAGAATTATCGGGCAGCTAGTGCCCGGATGTCTGGACGCTGCTCCTAGTTGAAAGGATCAAGATGCATAAGAGGGGGATGAATTGAGCTTTTCTAAAAATTAATTGCAAGAATTAAATCATACAAGCCAAAGTTCACCCCTAGTGCCTACTAGTGTTCCTTGTGATTCTACCGGTAAAAAGTTTTGCACACTAGGTTCCAATCCTAGTCTAGCATGACAATTCTAGGAGAGTAAATCAAGCAATGAAAGTAATACAAGAAAGTAAATGCTTAAAAGTAAGGGTTAGGAACACGGCGATGTTTTCCCGAGGTATCGGAGAGTCGCCACTCCCCACTAGTCCTCGTTAGAGCACCCGCGCAAGGGTGTAGCTCCCTCTTGATCCGTGCAAGGATCAAGTGCTCTCTACGGGCTAATTCTTTGACACTCCATCGCGGTGAATCGCTCAAAACCGCTCACAAGATGAGTTGGGTCATCCACAAGCTCGCCGGATGATCATCAAACTCCCAATCACCACCAAGCCGTCTAAGTGATGGCGATCACCAAGAGTAACAAGCTAGAACTCTCACTTGACCACAACAAGCCTAATGAGAAGGTGGATGCACACTTGTAACTCCCTAGTCACTAATGAGAGATTCTCAAACTTTGATTCTCAAATCACTACCCTCACTAGAGCTCTTGCACTTCCTTGCACTTGAAAGGTGTTTCTCAGCTGAACAAATGAGTAAGAGACCTCTAAAAGAGGTGGAGGAGATGTATTTATACACCCCATAGTCAAATCCAACCGTTACCTGCCAACTCAGCAAAATACGCAATGACCGGACGCGCCGGTCGATGTGACCGGACGCGCCGGTCGAACGTAACAGTCAAAAAACTGAACGACATCGCTGAGTGACCGGACGCATAGATCAGGGGTGACCGGACGCGTCCGGTCGTGCAAGGACCTTACTGTACTTTGACCTGACGCTCGGCCATGTCTGATCAGAGATGACCGGACGCGTCAGGTCAGCAAAGTACCTTACTGGAACGTGACCGGACGCGTCCGATCATTTTCCAGTCACGTCCGATTAGATCTTTTACCCTCTGAGACATGTGTCAGACCGATTAACGCGTCCGGTCCTCGCAGGGACCGCGTCCGGTTAACTAGATTGAAACGCATTGACTGTTAGTACTGACCGGACGCGTCTGGTCGAGACAGAGACCGTGTCCGGTCAAGGGTAAACGGCTCAAACAACTTCGAAACGCGACACAACTTGAACCGAGTTGCTTCCAACTGAACTTTGAGCTTTACCTGACCTACCTAGTGCTAAGTTTGACAAGTGTGCACCACACCTAAATAAAAGACTCACCTAGGTCAAGCTACTCGCTCATGCCTCCCTTTATACTATGGCCAAAGAAAAGAAGCGAAGATCCTAACGACTATTCCAGATGTAACTCAACACCTTGACATCCGGAACTAACCGTCCTTAATCTTGTCGTTGATCCTTTGAAAACCGAAACGATTTCCATCAAGGGGCATGAATACCATAGTGCCCAAAGCAGTTATCAACCCCATGACCTAACTTATCAAAGTTTCTGCAAAACACACGTTAGTCATGGTAATAATGCATTGTAATCAATTGCCAAAACCAACTCACGGGGCCTAGATGCTTTCAATCTCCCCCTTTTTGGTGATTGATGACAACACTTAGATTCAGAAGATTTAAGAGTTGAGGTTTTCGAACATGCTTGGTTCACATAAGCAAAAAGCAATAAGCACAAGGGGTTAGAAATTGCTTATGTGTTCTAAGCCAACAGAGTGTACTCACAAGATAAGACATGAAGAGTTAGCACACATAAAACATAGCTCATATGAAATCGGAGTAAGGCACGGAAGCACAACCTTATGAGCTAGAACCAATTAAGTGACATAATATATAATAGTGACAAGATAGACCACATATGACTCACGTAGCTCACAATCACACATGTCACAAAATGCAGGGCAAGAAAGTAAACATGATGCATGAATGTAGCACACAAAGAAAACGAAACCCTCTATCAACACTCCCCCTGAATCTACTCTCTCTCCCCCTTTGGCATCAAATGCCAAAAACAAAGCTAAGGATCTAACGGGGGAACAGAAGCAGTCGTGTCGGGTGACGAGGAGCGTGGAGTGATCACAAACTGTGAAGTATCCTCCTCAGACTCTGAATTGTCAGGCTGACCCTCTGTAGATACACGTGGCAGTGAAGTGGTCTGGGTCTGTAGAGCAGGAGTAGGAACTAAAGACGTAGTAGCAACAATAGGAGCAGTCTTTGTCACCTGAGCCTGAAAAGTACCAACTGGGGAGGATCTGTCGAGGCAACTGACGACGGCACTGTCTCTGTAGTCCCGATCCCTGACACTGGAGGAGCCACAGTCTCAGAAGCCAACATCCCTGAAGAGGTCACAACAGTGGTGTGCGAGGGTATCGGCTGACCAGTCAACTCGTTGTAGGAGGCACTCAAGTCAGTGAAAGGAGTGCCCGACAGAAGGTGAGGTCTGGGCTGAGCTAGTGGAGTGAACACTGTCTGAATAGGAGTGTAGCTCGGAGACTGAAAGGTCTGAGGAATCTGCTGCTAGGGAGAGGTAAACCGAAAGCTCGGCTATCCCTGACTCTGAGGTCCACTAGACTATAGTGCTGGAGTAAGGATAGACGGTGGTGAAAGAACCCCAACAATGACGAGGTGTCTCAGGAGCTTAAGATACTACTGCTGTGTGGCTGCCTACTGTCTCTGCATCTCAAACTATTGCCTCTAAAACTCCAGCTGCTGCCTTTGGAACTCGTCCTGACGAGCCTAGATCTAAGCAAACGCAGCTGCTGTGTCCTGAGCCTGACGCTGCATCTGAACCTCCTACCTCTCCTGGGTCTGGGTTAGCCTCTCAAGGATAGCCACCATGGCTGGGTCTGAGCGGGAGGCTGATCCTAAACCACCGGCCTCATGGTCGTGAGACCGAGGAGAATGGTACAGGGGAATAGGCTGGTAGTCATCGTCTGTGCTGTTAGTGGCATCATCCTCAACTAGATTAGCTGGCTGAGCATCAAGATCTACAAGCTCGGCCTCAGCAAGACCCTCAATGGTCTCATCCTGCTTAGCCGCTGTCTCTGGAACCTCTGGCCTCTGACGCTATCTCGACCTAGGTGCCTGCTCTCTAGTAACTAAAGCCCACAACTATCGAATGTCATACTCTGGAAATGTAGTAGAGGTATCAGAGATCTCAGCCCTAATCTCTACAGGCAGGTCACACGTAGATCAAATAATAAAGCAGATCCAGTGCGCATATGGTAACTGACGGTGACCTTGAAGCCCTCTGCCAAAGTGTCCTCCATCTCACATAGCAACAGATCCCAAATATCAAATGGTGTCTGAGAGATGAGGTGATGAACAACCCAAAGCTGCATATGGGTCAGGCCCTCTCTGTATTCCAGCCTCGAAAGAAGAGTCCGCCTCACAATGACATCAAGCACTCTAGCAAGGGGTGTCAAGCTGGCAGGTGTACGTCTAGATCCCTCGCCAAACGGCTCACGGAAGCAAGGTCTAATCAGGTCTGTGGGTGGTACTGTACCTCCGTGAGGATGTCTCGGTGGTGAAGTCTGTCCAAAGCACAACTGGTGAATCTTCGTCTCTGAAGCAGGGAGTCTAAGAATCTCCCGTACCCTGATGTTGTATAGTTTGTGGTCATGGCCTCGGAATGCAAAGTGTATAAACTCGTGAGCAGGGTCAATCCAAAGTGAAGAGTAGAACTCTCTGACCCAAGTCCCGCAGTAAGCTCCAGTCCATCCCAGAAGGTCTGACAAACCAGGTAAAAAGGACAGATGTGGACGGAGCTGCTCACCAACCATCTCAACTAAAGCCTCGAGTCGACAAACTCTCTGAGGTCTGAATGCAATCCCGCTGTCAACATAGGCTCTGTAGAAATCCTCGTGCAGAGGTGTGTAGAAGCCCTCTGAAGCTCGGGGGTCCCGCTGAGGTGGGAACCACCGACCAACCTCGACAAACCAAAGAGCCTGTACCCGGCGTGCTGTAGCTCCCCTTAGGTCAAAGTGCTCGACTAGGGGGTGACCTCGAGCCCTGGGAGGTGGACGACCTCCACGTCGCTGGCCCTCTGGCCTAGGAGTCACCTGAGCACGCGTACGTCCTGAGCGACGACGCGGTGGAGTCTGAACAGTCTACTCCTCTGTCTCCTCTATGTCCTCTGTAGGCTGCTCTGCAGGTAAATCCTCTGTCTCCTCTGTGGCCTCAGTACCAAGCTATCGACCTTCAAGATGAAAATGACTCTCGCCAATGTGAATCCCACTGTTTCTGCCACCTCTCTCTGCAAGCTCTGCTGCATCAGCGACTGCCTGTGCTATCTCCGCATCAGTGAGTGTCCTCTTTCTCTTCTTGGTGACTATCTTCTTGTGCTTGCCACGGGCTACCTCTGTCATTCTGGGAGGACTTTCGTCCCCGTCACTCAGTCCACCACCAACATTCTTGCAGCGGACCATACTGACCAACCTCTGTGACTGAGAAAACCGTGATAGTGAAAGATGGTGTACTGACACTCGTGAGGCTTGGCCTCAATCCATATCCATAGGCTTGGCCTTGGATTCAAATATGATCAACTGCCACACATAGAGCACCGACAAGACTCTCTGTAAAGATGGAATAGATAGAGCTACAATTAAGCATTATATTTTAACTACCAGATGAGCGAGGTCCTTATGAAAGCAAGCATACGAGATAAGAAAAGAATAGAGCGCGATAACTACCTCTGATATGCGAGATTCTGGTGAAAAGAGGAGGGACCTAGATGCGTGAGAGTTCCACGGAAACGCCAGACAAGTGCTGGAGTGCCGAGACAAATAATAGATGAATTAGAATTTCAACGAGAATTCATCGGCAAACCCTAACTGAAAGGACAAGGCAAAGAAATCACCTCGTGGAAACGAAATCGTGCAAAGAGACCTTGACGAAGAGTGGCCGAAGTGAAGTCGCAAACCGTCATGATGGATTAGGGTTAGGTCTTGAAGTTGTCAAAGGAGAAGCAACGGGTACGACGGTCGGTCGGAGGAGGTGGCGCGGCAGCAGCGGCGATTCATGGGCGCGGGGAGAAGAAGCGGCACTGCGAGCGGATGCGGCGGTGCGGCGCGGCTGAGGAGCGCAATGGCTGCGGCGGCGCGGTGGCCCAGCGTGGCTGAGGAGCGGTGGTGCCGATGCGAGACGGCGAGGTAGGCGGCTAGGGCTAGGAGGAAAGGCGACGGCGGCAGCGGATTGAAAAAGAAGATGGCTGAAAAAAAACGGATCACGATGTACGGTTAAGAAGGGGCAGATTCGCTTTTAACGCGATGACCGGACATGCTGGTCGACTGACCGGACGCGGTGGAGCAGTGTCCGGTCAGAGTCCAGTAAGCTCCTGGCACAACCGGACGCGTCCGGTTAGAGCTGATCGGACGCTGACAGAGTCCGTTCGGAGATCACCCGGGGAACTCAACACGCTTGACCGGACGCGGTGGTGGGGTCCGGGACCGAACGCAGTGGTCACAACGTCGCATCCGGTCCAGCGTCCGGTCATAGATCCTTGAGATTGTCTTCGGGATGACCGGACGCGTGGTGGTCGTCGGGACCGGACGCAGTGATGAAGCAGCATCGCGTCCGGTCCAGCGTCCGGTCCAGCGTAAAACGCCTTTCTTCAATCCGATCTTCAACGCGACTTCTCCCAATCAAGTTCCAATTCAAAGAGACTCAAATAAACACCAATTGGAACCTGATATGAGTGACCTCTCTCAACCCCTCAAGTTTTTTAAAATATTTTGCCTTAGGCTAGTATTATTTTTAAGAAAATATGCAATAAACACCTGAGGAGCAACGTATGGCCATGCAATAGAGTTTATGAACCCTTGGGAGCGTCAAATGCTCTCTCTATTCATGGACGAACACAGAGGTTGCTCAAAGCAAAACCAAAAAGAAACGACAAAGCAACAACCATGCATATGCAATGCAAAGCGAGAAAGTAAGACTAGGTTGCTTGTCAAGTTTGATCCATGGTTAGGCTTCTTCACTTCTCCAAAGGAGGGTTATTGTAACCGTGTTAGACAAGTCCTAGATGCATTGCGGAAAATTTAAACATGACATATAATACAATGCAATGCAAGGGGACAACACAAGCTCATTTTTTAAAGTTACTAGAATCAAGCACATTTAGTTCACTTATCAACCTACAAAAGGTAGCCTCATCTAAAGGTTTAGTGAAGATATCCGCTAATTGATTTTCACTTCTTACACCTTCTAGTGAAATATCATTTTTAGCAACATGATCTCTTAGAAAGTGGTGGCGGATATCAATGTGCTTGGTGCGTGAGTGTTGTACCGGATTATTAGCAATTTTAAAGGCACTTTTATTGTCACATAAAAGTGACACCTTTTCAAGAACAACTCTATAGTCTAGGAGGGTTTGTTTCATGTATAAGATTTGTGCACAACAAGCCCCCGCGGCAATGTATTCCGCCTCGGCGGTGGACAAAGCCACACTATTTTGCTTTTTAGATGACCAAGATACTAAAGACCTCCCAAGCAAATGGCACCCTCCGGATATGTTTTTTCTATCAATTTTGCAACCGGCATAATCTGAATCAGAATAGCCAACTAGTTGGAATCTAGCTCCTTTGGGGTACCAAAGACTAATGCTTGGGGTGTGCTTAAGATATCTTAAGATTCTTTTTACGGTACTTAGGTGAGGTTCTTTGGGGCATGCTTGAAAGCGAGCACACATGCACACACTAAACATGATATCAGGCCTAGATGCGGTAAGGTACAACAAGCTATCAATCATAGAATGGTAGAGAGTTTGATCAACCGGTTTATCTCCCTCATCTAGGTCGAGATGTCCATTAGATGGTATTGGGGTCTTGATTGGCTTACACTCTTCCATCTTGAATCTCTTGAGAAGATCCTTGGTATACTTTTCTTGAGAGATGAAAATCCCTTCTCTCATTCGCTTGACTTGAAAACCAAGGAAGAATGTTAGCTCACCAATCATAGACATCTTGAACTCCTTCGACATCAATTCACCAAATTCCTTGCAATAATCTTCATTTGTTGATCCGAAGATGATATCATCAACATAGACTTGACAAATGAAGATCTCTCCATTACGCTTCTTGGTGAATAGTGTGGTATTGACCTTCCCAATAGTGAAGCCCTTCTCAATGAGGAAGTCCCGGAGGCGCTCATATCACACTCTAGGGGCTTGCTTGAGCCCATATAGCGCCTTGGACAACCTATAAACATGATTAGGATATCTAGGATCTTCAAACCTGGGAGGTTGTTCAACATAGACTAGTTCATTTATGAAGCCATTTAAAAATGCACTTTTCACATCCATTTGATATAGTTTTATTTCATGATGCGATGCATATGCAAGAAGGATACGAATGGCTTCAAGTCTTGCAACGAGTGCAAAGGTCTCTCCAAAATCAAGACCTTCAACTTGAGAGAACCCCTTTGCAACTAGTCTTGCCTTATTCCTCACTACTACGCCTTGGTCATCTTGCTTGTTGCGGAACACCCACTTGGTTCCAATGACTCTTGCACCTTTTGGATGCTCTTCAAGTGTCCAAACTTGATTGCGGGTGAAGTTGTTCAATTCTTCGTGCATAGCATTCACCCAATCCGGATCTTGAAGAGCTTCTTCTACATTCTTAGGTTTAAGATAAGAGATAAAATAATGATGTTCAACAAAAGAAGCAAGCTTTTGAGATCGAGTCATTACACCCTTTGTAGGACTTCCTATGATGAGATCTTGTGGATGTGCATGAAGTAGAGGTGAGTTTCTTCTTTTAACCACTTAAGGAGGAGGTTGAGGAGCATCAACATCTTGAGCTTGTGCATCGGCTTGTTCATGAGAGATATGAGTGTCTTCATTTTCAATCCTCTCATTCTTATCATCATCTTGAGGCACATGTGATGAAGATGGTGAATTGACAATTTGTACATCGTCTTCATCATCTTTAGACTTGATGTCTCCCACCGACATGTTCTCCATTGCCTTCCTCAATGGTTCATCACCTACATCATCACAATTTTCAATTGCTCCTTGGGAGCCGTTAGATTCATCAAATTCCACATCATATGTTTCTTCAACCAAACTGGTGGCATGGTTAAATACTCTATATGCTTTGGACTTTGATGAGTAACCAACAAGAAAGCCAATATCACAACGTCTTTGAAACTTTCCTAGGTGTTGACGCTTTTTGTAGAGGTAGCATTTGCAACCAAACACCCGGAAGAATGAGATGTCCGGCTTCTTCCCATTTAGCAACTCATATGGGGTCTTGCCAAGAAACTTTTGTAGGAAGAGGCGATTTGAAGCATAGCATACTATATTATATGTTCACTGTGTAGATCTACTCATGTGGAGTCCAACAAAATTGAATTTTTCATTTTGTAATTTTTTTTGTGACTTACTATGATTTTTCAAAGATTCAGACGAAATAAATAAAAAAGAAAAGGACAAACCACTGGTACGGTAGCAAAACCGTTGTTACTGTAGCAAAATCACCGTCAAAAACCGCTCGAGGGGGTGATTTGGCCGGTTTTGCAAAGTTCAGGGGATAAATTAGACCATTTCATAGTTCAGGGGTAAACTAGACCACCCCTACAGTTGAGGGTCAATTAGACTTTTTCCTCAAAATAAATAACGAAAGTATATAGCTACAAAATTGGAGAAAGATAAAAGTTCCTGAAAAACAAGAGCAAAATCGTGGGGAAACGGTGGTCAAAGCGACCAAAAAAGTAGATCCAATTCCGGCGGGCAGAGGGCCCAAGCGCTACCGCTCTGACGTCGCCTGCCTGCAGCTGGTGCCTCGTCGACGGCTGCTGCGATGCTGTAAAGTCTAAACTTCCTCACTCCCCCTCGCCGCCGGTTCCGACCCAGCCATGGGGACGGCGGCGCCGGCGATGATGCCGATGGAGGACCTTGAGGCGGCCATCGCCGAGCTCCCTGCCAAGAAGGACGCCCTGCGCGAGGCCTTCGACAGCCTCGCCGCCTGCTCGCCCTACCAGCTCCCCTTCACGTGGGAGGACCTCGACGCGCACGTCTCCTCCGTCCAATCCTCCATCTCGCGCCGGTTCCGCCAGCTCCGTGCGCTCGAGGCCGCGCGCCCAGGCAGCACTAGTAAGAGTAAGGAAGGGGCTAACGAGGTGGAAGAAGAAGAGGTGGAGGAAGAAGAGGAGGAGGTGGTGGTGGAAGAAGAAGAAGAGGAGGTGGTGGAGGAAGAAGAGGAAGATGAGGTGGAGGAGGAAGAAGAAGAGGAGGAAGAGAACGACAAGCAGATGAAGGAGGCCGACGACAACACTGGCAATCAAGCCAAGGAAGATAAAGAGGGCGGCGAGGATAACAAGCGCAACCGGGAGGCCGACGAAGAGGCGGTCAGAAGAACAACACTGTGAAGCTTTGCGAGGGTCTTGGGCTTGCAGACAGGGCCACAGGTATGGAGCTATCTCCGTTCATAGTTATATATTTTTTTTATTTTTGCAATTCTGTTCAATTTTCTCGTGTTTGATCGTGCCTATGGTGTTCTGGTGATTGTCAATAATGTTTCATAAACTAGGTTGATTTAAAGTGCTGGTACAATGGTTTTTTTAGATGAAACTGGAGGGGCAAAAAGCCCCTACAGGAATTTTATTGAAGAAAGTAGCAAAAACAGACGTGCTGGTACAATGTTCTTACGTCATTTATAGCACCATAAAAGCTTGATTATAGAAGACCACATTCCTGCAAAGGCACGAGAAATACCACTTGCAGGCAGGTTATTCTTCCATAGTGGATATAATGCAGTGTGACTAGTTTTGGAAAGGCTTAATATCTGATCTTGTCACCCAGAGTTTTCTTATGGTTCAAGCATGTTAGTTTTTTTTTATCTTCTACTGCATAGCCACATGGTAGAATATTGTAGATGTACACCTAAAAACTATATAGCCGAATAAAAGAAATCATATTTGTAGGAAACAGGGAACTATTCTGATCCATCTTTGGATTTTGTACTAATCAATGGTATGTGAAATTTTCCCAATTTGACTTTCTTGAAATTTTGGTAGCAGATAGTGTTAGTAGCAAAGGTACAAAAGATGCAGACAAAGGACCATTTGACACAACTCATACATGTTTGTTGCACCGGGTGCTATATCTTTGCCTAATCGATTAACATGTATTCCTGAGTAATACCTGCTTGATCATGCAAGTGTTTGATCTCTGGCTGCAACGCTCCAATGCTATGTAACTATTCATAACTAAGATTTAACAGTTATTAAACTATTCACTACCGTAAAAGTTTCTAGTCTCCACACATTCTTTGCTTCTACTTTCTAGACACAACACCTTTGGCTCACCATTGACAGCAGCATCTCAGACACCACCAGGTGGTAGGCCTCAACCATTCTGATCCTTTGGCCCGGACTTTCACATCAAACGCCAAAGAAATTAGTTTTTGAATTCCTAAATTTTCATTAAAATAAGAGTGCTTATTGTTGGACATGTATCATGTATGTGGATGTGCAAGGCTGCTACGGGAGGTTTTTGTTTATTCCCAATTGATATTTTGTCTTTCACTATGTTCAATAGTCAATGTAAGTATCAAAGATCAGTGTAGAATATATACAATATACATCAAATGATGGTATTGAAAAATATAGTTGTCAGTTGTCGCTAATGTGGGACATCAACCAAAAGTTACTCAAGAAAGCACCACCAATTATGTTCACCATGTTGTTCTTTGATGTTGTGCCTTCATGAGACTGTTCCGTGAAGGTGTGCTTACTAAGGTTGAAAACGGATGGAAAAAATCCCGTTGTGACCCGTCCCGTTTTCTATTTTGTTCCGCCCGTTTCCGTATTTGTGGGATTCCGTTTCCGTATTTGTGGGATTCCGTTTCCGTAAATTAGAGGGGTTTTTCCGTCTGTTTCCGTGGAATCCCGTTTTTATCCGGAATTGACCCGTATTTATTCTGTTTTTCCTCTCGTTTTCAATCTATGTGAGATATGTCTAGAAATCGATATGTTCATAAACCTACTGATCACAAATTATGCATGTTAACATATTAACACATGGCATGCTAGTGAATATTGGACCGATAACTTCGTACGTGTATACTATTTTGTGACTTTGTTCATGTATGGTCGAGAAAATTTGATCATGTTATTCTAACTTATTTTTCCAGCTCTTGACCTGATCCCGTTTCCGCTAAAAATATAGAAACGGAAACGGGAGAGGAGTTTTTCCGCCCATTTCCATCCGTTTTCATCCCTAGTGCTTACATGCTTTCCTTTGCTGCTAGCCTGTCATTTGTCAATACAATCTGTGAAAGAGTCTGAATCCTGTGACCAAAATGGCAATTTTGTTCATTATTGCATCTCACGTGGTAACTGATATCAACCGAAGTGGTAGGTTTATACGGATATACTTTTGAATTTGGATAGAAACCCTAGTTTGCTTAGTATATCAAGTATGTACATCAGTTGATTGTCTGGTCTGTAGCTGTAATGCATTTTTGTATGTTTATTATTGCTTAGCCATTATTTGAACTTTTTTCACCGTTTTCATACGCAGCTACACTTAATACATTGGCCTCTATCTTTCCATTTTCAGTTTGATTTTGACAGAAATGTAGGCACTCATCTCCATGTCTGTACCTCATTCGCAATGCAAGGGTTTGCCTTCTTATTAATGTTTCCTCTTGCCTTCATCTTTTCTGCAGATTTAATTGACTATATGATTGGAAATGGGCAGCATCTCGAAGTTTTTCATTTGGTACAAATTTTAAATTTGGAGGACAAGTATCCTCCATTTTCTCTTCTGAATGGATACATTGAGAAGGCCAAGCAGACGACTTCTGTGGAGATATTTAGAAAGAATGAAACACACAAGTCCTTGGTATGAACTTGCTCTTGTGACACTAAAATCAAGTATTTCACTAACGGGAATTATATGGCGCCCAGGGTAGCACAAACCCTGGACATCCAGGCCATTATGCTGTAACGTCAAAATTTGTTCTGACGGAGACAAATTTGAGGCCGCTATTCATGTGTTGACAGATTTTTTAGGGTGGGAATGCATACCTCCTCCGGGATGCTGATCTCATTCTTTTCCATGTTTGGTGATCTCCAATAACTCTGGCAGGTTATAGTTTCAGGTTGGGGTATGAGGTTTTGGTTTTGGGGATCTTGGTGGCCTCCATCTGTAGAGGTATGGCTGAGGGTTGCAGGTAGTTCGCCGGCCCGGTAGTGGGCAGAAACGCGAGACGGTGGTGGACAGTGGTTGGGTAGGCATGGAGGCGGGGGCATTGTGCTCGAAATGGTTAGTGCTGTCCATGGTGGAGGGCAGTGGAGGTGGGGGAGCAGGATCCATGGTGAGGGAGGGAGGCGCTGTGCATGTGGCACATTGGGCGGGTTGGGAGTCGGGACAGACGGAAGAGGCATGGGTGGGGATCGAGACGATGACGGCTCTGTTTCCCTCCTACAATGAAGGTCAGGATGTCCAGTCCAGGATGCTCATCCTGGTGGACATAGAAACCGGGTTGTTTCAGTGATCACCGTAATCATATCTTATAGCATTGTGGTTTTACTACAGATTGTGGAACAAGTTCTGTTGTAGATATAAATGTGTATTGATCAGATAAATCTGCTTTCTTATCAACTATATTTCTTTCTGTCTTTTGTTTCCTTTTCACATTTACAGTGAAGTAAGTAAGAAAGCACATACACATTCTGCACTAGCACACTTGCCTGCCCATGAACCTATCTGATTCACACCCCTAGAAAGCCATATACCACTGGTAAATGGGGAACGTAGTCACACATATTGACATAGATATGGTGTCTAGATTTCAATCCAGGGTGGGGTCACAAAACTCCACCCCACCAAGAGGTGGGTACTCAAATTTGTTGTTTGTTAGCTGAAAGGTTTTTGGATCTTGCCTATGTGCAGAACTTGGCTATACCAAAGGAACTATGGATTGCACATCATCTAGCTGAGCAGCAACTTGCTAATTCTAGGCAACGCAGTGCTATCATAGCAGAAATTAATTATTTGATGAGTGAATATAAAAAGGAACAAAGGTCAGCAAATCCCTCAATGCCCTCGACATGGGATTCACAGCAGCCAACGAAACATAAAAAGAGGAAGAGGAAGCGCAAGAAAGAGCAGGAGCACCATGAGGAAGCACAAGACAACCAGACAATCAACTGATGTACAGAATGAAAACAAGTTAATTCAAGGAAAGCAACATCAACTGCATCAACAAGAAAATAAGGCGCGTGGGTGATCGTGCTTCGGGCAGTCGTGCAGTGGTCCATTCCGATGAGCCGTCGGACCTTGCTGGTTCGCACGATCTTGGTGGAGCCACGACAAGCACCACCGCCCCCCACCCCCACCGGTGGTCGACAGCGGCCGCCCCCCCGGGGTTCGCAGAGCCGCCTCCGGTGGTGGCCGTCCTCTTGCTTCAGCCGTTAGCACAGGAGCTGGCGTAGCTCACACCTCCTCGGGTGGGTCATCCCGACGTCGAGTTTAGCGACGTGGCTGTCCCCCGGGGTTCACGGAGCCGCCTTCAGTGGCGGCTGCCCCCTCGCCTCAGCCGTCGGCGCAGGACTTGGCGCTGGTCACACCTCCTCGGATGGGTCAGCCTGACGTCAAGATTGGTGACGAGACGCCCACGCCGCGCGAGGCTGCTCGGCGCCTCGCACGGTTTCTAGATGAGGTGCGGGTCGTGCGGGAGCCGCCCCTGATTGCCTCTCCACCGCGACAGAGGGCGAGAGCCAGGAGGCCCCTGCCTGTCAGGCGCAGGAGCACACGGATTGCCGCCCAACCGTTGGCACACATACCGGCCTCCCGGCGAGGCGAGGTACTCCTCGAGCAGCGGTTGGGGATTGCGCCACCGACCGCTACGGTTTCACCTGTGTCCAAGGGGATACTCGACGCCTTATGTTCTGGGACCTTGTCGTCGAGTCAGGTGGAGGCCCTTGACACGCTGTTTCCACCGTTCAACGGGCGCGCGTGCGAGCTCTTCGTGGAAGGCCCGTAGGGTGCGGCGGTGTTCGCACGTTGGTTGTTTTATTTATGTAATATCGAACCGGGGAGCAGTCTGCTAGGTTGGTCCGGATGTTAGACCACCTAGCGCGCTAGATGCGCATCGTTTGTACCGAAAACTCTCTTCTTCTTAATTGCAATAATACATAAATCTTTTTCGTATTCGAGAAAAAAAAGAAAATAAGGCGCAAGTGACGGAGCAGCAGCAGCAGCATATGAAACTGCCAAGCCCAGCTACCCTTAAGCTACCGACACCTGCTGTTCCTCTGGTTCTAAAAGTAGCTCAGATCCAGTACTTTGGGCATCCACCTTACGCCGCTATGCCTGGAGTTCAGAATTACCCTGCCCAGCCAGGTTGTCCTATAGCTCAAGGAAGACCATTCGTACCGCAATTCATATCACCTCAGTATATGGGTCCGCCATTTAATCCCTTTGCCCTTCATCCTCCGTCCTATCCCAGATAGTGTAGAAGTCCTGGCGTTGTGAAACTACGGTGAAGCGTAGAAGTTATATGAAATAGCCCGGTTCGGTCTGTAAGTGCCTTTGTGTTCATTTGTTATACGTGTCAACAGTTCTTTTCACAACATGGTTGGTGTTCATTTGCTAATTCCAGGCCTGACATATGGAGGTAGCCTTGGGCGTTTATTCTGTTGCTGCAGTTTCTGCCTGCGCTGTTTCCTCTTGCGATTCTTGTTTTGTCTTCTCCTTTTCTGGTTCGATAATGCTACCATTAAGACGTCCGGAAGGCCGGACGCCTCGCTCCACTCGTGCCGCTCGCCTAAACAAAGAACCAAATCCCCACGGAAGCTTGTCTCCCCATTCCGCGCTCGTGCAACGCGGCTTCACGGCGTCATGCGGCCGTCCCAATCCGCTGCGCTCCTCCATCCCTTGCCGCCGCTGTCCGCCATCCCTTGCGGCCACTGGCGGAAACAGGGGGGCCAGCAGGGGCAGTGCCCCCCAACACCCCCCCAAAAAAACACTGTAGAAAAGTTTTAATACCCTTAAAAATTTTCAATTTATAGCACATAAAATCATCAATTCACCTATTTTTCATCACAAAATTATGATTTATCGTTATGAATACTAACTGCTTATGTAAAAACACTTGAGAAGTTCTTGAAACATACACTTATGTGTATATTTATGATACTTAGAGGTGTCATCATATTTGTTCGGTCCCCCTTAATTAAAATCGCTGGTTCCGCCTCTGCCCGCGGCGCCCCCATCCCCGTGGCACCTCCGTCTCCCGCGGATAGGAGGAATCCTCTGGGTCAGGTATGCTGCCAGCCGTCCCACCGACTGCAGCTGCCGCCGGACCCGGTCGCCGACGCCTTGCCCTCCGCCTCCAAGCTCCATGCGCGTGCTCGGCGAGTGCAGCGGCGCCTCCACCCCCACCACGTCGTCGTGCTCCGTCCTTCGCCGCGCCCATGCTAGGCGGCCAGGAGAGGGGGCATCGTTGGCTAGGCCCAGGCCAGGCGCAGGCACAACTAGCCATGCCACCATCCTCGGCTATCGGTGGGTCGGAACCGGCCGTCCCCCGCTCTGCGCTGCGTCTTACGGAAGAAGGGTGAAACACGCATGTTGCAAGCGTCTGTTTCAAGTGTTTCAAATGTTTTAGAGGTATGTTGCAAGTTTTTCATATGGATGTTGCAAAAGTAGATCGAAATGTTGCATATGTTGCAATGGTTATACACGTATGTTGCAAGCTCCGATTCTCAATGTTTCATCGTATGTTTTCACACATATGATGCAAGTGTTTTATATGGATGTGGAGTATGTTTACAATGATTTCAAGTGTTTTTGAGGTGTTTTTCAGACGCATGTTTGAAATGTTTCATTTGTTTTTAGTCCCATGTTGCGATTGTTGCACCTGAATGTTTCAAAACTAGATCGAGTGTTGCATCTCCCTCGCTGTCTTTCTGCTGTCTCTCCTCGGTATCAAGCGCAGGAAGGGGGAGGCAGTCCCCATTGGCGTGGGCAGGCCCCACATGCTTGCGGACCGGCGCAGCAAGCGAGACATGGGTGGGCAGGTGCGGGCGTCCGGACGTCCGGGCACTGGCCACGCCGTTTCTGATTTTGCCACATTTCTTCCGGCTCCTGCAGCTCTTGTTGAATTTGAATGTGCTGATGCTCCGTCCCCTGTGGCTTCTGCTGCTGGTGCTGTTTCTCTTTTGTTTTTTTGCTGCGGCTCATGTGGCTTTTGCTGCTGGTGGTGGTGGTGGTTTTCCACCTGTTGCATTTGTGGCCGCTGCAATACTCCTCTTGAAAATTGTGCTGCTGATGCGAACTGGCAATGGAGGCTGAAACACCTGCTAGGCTTGTGTATATGCTAAAAACCTGTATAGTACAAATATACATATGTACAAGCACAAGTTCCGGTTGGGAATTGGGCATTTTCGTGCCGCCGACACGTCTGTGGCTGAAAATATCATTCGCTGCTCAACAGGCCCGGCTCTAGGGGAAGGGCAGCCTGTGCGGCCGGGGGCCCACGAAGCTAAGGGCCCAAGAGCATATAGATAATTAGTAGATAAATTTCCTATTTCTACTCAGAAAAAAGATATAATTTCCTATTTGGCATAAGCCTTCCAAAGCATAATAAACATCAGGCCATGCCGTACCTTACCAATCCTATTCTACCGCACAGGCCGTGGATCGAGCGAGGAGATAGCATTTTGTTTTCCGCCGGTGCCGGAGCTTCCTCACGAACGCGCTATTCTCGTGAGGAGACGCTCACTCACCCGACGCTAGTCACCGACTCGCCGGCACACCGCATACCGGCGCCGCGGTGCCGCGACGGCGCGAGCTGCAACTACTTGCAAGGACGGCGAACAGCAGATGCGATCATAGTAAGCAACCCCAACACGCCAACCCATGACCGATTAGTATTTTTCAATTTCTATTTTTTTTACTTGGATCGCTGAGAGCTAGCGCTAGGGTCATCACCGTATTGAAGCCTATTTGTTTTCTTACTTCTTTAATTGTTTTGTGTATGTATTTTACTTGTATAGAGGTAGGGTTATAAAGTTCTAATTCAATCTATTTATTTAGATACTTTAGATGTTGCCTACGAAGCATTTGTCGGCCACTCAGAAAAGCAAAATATTGAGAAGAATGTTTTGGACCACATCGATCTCTATATTGTTCTTGAAGATTTTGCATCAAGAATGTAACAGAACCGCCCAATTTATATAAGTCCAAGTAAGATAATCACCCACCGAAACGAATAATCAAGCCTACTTGAGCTCACATAAACCCGGTACTCCGTGAAATCTTGAAGGATTTCAAACTTTTCCACGACAGCCAAGATCGTAGACATTTAGCGGTCACAGTTCACATGATACACCAGTTCGAAACATAATTTGATACATCGGAGTTCAAACATAAATAATTATTACAATACCAAGTCTTCAATTAAGTAGCGGAAGCAAATAGTTTTAAAACCACACACACGAACACTTAGTTCAGATACAGTGCCAGATAATGATCATAGTCCACAAAAGCAATATAGGTAAGATACTTAGAGAAGATCACGCCCATGATCCGACTGCTTCACCACACAGGGTAGAAACAGGTGCTGCAGTACCCATAGAACATCTGGTCATCTGCAACAAAAAGGGGAATAGAACCCTGAGTACGAGAATGTACTCAGCTAGACTTACCCGTCATAAATCAGAAATAAAGTGACACCAAGGATCATGCAAGGCTGATATAAAGTGGGCTAGCTGGACTCTTTTGCGGAAAAGCATAAGTACTATAAATAAACTGTTTCCATCTTTTAACAATAGCTTATAATTATAACCTGTTTACTACGTGAGCAGCTACGCTAAACAACATTTGATTCATTTCACAACAATAGTACCATGTCCAATTGTAGTCTTTCAACAATAATGCATCATGTCCAACTCCAATGTTCCATAACCATTACTACGATGACGTGGCTCAAGTCAAGTGCTCACTAACCAGGAGCGATGGTGATTCGAATCGATTTCTAACCAGCTGACGAATTTATTTCCCACACAAACCCTACTCACAGATCACGTAAGTTACAGGTAACCATGTCACTTTCCAGGTACAATCGCGGGATCGACAATAACCAACCATATCCGGGGGCCTCTCGACTGCCAGGATGTTCAGGCCATGCCTGCCCTTGGGCTCACTCTTCGTGCCCCCGTCGCACCCCCTTCAGCACCAATATCGTGCATTAGGTCGATCCCGGCCCGAAAAAGTGTTAAGCTTCGCGGTCGGAACGACTTATCCTTCTAGCTAAATGTGGGGCATACGTTCAACATGACAAGAGGGACGACAACAGTCGGTCCTTAATCGACACAGACGGAGGCACTATAGTCCAAAACCCTATAAGACTCCGTCTGGTCTCTAATTTTCATCAACACTTATTCCATGATAATCAACATATGGCTAACAGTGACAAGGTAACCACCTATAGCTCGCAGGTGACAGAAAATCACCTGACTTCTACCAGTCTAAGCAGGGCTAAGCATTTATTGCGCACCTAGACCTAGCAGGGCGACAAGGATAGTATAAATACTAAAAGTAGGCAAGGAATATACAATGCAACAACGGTTGCAAACAACGCCTATACTTAATGCATCAAAGACAAAAGACGCAATAATTAATTAATTTGCAAACCGTAGGAGAGATATGCTTCGGGGCTTGCCTCGCTCAAATGCGCTCGGGCGGTGGTCCGACCACTCAGGCAGCTCCTCGACGTCCTCCTCAGGTGCTTGCACCTCTGTGCGGCCACGTCCTGTTGCTCCTTCTCCTCTGGCTGCTCGAACCCCGCTACCGGAAGCTCCTCCTGCGAACCTATATGATGCATATGCGCGTAATAAGTATCATGAATGCAGGTAGCGGTGCATGTGCGATGACATGGTGCGGTGCATGGTTAAACATGTTTACTGTTAATGATTGAACACGTGCAAAATCTTCTCTAGTTGACTAGCAAATACACACATCATGACATGCATCCGATAATTAAACTGGCGACATGGCAACTGTACCAGCAGGTTGAACAGGTTTTAGAGCACATAAAAAGTAACATAAGATGATATATAACACATCTGTTTTAACTTAATTAAACATGTATTAACAAATGCATATAACAGTAGCATATAATTATATTTCATAGAAAATTCTGTAAAAATTACAGCAAGTAGCACATGTCAACTGGACCCTACCATAAAAATTTCAGCCCAAAACAATGCATATTACATTCTGTACAAAAATGACAAATAGAAGTCCAGAACTAGCATGAAAATATGTTGTACAGTGAAAAGTGTGAAACAACATATTTAACATTTTTCTTAGCTACTTCTTAGCACAAGAGCAGTTCACAAAATTTTCCAGCAATTTTCCATGCATAGATTATTTACTAAAAATGTTACAAGAATCAACCTCTAATGAAATAAATATACAACTTAAAATAATTCCATAACAGTGGCACTTCAAACTTTTATCACAGGATCTACCCAATAAATCAAGTTTCACATTTTTCTGATAATTATTTGATTTACCACTCATTTTCTAAGTTATTAGCAAAAACAATATTAATTAAAACAGTATATAAAAGTACCATAAAAATACCAGTAAAAACACTCAAACTGTAGATCTACTCATGCATGACACTAAAAAATTTGTTTCGTAATTTTTGGAACCCTAGAACTCTAGATCCACATTTTCTAAGCCTTTTTAGCATTTTCTGGAAAAGAAAATAATATTTTCTTTAAATCGAAATCCAAAACAGCCCTAATCCGCTACGGGTACCCCAGATCTGTGCACCAGGGGTGCCCCGTGTGGCTGCTAGTGGGCCACCCGGCTCCACCTGCCAGTGAGAGAGAGGCAGGGGAGGCGCGGGGAGCGGCGGAGCTCACCGCCGGTGGGTGCTCCGGCGACGAGGACGGCACCAGTGTGCTCGCCGTGTTGAGGCGAACACCACTGTGGTGGTGGATTGACCTCTGGCGAACCTGAGTGGTGGCGGTGACGTGCGCCGATGAGCCGTGGTGGCGCATCACGGCGGCGCGGTGGCTCCGGCCATCTCGGGGCAAGGAGAGCAGCGCCACCGCACTAGGGGCATGTGGCGAGGGTCGTGCGCACGCTATCAGGGGGAGGGAGAGGACGTAGCAGCGCGGACCACGGAGGCCACGGCGGCGGGTTCACCGGAGGCGAAGAAGACGACCAAAATCGGCGCTCACCGTGCAACTATGGGCGGCGAGGTGGAGCGTGAGGTTGTGGAGGGAGGTGGGACACGTAGTGCTCGCGGTAGTGGCTCGCGAACGGCGGCGAAGCGCGAGAACGCCGGCGGCGGAGCCGCGGTGCTGCGGTGGCGTGCGGCTGAGGCGGGCGCTGCTGCGGCGTGAGCGGGGGGTGGAGCGCGGTCGGGATGGTTCGAATGAACCTGGACGCCCTCCGACCAGGTAGATGAAGGCGGGGCGCGGTTGGACACCGCCCACGGTGGCCGATCGACGGCGACCACGTGGCGGATGACGCGGCGGACGGCGCGGCGCGGTCGGGAGCGCACGCGCGTGCGGGAACGGGCGGGTGCGCGCGGCGGGGCCGGGCCGGCTTCGCGGCTGGGCCAGGAAGTGGCGTGGGCGGCCCAGGTAAGCACCTCCTCTCTTTTTTTGAATTTTGTTTTCAAAACCAGTAGCCCAAAAACACCATTTTTGAACAAGTTATAAACTTTTTCATGAAAAACTCTACACATGAAAGTTGTAGAGAATTTTGAGAGGAACATTTTTCATGTACAAGCTTCTCCCAAATTCTAAATACTTTTTGGATTATAAAATTAAATCGAAATCATCCATTTTTGGAAATTGATTTTAAGAGTGGAATTTGTAAACTTTGTACATAGCACCCTAGGCCCAAAAATTAACCTAAGCATGAGCATAACACCTGCCAAGCCCTAACTACTCATTACCATGATCTAAGCACAAGAATTATAATTATAGCACTCACATGAAATGATAAAGCACATTAAAAATGCAACCCATGTTTCATGTATTTCTAGTGAATGTTTCACAACATGTTGAGCATGTAATTAGTCTAAGGACGATGCTCATGCTAATGCAATGACATGTTAATGCTTGCTTAACACCCAAGGTGTTACAAAGAAATACCTAAAGACGGTTTTTTACAAGGCAGTAAAGCATTATATTTTTATTATCAGAGGTAATCATAATAGTTATTGCTCTTTTAATTTTTTTTGTTGTACTATCATTATCTTTTACAAACTAAATGCTACAAATTAACTTTTATTATTCGTACTATATATATTAATCTTTATATTAAGAAATTAGATTAACAGGCCCTTATCACCTTGCTTGCCCAAAGGCCCTTAAAATTATAGAGCCGGCCCTGCTTCTCAATGAAAAGGGAACACATCCCTGATCCCTGGCTCCTACCTATGTGATTACAATTTGCATGCACTGAACGCACCAGAGTATGCCGGTTATTGTTGGACTTTTAGGATCATGTAGGTGTAGATCAGTGGGGTTCCTTTTGTGTTTGTCATAGATATCGTGTGTGTGGGGAGAGATAGAGATGGAGAATGAGAGTTGGGACTAGGCACATACCATCGGCGTTGATCACAGGTTCGTCGGTGAAGATCTGCGCTAGGGCAGCGATGGGCGGTGAAGAAGGGAAGCAGTGGCGAGGAGCTTCCCGCCGCTGGCAGTGCCGCCATCGGGATCGGATTAGGGTTGGGATGGTGGTGACAGTGAACCTCGTGCCTTGAGCCCGTGGCTCCCACCCCCCTCTTATATGGCACTGTGCGACGGGGGGCCACCAACCGCTAATGGGTTAAGCGCCCCCGATCAGGGCGCGAGTCAAGGCCCAATTAGATCGTTGGGCCTAATCGGTGGGAGATCAATTTCAACATTCTCCCCCTTGATCTCAACTTACTTTAACTTTAAACTTTGACTTTAATTCTTTTTACTTTTATTTGTTCCATCACAGATTAGTGTATAGAGCATGCTTCATCGTCACGGTCAATTGCCGATAGATTTAACAGCTATAATACATGCCTCTGTTCTGAAACAGATTCTTGAACTTTTGGGCCCTTTATTGTCCGGAAAGCATAGGCTATATCATAAACCCATGTCGACTGTGTGTTCTCTAAACACACTGGGTGGTAAGCCTTGGTAAGCGGATCCGCAAGCTTTTCTTGTAACTTATATATTCAATACCTTTAGTATGATTCCGGACTATCTCCTTTACAACGTATAACTTTAACATCAATGTGTTTGGCAGCACACTTGACCCGTTGTCTTAGGAGCAAACTACTTAAATGGTTATTGCTGTTGACAACCATTGTCAATTCCGGGTAAAGTTCTGTAACCATTTTGCCTGTCCCTCAGCCTCATATCATGCTATACTATAACTTTGCATCACTGATGATACTAAAACTGTTTCTTTGGAGCTTTTCCACAATAAAACTCCAACTGCGAGTGTTAGCTACTATGTGGGTTTCACTAAATATCTCGCCAAAATTTAACATTTATACCCACAACTACTTGAGAGTACTTGTTCTTTCTTTCTTTCTTAGCATGAGGCCGACATTCTTAACTCCATTCTAGTGATCTATATCTGGACTAGACTTTTGCCAAAACAACCCGGATACGTGAACTGTGTCAGGGTAAGGTCTTATCTTTATACTCATTAAGCTTCCAACAGCTGAAGCATATAGGACGTCCATCTATAACAATCTCACATTGCTTTTTGGAACACTAAAGTTCTCAAAACTATTACCCTTGACCATGAGAACAGGCGTAGGTTTATCCGCATAGATACATTATTTCTTTAGAAACTTTTCTTAGCATGCCTATGCAATAGTTCTAATACACATTTTCTTCTATCTCGGTGAGTTTCAATCCTTATAACGAGAGACATTTCACCGAGAACTTTCTTATTGAACCTTGAGGACAAGCGCTTCTTCTTCTCATGCAGTAGATTGACATCACTACTAACAAGTAAGATGTCATCCATATATACAGGATTAGGAAATGAATTTTCCATTCTATAACTTTATATAAATGCAATTGTCCTCTCATTCTCTTTAACCCAAAATTTCTAATTGACTCTTCAACTTTAAATACCACTGTCTAGAGATTTGCTCTAGTCCATAAGAGATTTCTACAGGTGGCATCCCTTGCGTTTTTTCTTTCCATGACAAAACCTCTAGGTTGTGCCACGTAATCATTTTCATACAAATCCCGTTTGGGAAATAACGTCTTTACTTTCATCTGATGTAACTCAGATCATAATGTGCCACTAGCACTCATTGTAATTTATTCATTCGGTTCGCGCAAAACTTTTGATTCAAGTCGCGCTCTACATCTTTACATATTACCTTTGGAGTCACATTTTGTCTTGTAGACCCATTATAGCCTACTGTTTTGGCTCCTTAGGAATTTATTCTGAATCCTAAAATATTATTAGTATCATCAATTTCATTTTATCTTTCTTTGCTTCTTGCTACTTGGACGAGTGAACGTCTCTCATGGCTTCTTCAAATGAGGTGGGATTACCTTCCATTTGAATTTCACTAACATAGACTTTATAGTCATCAGAAATATCTGATTTTATTATTCTTTGAGACTTTCTAGGGCCTTAGCTACTAGCATTTCTTGATCTTTATTGTCAAAAGACAATTGATTCTACAAGGTCCTGTGTAACAAGATTCTTGTTTATATTATTCATCCTCCTTGCGGAGTTAGGTCTCTTTGTACCATGCTCCCCCAGATTGTCCCATCTTTAAACTTTCTTATTTTGGGTTTAATCTGCTAAAACTCATATGGCGCGTTTAGCACCGTCTTAATAACTCTGAATGCGTCTAGTATGAATACTAACCGACTATGCTATCTTTATATTGGAACTGTAAAAGGTCCATGAATTTAGCTATTTCTTTACTTTAAGGGTATTATTATTATGACCGTCTTACTCCCCCGACAATCACATTCATCTTTTATAGATCACTCTTGCCTTCAATGCATAGTATGCATCGCATTATCTGAAGTATGGGGAAGTATCTTTCTTAATAATCTTTCTTAATTGATCTCATATTTCTCCCCTTCGAAATGTGTTATGAACTTTTCTACCACAATTTCGAAAACTATTTAGAACTCTTGTGAATGAGGAAACTTTGATTACTTACTTCACCCACATGATTACATCATGCAAATGAAATTATTTCTTAATTCGTATGGGAGTACTTTTCCTCGTTTCACTTCAAAAACTCAACAGAGTCTTTTATCATTAATACTTTCGTAAGTCACACTTGCATGTCATTCTTATCTCGAGGTTCGTCTGTAACTTTATGTTCTCCTTAAACTCATTGAGTGCTTAATTACTATGACACAATAGAAGAGCACTGTCAAGCACATGAGTCATCACAACTTTCTCCTGCCGTGCAGGATAAGTACTATGTCAAACTTCTCCCGTCATGCAGGATTAATTAATACAAGTACTATGCCATCTTCACCCCGCCATGCGGGTATTTTCTCAAACTTTTCCCGTCATGCGGGTACTATCATAATTTTTTTCCCGCCATGCGAGATAATTTTCTTGAAGGGACATAAATGTCAATATTGGCTCATATTCAATCATTAAATTTAAAAATAAATCCAAATACTCTTTAACACACATGCTTAATCCGACGTTGGTCAAATTAAACATGCATGTCACTTATTACATTTCAAATCATGATGATTAAGATAAAAAAAATTACTTATTGCAACTTTTACCATAAACTCTTAATGTTCTATTTCTTGGATCAATATCCTAGAATTCTTTTTTTAAATCATTCTTTAAAGAGACCGTAGTCCCTTATACAATGGCCTTCTTTCTGCAAAAATTTGCACTTTTCATCTTCTAAGTCACAAGTACCCAGCTCATTTCCTTTTCACCCTTCAAGAATAAAGGCATGAAGTTCTTTATCTGAAAAACATTAATCAATAATCATCAATAATGCTCATTAAATTTTTAAAACTTTATGTTCTATTCTATATCATCATTGGGCAGAAATAGAATAAAACAACCTTTTCTACATTAATTTCACATCACCGTTGGGCAGAAATGAAATTAACATATGGAAACTCAATTATCTTATAACCCTCTTCAAAATTAAATCCTCCAGTTGGTTCGAATTTAATTTTGAAGATCATCATCATCATTGCAGCGGAAACATGAAAATACATGATATTCTGCTCGCTCTGGAGCATCTCTTGTTTCTTATCTATTGTCTGAAAATTGATCACTTTGATGCAAAATTTATCAAAGATTTAAACTTTAAACATAAAACTCAGAATTATAATATTGTTATCATCAACGTTGGTCAGAAAATAACAACATCATAATTTTCTTTAAACTTAAACTCTTAAATAAACTTATAATATTGTTATCATCAACGTTGGTCAGAAAATAACAATATTATAATTTATCTTAACTATAAACTGACTATTCCTCCAATTTAAAATCCCCGTTGGTTCCAATTTTAATCGGAGGATCAACTTTTCATTATCATTTACTGAATAACTATAACTGCTCTTTAAATTAAATCCTCCCGTTGATTCGGATTTAATGAGAAGACAATCATCTTTAACTTTGCAGCTTTGCAATGGAAACATGTAAAAAGTAGTCTATCTTTCCAGAAGCATTTTTGAGTATATATCTGCTCTCTAAAAGTTTAAACCCGTTGGTGCAAAAGTTTTAGAGATAAAAACTATATTAAATATATATAGACAAAAAATGCTACTAGAAAAAGAAAACCTTAAACTTTTCTTGCTTTCATTTTGGCCCGAGAGCTCACTTGGCGGCCCAACAGCCCCACTCTTGCGCATGCGCTGCCACAGCCCAAAGGCAAAAGCCCGGCCCACAGCGCGCCCTTCGCGCTCAGCAGTGCGTGGCCCACTATGCTCCTGCTCGGGTAGCAGCGCGCGCGGCCCAGCCAACGAATACGGCCCATGCTGCTGCTCGCCACTCCCCGCGCCCAAGCCACAACCTAGGCCTAGGCCGGGATTTTGCCTTTGGGCCGCTAGACCCGCAGGCCTGCTCGCTGCCGGTTTATCAGACCCGTTCAGGTTGATCCGACGGCACAGCGTCGGTTTCGGAGGATCAAAACCCCTTGCTGCCGTCCCCCTCAACCCTAGCCACCATTCACTCCCTCCCGTCTCTCTACTCTCTCTGGTCGACAGCGCCCGAAAACGGATGCCACGGCCGCGGCCATGGTGGCCGACGGCGGGAGAGCGCCGCCGGGCAAGCCCAATCGGTTCCCCTCCTTGGCTCTTTCTTCCTTTCTCCTCCCCTCCCGTTTTCATCCTGAGCACCCACAGCACCTACTTGCCATGGCTGCCGGAAAAAAAAGAGGTGGCGGCGCCGCCGCCGGCCCCCTCGCCGATGCGCGCGCCCACCGAAGAGTGGACGCGCCGCCGTCGAGCGGGCTAGCCGCGGTGCCCTTTACCGAGCACGCGCGCCGCACGATGGAACGCCAGCGAGTTGCCGCGCCGCTCGGGTCGTTCTTCCCGCACTCCTGCGGTGCCAGCGGCGTGGAGGAAGGCCTAGGTAGGTCCCTTCCTTCTCTTCGACCTCTCCTTTCCCTTCTAGGGTTTCACTGTTAGGGTTAGGGTTTGACTGTCTCTGTCCGGATCGAGATCCGTTATATTCTTTCTTTTCTGTGATTGTTCTTTCTCGATCCGATTCAAAACGGATTGACATCTTTGATTGTTGTTCTTTTCTACCCCATAATCTAGATCTACAACCTAGAAACTTGCTTTGATACCATTGTTGGACTTTTAGGATCATGTAGGTGTAGATCAGTGGGGTTCCTTTTGTGTTTGTCATAGATATCGTGTGTGTGGGGAGAGATAGAGATGGAGAATGAGAGTTGGGACTAGGCACATACCATCGGCGTTGATCACAGGTTCGTCGGTGAAGATCTGCGCTAGGGCAGCGATGAGCGGTGAAGAAGGGAAGCAGTGGCGAGGAGCTTCCCGCCGCTGGCAGTGCCGCCATCGGGATCGGATTAGGGTTGGGATGGTGGTGACAGTGAACCTCGTGCCTTGAGCCCGTGGCTCCCACCCCTCTCTTATATGGCACTGTGCGACGGGGGCCCACCAACCGCTAATAGGTTAAGCGCCCCCGATCAGGGCGCGAGTCAAGGCCCAATTAGACCGTTGGGCGTAATCGGTGGGAGATCAATTCCAACAGTTATAACTTATAACTGTAATTTATCCACCTTGTTCACTTCCATTCCATCGGGTTGTCCTATGCCACTTTCTTCACTTCTGAAGTTTAACAAAAACCTCATTCAGGTTTCATATGTCAGACCCAGAGTTACTGTTCAACATATGCTACTACTATATTGGTTTAAATGATACCAGAATCAAATTTCTGAAGTAGATAAATTTCGGTATGTTCATGTCTGGTAACCTTTCTCGATAACGCATCATGAATATGATAAATAAATGCAACCGATAGCGCATCATGATCGATGAAAGCAACTTAAGTAAGAGCAGGTAAAAGTTGGTATTGGGACAGGTAAAACGCAAGCCTTCTCTATAACGTTCTAAGCTATCTATAAAAGCCGGGTTACCTCTGTCAAAAACAACCGCAGACCTTCTCATAGTATCGTATTTCATTAAACAAGCAAACTAAACACAAAACTTTGCAACCCCCACTGGGCCGTTTCTGGCACTCGACATGATAATCATCTACCGTGCCATCAACTCATATACAAGGGGCCAAATGTTTCACGCATCGTCGACACCGGTCATCAGTTCATTATCCTTGGCTCCATTCCCATCTTCATCATCTGCGTGTGCACCGTTGCTCTCACCGTCCTCGGCGGCGGCAGCTGCGTCCTCCATCTGATAATCCACCTTGAAATCATAGTTCGCATCCATGTCGTTCAGCACGCTGAACTTGTTCGCCTTGCGTCGTTTCTTCTCTGCTTTCCTCTTGTGAGGGTCGAGTATGCCCTCGGCGGTGTACAACTTGTCGTTCTGCATGCTAGCACTGGCTGCCTTGCTTCCTTGGCGATCATTCACGTCAGACATTTCTTCCTCCCGGCTTTCTTGGGTGGGTTCACTCGATTTCTTGCAATCCTGGTTAGTGCGAAACAAGAGTCAAATAACAAGGCCAAGCACAATGTTCCTAATACATTCATGTTTTGCTTGGAGCAAAGCATATTGGTATGAAATTCTTGCATATGAATTATTTAGTTCAAATAGAACCTACGGATGACTTATACAAAGTGTTTTCACCAGAGAGCAAGCACTACCCTTTTATCATGATGCCAGTTTCATTATGCTGTTTACAAGGATTATACACAGATGATCTTAAAAAAATTCATGTTGGTCAACAGATTTGAATGGAACCTCCCAACATAAGTTTATAGAGCTGAGTCCGAACCAGCGGCCAATGCGAAAACAATCTCACAAAAAACAATTACTTTTAATGGATGCAATGCATCTGGCCATCATAAGGAACAAAACATACGATGGCACCAAATCTACAGTGGTTACCATGTTAAATCCATTAATTCATGGGAAACCGCAAGCGTTAAGATTATTACCTCTAGCATCTCTTCATCAATCCCTGGTGGAGCATTAGGTGGAATCTCAATATGATGGAACTCCTCAATGGACTTCAAACCACCAATATAAGAAGACTCAGCTTTGTAAATTTCATCAATATTAAATTCTTTCCCATCTTCTAATATAATCACTGCATCTGAACCCTCCCCAGCATCTCTTTTAGGTGGCAGTGTAAAATATGGTATTTTACCTAAAAACAAGAGGATCATGTTACTATTGGCAAGAATTTACAAAGTTAATGATGAAAGTTTTAAGACATACCTTCATTCCAGTCATGAAGCACAATTCTCGCAGCAGCTTCAACATCCACTACACCACCCTTTTTCAATTTCCCCCGTATAGTTGCTACTTTCTGAAGGAAATCATCAACTGAACCGAAGCTTGGAACCTTGTACAGAGACTGCAACTTCTGATGTGGGCAAATACTTAAGATCTCCTTAACTAGAAACATAAAAAACAGAGAGAAGCATAGAACATGTCAAGTATTGCACTTCTGGTCACATTATATACTAGCTTATTGTCAAATGTATAGTATCTAAAGAATAAAACAATAAGAAGGCTATAACTAGAATAAAAAAAAAACTTCAACAGAGCTAACAGAAATGACACAGAAACATGCAAACTAGCTTACCAGGAGTGACTGGATCTTCCATTTTCTCAACTCTTTTGCAGTTTCGGAGGGCTACAGACACACCACTGTTGGAAGATTTGAGCATAACAACACCGGGACAATCCAACAACTTCACCTTCTTGTCTAATTGAACTTCTTGCATTGATCTAGTAACCCCTGGAGTGGAACCGACATTAACCACTCAGGACCTCTTTAAGCTGTTGATCAGACTGCGCAGATCGAGACACGGCCCCGCGTGGGCGCACATGCGCGGAAAAATAGGGCGGCATGGGCCCCCACGTGAAGCAAGCGCAGGCATAGGCATGCGGGCAGGCTCGCAGGCAGACGCAGCTGACACGAGCGTCCGCTAGCTAGCACCCAGATTGGACGTCCGGGCACTAGCAGTTCCCCTCTCTTTAAGGCGCCTAGTCACTCGTCAAGGGGAGAGAGAGAGAGTTAGAGGGTTTGTACATGCATATAGGGCATCTAGATTAGAAGACATACTCCTCACTTAAGTCAGATCCTACTCGTCCTGCGTATCATCGAAATTGCTTTCAGTTTAGTCTCATGGTTAAGTCACTTCTTAGAAACTAAAACTTTGCCAATTCGATATACTTTATGAGCTATAGTGAAGGAGAGAGAGGCTAGAACATCCTAAAGAGAAAGAGTTAACTTGTATTGTCACTCCTAAAGCATAGAGATCCACTTTTAGGGTTTTAGAAGTACGAAATTGAGCTAAGAAAATATTGTTAAAAGGACCATAGATGTAAGTCTACAACATGCTCTAATACTCATGGTAGGGTCCTACTAGCTGTGGCAGAATCTCTTAAATAATATGGCCCACATGTACTTGTTATCGTCTTAAAAGACCTCTAACCACCATACATGTGTACCACAGTACTTAAAAAGTCTGTCGGGTGTCTTCGGGAAACCCGAATCATCCACATTTTTACAACTCACACAGGATCAATAAAGGAGTAACCACAACATTACAGCATTTGTTACAAAACTTTACATCAGAGTGCGAAAGAATAACAATAGATTTACAAATCATAATTAAGTTAACTTTTTACAAACTTAACTTAAATGGCGGAAGTCGAGTAGAACTACAGAAGATAACTTGGGTAGATCACCTAAGTTAGGAGATGTAACCAGATCACGACGAGCCTACTAACATGACCTGATTAGCAGCACCAGTCAGCACCTGCAACAGGGGTTAACAAACCCTGAGTACTCAATTGTACTCCACGAGACTTATCCGACGAAAAGAAAAGACTCCAAGGATATGCTGGCTTTAAGGGAAGTAGTGGACCTAGAAAAGAGGAGTTTTGCAGAAAAGCTTTACTATGCGTGGATCCTTACTTTTAATATTTTAAACAAGTTTTAGTATCAATTTTAGTGAAGCTTATTTTAGATAGATTTGCACCTGTTCTATCTCAATTATTTGTATCAAGCATCACATTTCATATCCATCTCTTTTTCATCTCATTTCCATAATCACCATGTTCCATTGTTAACTATGATGTAGGTCAGGTGATCGAGTCTCCATAATCGAGGAGCAACGACGATTCGAACCGATTATACCCAGCTGTGGATCTATAACCACACGATATATGTAGGACTCTAAGCGACATATATCAACCTTCACTCGGATCCTCCAACACATGACCGGGTCCAGCGCCACCCGAGAGTACAGTACACCTCCAATCCAGCCATTGGCTACGAGGGTACACACTACTCTCGCCATCTCTCCACTCTCAGTGCGTGGTTAGTCGTTCACATGTTGGCATTACCGAGGTCTTAGGCTTACCGGAGCATGTGATCAGTTGCAAAGTCTCGAAACACAGGCGGGCCTACAACGGTACGGTCCTTAACTGACTCAGTCGGAGACACTATATGGGGACTCATTTCCAGATGCAAGTCCACCGACCGGTCTCAGCTTAATATTACCATATTCATATTCGTATGCTCTCATGACCCGTTATTAAGTCAGGAGAAGCAAAGGTAAACCTGTTTCTCGCGAACGATGAAACCACCATTCGACTTCTACCAAAGTCTAAGCATTACTAAGCATAAGAGGTCGACTTACATATATTAGTGGGATATCATCTGGATATAAGTGTAGATCAAGGTAATCATGCAGCAACGGTATCGACCAACTCCTACTAACTTAATGCACATTACACTAGACTTAAAGTGTAAAAAAGAATTTATGAAATAGAAGAGTAGTTGTATGTCCGGGGCTTGCCTTCGTTGTAGAGAAGTTAGTTTTCCTCAGAGAGTTCCAATAGACACCAGCACCTCTGGCGAATGACCCTACTCTGAGACTGGATCAACACACATCTTCTCATTCTCGTACACTATACGTATATAAATGATGCGAGGCTTTAATATGATGAAATGCATGACATGATGCATGATGATGAACAAAGCATTGCATACAAGAGACATTTAGAAAGGATAAACATTAGTTATCTACTTGAGTACAACTTTCCTTCGCGGTACAGTTACAATTCAACAGAACTATTAAACAACTTCAATTACATTAAGACGTTGTTAAGAAAACTACTTAACTTTACTTTTTACCCAAGAGATTGCATCTAATAAGCAAGTAAGTCTATCACAAGACCACTAATTACTTACACAAGAAATCATGAACCATTAATGATCTATATTAAACACATTAATTAGCATTAACAAATCATAGTTAACAAGTTAATCATGAGCTCAAGCAATTCAATAAGATACCATGGATCATCACATGTTAATGATCCAAGGTCAACAAGAAATCTCAAAGTCACACAAATTCTAAATTATCAAGTTTAAACACATGTTTAATTAATTAATTAATTAATTAATTAATTAATTAATTAATTAATTAATTAATTAAGATAGAAATTAAGAATAAAATAAATTTTATCCAATTAAGCCCAAAATTTTTATACAGATTAATCTTACCCTAAAACATTACCAAAATTAATTTCATGATTTTTGGACTTTTATTTCAATTACTAAAATTCATGGAAGTTGCATTTAATAATTAATTGAGCTAATTAATTAACATACAAAAATTAATCAAAATTGATATTTCATATTTTTATTAAATAATACACATCACAGGGAGGTTACAAAAAAAATTTCAATATTTTTGGAGCCCTAAATGTTTCACAACGAAATAAACAAAATTTCAACACTATTTAGCATCTTCTGAAATTCGAAAATGATCAAATCCATTTTATACCCGTGCACAGCCAGCCACTGCAGCTGACAGGCGGGTCCCCCGGTCAGCACACAGTGCTCCCGCACTGACCCCGACGCTCGCCGGCTTTGACCGGCGAGAGCTCGTCGGCGGTGAGGTCCTCGGCGGTGTGGCTTGCAACTACGGACTCAGCACGACACCACACACTCACTGGTGAGGACGGACGAGTGAGCTACACAAAGCAGCGAGCGCGGCGGCGGCCATGGCGGCTCGGCACATCTCCGGCGAGACGGGGACGTCGAACGGGCGCTTCTCCGACCATGGCATGGGCATCCACAGCTTCCTCGCACCCAGGCAAACACTCTAGGCTAACCAATCGAAACGTTTACGTCCCCTAGCGAGCACGGCCACGCGCGCGGCGGCACGACGGAGCAGAGTTCACCGGCGGCACGTGGCCCAGCGAACCTAGCGCGATAGCGGTCAAATGGAGGGCACAGGAGGAAGCAGCATCTCACCGCGGTTGCGAGGCGCTCGTTCGTTGAGACTGGCAGCTCACGGAAAGTTCTCGTCCACGACGGCGGCGATGGTGACCGCGTGAACCGGCGGCGGCGGCAGGAGAAAGAAAAAGAAAAACGATGACCGACTCAGGGCTTTATAAGCGAGGAAGAAGCGTCGAGGTGCTCCAGCAGGTGCTCGTCGTTGCCACAGCGACACGAGAGGTGGCGTAGACGTGCCTGGAAACGGCAGGAAGACCAGCCAGCGACGGTGAGCAGAGGAGAGGAGAAAGCCGAGACGACTCTGCACTGTAGCAGTAATACCACCTCATTCTTCATTTTTTTCTTTTTCAAAATTACTCATAACTTCATATGGAAACTTCAAAAACTTGAAACATGAAAGTTATTCAAAATAAAAAGAGCTACAACTTTGCTTTTTGACCAAACTCAGATTTTGAATAGTTTTTGAAATTTGAAATCAAATTCAAATGGGAGCACTTTTAGAGTTTTAGAAAATTCAAAATTACTTTAAATTTTTGAACAAAACTTGAAAATCTGTAAAAATAGAAAATGTGCAACTTTTGAATATCTACAACTTTCATAATTGGGTCATCACCCAATTATGCCTACTTTTTGAAATTGAGTTTGAAATTTAAATTTTGGATTGGCATCTTTTCAATTTATTCAAAATTTTGCATTGAAACTTTGAAAACTCAAAACACCAAAGTTTTACCTCTCAACAAGATCTATGACTTTTCTTTTGGACTCACCTCAAAAATTTTCTTAGATTTTGAGTTATTCAAAAATGGGCAAAACTATACATGGGAATTTAGTTTTTTTAATCCTTTAGTTATTTTGTTATTTCATTAATTTGGTAATTAATTAGAGACTAAACATGGTTCCCTTAACATAATTATTAGCACAAATAAAAATTTTACTCATCACACCAAAACATGGAGCAAGAATTAGAAAAGTTTTATTTACAAAAGTTGATTTATTAATTCAACAAAAATTGTATTTATTAATACTATCTCATGAAACAATAAACTTGACATATGCAACATGAGCATGCTATACTTGAAACATAAAATACATTTATGCCATGACACTAGATTATTATGCATGTTAATGATCATAATTAAGATTTTAATTATTCATTAACATCTAGGATGTTACACTTGCCGGAAGGAGGTACCCGTTGTCATAATAATTTGCACAAAATAACCGACTGTCATCCTAAGTCACCTAAAACAAATTTCAATCAGTTTCCCTAAAATTTTAATACATGAACACAAGGTTTTGATTCTAATGTCCAGGTTTGGACATGAGGTTAACATGTAGGCATGGTACTTCTGTTATTATTGGATAGTTATGGATGGATTTGGACTTTAAAGCAATCGGATTGAATTGGATTGGATGTTAGTCATTTGGAATTGGGTTTCAATTAGATGTTAGATTTGTTTTCCTCTGAATTTCAATCGAACTTCTTCGTTTAAATTTGGATTGTAATCCATTACCACCTCTCTGTTTGCAGCCTCCCGTGGTTGCCGGGTGACAAGGTGAGCCGTGAGCGTTCACATTGCGCTGCTGCGAGCCTGCAGTGTGATGTGCTTGGCATGATGGAAAGCGGAAGACTGCAGAGTCAATGATTATTCATGCCAAAACGAGTTAATCACTAGGAGACGGACGATCACAGTCACAGGACTGCATGCTGGTACTGTCCGCCTTCAGTGGTGCCAGCTGCGCGTTTTATTTTGGCACGAACGATTTGTTTCTTTGTGATAACGCTGCAAGAGAAGGCTTGACTTAGACGATGATGATCAACGATGAACCAACGAACGTGTCGGCGCTTTCATCATGTTCGGAGTGTCGGAGTACCCTTTTATACACCAGCAAACTATACTGGTAAATACTACACTTACTGTATGCTCATGTCGGACGCATTTGATTTTGTACGATCTTGAACGCATACCTTTATTATATAAACTAATTCTTTGTAGAACATGTTATCAAAATCCTTCAATTTGTGTGATTCTGTAAGTATTTTTTTTAAATACAGTTCTACACTTATAACTAACATACGTTATTTAAAATAAACAATTTGAAAGCACTTATGTTTCATTTTAGTGACCGGACGTTGTACTGTCGGTAACGGTGATAGTACATACTCCCTTTGTCCTGTAAGTATAATGTATTCCAAATATTCTAAGACAATTTAAGGGAATATCTAAATGACACATGTATTTATAGATTAAACCTAATTAAAGGTTTTCTCCTTAATTATGGTTTCATTTTAATAAACCCTACCAAATATGAGCATGAGTACCACATAGAGTGTCTTATAGTTTAGATCCTCCATCATTAAATATATGGTATCGAAGCATTCAAATCTTTTCCCAAAGTATAAGTATCAATTTTTACCATATACACAGGCAGTAAAAATCTATGCACCTGCAAGTCTACTGCATCTCTATCGAATTTTATCTAATTCCCTCCTTATCATTAATGTGGATCACCATGCTCAAAGTATGATAAACATAAAATCTCGCGCAGCTAAAGAAGGGTATATACCTCATAATTTGTTCTATAATTTTAAAATACCTTATAATTTAGAATAGATAGAGTATATATATTATATGCGTTGAGGACAAATCAACACCCTCCCCATACGTAGCCGACCATTTTATTTGTGACCGCCAATTGGACAAGTTCTTTCTAAACCAAGTTCATGCAATCGAGCATTGTCTTCCTGCCAATATATGCTCAAACTTGCCACTTGCGTAAATCGAGCACTCAGGTATTGTTTTATACTCCAATTCTTTTACAGCAAATTGAATATATAGCCATATATTTAACTTAAGGTTTTGTACGTACATGTACATTCTTCACCGTTAGAACCTAAATTGATGAGGAAAAACGAACAAATCAAACGATATCTGCACCAGATGGACAGTAGTCGGCCGTGCTTGGAAAGATCCGGAATGCAAATTTATGTCAGGATTTTCGCCTTTATAATTTCAACTAGGTTTGTTTTCGCATTGACTAGCTAGCTAGTCCTACCTTTCTTTGTTTATTATTTTCTGCTTGTGCTTAGCGAGAGGCCTCGTGACGATCGACATTGCCGGCGGCTTTTCACGTCGCCCGCACGCGGTGATGACTCGGACATGCATCAAGTGGCCATAATTTTAGTCTAAACCCGACTATCGATAATGTAGAAGGAATTGAATTGAATTGGGAAGAGCTGGAATCGAGTTTCTTACGTACCTCAAATACTTTGTTTTTATAAGAATTTTGTAAATCCGACTTTTTATAGAGTCAGTCAATCACTCTCAAACTTAACCAATATATACACAAAAATTACTAATAACGATGCCTAACAAGTATTTATAATTCTTTTTGCAATGAGGGAGCAGCATCCAGCCAGCGGTTGTTAATTAGCCAAAAGTTACAATGTCATGGCACTTTACCCCCTCCACTCACAAATTAAATATTATGTGTGGCGCTTTAGACCTTTTTCCACTATATATATCTCCAATTAAACCTTAAGTGATTGATGGAGGCTCTCATCCCGTGCACCAAAACATTAAGTTCATGCTACGTCATAAAATATCAATTTCTTAGAAGTAGAGGATAACCGGTCTTATGTGACAGTAAAGACATACAAGATGTGACCGTAGCCATTGTCTTGACGGTTCTTTCCATAAAAAAATACCTAGATAGATAGATTAGAGCGACCGGGCATGACGATGCCACTCAGCACTTTCTGTAGTTCATTTAAGTTCCGTTTAGGAAGAGTCTATTTAGATCCCCTCAAATTTTAGAGCTAAAGTCTCCACATAGATGGTCTAAAATTAGTTCTAAACTTTAGCCCACCTCACAATAGAGTTTTAATCTCAAAATTGAGTTAAATTGCTCTAAAACTTTTAGAGCTCTAAAGTTTAAATGAGGGGATCCAAATAGGCTATAAGATTTCTCCGCCTAAAACGAATCTTAAAGTTAACTTCCAAGTAATTAATCTCGTACACTATATGTGGTAAGGAATTGTTTATAATTTCTCACTTTTAAAATGAACCGGAAGTTACTACGTACTGAGGTAAAAAAAAACTACTTCATCAGCTTCAACTTCTTCGGATACAGTGCCAAGGAGCCGAAGTGACGAGAACCCTCGCAAACAGATACGATGACGAGGGGATCATGTTCACAGTAATGAAAAGTGGCTGGCGACTGGGAAAGGGAAACACCAGAACCACGACAGACACGTCAGTGAGAGAGGGACGCACATCTTGTGTTTCCAACCAAAGTTGTTTTGGCATGCCTCACAAGTTGTTCTGGTGTTATCATATGTCATGACATTATGACAAGGACAGCAATGTGTGAAAGCCAAGAAAATGCTCCAGCATTATAGTATGATGAGTCGCCTTGGTCGGTGAAAGGATCGGATCGTAGTCGCCACTGCGCGTTTATTTGTATGCTATTTATCTATGGATTTATTTATTTATTTACTTATTTCCCGACACTAAAGTAGTTACAAGCGAAGACTTTGACTTGACGCCGATCAAGATCAACGACAGCGAGCGTTGCGATGCCTTCACGGACCAGAAGCAACTAATAGTAAGCACTTATTACTTGGTGACCGCCACCACACATTGAGTGCTTGGGGTGTCACGGCTATTATATATACTAGGAAACGTACCCGTGCGTTGCAGCAAGAGATGCAACTTATTGTGTAATTTATCTAGATGATTTGTAGATTAAAAATTTATCCAACAAACATTTGATGCTGTAACTCTTATATATGATCGAGCATCGGATTTTGAAAAATATTTGAGATTGCATCGTAGATTTAAATTTGTCTTTACATCGAACTCTATGCCTTGCCTGTGTTTAGCTTTTCGGTTCCTTTTTTGTTGCGTATTTTCTTTTCCTGTTTCTATTTTGTTGTGTTCAGTCTAAGTTCTTGTCCATTTTGACTTCTAAGACATTTGTTCAATAAAAACTTCATCATGCGTATGATTCATCTTGAATCAGACTCTATACTATTGCTAGATGTGCACTGTTGTAACTCGTATGTACATTGGAGACTTGGATATTTATCAAATAATTACATTAGGTGTTCCAATTCATTTATACTCTACAGATTGTATCATCCATTTCGATTATTTTGGAATCAGACTTCACACCATGTATGACACGATGCTCTAACTCATATAGAAAATATTTCTCTATTTTATATAGGGAAAGATCAACGGTTCAAACATCCGTGATGGTTGAATTTACTCCTTTTATTTTTGATATTTATAGGAGAAAAAAACAATCGCTTAGATGAACAGGTGACGTGTGAACGCCCCGTAAAATACTCTCACGGATGCTCGACATCACAAGCTTGCAAGGATTAAAAAAAATAGAACACGTTAGGACAACAAAGAAAAAAAGTAAGGTGGATAAAAAAGATGACATAACCATAATACTTTTTTCCTTTTCTATTTTTCTGATTATATTGTTCGGCCTTCCACCATAAAAAAAAACGTCGGCTCTGGTCTATTACGGAAGTTTCCAACATTTTCTGGGAGAAAGAAAGTTCCCAGCATTAAAAAAAGAAACCGGTCTCTATACTGTACCATATATATCCCGTCAAAGGAAAATAAATGCACAACATTGTTGTCAGATCTGAGAAATCTATTTAGATTAGGATTCGTACTCCATATCCGTCTAGACACGATCTATTCTAACTCGTACGTAAATAAAGAAAGCGGTGCAAAATTAAGAACATAACTCTTATCATTTTCTATTTATTATTAAGAGTTCTATTTAGAGTACTCAGAATCTGAGGAATCTATTTAGATTAGGATTCATATTCCATATTGGTTTAGACGCGAGCTATTCTAACTCGTATAAGCACGGGTTATATATATAAGTCCAGGCAAAATAAACTCTTCATTGTTCGGTAGTTAGAGAAAGATAGATAAAAAATGGATGGACGAAAAAAAGAGTCTGAAATTTTACATCTTTATATACTAGATCCTAGTGTGTTTAGCCAAAAACAAAGGCTTTGTTCGCTTGTCTTATAAGCCGTACTTTTTCAGCCAACAAATAGTATTTTTCTCTCGCAACGAAACAACGAACGGTACTTTTAGTCTTGACTTTTCAGCCAAGCGAACAGAGCCAAACATTAAGCTAGGTTTCAAAATTCGATACACGAAATGCCAAAAATGTTTCTAGATACCTGCATCTATCAGACACTACTTAAGATACATGATTTTATTTCCTCGTAGAGGAGACAAGAAAACAGACTATCTACGGATCACTTGGGAAGAAATGACAAAGACGGAGATATATATGATGAAGCCAATCCATGTGATCAACGGATGCACTTGTTTCCTGATTTCAGCTTTGTACGGTATTCATATATAGCGTGTGGTTTGTATGCATGACAAAGCTTCTATATATATGATAAAATAAAATCAGCATTTTTATGGAACTAGTTCACATCTTGCTTATGCATTCTCTCCAAGAGTATAAAATATAATCAACCTGAGCTGAAATTTAAATTGCCACAAATCCATTAGGAACTATACTGTTACATACATGAATGAAAAGAAATAGTCCACGAATTAAATTGTGAACATCTAAAATAGGGTTCCCTTCCCAGTGATTGGGCACATTAGATGAGCCACTTAAATTTCCAATTATGTACTAAATTTAATTTAAAGGGAGATGATATCCTCTGGATATATGTTTTTCTTGTCTTCTCTATCTTCTATTGATGAACGTCACAAATTAGATTGGATGCAACGGTTTGTCATCCTTCTTTCTTACTGCCCCATAGGACTGACTCATCAAATTGTGCCATCTCCCCCTCCCTCCTCCGTGCTTATTGGTGGTTCTCTAGTACCAATAGTGTGCTGGCCCACCACCTCGCTGTGTCCCACCTTAAACCTATCTCGTTTGCCATACCATTCTCATTCTCGATGGCTCCTAAAGCTCGTTCTACTCTTGGTTCTATATATAAAAGTGGTTTCTTTTTAGAGAAGTGAATAGTCTATGACTAAAAGTGAATAGTTTATGGGCAAGGCGATGAGCAAAAGAAAAGAAAAAATATCCCACCAAGTGGAGTGTGCTATGCCAATCAAAAGATCAAGGAGGTCTCGACATACATGATTAATTTGGGTATCAAGAACACATATTTACTTAGCAATGGTTGTTTAAGCTTCTTACGTCAGATGGCATTTGGCAGCAAATACTCTAAAATAAATATTTAGAGTCCAAACCGTTATCACAAGTAGAATGGAAAGCTAAGAGACTCGCATTTTTGCTAGTCCGGACTTATGAAGGGTAAGCGGGATTTCCTACTGCCTTCACAGTTAAGGATGGGTCACAAATTCGTTTTTAGGAGGATAAGTGGCTAGGTGGCACACCACTGCAAGAACAATATCCTTGTCTCTACAACATAGTTAGACCCAAACAGATTACCCTTTCTGTGGCTCTTAGCACCTCTCCACCTAATCATTCATGGCGTAGAGCACCACTTCACATAATTAGCATAGAATCAGTTCTCAACAAAAAAAAAGTAGTTTGACAGAGCTCATCTTGTCTCGATCAAAAGCTCTATGCACAAATCAATATGTACGTGGGATGAATTAGGGGAATCTACTTTTTAGTTCCCATTCACCTCGTGGTCTGTTTTAAAGACCACTTCACATGATTAGCATAGAATCAGTTCTGAGCACACAAAAAAAACAAAGGTTTGACTGAGCTCATCTTATCTCAATCAAAAAGCTCTCCCAGACATGTTTCATGGTTACTGCTCCCTCCATTCAAAATTATAAGACGTTTTATCTTTTCTATATACATTGCTTTAATCGAGACAGAGTGTACATCTAAATTTATAGCAATAGCTATACATATATCTAGAAAAATGTCTTATAATTTAAAATTGATGAAGTATATAAAGTAATTGTGATTCCACGTAGATAGAATTTTAGTTGACTCAGAGGACGCGGAAATTAATAAACTAGCCAGAGCTCCCACGCTTCGAGCGGGTAGATACTTGAGTAATAGCAGTGTATGTATTCATTCTGTTATGTTTTAGGGAAACTAACCAGAGATTACATTCGTGGCTTTTACATGTATTTTACTTAACTGAGACCTTACAGTGTGTGTAAACAGGTAGAGCTGCAGTCAGCATGTAGGTCTATATGAAGTAATAGGGTAAAATACAATTAATCTGGTATGAATAACGTGAATGATTCTGCAGCAAGGCACCCTGGTCCATGTCGATTGTGCCGATGATGATCAAATTGTCGCCGCAGACGCCCTGGTTTGGGGCCAAGTAGAACTGCCCAACAATGTTTTCATGTCGTCTAGTTGAACCTGGTCGACCTGGGACCGACCAGAACGATTAATCATGATTAATCGTGATTAATCGGACAACTTGTACAGGTCGACAGTACCCCTGATCAGTTACTTGGGACTGACCAGGACGATCAATCGCGATTAATCGGACGACTTGAAAACAATGCTGCCCAAAGGCATTTAGCTATCAATGAATTAGAGTTCAGTAAGAATAACAGCTAAAAGTGTACCTCGATACATTAAAGACGGAAATATATACCTATTGTATCTCCAAAGCAAAAATTATGAAGTCGGGCTCCAAAAGGCAAACTCCGCTTTTTAGATGGCATGGGCCAAATACAGGAGTCCAAGAGATGGTACTGAGTAGCCTGGTTGTATTGGTTCACCAATTCTTTGGATCCCTGGGTAAGATTAGTTGCCTCCTTGTGTTGGATGAAGAGAAAAGAACCTGCTCATTATTGAAGTGAACGGGAGTCACTGCTGAAAATATATGTAGCATAGTATTATGTAAAATAATTAGCAAGCATAGTATTATGTAAAATAATTATCCTCTGCTAGCATAACCTGACAAACACGACACCCTGAAAATTAATTATTAGCATGGAAAACTTAAGTTATGATGTGAACAGTTATGTGAAAGCAAGAGGTTACTTAGCATAAATTTAACATGAAAGCAGGGCCTGACACAGATTTCGCAAGTAACTAACCCTTTAGAGTAATATAAAATGACCATATCAGGTAACCCTTTTTTTAATTTGCACTATTAGAATCCAAATCCATTTATGTTTAAAATGCTGAAGTATATTCTGCAGTTACTGCACTGGGAATTCTACAAAGGCAGTGGAGGAATCAAATAATATGGTGACATGTTACATGGAAGCTGTAACACCCTAAAATTTGCTCTTTTCAAAATAGATGAAAAGTAATTTAATTTTGTATTCTAGTGCTCATGAAAACATAGAAAAATAATATTTTTCACTAAAATAAAATTTATCATAGGGTTTAGCAACATTGAATGTATACATGCCGGTGCATATGATTTGATGTGATGTTTGCTTATTGTTCTTTTGTGTGTTGAGAGTGAATAAAATCTTTAAAATGCATTTAGTAGGACGATCTTCCTTCTCTAGCAAGCCTTTATCGTTTTCTGCAATCAAATTCCTTGTTTCTCATCTGTCAATCAACCTCTACAAACTTCTCGGGAATTTTTCCGACTTTTTCTGTAGCTTGTTTCTACTTATCTGTGAGCATAATCTAATTTTTAGATGCTCCAAAATATCTTTTCATGAGCTCCAAATACTTTATTTGGGTTCCTTATGTTTCATAATGTCTCTGAGAATTTTCCCTGAATTTTCGGAGCTTTCGGAGTATTTTTCGCGGCTTAAATAATAATTCTGGACTTTTCTAAAATTATTTTATCCATGAAATGAATTAATTCCGAAAATAAATAAATGTCTCATTTTCCCCAACGCTCAAAGCCCATGTGCAATAATCCTAATAATAAATCTCAAAGGCCCATACATTTATTTACTAATGGGCTTTAATAATTAATTAGGCCTATTAGTAAAGATGGAGGGTGCAACATCAATTAGTACCGTATCGCTAGTTGACGTGGGGTAGGGAGTTTTTCTCCCTATATATACGTACCTACCCCTTAGGTAAAAGCACACCAAAACTACCGTGGAGGAGCCCCTAGTTTGGGAAATCTCTGGTGTACTAAATTAGATATTTTTTTCTCCTTCTCGTGTCGCCTCTAGGCCGAGGCTCTTCAGATGGATGGAGGTCGAAGATGAAGTATTTGCGGTTCTGCCACTGGTTCGTAATATCTTTGTTGTTTCTTCGTTTTAATTCCGTTTTACTCCCTTTTAATTGCGTTAGATTCGTATTTGCGAGCTCTACATGTTGGTACTACTGTTAAGTAGGTTTTCAACTTTTTAATTCGTGATTAGATTTAATCCATTATTTTAATAGAGGAAATCTTGTTTATTTCATATCTTCTACGTTTCAACTCCGTTTCGAGCCATTCAAATTGCGTTAGATTCATAGCAACGAGATCTACGTATTTATAACCGTGTTTATCATGTCACTAATATTGGAATTTCATGGTTTGAATCATATCTTAAATAACAATTATGCAACTGGGTTTTGTAAATAAAAATATGATTTGTTTTACTTTAGTTTTATAATTCGAATCTAAATTTGACTTAAATTATAATCTCTATAAAATATCTTATATATGTTTTTATACCATTAAGATACATGAAGCTAATAGTTTTATGGGTAAATCTATCGATAGTTGTATCTTTTCAACCGTAGCTCCGATTAGCGTGCTTTTCGCGACTTTGTGTTCGTAGCGATGCGTAGAATCGTGTTTCAAACTCGTTTACTTATTTTTGTATGATTGGTGTACTATTCTAATATAGATCTATTGTTTGCTTCGTGTATGATTGTATGGATGCTTGTGTGGTGCTATATGGTTCAGTCAATCGGTGAGGTTTACGTGGTGATTAAGAAGCTATTCTCTGAAGACTAGAAGCTGAGAATTGAAAGCAGAAGATTGAAAGTTGAATACTAAAGGCTTTCGAGCGTATTGATTTGGGGGAAAAGTAAGTTAAGGCAAGTATAGCATGGGATCATCCTTGTTTCCTATTCACCTTTAATATACTTAATTCATGTGCATGTGTATACCTTGTTACCCCTAAGGATATCATAGCTTTTGTATCTTATACCTTGACACCGGTGGAACATTGCATTGGATAGTATTTATGCTAGTGCTTAGGGCTGGATATCGAGCCAACCGTAATTTTTTTCGAGCTTTTTTAGAAATTGGTATAATCTTATTCATCATTATTTTCTGTATTGTTTAAGACCAACTTCACGACGAACCTAACGAGCCGAGCCTAACGAGCCGAGCCGAAGTTGAAAGTCGTTCCAAATCAAGTCATTTTTATTTTAAAAGATAAATGAGTCCAATCGGAGCACTTTTGTACCGAGCCACCGAGCCAGCTTAACGAGCCTTTTGTCCAGCCCTACTAGTGCTCAAGATAAATAACCATGATCTGTAACTTGACTAATGGTATATGCAATAAATGTTTAAAAGATGTTTTATAGCAACATGACTCAAGGGGGCTAGAGCATTGGGCTGTTTTTATGGTGCTCTAGTTTCTCTCCTTAAGGATTTATCTGTAAGTGAACATCCGGGACTTACAGTACAACTGTGAGGGCTACATGGCTCTGACTTTAGTCATATAGAAGGACCTTTTCTAGCTTGTTAGAGGTTACCCTTGTGGCGTAAATGAGGGAAAAGCAGACTGTGGATCCCTGCGTGGTTGTATCACACAGACTGACTGATGAAACATAGCGACCCTAACTTGTTAGACGAACCTTTGAAAGACTTTATAGTGAACCCTACCAACCTTCCTTGGAAGTGGGTCAAGAGATTAGCTACCTCGGACGAAAGGGTAAATCACGACTCACAGTGAAAGTGTACAACCTCTGCAGAGTGTAAAACTGGTATATCAGCCGTGTTCACGGTCACGAGTGGCCTTGGACCCTTACAAAATAAATGATGAACACTGATGATAATGATAATACTGATGATATTGATGCTCACTAATGATTATTGTTTCTTGCTATATATTATTCTCGTTTACATGATCATGAGGTTATTTGGGCTTATGGTAAACTTGTTGCTACTCAATTGCTAAAAGATGACTCAATAAAAGCTATCGTATTAAACCTGTGTCAAACCTTTTGAGCCTCATGAACCCTATGATATATTTGCTGAGTTCGACATGGACTCACTCTTGCTATTTCCCACACCTCAGGAGAAGTTTAGACTTGTGATCAACCAGTCAGTTTGATCCTGGAGTGAAGTCTACACCCGGTGTTTGGAGTTGTCTTTCCGCTGTGTTGCTCTGTAAGGTATATTTTATACTATTGAGTTATGTTTATTAAGCATTTGTCTCTTGATATTACACTTATCTGCGCTATATGTGAGATTTGACTTCTTTATTTCACATATAGTGTATGTCTGGTTTTGTCCTTAAAACCAGGTGTGACAGAAGCCCAGATGTTGGTGTAAACACAATAATAAGAAAATTGATAGGGATTATATGGTTCTAATGAACCCGGATTAGATGGCCTTTTCCATTTCATCTTTACGGTGAAATGACAGCATGTTCAGTATATAACGTAGACCTCAAGCTGTGTACGAACCTGCAGTGTTTATACTATCTATCCAAACATCAGTTCATTCGAAGTTATTATCAGCAATGGTGATCTTTATTTGATATCAAAGAATGATTGCGGCTTTCAATACATAACTGTCAAACGGAGCTTAAAAGATTGCTCCAGACTAAATTCCAAGTCAGGATTTAGACTCTAATCTGAACTGCAGTGTTTGTCCATAATCATCTGCCTGAGGCTGCAGATGCAGTAAGAAACGCTAAAGAGATAGCATCTAAATTTCAATACGTGTTACATCCTTTGTTGTGGGCAAACAAATCCAAATCCTTCTACAAATATTATAAGAAACGATACATTTATACAATAAAAAGGAAGGGAAGAAAAGCGAACACAATACCTTGAATTGTTAAGGTTGTAGCCAACACAAAACCCTGAGCACAATACATGAAATGCATAGGAAATGTAGGAACTAAACAGAGGCGACACAAAGAAGATACAACAACAACATAGCCTTTTGTCCCAAGCAAGTTAGGGTAGGCTAGAGATAAAATCCAAAAGAGACGAGAAACAGGGAGACACATAAAGGGACATAAAGGGCACAAGACAGAAAGAGGTCACGGTTCAAGCACGTTGATTGCCAGTCTCCAAGCGCTCCCGTGCATAACTAAATCCTTGGAGATATTCTACTCCTTAAGGTCTATTTTAACGGACTCATCCCAAGTCAGTTTAGATCAACCTCTACCACTCTTTACATTATCGGCCCGCTTTAGTACCCCACTACGCACCGGCGCCTCAGGAGGCCTCCGTTAGACATGTCCAAACTATTTCAACCGATGTTGAATTAATTTCTCCTCAATTGGTGTCACCATAACCCTATCCCGAATATCGTCGTTCTGGACTCTATCCCTCCTTGTGTGCCCACAACACCAACGCAACATATGCATCTCTGCTACACTCAATTGTTGGACATGTCGCCTTTTTGTAGGCCAACACTCAGCACCGTATAACATCGCCGGACGAATCGTCGTTCTATAGAACTTACCTTTTAGCTTCTGAGGCACCCTTTTGTCACAGAGGACGCTAGAAGCTTAATGTCATTTCAACCAGCTGGCTGAAATTTTATGTCTAACATCTTCATCAATGTCGTCATCCTTTTGTAGCATCGATCCTAAATACCGAAAAGTATCCTTCTTGGCCACCACTTGCCCATCGAGGCTAACGTCTCCCTCCTCATGCCTAGTCGCGCTGAAATCGCACCTCATGTATTCAGCCTTGGTCCTACTAAGTCTGAACCCTTTCGACTCTAACGTGTACCTTCATAGTTCTAACTTTCTATTAACATCTGTCCTACTATCGTCAACTAACACCATATCATCAGCAAAGAGCATACACCAAGGGATATCACCTTGTATGTCCCTTGTAACATCATTCATCACCAAAGCAAATAAATAAGGGCTCAAAGCTGACCCCTGATGCAGTCCTATTTTAATTGAAAAATCATTGGTGTCACCATCACATGTTCGGATAAACGTCACCACATTCCTATACATATCCTTGATGAGGGTAACGTACTTAGTTGGGACTTTGTGCTTTTCTAAGACCCACCACATGACATTTCTCAGTAATTTGTCATATGCCTTCTCGAGGTTAATAAAGACCATATGCAAGTCCTTCTTCTGCTCCCTATATCTCTCCATCAATTGTCGTAATAAGAAAATCACCTCCATAGTCGACCTACCAAGCATGAACCCAAACTGGTTTTGGGTCACACTTGTCACTCTTCTTATGCGATGCTCGATAACCCTCTCTCAGAGTTTCATCGTATGGCTCATCAACTTAATCCCACGGTAGTTAGTACAACTTTAAACATCTCCCTTGTTCTTGAAGATAGGTACTAATATACTTCTCCATTCTTCAGGCATTTTGTTAGATCGAAAAAGAAGGTTAATGTAACATCCTAAAATTTTGGAAAGATTTAAAAATAGGTAAATATGATTTTTATGTATTTTTGTGAGCATACAAACTTAGAAAAGTAATAATTTTTATTAACTTAAAATCAAATATAAGGGTAGGAACATGTTAGTGCATTCATGTTGTTGCATTTGGAATTTTGTATTGAGTGGTTTGAATTAAATTCAAAAGAGAATTCAAAATCTATTTGGAAAATGCTTTGAAATATTGGAAAAGGAAAAAAGGGAAATTTTCTTCAATTCGGTTTTTGGCCTAGCCCAGCTCAGCGGCAGTGCCAGTGTCTGCCTTTCCCCGCGCGCGGCCCGCTCTCCCTCCCCGTGTTCCCGCCTGGGCCGAGCCCAGCGAGCCGCCGCTGGCCCAGTTAACGCGCGCGCGTGCTTCCTTCCTCCACCGTCGCTGACACCGTGGGCCCGCATGTCAGAGCCGCCTTCCTCCTCAAGTCGACGCCGTCGCCGCTTTCCTTCGTTGCCACCGACCGAATCCGCGCCCAATCTTCCCCTTTCCTTACTCGGAGCTTCTTCGGGCTATATAAGCAAGGGTGCCGCACCCCTCCGCATCCATCCCGCCCTCTCGAAGCTGCTGTGACGCTTGGAAGCATTGCCACCGCGAGCGGGAGCCCTATCTCGCCACCATCGTCCGTCTCTCCGAGCCGCACGCCTCCCTCGGTTCCTCATCGGGGTCGTTTTTGCTCGTGGTGAGTTCGCCTTGGTATGCTCTACCTGCTGGTGTTTTTCTTTCGCGAGATAACGCTCTGTAGCACGAGATAGCCAAGTCCGGCTATGGCGCCACCGCGGAACTCGCCGTCGCGTCCCTGTGCCGGCCGGAGCGCCGCCGGTTTCTCCCCGATCCAATCTGAGCCGTCCAAATCAAATCCAATGGCCAGGATTAGAAGATACCGGTTCGGCCGGCGTTTTTGTTAAAGAGCCCCTGGGAATTTTAAGTATAGAACCCGTAGTCCAAAATGTATTCCAAAAATATGCTTTCTCCTTCTGAAAATGCATATTCGTTTTGATAAGTTCAGAAATACGTTTTCACCTATTTACAGATTTGCCACTGATTTTGTTTTAGCCATAACTTCTCCGTTTTAACTCCGATTTGACCCGTTCAAATTGCGTTAGGTTCGTATTTGCGAGCTCTACATGTTGGTACTACTGTTAAGTAGGTTTTCAACTTTTAAAATTCATGATTAGATTTAATCCATTATTTTAATAGAGGAAATCTTGTTTATTTCATATCTTCTACGTTTCAACTCCATTTTGAGCCATTCAAGTTGCGTTAGATTCATAGCAACGAGATCTACGCATTTGTAACAGTGCTTATCATGTCACTAATATTGGAATTTCATGGTTTGAATCATATCTTAAATAACAATTATGCAACTAGGTTTTGTAAATAAAAATATGATTTGTTTTACTTTAGTTTTATAATTTGAATCTAAATTTGACTTAAATTATAATCTCTATAAAATATCTTATATATGTTTTTATACCATTAGGATACATGAAGCTAATAGTTTTATGGGTAAATCTATCGGTAGTTGTATCTTTTCCAACCGTAGCTCCGATTAGCGTGCTTTTCGCGACTTTGTGTTCGTAGCGATGCGTAGAATCGTGTTTCAAACTCTTTTACTTGTTTTTGTATGATTGGTGTACTGTTCTAATATAGATCTATTGTTTGCTTCGTGTATGATTATATGGATGCTTGTGTGGTGCTATATGGTTCAGTCAATCGGTGAGGTTTACGTGGTGATAAAGAAGAGGTTCTTTGGAGGTTACAAATCTACAGAAGAAGGATTTGAGTTTAATGCAAGTATAACATGGGATTTCCTTGTTGTCCTATTCACTTTAACCTCATAAAATCATATTGCATGTGTCTATCTTGAATGCCATTAAGGATTTTCCTAGTTTTTGATCTATACCTTGTCACCTATGGGATTTTGCATTGGGTAGCTTTTGCTAGCGCTGAACATAAACTATGATCTTGTAATATGATTAATGGAATATGCAACAACACTAAAAGATGACTTTTTAATTACTGTTTAAAGAGGGCTAGAGCATGGGGTTATTTTTGGTGCTCTAGTTTCTCTCCACAAGGACTCATTTGTGGACGAATATCTGGGACTTACAGTACAACTGTGAGGGCTATATGGCTCTAGCTTTAGTCAAGTATGAGGACCTTTTCTAGCTTGTTAGTGGTAACCTTTATGGCATAAGAACGGCTTGACGAATCGGGTATAGTGCGACCTCTGTCCTTATGTGTATAGGTTGCGTGTTATTGTGCCATTTGGAAGGGGGGCTCTACATCTGTTTGCCGAGTGAATCTAATGGCCCTAACTTGTTAGACGAACCTTTGAAAGACTTCATAGTGAACCCTACCGAGCTTCCTTGGTAGTGGGTCAAGAGGCTGATCACCTCGGGCGAAAGGGTAAATCACGACTCACAGTGAAAGTGTACAACCTCTGCAGAGTGTAAAACTGGTATATCAGCCGTGCTCACGGTCACGAGTGGCCTTGGACCTTCACAGAATAGATGAACATTTATTGGTTTAATATGTGTTTTGCTATTCGTTATTCATATTTACATTGATCATATGTTTATTGTGGGATTAATGCAAACTTGATGCTACTCATGTAATAAAATTATGACAATTGAAAGCTAAATGCAGTTAAACCAGTGTCTAGTCTTTTGAGCCTCATGAACCCTATGATATATTTGCTGAGTTTGACATGGACTCACTCTTGCTATTTCCCATATATCAGGAAGGGTACCAGACTGCTAGATTCTGGAATTTTTAGGCTTGTGATCAACCAGTCAGTTTGTTCCTAGAGTAAAGTCTACACCCGGTGTTTGGAGTTATCTTTCCACTGTGTTGCTCTCTAAGGTATATTTTATACTATTGAGTTATGTATAGTAAGCATTTGTCTCTTGATATTACACTTATCTGCAGCTATATATGAGATTTGACTTCTTTATTTCACATATAGTGTATGTCTGGTTTTGTCCTTAAAACCGGATGTGACAATTAAAAACCTTAGTTAACCATACTATCGCTCTGACGCCTAGGCATCTCCACACCTCAATGGGGATACCATCAGGGCCCATCGCTTTACCTCCCTTCATCCTCTTCAAAGCCTCCCCGATCTCTGCCTCCTGAATTCTCCTCACAAAGCGTCTGTTGGTATCGTCAAATGAGTCGTCCAACTCAAGGGTAGGACCCACATTCTCCCCATTAAACAACTTGTCGAAGTACTCTCTCCATCTGTCCTTGATCTCCTCATTCTTCACCAAAAGTTGATTTGTCCCATCTTTGATGCATTTTATTTGGTTGATGTCCCTTGTCTTCCTCTCACGGATCCTAGCCATCCTATAAATGTCCTTCTCCCCTTCCTTCATGCCTAGCCACTGATAAAGGTCATCATACGCCTGACCTTTTGCTACACTCACAGCTCGCTTTGCAACCCTCTTCGCTATTTTATAGCCTTTGATGTTGGTTGCACTCTTGTCATGGTGGAGGCGCTTGAAACACTCCTTCTTCTCCCTAATAGCCCTTTGCACCTCGTCATTCCACCACCAGGTGTCTTTTGCTTCCCATTTGCCTCCCCTACTCACGCCAAACACTTCTGAAGCCACCTTCCGAACACATGTAGCCATCTTTAGCCACATGTTGTCGGCATCTTCTCCTTCTTCCTAAGGCCCCTCGCCTAGCATCCTCTCCTTAAACATTTACGCTGCTGCTCCTCTAAGCTTCCACCACTTCGTTCTCGCAATCTTGGCCCATTTGTCCTGGTGGACACATACCCGAAAGCGAAAGTTCGCCACCACAAGCTTGTGTTGAGGGACAACACACTCCCCAGGTAACACCTTACAATCAAAGCAAGCACGTCTATCCTCCCTCCTTGCAAGGATAAAGTTGATCTGGCCCAAGTATTGTCCACTATGAAAGGTCACTAGATGGGATTCCCTCTTCCTAAAGAGGGTGTTCGCTATCAACAAGTCATAGGCCAACGCGAAGTTCAAAACATCCTCCCCCTCTTGATTCCTACTACCATACCTGAACCCCCCATGTACCCGCTTGAAACCTATATTAGTCGCACCTACATGGCTGTTGAGGTCTCCTATGAAGAGTTTTTCACTGATAGGCACGGTACTAACCATGCTATCAAGATTTTTCCAAAACTGCCTCTTGGTGCTCTCGCTAAGACCTACCTAAGGGGCATAGACACTGATCACATTCAGAGCCAAATCTCTGACTACCAGCCTGACCAGGATAATTCGGTCGCCTTGCCTCCTAACATCAGTGACTCCATCCTTAAGGCTCCTATCGATCAAGATGTCTACACCGTTCCTACCCGATGTTGTCCTCGTGTACCAAAGTTTGAAGCCAGTAACTAGTAAGGTCCAAATGGCTAGAGGGGGGGTGAATAGCCTATTTAAAATCTACAAGCTTCACTAAACAACCACGTTAGTATGAAAGATGGCTATGCTAATTCTAGCACTAGCTCAACTACACTATGAAAGCCACCTATACAATTCTAGTGAAGCAAGGCTATGATCTCTAATACACACCAACAAGACTAAGTCACTAAGCTACTTACTCCTATGTGATAAAAGCTACACTAAGATTAGTATAAGAAAGTACAGAGCAAGTGTCTTGATTCTTATACCAACGATGTAGAGAAGTAATGCACTCAAAGAATCAATCACAATGATCAACCACAAGAGAAATCCTCGGCAAAGAGATGACACAAGATTTTTACCGAGGTTCACTTGCTTTCCGGCAAGCTACTCCTCGTTGTGGCGATACACCCACTTGTTAGTTCACGAGCTAATAGACTATCAAGAGTCGAGCCCACGGTGGGCGCCGCACAACCGCACACAAGATGGGGATCCTCCAAGCCACGAGCTCAACTAGAGTATCCAATTTATGAACTCCCACGGGGAAGGATCAAGAACCCCTTATAACACTTGGTGAGGGCTCCAACAATCTTCAATTGTGAGCTCAATCACCTCCGCTGCTCCAAGCCGTCTACCGTGTCGGGAAACACGGAAGAGTAACAAGAAATCCACAGCAACTCGAAGATCAAGTGCCTCTAGAATGCTACTCTCAAGCAATGCACTTGAATCTCACTCAATCTCACTCAAGATGTGCAACTAAGCAAAAAGATGAGTGGAGGGGTTGTTATCTAGCTCCAAGGATGTCTCTAGGTCTCAAAATGTGCAAGAGTTACCCTCAAACTCCGGACATCTTCTATTTATAGTGAAGGGGTACGCAGCTAGCCGTTACCGGACGACACAGTTCAAAACATGCTGACCGGACGCACCAGTCAGAGTGACTATAGGACAAGCATGAACAGTGCGTGTCAGAAGTTACTGTTGCTGTGACCGGACGTGCTCTAGCATTTGACTGGATGCGCTGCACCCGACGTCCGGTCGGAGTCCAGTAAGCTCCCACCGTGACCGGACGCGTCTGATCGCACGTGACCGGACGCGCCGCGCGTCCAATCAGCACTTCGCTGCGCTCTGCCCCTCTGGACGCCTGACCGGACGCTCTGGTTCCGTGAGGGACTGGACGCACTGGTCGCACGCACTTCTTCTGCGCACTGAAGAACTGACTGGATGCGCTGGTCAGGCCAGACCAGCGTCTGGTCAGAAACCCTAACACCTGCGTGCCTGACAACTGCTGAGAACTGACCGGACGCGTCCGGTCAAACCGCGACCACGTGCGGTGCAGCGTCCGGTCACCACAGTGACCGCCGTTCGCCTCCGTTTCTTTTCCTGCCTCACAAGCTCGGCGGGAGGGAGAGAGGAACCCAAACCCCTCTCTACCGCTCAAACTCCACCGCCTTCGCAAATGTGCTAACACCACCAAGTGTACACCACCATGTGCAAGTGTGTTAGCATTTCATAAACATTTTTCAAGGCGTTATGTTAGCTCTTTACTAGATCCTAATGCATATGCTCAAGACAATAATCTAGTGGCACTTGATTCCCGAGCTAACCGTGATTGCCCCTCTTGATAGTCGGCTATGTATCCTAAACCCGGTCAATCACTTCTCTACTCATCTTAGACCGGCAAAAGAAAAACCCTATGGTTATACCTTTGCCTTGCGCTCTTAGATCCTTCTCCTTTACTTGATCATCATGTCCATCATTTTATGTGCATTCCTTCATGATCTTGCTCATCATTTCATGCACCAAATCATGTAGTCTTGTGGCCATCTCTCCATGCCATTTCCACCTCCATCACATGTGTTGCTTATGCCTAGCTTAATCACACTTGATACAATAGCATTAGCAACTTGGTATCATTAATTACCAAAACCAAACTTGGGCTTTCAATCTCCCCCTTTTTGGTAATTGATGACAACCATCACAAAGATATGAAATGAAATCAATTTTCAATTTTGATAGTATTAGCTCCCCCTACATATGTGCTTCCATGAGTTTAGTTCAATTGTGCATATATGTATGGATTTTAATTTTGGGAGAGTTACTACTATCAAATTGATGCTAAGGTATATAGAATGGACCTTTGAAGCGTGATACCAATCGGAGTTGCCTTTATATACCACCCTTAGCATCGATGTAGCTAGACACCACTTGAAATACATCACTTGTAAAGATCACAAACACTAAAGTACCCCGTGAGATCAACATTATAAGCAAAAAGTGTCTAGATACCACTTGTAAAGCTACTCTTAACAAATCATCATTCAATTTCTATTTCTAGCAATCACCATATAATCATGAATATGAATTTAAGCTTTTTGCAATGCAACAATTCATCATGTTAATGCACATACAAATGCAATAAAAAATTCATGAGCTTGCTCCCCCTACTTGTGTGCTTAATTTTAATCGATCCCTTTCCAATGTCATTCTCTCCCTTTGCAACTTAACTTTTTATCTCTCTGTGACTTTTCTAACTTTTTGACTTTTCTTCTATCTTTGTGACTTTTCTCTCCCCCTTTGTCAACAATCACCAAAAAAAATTGCTAATTTTAGTGAGAGTTAAGTCAATCAATATGAGGGAGTCTAAATTATGGTTCAATCTAGATCACTTGCCTAGAATATGTAATTCGGTTTGATCCAAGGACAAGCTTCTTCACACCTCATAAAGTATAAGGGTTATCTTGTCCATATTGAATTACACATCATGAGCTCGTTTACTAGATTCAACACTAGGTTTGCAAGCCCACAAACATGTCATATGCTACCACTAGATTAAACAAACATAGAAGCAATAGTGGTACCATATATACATCAAAATCATTTAATTTTCATGAATGAGCCTAATTATCATGCAAATATATCTAAACGTTCTAACCATGTCCTTAGCAAAGTATGAATGATATGCCAAACAACTTTACCTTGCTATGTTGGAGGAGAGGGATGTCATATAAGAAAGTGGGGGTGCACTCATTTCAAGTTGAAGAAGTCAAGTATGTTCAATTCATTTTTCAACTTGTAAAATCTCTTTTCATCAAGTGGCTTTATGAATATGTCGGCTAATTAATCTTCGGTGCCAATGCTTTTAATGCTAATATCACCCTTTTGTTGATGGTCTCTTATGAAGTGATGCCTTATGTCAATGTGCTTGGTTCTTGAATGTTGAACCGGATTTTAAGTCATCTTGATAGCACTTTCATTGTCATAAAATAATGGAACATTCTTGAATTTGATTCCAAAGTCATTCAAGGTTGCTTTCATCCAAAGCAATTGTGCACAACAACTACCGGCACTAATGTATTCAGCCTCGGTGGTAGATGGTGCAACACTATTTTGTTTCTTTGATGACCATGAAACAAGAGACCTTCCTAGCAATTGACAAGTGTCACTTGTGCTCATTCTATCAATCTTGCATCCACCATAGTCGGAGTCCGAATATCCAATCAACTCAAAATTTGACCCCTTTGGAAACCATAATCCAACATCATGAGTGCCCTTAAGATATCTTAATATTCTCTTGGTTGCTTTCAAGTGACTTTCTCTAGGTGAAGCTTGATATCTTGCACACTTGCACACACTAAACATTACATCCGGCCTAGAAGCGGTGACATATAGCAAACTTCCAATCATAGACCGGTATAACTTTTGATCTACCATGTTTCCACTAGCATCAATACCCAATTGATCATTAGTGCCCATTGGAGTACTCATTGGCTTAGCATCTTGCAATCCAAACTTCTTGATCATGTCCTTGATGTACCTACCTTGACTTACAAAAGTGTCATTCTTCATTTGCTTGATTTGAAGTCCAAGGAAGTAACTAAGCTCTCCAATCATAGACATCTCAAACTCATTAGCCATCATATTTCCAAACTCTTCATAAAAGTCTTGGTTAGTTGATCCAAAGATAATGTCATCCACATAGATTTGTAACACAAACAAGTCATTTCCAAGCTTCTTGGTGAAGAGAGTGGTGTCAACCTTTCCCATCTTGAACCCTTTAGAGAGAAGAAAGTCTATCAATCTCTCATACCATGCTCTAGGTGCTTGCTTCAAACCATACAATGACTTCTTTAGCTTGAAAACATGGTCGGGCTTCTTGTCATCTTCAAAACTGGAAGGTTGCTCAACATAAACTTCTTCGTTGATGTAGCCATTGAGAAATACACTCTTGACATCCATTTGATAGAGCTTGATGTTGTGTGCACAAGCATATGCTAATAAGATTCTAATAGCCTCCAATCTTGCAACGGGTGCATATGTCTCTCCAAAGTCAAGACCCTTAACTTGAGTGTATCCTTGTGCTACTAATCTTGCTTTGTTCCTCACAACCATGCCATCTTGATCTTGCTTGTTTCTAAAGACCCCCTTAGTACCAATCACATTGTAGTTCTTCAGCCTTTCAACAAGTTTCCAAACTTGATTTCTAGTGAAGTTGTTTAGTTCTTCATGCATGTCATTTACCCAATCGGAATCCTTCAATGCATCTTCTATCTTCTTTGGTTCTTCTAATAAGACAAATGAGTAATGCTCACAAAATGATGCTAATCTTGATCTAGTTTAAACACCACTTTGAATTTCACCAATGATTTGGTCCAATGGATGATCTCTTGCAATGCTAGTAGGTTGGAGTATTGGGAGTTGATTGCTTCCACTTGTTTGACCATGAACTTAAGCTTCATCATGAGTACCACTTGAGCTTGCTTGATTTGTATCAATTTGCACATCTTGATTAATCATATATATGTCACTATCATCATCAACTTGCATCGGCCTTATATCACTAATGTCCATATTCTTCATTGCATTTGACAATTGATCTCCTCTCATATCATTAAGGTTTTGAGCTTCATTTTGAGACCCTTGGGTTTCATCAAACTCAACATCATGAACTTCTTCCAAGGTGCCATTTGTGAGATTCCAAACTCTATATGCTTTGCTTGTGGTAGAATAACCAAGTAAGAATCCTTCATCACATTTCTTTTCAAACTTATTTAATCTAGTGCCTTTCTTGAGAATATAGCATTTGCAACCAAACACTCTAAAGTATGCAATGTTGGGCTTTCTTCCATTCAATAGCTCATATGGTGTCTTCCCAAGCTTCCCATGGCAATAGAGATGGTTGTTACAATAGCAAGCCGTGTTGATAGCTTCACTCCAAAATGAATGACTCACATTGTATTCACTAAGCATTGATCTAGCCATATCAATCAAGGTTCTATTTTTCCTTTCAACTACACCATTGGATTGAGGAGTGTATGTTGGAGAGAATTGATGTCCAATACCAAGATCATCACACAAATCTTCAATTCTTGTGTTCTTAAACTCACTACCATTGTCACTTCTAATCTTCTTGATGGTAGTCTCAAACTCATTTTGCACCCTCTTGACAAAAGACTTGAATTGATCACAAACATCACTCTTGTCATAGAGAAAGAACACCCAAGTGTATCTAGTGTAGTCATCCACTATCACAAAACCATACTTATTCTCACCAATGCTAGTGTATGTTGTTGGCCCAAACAAGTCCATGTGTAATAGCTCAAATGCCTTTAATGTGCTTATTTCACTTTTACTAGGATGTGCATTTCCAACTTGTTTGCGGCTTGACAAGCACTACAAGGTTTATCCTTCTCAAAAGTGATATCCTTCAAGCCTCTAACTAAGTTATGCTTCAAAAGTTTGTTCAATTGTTTCATTCCAACATGACCAAGCCTTCTATGCCATAACCATCCCATACTAGATTTACTAAGCAAGCATGATGTCAATTGTGTCTCACTATCATTGAAGTCAACCAAGTATAAGCTACCATGTCTAAATCTTTTGAATATCAAATTTGATCCATCAACACTTATGACTTCAACATCATCAGTACCAAATATGCACTTGAAGCCAAGATCACAAAGTTGTGCCACCGATAAAAGATTGGAATCCAAGCTCTCAACTAGCAACATATTAGATATGCTCATGTCATTTGAGATAGCAATTTTACCAAGTCCCTTGACCTTGCCTTTCTTGTTGTTGCTGAAAGTGATAGCATCAAAACCACCATTTTGACTTGTATCAATTGATTTGAACATACAAGAGTCTTCGGTCATATGTTGAGTGCACCCACTATCAAGCACCCAATGCCTTCCTCCGGCTTTGTAATTTACCTATAAGACAAGATCAATTCTTTTTAGGTACCCAAACTTGTTTGGATCCTCAAAGGTTAGTGACCAAGTTCTTTGGTACCTAAATGGCTTTCTTCTTTGAGCCCATCCATGGTGCACCAATGAACTTAGCATGAACACCATTTGTATCCTTGGTAAGTATATAGAAGGAATCAAACTTAATTGAGGATACATTAGCATTGGATTTCTTGTTCATGCATTGTTGCTCTATGTGACCAACTTGCTTGCACACTTTGCAATAGCTACCATTGTTCTTCACAAAACGAGTCTTGTGAGGAGCAAAAGCGGCCTTGTCTTTCTTGGGGTTATAGCCCAATCCCCCTTTATAGAGAGACACCCTTTGGCTACCCAAGCACATAAGCAAGCGGTCCTCACCACCATAAGCCTTGGCTAAGGTGTGATTGAGCTCTTTTACCTCCTTCTTGAGATTTTCATTCTCAACTATAAGTGTGGAGTCACAAGTGAAACCATCACTACTAGATGAGGATGATGTAGATGAGCTACATGAAGGGTTAGTGGGAGCAACAACAATAGGCTTATGAAAGGATTCATTAATTATATCACATGATATGCCTATGTTGCAAGTTTTAGCTTTCTCAACATTAGTTGGCATGTTTTCACATTTTTCAAATAGAGAGGAATGAGCTTCTTCAAGCTTAGTGTGAGACTTTTGAAGCTTCTTAGGTCTACCTTTAGACTCTCATAAGACGCCCTAAGCTCATCAAGTTCTTACATAAGGTTTTTCTTTTCCTTAAGCAAGCCCTTGCACTCCTTTCTAGATTCTTTAAAATATTGAGTGCAATCTTCTAGTATAGTGATTAGTTCATCTTTAGTAAATTCTTCTTCATCACTATCACTATCACTAGCATTATCATGATCACTCCCATCGTCGGAAGATACCTGTAACAGAACCGACCAAATTATAAGAGCACAAGTACGAAAACAAGCACCGAAGCGCTCAAATTTTCAAACTTGAGCCCATATAATCCCGGTAGTCAATCGAAATCACGAAGGATTTCAAACCAAACTGCTTACAACCAGGATCGCATCATTCAACATACAACATCATACGATACATTTCACAAGTAGTTCTGAAATAAGTTTACACCACGGAGTAGCAAATATTACAAACCAAGTTTGAAAGTAGCGGAAGCATAACACACACACTAGTTAAATAAATACTGCCAGTCTGGATGATCGACAACCCGCAAAAGCATGAGGAAAGTACATAAAGACGATCACGCCCTTGTGATCTAGTCATCATCACCCGCAGGGTGGAGACACGTCTCGCAGAATCCCTGATAAAGCATGTCATCTGCAACAGGAGGGAATAAACCCTGAGTACTGGAATGTACTCAGCTAGACTTACCCGTCGAAAACCAGAAATAAAGTGACACCAAGGATTATGCAAGGCTTACACAAGAGGCTAGCTGACATAACATTTTGCATAAAGGCATAAGTAATTGATACTCTTATAACCTGTACTAGCAGTTATTTTTAGCATTTACCTGTCATCTATCTTAGCACCTGTACTAAACATGCACTTGATTATAATCAAACAATTATCATCATTATATCCAGAGCAGTTATGAATTGTGGCAACATTGTATCATTCCCTTAACCACCAGTTTATTTAATGAGATCTACGTTGCCGCTGCTCAAGTCAAGTGCTCACTAACCGGGAGCGACGGCGATTCGAATCGAATTCCTATCCAGCTGGAGGGGTATTTCTAACACTCACCGCGCAGGCCCCTGCCAGGGTCGCACAAGCCACCGTTTCATATGATTCAGGAATCGCGGGTCCGAATGATGTCGCGACCCCAAGGGCGACACTCTGCCAGGTGATAGGGACTCTAACCCCCCCTTGGTCTCACGCCAATGTCCCCAAGCACATCCTTTCTCTCCTCCAAGAAGCAACCTACCATTCGATTCCCGGCCTGAACCACATTACTCGGCTTCGCGGTCGGAACGACTTATCCGGCCAACTAAGTGTTAGACTGCGTTCAACATGACTCAAGGACGTACAGCGAATCGGTCCTTAAACGACTCAGACGGGCATAGCTCCACACCCAAGACGTGAAGTGTCTTGCGGCTGTACTATCGAACTCCCGCCCGGTCTCAATTTCATTTTTAAGCATGGTTCCATCCACGATAGCCATAAAGCCACTCGTGACTCCTTCCTACATCTCGCGGATGACCGGAAATCACCCGACTTCTACCATACTAAGCAGGGCTAAGCATTGACACGTGCCTAAACCTAATATAGGATTAAGTACGATATCTGGACAAGGACAGGTATAATGCAACAAGTGTTTTCATATAACTCCTACAACTTAATGCAGTAAACAATTAAAAGTACTCAAGATATATCTATAAAACGATGGGTTCAGCATGCACCGGGGCTTGCCTTTCAGAAAAGTCGAGGGCCGGTGGTCTGGACACTCAGGAAGGTCGTCTGCGGGCACTCCTTCGTCTGCTGGATCCTCGGGCTCCTGCTGCTCCTGGTCCTCCTCCGGAATCACAGGCTCGAATTCGAGGAGTGTTACCCCCTCCGGTGCACCTATTGCATGAATGCACAATAAATATAATGGATGCATAAATGGGTGCAACATGCTCGGAATGAAATGCATTTCAGAATAAAATACTCTATTTAAGTTATTTTACTAGTACGTGCAAATCTCTTCTCTAGTAGAGAAATACTCACCTAATCTACTTAACCTAAGATAAAGCTGCTCATCCTCAGTTAAGGCCCTAACACCTAACAATTACAAAAGTAGCATGTCTTAGGATATCTCACCATAACAATCAGCAAAACACCACAGTAATCATTCTGGACAGCAGCTACTTGTTTTTATCACAACTGGAGATTTATAAGTCCAAAAGATATGATCTAAGACAATCTAGAAAGCCTAAGAAATGTACTACAATTCATTTTCAGACCTCAACTCCAAACTCCTAAGTTTTCCATGTCAAACTTCACAAGTTCCAGAATCTGTCCTCTCCAAAACAGAGAGTAGCAGATTTTGAACTGCCACTTTAAACAACAGTAACTCTCAAACTACTAAGCCAAATGCTTCCAAATTTTAACACAAGCTAGTTCATCAAGTTTACTCCAACTTTGGTATTTACAGGTTGTCCAGCAACCAATTTTATCAAAGCCAAATTTAGAATTACCACTTAGCTGTCCAGAAAACCTAAATTACAAAGGTTAAATATTTATTGATGTGGCAAACATTCTCTAAAACCCAACTAATGCTACTACAAGTTCACAAATATCACAAAGACACCAGAAAGTAAGGTGTGCCCACCTAGAACATTTATTTAAACCCATTTCTTAATTTACTTAAGTAATTAAGTGAAATTTCAAACATATATATAAACTGCTCCTAAAATTCTACAAAAATTACAGGGAACTCTATGACCCAAAAAGAGACCACAGTAAAAATTTGAACAAGTTTTATTCACAGAAACTCCCTACCCAAAATTCACAAGCTAATAAGGCTGATTTTTGCATAAATAGGAAACCCTATTGAAAAGTGTCAAACAACAGATTTCTTAATTTTCTTGGACACTCTAGGGTACCAAGACATTCTCCAAAAAGTTATATGAACATTGCACATGTAGAAAAATTACAAAAATACATTTAAATATTTCCTAGAATAACAAGATAGCATAATAGCTTGAAAAGTAATTAAGCACTTATGCCCAAATTTTTACCAGAGCTAGGGCTAGCATAGAGTAACCTACCCATCAAATTTTATGATTTATGGAACACCACAGCTCAAGTTATAAATTTAACAAATTTGCATGCATTCTAAAACACATTTAAAGGATCTATTAAATTCTCCTAAAAATTAAACATCACATTCCAGATTTATATTTTTCTAAAATACTACACATCATGTGGACCCTAATAAAATTTATCTCATGATTTTTGGATCATTAAAACCCTAGATCTACATTTTTCCAACTTGTACAAAAATCAGTGACAAAATAATAAAAATGAATTTCATTTCGGATGACTGGGCCGGCCCGGAAGAACTCGGCCCACGACTCGCGCGCGCGCGGCCTGCTCGGCCGTCCCGCCCGCGCTTGGCAACTGACAGGCGGGACCCGCCGTCAGAGAGAGAGAGACAGGGGCGCGGCGAACCGCGCGCTCCGGCGAGCTCAAGCTCGTCGGAGGGGAGCTCGCTCGGGAAACCAAGCACACCCTCGCGTTCTCCGTCACAAGGTGCTTCGATTCGTGCAAGAAGGAAGGCTCGGGTTGGAGTGGGAGGGGCTCGCCGTCGTGAGCGGCGGCCGGTGAGGGTCGGGTGGCGGTGTACTGCCGCCGGTGAGGCTGCACGGTCACATCTGAGCTCTGTACGAGCTTCACTGCAACTAGGCGGACTGATTGAGGTAGAGAAGGGAGATGGAGAGAGGCTCTAACCACCCCGGCCACGGAACGCCGTGATGCGGGACGGTGAGCGTGACGACCGTGGTCGTCGTGTTCCGCTCCGACGAGGTCACATCCTACGGTAAGGTCTCGCCACAAGCATCCCCACAGATGACGGAGGTGAGAACGAGGTTCATGACAGGAGTAGAATGAGGGAGGGGAGCTGGCCACGGTGGACCGTGGCGGCGGCGATACTCCGGTGAGCTCCAGTGGAGAGAAAATCGACAATACCTCCTCACCTCTACGAAATGGATCAAGCGCGATGTAGGGGAAGGTCCGGGAGCCTAAGGTGGAGCTGTGGGTGAAGTTAGGTAGGCTACCGTGCGGTGGTGAGCTCGCCCGGCCGCGGCGGGGTCGGAGTGGCACTGCTCGTCGGACCAGAGAGCGAGGGAATGGAGGAGGGAGTGGCGTGAGTGCTGGGGATGGAGGTGTCGACTCCCACTTCACTCCCGCGCGTGAGCTCGCGACGTGGAGACGACAGCAGCACGCACGCGCCACGCGGCCACCGGACTCTGCCTGGGCGCCACGACGCGAGCCAGCTGCATGGCGTCGCCGTTTTACTGAATGGAGGTTACCTCGCTCGACTGACAGAGCAGTTTGGTCGCCGATTAACTCCCAAACCAGTGAGAACCAGGCGTGGTTGATGTTGGCAATGTTGTAGAGCTACATGAGGACTTCAACATTGCCAATAGGGTCGTGAGCCAATTCGGCTTGGTTAGTGAGATACAACGCTCCAAAGTGAGGCACCCGAAATCTGAAACCGAGTTTCAGTTAACTAACCGACTGAAACCCATTTTTCCAGGCACCATATCTCCTAAACCATTTAGAACTAGGTGATGGTGATGTCGACAATGTTGTAGAGCTACATGTGACCTACAAGTTTGTCAATATGAGTGAAAGCTGGTTTGGCCTGGTTTGTGAGTTATAAGGTGTCAAAGTGGGGTACAGTGAAACAGTTTTCAGCTCAACACTTAGCAAAATTTGCTAAGTCCCCAAACAACCCCTAATACTGACTTGTGGGCCATTTTTGAGCATGTTCTGATCATTTTCATGAGATGGCCATATTAGAACTTTTGTTCCTCATGAAATTCTCTACAACTTTGCTTAAGGGTGCTCTTCCATGCAAGGTCTCTAAATTAGACTTTTTAATTGGTCAACTAGGGCCTTCTAGGGTCAAATGGTGGTCAAACTTTTCTTGGAGGGCAATTTTGTAATTTTGGTCAACATGAACCTTGTTCCAAATGTTACCCTAAGTATAACTAAGGTGTTGTAGGTCATGATTGGCTACCTTACCCTTTTGTTACACCATCTATTAAATACTTCATGAAATAAATCAAACAAACCCTAGAATAATTACATGTGTTGCATCACATAAAATAACAAACATGAATGATGCATGCTTATGTTTATGCCATGCAAATGCAATGCAATTAAGGACTAAACACTTGAAGTGTTACAGCCCTCCCCCCTTATAAAAATCTCGTCCCGAGATTTGGAAAGCGTACCATTTTTCATAGAACTCTTTATAACCATCCCGCAAATAATCCTCCCGTTCCCACGTAGCATCACTCTCACTTCCCTGATTACTCCACATCACTTTGTACCACTTAACCACTTTACTTCTAGTTACTCGTTCCTGAGTATCGATCACTCGGACTGGCTTTTCTTCATAGGTTAGGTCGGATTCCAGCCTGATATCACCTAAAGGAACTTGTTCCTCAGGAACTCGAAGACACTTTTTAAGCTGAGATACATGGAAAACGTTGAATATGGCTCTCATCTCAGGAGGCAACTGGATTTTGTACGCAACAGCTCCACTCTTGCCTATGATCTGGAAAGGACCCACGTATCTGGGTGCAAGTTTCCGCTTAACACCAAAACGTTGGACACTCTTCATTGGAGAAACTTTCAAATAAACGAAATCTCCAACTTCAAATTCGAGTGGCTTTCTACGACGATCCGCATAGCTTTTCTGTCTCGCTTGTGCTGCAGCCATGTGTTTCTGGATGGTACGGACTTGTTCCTCGGCTTCCTGGACAAAATCAATGCCATAATACCTTCTTTCCCCAGCTTCCACCCAGTTTAGTGGAGTTCGACACTTTCGACCGTACAAGGCTTCGAATGGGGCCATCTTAATACTCTCTTGATAACTGTTATTGTACGAGAATTCGGCTAAAGGTAACCATTTTTCCCAAGAACCCTTGGATGAAATGACGCATGCTCGCAACAGATCTTCCAAGATTTGGTTAACTCGTTCTGTCTGTCCCGATGTCTGGGGGTGATAAGCAGAGCTTCTCACTAACTTGGTTCCCAGAAGGTGATGCAAATGCTCCCAAAAGCGAGCAGTGAACTGGGGACCACGATCAGAAACGATAGTACGAGGTATCCCATGAAGCCGGACTATCTGATTGAAGTACAACTCAGCATAGTCAGTGGGACGATAGTCCACTCTCACTGGGATGAAGTGAGCTGATTTGGTCAAACGATCAACAATTACCCAAATAGAGTTATGATTTTTGACAGTAGGAGGAAGTCCGACAATGAAATCCATACTTATCTCTTCCCATTTCCAGCCTGGAATGGAAAGTGGCTGAAGTAGCCCAGCTTTCATGTGCACAGCTTTAACTCTGCAACAGGTGTCACATCTAGCAACATATGCAGCTATCTCTTTCCGCATCTTGGTCCACCAATAAAGTGGCTTCAAATCATAATACATTTTATTGCTGCCAGGATGGATGGACAACTTAGAGGAGTGTGCTTCAGACATAATATCATTTCGAAGCTCTCGGTCCTTAGGCACAACTAACCTATCCTTGAACCATAGTACACCCTCTTCATCCATCCTAAACTGTGTAGTTTCTTGCTCTTTCATCTTACGCTTGATGTGGAATATACCAGTGTCAGTCTTTTGGAGCTCAATAATTCTGCTTTTGAGAGTACAACTGACAGTGATGTTGTATAAGACTGCTGGATGTAGAAGGCGAGATCGGTGAAAATCAGTTTCAGCTAAGGAATGGCAATGAGACTTACGGCTTAAAGCATCCGCAACTACATTTGCCTTTCCTGGATGATAGTGCACTTGAAGGTTATAATCTTTAATCAACTCGAGCCATCTTCTTTGACGCATATTCAGCTCGGGTTGAGTGAAGATGTATTTGAGGCTTTTATGATCGGTGTAGATATTGCAGACATTTCCCAGCAGATAATGTCGCCAGGCTTTCAAAGCATGAACAACTGCAGCTAGTTCTAAGTCATGCGTTGGATAATTCACCTCATGTTTCCGAAGTTGTCGAGAAGTATATGCAATTACTCGGCCTTCCTGCATCAACACACCTCCCAAACCTATGCCCGAGGCATCACAATAAACATCAAATGGTTTCTCAATATCCGGTTGTGCCAAAACCGGAGCTGAGGTTAGGAGGGTTCGCAGTTGGTGAAAAGCCGCATCACACTCAGGAGTCCAGACAAACCTGGTGTCTTTTTGCAGCAACCGAGTCATTGGCTTGGCTATTTTAGAGAAATCCGGGATGAAGCGACGATAATAGCCAGCCAAACCAAGAAAACTCCGGACCTCGTGAACCGAGATAGGAGCCTCCCAGTTTAGTACTTCTTGTACCTTGGCGGGGTCCACCATAATTCCTCCATCGGACAACACATGCCCAAGGAAAGGTACTTCTCGAAGCCAGAATTCGCACTTACTGAACTTTGCATATAGTTGATGTTCACGCAGTCTTGTGAGGACTATACGCAGATGTTCAGCGTGATCTTCTTCATTCACAGAGTATACCAGGATATCATCAATAAATACCACCACAAACTTGTCCAATTCAGGCATAAACACCGAATTCATCAAGTACATGAAGTGTGCGGGGGCATTTGTCAAGCCGAAAGACATAACAAGATACTCATAAAGACCGTATCTGGTAGAAAAGGCTGTCTTTGGAACATCTTCCGGTCGGATTTTAATTTGATGGTAGCCAGATCTTAGATCGATCTTGGAGAAAACTTTAGCTTTAGACAACTGATCGAACAAGATGTCGATGCGCGGTAGAGGGTACTTATTTTTGACAGTGACTGCATTGAGAGGTCTATAATCTACGCACATCCGCAACGACTGATCCTTCTTCTTTACAAAGATAGCAGGACATCCCCACGGCGATGAACTAGGACGAATCAACCCTTTCTTCAAAAGTTCATTCAATTGCACCTTAAGTTCAGCTAATTCATTCGGAGGCATCCTATAGGGTCTCCTAGAGATGGGAGCCGTGCCAGGCAACAACTCAATTTTAAACTCCACATCCCGATCCGGAGGGAGTCCCGGCAAATCATCGGGAAAAACGTCCGGAAACTCATTTACTACTGGAATTTCGGCCAACGCCTTTGCTTGCACAGCATGAATTTCCCCCGATAATTCAACCTTTCTGGGAAGTTGTACTAGAAAACCCTTTTGATCTGTAGGATCTCTGAGCATAACTATCCGAGCGGATGTGTCAATGAGTACCCCATTCTGACTCATCCAATTCATGCCCAAGATGACATCTATGTCTAAACCAGGTAAAACCAATAGGGCAAGCGAATAACTTCGCCCTTCTATCTCAAACTTAAGGTTCCCCACTACTTTGTTTGTGGAAATATTCCCACTTGCAGCACTAATACAATAACCCACACCTTCAACAGTATGCAACTTGTGTGCAAATTTAGATGCAAACTTAGGACTGATAAAGGAATGCGAAGCACCTGAATCAAAAAGTACCACTGCGGGGTGTTGGTCAACTAGAAACTTACCAGCGGTGACCACCTCACCAGATGGAATTTCCTCAATGCTGTTATAGTGGGCGTGTCCCTGACGACTACCTTGGTTGACATTTTTCTTAGGGTACGGACAGTTCCTGGACCAATGGCCTGGCTTGTTACAGTTCCAGCAAGGCATGTTGCTAGGAGGAACACTGGAGCTGCCTTGGCCCGCATTACTCTTTGGCAGAGCCACTGTATATGCCTTACGAAACCTAGTTTTCATTGGCACCTTCTTTTGTGAAGGACGGAACTTAGCATTTGTCGCAGGAGGGCGAGGAGGAGCCCTCGGGGCAGCTGGAGCTCGAGACTGTGAAGCACTCGCCTCAATGGCCCTTTTGCGGCTCTTAGAGGCAGAATAGATAGCATTGTTGTTCTCCTGAGTCAAAGCATCACTGATAAAATCATTAAAGGTAGTGCACTTGCTAGTACCCATCGTCTTCATCAGCTTTGGGCCGAGGCCCCTTTTGAAGCTAGCAATCTTTTTGGCATCGGTATCCACAAACTCTGTGGCATACCTTGCCAGGTTGTTGAAGGACTGCAAGTATTCAGTCAGGCTTTTGTTTCCTTGTGACAGCCTCATAAACTCTGTGTGCTTGATTGCCATAAGACCTGGAGGAATATAGTTTCCACGGAATGCGGCCTTGAACTGGTCCCAAGCAATAGGGACATTTACAGGCAATGTGGAACGATAGTGGCTCCACCAAATACCCGCTGGACCATGTAACTGGTGAGATGCATATTCAGTCTTTAACTCATCAGTCAAACGGAGCAGGCAAAACTTTTGTTCAATAGTGTTCAACCACTCATCAGCTTGCAGTGGTTCCTCCGCCTCCTTAAAGAGCGGGGGCTTAGTATCAAGAAAGTCCTTGAAATCACTGTATTGATTGGGTTCTGGGCCCTGGCGGCCAGGACGAGCTTCCCGGTTAGCCAGCTGGCGCATAGCATCTGCCAACATGCGCTGCCCTTCGACCACTGTCTGCATCAATTCGGCCGGAGTAGGTGGTGGCGGAGGGGGTGGCTGTTCCTCATCCTCATTGCCACGACCCCGACGAAGATTGTACGACATCTGCAAAATGCATAGCCAATGAGCACTGACGATGTGGAAAATTTGTAGATGAATTATTGCGAAATGTCAATCTGACTGTATGAATAGATTTCTCATAATAATTAAGGCACAATAATTCACCACAACCGCACAATCCATTCGAGCGCATCATTTGACGAGATCATACTTGGTAATCCAACAAGATGCTTGTTGATAAAGGCTCACTCACAGGGAGCACAACGGTTACCGGACCGTTTGCGTTGCTATCTACGTGATTTTTAGTTGACTGTGAAAGGCTACTTCAAACTGACCACAAAGAGACTTCTCAATGAAGAGTTCCATGGTGGATCATGACTAGCCACCTCGATACCTGCGCGTGCCAAGCAGCACAGCCTTATGTCGCGCGCCATAGGAGGCCCTCGGTTTCGTCGCGGCACCGAAGGGTGCTAATCGTGACACCATCATCGAACGCAACATCATAAGACATCAAGTTGTGATCGAAATTAACAGGTTCAAACTACATTCAGGAAACATCCGGTTCAGCCTTACATCCCAAAGTCAAGTTATTACAAGGTCTCACTCCTACACAGGGAGGGCACAAAAGACGATCCTAACATTATAGGCACGTGATGACTACTCTAAACATCATCCTCCGAGTCAGTGTCAAGGATCTCCCCGCCGTCCTCATCACTGACAGGCTCTAACTCCTCGTCTTCTTCTTCTTCTGGTTCTTCCTCTGGTGCTTCTGCAGGTGGGGCATCCTGTGGTCCATCCACCTCCACTTCATCATCATCCTCAGCCATGAAGATGCCTGATCCCATATCTTCATCTACATGGTTGTTTCTAGGTAGCAGGGGATTAAGCTCGTTGTTCAGGCGATGCACTTCTTCATGAAGATTATCATTGTATTCTTCAGCGTTCTCCAACTGTTGCTCGAGCTCAAACTGACGAGCTCTCAGAACGTTCTCCTCGTGCCAGGCTTCATCCCTCTGTTCCATCACACGGACCAACATGCGTTGACAGTTGCGGTTTGCTACTGTCAACCTCTGGACTGCAAGCGTTTCTTGATCACGATCATGAATCACTTGTTCCAGTTGTTGCCGTGCTGCATCCCTAGCAGCAGTCACCTCTGCCAGCTCTGCCCTCAGCCTTTCCACCTCAGTAGGCTCAGGGCGGGGCTCACGTGGAGCGAGCTGGTGACGCGGTGCCCTGCCCCCAGTGGACTTACGAGCGGTCCTCTTGGTACGTGCCATCTGTAGCAACAAGATAAGATACGACTTAAAGTGAGGATCATTTAGGGGATACGAAATTTACTTTAGTCGGGAGTACAGAAATTTTTAAGGAGGGAGTAAATGATATGTATGATATAATTAAACATGATGCATGCACGTTTCGTACGTCCTCTCACCTTAGTAGAAACCTAGAGTTCTAACGCTAGGCGGTGGCATACATACGTTCTCTCATATAAGCGAAACTATCGGTCTACTCGTTACGCTGTTAGTGTACCTGCAGAAAACTTCATTGCAGCCCAACAATTCCCAATATAAGCACACAAGAAAGCAGTAATTTAAACACTTTCCATATATACATCCCCAAATGTATATACTTCAGTATCAAGCTACCCGATATAAAGGTTCCCACAATTAAGTGCTTTTACATAGTTACATGGTTTACACATGTAAAGATGTAAGTCACCACAACTACTCTCCCCTAGACCGCCGGTTGGACGATCATGCTCTCACAACTCACACTTACCAGAGCGTCGAGGTAATTGATCCATACATTACCACCCAAGTGGATGGCATCCATACAATATCACGCCGTATGGACGACGAAATAAAAACAAACAAGGCCCCCCCAAGTTAGTCTTTATAATAAGCCACCTAAGAGTCCTTATTTGGGCTAAGGGATGTGATCACTGGCATACCTATAAAATAATTTTTAGAGTTTAACCCTTTTCGCAAACAAATACTTTTGTTTTTAATTACTCGTAAGATGTGTTTAATGTTGAATTATGCTCCGGTACCAGCTGTAACAGAACCGACCAAATTATAAGAGCACAAGTACGAAAACAAGCACCGAAGCGCTCAAATTTTCAAACTTGAGCCCATATAATCCCGGTAGTCAATCGAAATCACGAAGGGTTTCAAACCAAACTGCTTACAACCAGGATCGCATCATTCAACATACAACATCATACGATACATTTCACAAGTAGTTCTGAAATAAGTTTACACCACGGAGTAGCAAATATTACAAACCAAGTTTGAAAGTAGCGGAAGCATAACACACACACTAGTTAAATAAATACTGCCAGTCTGGATGATCGACAACCCGCAAAAGCATGAGGAAAGTACATAAAGACGATCACGCCCTTGTGATCTAGTCATCATCACCCGCAGGGTGGAGACACGTCTTGCAGAATCCCTGATAAAGCATGTCATCTGCAACAGGAGGGAATAAACCCTGAGTACTGGAATGTACTCAGCTAGACTTACCCGTCGAAAACCAGAAATAAAGTGACACCAAGGATTATGCAAGGCTTACACAAGAGGCTAGCTGACATAACATTTTGCATAAAGGCATAAGTAATTGATACTCTTATAACCTGTACTAGCAGTTATTTTTAGCATTTACCTGTCATCTATCTTAGCACCTGTACTAAACATGCACTTGATTATAATCAAACAATTATCATCATTATATCCAGAGCAGTTATGAATTGTGGCAACATTGTATCATTCCCTTAACCACCAGTTTATTTAATGAGATCTACGTTGCCGCTGCTCAAGTCAAGTGCTCACTAACCGGGAGCGACGGCGATTCGAATCGAATTCCTATCCAGCTGGAGGGGTATTTCTAACACTCACCGCGCAGGCCCCTGCCAGGGTCGCACAAGCCACCGTTTCATATGATTCAGGAATCGCGGGTCCGAATGATGTCGCGACCCCAAGGGCGACACTCTGCCAGGTGATAGGGACTCTAACCCCCCCCTTGGTCTCACGCCAATGTCCCCAAGCACATCCTTTCTCTCCTCCAAGAAGCAACCTACCATTCGATTCCCGGCCTGAACCACATTACTCGGCTTCGCGGTCGGAACGACTTATCCGGCCAACTAAGTGTTAGACTGCGTTCAACATGACTCAAGGACGTACAGCGAATCGGTCCTTAAACGACTCAGACGGGCATAGCTCCACACCCAAGACGTGAAGTGTCTTGCGGCTGTACTATCGAACTCCCGCCCGGTCTCAATTTCATTTTTAAGCATGGTTCCATCCACGATAGCCATAAAGCCACTCGTGACTCCTTCCTACATCTCGCGGATGACCGGAAATCACCCGACTTCTACCGTACTAAGCAGGGCTAAGCATTGACACGTGCCTAAACCTAATATAGGATTAAGTACGATATCTGGACAAGGACAGGTATAATGCAACAAGTGTTTTCATATAACTCCTACAACTTAATGCAGTAAACAATTAAAAGTACTCAAGATATATCTATAAAACGATGGGTTCAGCATGCACCGGGGCTTGCCTTTCAGAAAAGTCGAGGGCCGGTGGTCTGGACACTCAGGAAGGTCGTCTGCGGGCACTCCTTCGTCTGCTGGATCCTCGGGCTCCTGCTGCTCCTGGTCCTCCTCCGGAATCACAGGCTCGAATTCGAGGAGTGTTACCCCCTCCGGTGCACCTATTGCATGAATGCACAATAAATATAATGGATGCATAAATGGGTGCAACATGCTCGGAATGAAATGCATTTCAGAATAAAATACTCTATTTAAGTTATTTTACTAGTACGTGCAAATCTCTTCTCTAGTAGAGAAATACTCACCTAATCTACTTAACCTAAGATAAAGCTGCTCATCCTCAGTTAAGGCCCTAACACCTAACAATTACAAAAGTAGCATGTCTTAGGATATCTCACCATAACAATCAGCAAAACACCACAGTAATCATTCTGGACAGCAGCTACTTGTTTTTATCACAACTGGAGATTTATAAGTCCAAAAGATATGATCTAAGACAATCTGGAAAGCCTAAGAAATGTACTACAATTCATTTTCAGACCTCAACTCCAAACTCCTAAGTTTTCCATGTCAAACTTCACAAGTTCCAGAATCTGTCCTCTCCAAAACAGAGAGTAGCAGATTTTGAACTGCCACTTTAAACAACAGTAACTCTCAAACTACTAAGCCAAATGCTTCCAAATTTTAACACAAGCTAGTTCATCAAGTTTACTCCAACTTTGGTATTTACAGGTTGTCCAGCAACCAATTTTATCAAAGCCAAATTTAGAATTACCACTTAGCTGTCCAGAAAACCTAAATTACAAAGGTTAAATATTTATTGATGTGGCAAACATTCTCTAAAACCCAACTAATGCTACTACAAGTTCACAAATATCACAAAGACACCAGAAAGTAAGGTGTGCCCACCTAGAACATTTATTTAAACCCATTTCTTAATTTACTTAAGTAATTAAGTGAAATTTCAAACATATATATAAACTGCTCCTAAAATTCTACAAAAATTACAGGGAACTCTATGACCCAAAAATAGACCACAGTAAAAATTTGAACAAGTTTTATTCACAGAAACTCCCTACCCAAAATTCACAAGCTAATAAGGCTGATTTTTGCATAAATAGGAAACCCTATTGAAAAGTGTCAAACAACAGATTTCTTAATTTTCTTGGACACTCTAGGGTACCAAGACATTCTCCAAAAAGTTATATGAACATTGCACATGTAGAAAAATTACAAAAATTCATTTAAATATTTCCTAGAATAACAAGATAGCATAATAGCTTGAAAAGTAATTAAGCACTTATGCCCAAATTTTTACCAGAGCTAGGGCTAGCATAGAGTAACCTACCCATCAAATTTTATGATTTATGGAACACTACAGCTCAAGTTATAAATTTAACAAATTTGCATGCATTCTAAAACACATTTAAAGGATCTATTAAATTCTCCTAAAAATTAAACATCACATTCCAGATTTATATTTTTCTAAAATACTACACATCATGTGGACCCTAATAAAATTTATCTCATGATTTTTGGATCATTAAAACCCTAGATCTACATTTTTCCAACTTGTACAAAAATCAGTGACAAAATAATAAAAAATGAATTTCATTTCGGATGACTGGGCCGGCCCGGAAGAACTCGGCCCACGACTCGCGCGCGCGCGGCCTGCTCGGCCGTCCCGCCCGCGCTTGGCAACTGACAGGCGGGACCCGCCGTCAGAGAGAGAGAGACAGGGGCGCGGCGAACCGCGCGCTCCGGCGAGCTCAAGCTCGTCGGAGGGGAGCTCGCTCGGGAAACCAAGCACACCCTCGCGTTCTCCGTCACAAGGTGCTTCGATTCGTGCAAGAAGGAAGGCTCGGGTTGGAGTGGGAGGGGCTCGCCGTCGTGAGCGGCGGCCGGTGAGGGTCGGGTGGCGGTGTACTGCCGCCGGTGAGGCTGCACGGTCACATCTGAGCTCTGTACGAGCTTCACTGCAACTAGGCGGACTGATTGAGGTAGAGAAGGGAGATGGAGAGAGGCTCTAACCACCCCGGCCACGGAACGCCGTGATGCGGGACGGTGAGCGTGACGACCGTGGTCGTCGTGTTCCGCTCCGACGAGGTCACATCCTACGGTAAGGTCTCGCCACAAGCATCCCCACAGATGACGGAGGTGAGAACGAGGTTCATGACAGGAGTAGAATGAGGGAGGGGAGCTGGCCACGGTGGACCGTGGCGGCGGCGATACTCCGGTGAGCTCCAGTGGAGAGAAAATCGACAATACCTCCTCACCTCTACGAAATGGATCAAGCGCGATGTAGGGGAAGGTCCGGGAGCCTAAGGCGGAGCTGTGGGTGAAGTTAGGTAGGCTACCGTGCGGTGGTGAGCTCGCCCGGCCGCGGCGGGGTCGGAGTGGCACTGCTCGTCGGACCAGAGAGCGAGGGAATGGAGGAGGGAGTGGCGTGAGTGCTGGGGATGGAGGTGTCGACTCCCACTTCACTCCCGCGCGTGAGCTCGCGACGTGGAGACGACAGCAGCACGCACGCGCCACGCGGCCACCGGACTCTGCCTGGGCGCCACGACGCGAGCCAGCTGCATGGCGTCGCCGTTTTACTGAATGGAGGTTACCTCGCTCGACTGACAGAGCAGTTTGGTCGCCGATTAACTCCCAAACCAGTGAGAACCAGGCGTGGTTGATGTTGGCAATGTTGTAGAGCTACATGAGGACTTCAACATTGCCAATAGGGTCGTGAGCCAATTCGGCTTGGTTAGTGAGATACAACGCTCCAAAGTGAGGCACCCGAAATCTGAAACCGAGTTTCAGTTAACTAACCGACTGAAACCCATTTTTCCAGGCACCATATCTCCTAAACCATTTAGAACTAGGTGATGGTGATGTCGACAATGTTGTAGAGCTACATGTGACCTACAAGTTTGTCAATATGAGTGAAAGCTGGTTTGGCCTGGTTTGTGAGTTATAAGGTGTCAAAGTGGGGTACAGTGAAACAGTTTTCAGCTCAACACTTAGCAAAATTTGCTAAGTCCCCAAACAACCCCTAATACTGACTTGTGGGCCATTTTTGAGCATGTTCTGATCATTTTCATGAGATGGCCATATTAGAACTTTTGTTCCTCATGAAATTCTCTACAACTTTGCTTAAGGGTGCTCTTCCATGCAAGGTCTCTAAATTAGACTTTTTAATTGGTCAACTAGGGCCTTCTAGGGTCAAATGGTGGTCAAACTTTTCTTGGAGGGCAATTTTGTAATTTTGGTCAACATGAACCTTGTTCCAAATGTTACCCTAAGTATAACTAAGGTGTTGTAGGTCATGATTGGCTACCTTACCCTTTTGTTACACCATCTATTAAATACTTCATGAAATAAATCAAACAAACCCTAGAATAATTACATGTGTTGCATCACATAAAATAACAAACATGAATGATGCATGCTTATGTTTATGCCATGCAAATGCAATGCAATTAAGGACTAAACACTTGAAGTGTTACAATACCTTAGCGGCCTTAGCCACGAAGCACGATGGAGTGTCGAATAGGGAGACCTTCTCTTGGATGGCAATGCTAGCATGTCCCTTCTTCTTGCTCTTGTTGTCATCCTCATCATCACTTGAGGAATCATCACTATCCCAAGTAGCAACATGAGAATCATTCTTCTTCTTATGAGAGCTCTCCTTCTTTTCTTGCTTCTTCTTTTGCTTCTTCCTCTCCTTCTTGATAGCATCTTCATCATCACTATCATAAGGACACTTTGCAATGAGATGGTCCTTGCTATGGCATCTAAAACATCTCATGGTATGCTTATTTTTCTTGGATGAGTTCTTCCTCCTTCTTGCACGATAGCCTTTCTTCTTCATGAATTTGCCAAATTGCTTAACAAAGAGAGCCATCTTCTCATCAATGTCATCACTATCACAAGAGCTTGAGTCTTCATCACTTGATGATTCAATCTTGGACTTGCCCTTGGATGTGGTGGCTTTGAATGCCACACTCTTCTTCTTCTCATCATCCTTCTACTCACTTTCCTTTTTCTTCTTCTTGACCAACTCCTCCTTCTCATCATCTTCTCTATATGAGTCATCGGTCATCACTTCTTAGAATACTTGTTGAGATGTTGAATCTTTCAATGTTGTCCTCACAAGTACGGTGATCAACATGTCAAACCTCTTGGGTAAGCTTCTTAAGAACTTCATGGAGAATTGATTGTCCTTGACTTCCTCACTAAGTGCCTTGAGCTCATTCACGATGACTTGCAATCTATGAAACATTTCCGGTACACTCTCATTATCTTACATTTTAAAGCTTGAAAATTTTTCTTGCAAGATATATGCTTTAGCGGTCTTTGTGCCTTCGGTGCCCTCAAAAGTTTCTTCTAGCTTGGCCCAAGCATCATGAGCAATCTCAATATTCTTCACTTGCTCAAAGGTCTTGTCATCTAGTGCCTCATGAAGAGCACTAATGGTAATATCATTGCATTAGAGCTTCTTCTCTTCCACCGGTGTAGGTGCTTCTGGATTAGCAACCTCAAATTTTGTTTCGATGACCTTCCATACTTCTCTATTGATTGACTTGAGGTGTGCAGTCATCTTAACCTTCCAATATGCATAATTTGTGCCATCAAAGTGAGGTGCCTTCTTGCTGTTGTTGATGTGCAAGCTTAATTGAGCCATTTCTTTTTCACCGTAGGTTGTTAAGCCTCAAATGAACGGTGCCTCGGCTTCGATACCACTTGTAATTTCCAAATTGCTAGAGGGGGGGTGAATAGCCTATTTAAAATCTACAAGCTTCACTAAACAACCACGTTAGTATAAAAGATGGCTATGCTAATTCTAGCACTAGCTCAACTACACTATGCAAGCCACCTATACAATTCTAGTGAAGCAAGGCTATGATCTCTAATACACACCAACAAGACTAAGTCACTAAGCTACTTACTCCTATGTGATAAAAGCTACACTAAGATTAGTACAAGAAAGTAAAGAGCAAGTGTCTTGATTCTTATACCAACGATGTAGAGAAGTAATGCACTCGAAGAATCAATCACAATGATCAACCACAAGAGAAATCCTCAGCAAAGAGATGACACAAGATTTTTACCGAGGTTCACTTGCTTTCCGGCAAGCTACTCCTCGTTGTGGCGATACACCCACTTATCAGTTCGCGAGCTAATCGACTATCAAGAGTCGAGCCCTCGGCGGGCACCGCACAACCACACACAAGATGGGGATCCTCCAAGCCACAAGCTCAACTAGAGTATCCAATTTGTGAACTCCCGCGGGGAAGGATCAAGAACCCCTTACAACACTTGGTGAGGGCTCCAACAATCTCCAATTGTGAGCTCAATCACCTCCGCTGCTCCAAGCCGTCTACCGTGTCGGGAAACACGGAAGAGTAACAAGAAATCCACAGCAACTCGAAGATCAAGTGCCTCTAGAATGCAACTCTCAAGCAATGCACTTGAATCTCACTCAATCTCACTCAAGATGTGCAACTAAGCAAAGAGATGAGTGGAGGGGTTGTTCTCTAGCTCCAAGGATGTCTCTAGGTCTCAAAATGTGCAACAGTTACCCTCAAACCCCGGACATCTTCTATTTGTAGAGAAGGGGTACGCAGCTAGCCGTTACCGGATGACACAGTTCAAAATGTGCTGACCGGATGCACCAGTCAGGGTGACTACAAGACAAGCATGAACAGTGCGCGTCAGAAGTTACCATTGCTGTGACCGGATGCGCTCTAGCGTTTGACCGGATGCGCCGCACCCGGCGTCCGGTCGGAGTCCAGTAAGCTCCCACCGTGACCAGATGTGTCTGATCGCACGTGACCGGATGCGCCGCGCGTCCGATCAGCACTTCGCTGCGCTCTGCCCCTTTGGACGCCTGACCGGACGCTCCGGTTCCGTGAGGGACCGGTCGCGCGCACTTCTTCTGCGCATAGAAGAACTGACCGGATGTGCTGGTCAGGCCATACCAGCGTCCGGTCAGAAACCCTAACACCTGCGTGCCTGACAACTGCTGAGAACTGACCGGACGCGTCTGATCAAACCGGGACCGCGTCCGGTGCAGCGTCCGGTCACCACAGTGACCGCCGTTCGCCTCCGTTTCTTTTCCGACTTCTGGCGCTGTAGAAAATAGGCATTTTACTTCTCCAAAAAGCGCCGAATCCTGCCTCACAAGCTCGGCGGGAGGGAGAGAGGAACCCAAACCCATCTCTACTGCTCAAACTCCGCCGCCTTCGCAAATGTGCTAACACCACCAAGTGTACACCACCATATGTAAGTGTGTTATCATTTCAAAAACATTTTTCAAGGTGTTATGTTAGCTCTTTACTAGATCCTAATGCATATGCTCAAGACAATGATCTAGTGGCACTTGATTCCCGAGCTAACCATGATTGCCCCTCTTGATAGTCGGCTATGTATCCTAAACCCGGTCAATCACTTCTCTACTCATCTTAGACCGGCAAAAGGAAAACCCTATGGTTATACCTTTGCCTTGCACTCTTAGATCCTTCTCCTTTACTTGATCATCATGTCCATCATTTTATGTGCATTCCTTCATGATCTTGCTCATCATTTCATGCACCAAATCATGTAGTCTTGTGGCCATCTCTCCATGCCATTTCCACCTCCATCACATGTGTTGCTTATGCCTAGCTTAATCACACTTGATACAATAGCATTAACAACTTGGTGTCATTAATTACCAAAACCAAACTTGGGCTTTCAATCCTCCATCTCCTTCGCCTTCTGGCCCTTCCATTTAGTCTCCTGAATGCATAGAATATTTACACGCCTCCTAATTGCTACATTGACTAGCTCTCTTAACTTACCCATTTGGGACCCTACATTCTAGCTACCTAGACGAATCCTAGTTGGCTCCGCTAGCTTTCTTATCCTTCGCACCCGTCGAGGGAAGTGCGAAGACCCTTGCTCATTTTTCACTACACCCAGGCATAGATGTAGCGTGCCACTAAGGTTGCGACGACCTGACCCATGCTCATTTTTCATCATACCCGGATCACGATACGCCGCGCCACTAAGGAGATGACAACCCGGCCCTTGTCCATTTAACACCACACCCAGGTTCTGATTTAGCACATCGATAAGAGGGTTAATGTAGCAGAACCTCCTAAATTATATGACCCACATGCACCTGTCATTGTTCCTAAGACCTCTGACGGCTATGCATGTACACCAGATAACCTAAGAAGATCTATTGGGTGCCCTCACAGGACCCCGATTCAACTATGTTTGACAACTCATACCAGGATCAACAAAGGAGTAACTATAACATTATAATATTTGTACAAAACTTTACATCATAGTGCGGAAGAATAACAACAATGAATTTATAAATCACGATTAAGTTAACTTTTATAAACTTAACTTGTATTGCAGAAGTCGAGTAGAACTATAGAAGACAACTTAGGTAGAACACCTAAGTCAGGAGAGGATAACCAGATCATATCGAGCCCACCGACATGACCTGACTAGCAGCATCAGTCAGCACCTGCAACAGGGGTTTAACGAACCCTGAGTACTTAAGGGTACTCAACAAGACTTACCCGACTAAAGAAAAGATTCCAAGGGCATGCTAGCTTTAGGGAATCAAGGTACGGGTATTCCAGAATCGAAATTATTTTGTGGAAAAGCTTACTAAAGTAAGTCCTTGCCTTCAACATTTTATTTTTATCAATAATGGTTTGTTAACTAATTCTAAGTGATCCTAATCTATATCAAAGTAATTCCCATCAAGATCATTTCCTTATTCTTTCTTTCAATTTTAGTTCTTAACTATGATGTAGGTCAGGCGATCGAGTCTCCATAATTGAGGAGCAACGACGATTCGAACTGATTATACCCAGTTGGGGATCTCTAACCTCATGACATATGTAGAATCAAATCTTGCATATGCCAACCCTCATTTAGATCTCCCAAAACCAGAATGTGTCCATCGCCACCCGAGAGTACAGTACTCCTCGAACCCGGCCCAATTCTAGCGCCGAGGGTACACGCTACTCCCGCCATCTCTCCACTCCCAGTGCGAGGTTGGACGTTCTAGAAATTGAATCACCAATATCTTGGGCTTACCCAAGGCATGAGGCTAGTTGCAAAGTCTCAAAACACAGACGGACCAACAACGAACGGTCCTTAATTGACAAGGCGAAAACACTACATTGAGACTCCTTTCTCAATGCAAGTTAGCAGTGGTCAAACCACTCACCCGATCTTCAAATTCATTCTTATATTTCATTATTCATCAAGTATGCCATCTTGGCCATATAAGCATTTCATTTAAAAGTCTAACTTATTAAGTATAGCGAAGCATACTACGCATTTTGTAATAAAATAGGTACCAAAGGTGATATCACAATAATCAAGGATGATAATGCAGCAATTGGGTTATCACTCAATTCTTAATTACTTAATGCAATAAATCATAGTACCAGTGATAAAGATTTATAAAACTCAAGGAAGGGTTTAAATGCACCTAGGCTTGCCTTACTCAGATGAGATGACTGGTTCAGGCTCAACAACTCTGACGTCCGGTCCAGAACCCACTGACGATAGCTCTTCGCCGGAAGCTTGCCCGACAACGTTTACTTCCTCGAAAGCGGGAACTACACGAGAATATGACATTCTTTAACATGATGCGGTGATAAACATGATGCTTGATGATGATATGTCACGATTAATAACTTAAGTACAACTTTCCTTCGCAATACAGTTGCAAACCAACAGAACTCACTAACTAACAGTACTTCGTTAAACAACATTATTACTTCTTAAAGAACATGTTAATCGTTAGCTCAACCAAGTAATTAAGGTGTCAAGGATCATTAAGGGTTAATGACCCAAGGTCATCACTCAATCAAAAAGGGCACACAACACTTAAAGTTATCAATTTAACATTTAGTTAATTACTTAAATAATTAAGGCAGAAATTAAGAATAAATTAAACTTCCTCTAATTGAGCTCAAACTTTTCCTACAGATTGATCATAGTCTAAAATAGTATCAAAACAAATTTCATGATTTTTGGATTAATATTTTAATTACTAAAATTCCTAAAAGTTGCATTTAACATTTAATTGAGCTAATTGTTGTTCATGCAAAAAGTATTCAAAATTGACATTTAATATTTTTTCTAGATAGTTTACATCCTGAAAAGCTTACACAAAAATTTTCAATATTTTTGGTGCTCTACAAAAATTCCATTGAAATAAACAAAAACTAATACTATTTAACATTTTTGAAAAAGAAAAACAAAAGACAACAACCCGGGCCGGCTCCCGCTCTTCTCCGGTCGCTCGGCCCAACCGGACGCGCGCCCGCGCTCTTCTCTCTCTCCCTCGGCATGCCTTTCTTTGCCCGGTCCAGCAAGGTCACGCCGGCCCACTCGCACCCGTCCTCTCTTCCACTCCCTCCCTGCACTTAGCCACAGCACCACGGTGGCCGTCGACGGCCAACTCGCCGGTGACAAGTCCCCAACGAGACGGAGCCGCTCCTACAGCACTACCCGGACCCCGCGAACACAACTATACCGAGAAAAGGACACAACAAGGCTCGGAGGGGGGCTTGACCGCGGCCATGGCAGCCACAGTGGCGACCCGCCCGGCGGTGTGGGGGTGAAAAAGCCCCTCCGATAAGGTAGTGACTAAAACAAGGCGAGCTTCACGCTCAGGAGCTCACCGCGAACACCTTGGTGCACTCAATGAAGAAGGAGATGGGATGGGGTGACCGGTCCACGGTGAGGCAACCGCGGCGGCTCTGTTGCCGGGCGTGGAGAAGACTAGGACATGCGGGCAAGCTAGGACGGGCGAGGTACCACGAAGGGTTCTAGGGGCTGCGTATGAGGCTTGCAAAGCTGTGGACGAGAGCAATTAAGCTGAGAAGCAGTGGCAACGGTGAATTGCGGCAGCGAGCGGTGGTGACCGGCGGCGGCGAAAGCAGAGGTGAATGAATGAGCCAAGACGACGGCTTGGGCTTTTAAAAGACGAGTGACCACGACGAAGGCACGGGAAGACGCGCGACATCGAGGTGGACGGCTCGGGCATGCCGGAACAGCCTGGAAGAGCCACGGCGGTCACCGGCGCCCATGTCGCTCGCTGCCCTGCCCTGATACGTCGGTGAACTGTAGCACTCCCCCCACCGAGCTTTTGAACCCAAACGGTTTTTCCAAAATTACTTTCAAAACACGTAGCAACTTGAAAAATTCCTAAGATATAGTTCTTTAGAATTTCAAGCTCTACAACTTTGCTTTTGTGACCAAACTCAGATTTTGAATAATTTTTAAAATTTGGATTTGAATTCAAAAGGGGACAAAAGTAGGGTTTCTGTAAATTAAAATTACTTCAAATTTTTGAATACAACTTGAAAATCTGTAAAATGAGAACATGTATAACTTTTGAAGATCTACAACTTTCATAATTGGGCCATCACCCAATTATGCCTACTTTTTGAAATTGAGTTTGAAATTCAAATTTGGGATTTGAATCTTTTGAAAATTACTCCAACTTTTATACTAAATCTTTGAAAACTCCAAAAACCAAAGTTGTACAACAAGACCATATCTACAACTTTACTTTTTGGCTCACCCCCAAATTTTGCTTAAATTTTGAATTACACAAAATGGGGTAAAACGGGGTTTTTCGGAAATCAGGGTTTTGAATTCAATTGATTATTCTTTTTAACTAAAACATAACTAATCCTTTAACACTAATAAAACATTATTTCATGTGATAAGCAACATGACATTATTAACATATTAAACATACTAGTAACAACAACACATCAACAAATTACTATTGTATTGAAACATGTGAAACATGTACATGAAACACTCTAAAGCTATACTTAAAACATTTCCTTGCAACATAACAGGGTATTTGAAACATAAACAACATTACAAACATTACCATGCTATGCATGAAACATGTGCAACATTGACATGTAATAATGTGACATGAAATGCTTGTTTGATATGATAACTGATGCTTATGCTCTAATTATGCTCATGATCAAGTTTTTAATTGTTCTTAACATCTGGGATGTTACAGTTATGCCCCAACAAATCTCTTATGGGTTTCAAATATATGAGAGTGACTGTTTTTTTACTGTTGGTTCGCCAGACCTTAACACACCCTCCTCATTTACCCGGGCTTGGGACTGGCTATGTTGAGACGACTCAAGAAAGTCTTCTAGTCAACCTAGGCGGAGTTAGGCGGCGCAAAGAAGATGCAACTAAAAAAAGAAACAGAAGGGGCACGTAGTATTAAGAGATCTGGATAAAAAAATGTAGGAAAAAGTCTAAATTACTCCTCTCAAGTTTGACGTATGACCAAATTACCCCCCTAAACTTACATTTGGTTCAATTTACTCCCTCCAACTATTTCAGTTGGTCTAGTTTACCCCTTAATATGATTTATTATTTTTGTTTTTCCACGTATTAGTTGAGTCTTAATATCAACTTTGTGATATGATAGAGAACATCATAAGTTATGTTAGAAAAAATATATCTTAACTTTTTGCCACAAGTTTGATAGCTTAGAAAATTTAATAATAAATTAGCACTGGAGATACAATATTTGTATAAAGCATAATGATGAAAAAATCACAGTGCATTTTTCTAATACAAAGTACAATGTCCTCTATCACCTCACAAAATTTGAAACTAAAATATAATTTGTACATAGAGAAAAAAAGCAAAAATCTCTTTAAGGTGTTAATCGGACCAACTTAAATAGTTGGAGAGAGTAAATTGAATCAAATATTAGTTTGAGGGTTATTCAAACTTGAAATGAGTAATATGGACTTTTTCCAAAAATGTAAATCCACCAGGTCATGGCCAGCCAGCCCCAAGCTATGGCGAGGTGGCGGCGCAGCTGCGTCGGCGCGGCAAGCTCTGCGAGGGCAGGGAGCCGTACCACCGCGAGCATCCACACGTCAGGAAGCTATGGCCCCGTTCGGCTGTGCTGATAAGCCGGCTGAAAAACACCGTTAGCTGATTTGTTGTGAGAGAAAAATACTGTTACAGCTAAAAAACAAGCTGAAAAAGACGGATTATAAGCCGGATGAACAGGGCCTATATTTTTTAGTTTGGTTGTATAAAAAAATCTATTGACCATCAATGGGACAATTCATGGACGATTATAGTGCTATATGTATATAGGACTTTGAATCTATGGCTAAATGCAGGCAAGAACAACACCTGAACTACGTATTCTTCTTTTGAAGTAAGGCTGGGCAATATAGTATTTTACTGCAGCTGCACGTAGACAGTAAAAAAAAATACTGGGGCTGTAGGCTGAGTAGTTGTCATGGAAGTAATTGCATTAATATGATACAGAGTGAGGATCAGAGGCGTATATTTGGCCCATATTAAAGGTAGTAGATGTGAATAGTAGGTGGGAAACCAAAGTAAGCATACTGTGTACAGTTTCATAATTACTACATGGAAGCAAAGTTTAGTAGGAATAGAGAAGCCATATTTTTTTAATGGTAGTATAAGTTTAAGCATGCTTATGGCATGCTTTGTAAGGCTATCAGCTGCACAGGATCAAATTTCTCAGCGTGCGTGTTTTTGGGACAGCTCTGAAAATATGGGGTGGGGTAGCACAGTAAATAAAGAGCCTCCTTACCAAAAAATTAGCTAAAGTGGACAGGTTGAGGGTCACGTGTATTTCTTAGGCCTTGTCTTTTTTGTACAGAATGTATGGAACATGAAGCAGCAATAGCTAAATTAGAGTGTACATAATTAGAGGCAGAGCACGAGCGGCGACGCGGAAGGTGGGACCGAGGAGTCGGGCTTTTTCTTTCTGCGTCGACGGAACCGAGAGGAACGGAGAAGGGTTGGAGAGGGATAAGGACGTGGGACGGATAAGGACGGCAGGGAGTGGGCGCGTGGCAGGCATCGGTGGCCTAGGGACGGGATCAGACGGCTGAAGAGAAAGAACCGGGATCTACAGGAATACGAGAGGGGGAGACGGAGGGGCAGTATTCAACTACAGGACGCTTTACCAGGAACAAAGAAGCTTTATTATTATTACTATCAAATGTGCAACGGAAATCTATTCTAATATATTTGGCAACCGGATTCTGTAGTCTATTCCAATACGCTTGGAAACCGGATTTTGTACTATTATTGGATACACGCACTATTCTGACTCATCATATGTAAGTATATGTAGTGAGTTTGAGTCACGGACGTGATAGTAAACTTATTCGGACTCTTATCTCTAGTTCAGCATGTACTATTACACTTAGTAAAATTGGGTAGGATTCTTGTACCATCAGTCTTAGTAAACCAACCAAAACTCTTATAAGCTAGAAGAGTTGAGAAACTAATTAATTGAGAACCTATAATGATCGGCTAACAAGCATTCATATGTTAACGACTAAGCTAGATATCTATAGGAAGTTCTTGATGGACTCCTCAAGCTCATTCACGACGGCCTTCCAGCTGGCATGCATCGGGTTGATGTCGTCCCAGTAGTAGTACGTACTTCTCTGGCGTGGGGCATAAGACGTAGGTGTGTCGCCGTCCTCCATCTGGCTGCAGTGTCCACTCGACCACTTTGGTCGTAGATCTCCAACATTATGGATCCAGCTTATGCTTGAACTTCTTCGATTGGAAAGAACCTGCGATTTGGATTGGAGTTTTTTTGCTAGGCCCTGTTTAGTTCCCCAAAAATTTTGCAAAATTTTTCAGATTCCCCGTCACATTGAATATTTAGACACATGTACGAAGCATTAAATATAGATAAAAAATAAAACTAATTACACAGTTTAGACGAAATAGACGAGACGAATCTTTTAAGCCTAATTAGACCATGATTGAACACTAATTGTCAAATAACAACGAAATTTGCTACAGTGTCATTTTGCAAAAATTTTTGATCTAAACCGGCCCCTAGTGTTCAGTTGACAGAGTTGAAAAAACTATTTTTTATAGCTAAACGCTATAGTATGTAGTACGTACCGGAACCGGAGGTGAGGCGCTTGAACATGGTTGTCAGTCGAGGTTGAAGACGGTTTCATCTTTAAACACCGTCTGGCTGTCGCAAGTGCTGTAGTCACTGGACCTCGACAGCCACGGCGTGCAGCCGATAGGGGGCAGCATGCTCACCATTAGCCCTGGGCGTTCGGTCTGACCGAACCGATCGGTCTCGGTCTTCGGTCATTTCGAAAGTTCGGTCATCTAAAAACGGAGACCGATCGGTTAGTTTCAAAACTCAGGACCGAGCAAGTTCGGTCTCGGTTAGTTCGGTTCGGTCTCGGTCACGACCGAACTAACCGAACTTCACAAAACAACTACTAAATATTGTAATTTGTAGCAAATTTTACCAATATTTTTTCTATTTCAGGGCAAAAATACAATACAAAATATAGATTAAACATAGTGATAAGAGTGATGGTTGATATAAACCCACTAGAATAAATATTATATCACTAATAATAGTCTAAATTACATATTATGTCAACAAAATTCAAATGTTCGGTTAATTCGGTTAGTTCGGTTACCCGAGGGTAATGACCGAACTAAGTCCGGTTAGTTCGGTTACTTCAAACTGAAGACCGAACTTGTGACCGAAATTTTCGGTCTCGGTCACTTCGGTTTCGGTCTCGGTTAGTTCGGTTCGGTCTTCGGTCTTCGGTTAATTATGCCCAGGGCTACTCACCATCACCTTCTCCACACCCAAGTCCATCAGCTGCTCCATGGCGTTTGCGATCTTGTTTGTCACGTCTTGGGCCATGGCATTAATCTTGGAGCTGGTCATTTCGTTGACGCGTGCAAAGCCGTGTTTGCTAGAGAAGGCGATGAGCGCAACAGAATCAGTGAGGTCTTTGTCGATGATGTCATGCCTGACCAGCCTCCGGAACTTGTCGACCTGAGTGCCGAGCTTGGGCGCCTCGTGCATCCCCTCCACGACGCCGGTGCCGCCGACGGCGAAGTTCATGCCGGACGGATCGATCTCGTCTTGCTCCCTATTCCTTTCCACCAGAAGACACTCGTCCAGCATCAAAATCCTCGCTGCAAAGACCAATGCAAAAGACCATGAGATCCATAATCCCTACATGACTAACTACTGCTTACGGGTGCGGCCGGGGATCACGTACTACCCATGAAATCAGGCAGGACCAATCCGTTGGAGATAATATTTTGCTTAATTTCTACTTATATATTTTTCCTATTTGAATGAAGATTCCTATTCAGGTTACTTAGGATTGGAGAGATCTATTTAGATTACGATTCTTGTAACTATCTTGGTTACCTTAAGAACCTCTATCCAATATGTGTCATATAAAACATGGAAATTGTAGCAGTTTCCGTATCACGAACTTAGTTAGGGGAAGACAGACAAAAAATATGGATGGATAAAAAAAAATAGTCAGAAAATTTTGCCTCTTTATTATTAACTAGCAAACATGCCCGTGCTTTGCAACGGGAGAAACTATCAAACGATTATAGTAAATTATGACTATAGTCTCTAATTAAAGTCAGTACAACCTATTTTAATGAAGTCGATGTTTGGGGTTAAGATTGCGAAGCGCAACGATTGAAGTCCTAAATATGTAAATTTCTCATTATATATACGTATATTTTAGAGATTTGCATTGACACGTGCATATAGTTTGAAAAAATATTTATTTTTATTAGATTGGATGACAAAGTGTTCAAGATTTAAGTTTACGGTTTGATTAGTTAGGTCATCAGCCGATTCATCTTATAGTAATAATTTTTTTATTTTCCTATACAATTTATTAATAAAATATATGTTTATTATAGATAAAGGTCAATGTTTAAAATACTATATTTATTGTTAGAATTTGGTAGCAGCCGGTGTGGAATTATTGGCGACTTTCACCTTTCCAATGCTAGCTTATTTTGGCCCAAGATTACTCCAAGAAAGCAGCGTACAACAGGCTTGTGTGCGAGCAAGCCCATTCAAAAAACAACATGGAAGAAAGGAATTCCGAAAAAAAAGAAACGGTCAGCGTAATAAACCGCATGTGCATCTTGTTAAGCCCGAAACAACAATTTGCACTCAGCATACATTAGACATTAATGCATTATTAGTATTACTCATGTATTTTATTTATGGATGTTTGGCCAGGGAAAGTCACAGGAGGCTGTACGTCTACTTGGGACCAAGATTGCAAGAGGCGGTGGAGTTTGATTCGGACAGGAGATGGAGTTTGACTTGACGAAAACACTGCTCAGTTTTGACACAAGAAACTCTTCTAAACCGCGTTGAAGCGAATCACCTTATACATGCTAAGTGGGACGGACGGTCGTTATGGAGTTGGATACGGATGGATGGGCCGGACCAAAAAATTAAGGAGAGAAATTTTGCCTCTTTAAAACGGACGTTGCCCGGCGTGCGTGAGCCAGAATACTTGGGCTTAGCTCAATCATGTTTCAATTAAACACTAATAAGACCAATAATAAATAATATCTGCACTAAATTATTTGTCCCGTATGAAAAATCAAGAATGACTCGGTTTAAGTATGTGGCTATTATCCCGCATGGAGAATCAATGAGAGATTGACTCGGTTTAATTAGGTGGCTTGTCTATATCTATTGTAAATCTATATCTAATAATAAAGAGACAATGTGAATAATTTTTTCAATTCTAAACTAAGAAGAGTGATGTTGACCAGTAGTTTTTCAATTTCAAACTAAAAAGAGTGATGCCAAGTAGTTAGGGGAGGGCTGGACGAAAAAAATGGGAAGTGAGAAATTTTACCTCTTTATTATTAGGGGTGTGTTCACTTTCCATGCAAACCCAAAATATTTCCTCTTTCACCCATCACATCAAATATTTGAACGCATGCATGAAGTATTAAATATAGGTAAAAAAAACTAATTACTAAGTTTGTCTGGTTTTTGCGAGATGAATCTTTTGAGCCTAGTTACTTCATGATTAGATAATATTTGTCAAATAAAAACGAAATGTATTACAGTAACTTTTTATTCATTTTTCATCAACTAAACACACCCTAGGTAAGTTACAGATAGATATAGATTAAGGATAGATTATTATAGAATAGATTTGTCCCAGTTGGGAAGATTCGCAGCCCCGTCGCTTATACAGGCCACGGTCACACACACTGGCATCTAGATGTGTGGTGGACTGGTGGTGGCGGTAGCACAGCCTTGCAAGCGAAGGAAGCAAAGCAGCCGGCCAAAGGCCTGCGACGGAGAGTCGAGAGACCAGGCCCCGCATCCCCCGCGCGGCGCACCCGTTCCGCACTTCCGCGTGCGCGCCTATATAAACCGACGGGGCGGCGCCCCCAAAGCCCCCGAGCCAGTCCCGTTCCCGTCCATCAACCGGTTCTCCACACCACCACCCACCACTCCACTCCGTCCGCTCTCGCCTGCTCTGCTTGCTTTCTCCTCTCCCCCGCTCCTGCGGATGGCGGAGGCGGCGCCCGCAGCAGCCGGCGGCGGCATCGGGGACATCCTCGCCACCGCCGAACGGGACTTCCTCGTCCGCAACTCCGGCGAGCAGGTCAGTCACCCTCCGCACTCGTCTTTAATTTGTCTCTCGGCGGGGGTAGATGTGCAGATTCGCCATCTCGCGCTGCTGGCCCGATTGCGTCTCTTCTTGTCGTGTGGCTTTCGATTAGATAATGGACGATCCGATTATGGAATACGCGGATATGGATTGGGGGTTTTGTGGCTCGGTTACCGGCTACAGTACTAGGTGGTTGATGATGAGCAAGGGAGGGAGGGGGTTTACTACTTTTTTAGCTTCTTCGACTTTACTGTGTAAGCCTAGTACTACTTTAGGGAGTATCTAATATCTTTGGGTAGTGGGTACCAATTGGCAGGGTCGCGGTGAGCGCGATTATCAGTTTTTAATCGCCTTGCACGTGGGGCGAGCCGTGATCTAGATATATGATGAAGTTGAAGCAGCCGCAGTACCGCCAACGTTCACCCAACAAATTCACTATATATTTACTTCTGGTTTACTTCAAATCGATCTGTTACCGAGTTTCCAAGTTTTCGTCAAGGGTGCAAAACGAGTTTATGAGTAACGCTACTTTTGTGCTATTATATAGGATCCTTGTGTTTTCTTTTTGAACTTTTTATTATCTAGGGGTGGGATACTTGAGTTCTGGAATAGCCTGGAGTGTTACCACCATTTGTACTGCAATATTTGTGGGGTGGGAAGAGAGGGAGGTAGGGTTGGGGGATATTGTTTGGAACTTTGGATCATTATTAATTCCGAAAGCGTAGTTGCCTAGTTTGATTCCATAACTGCATATACAAGTTTAACTGACAGAAAAAGTTACCTTTAGCAAATTCAGACATCTGAAAGGTGGTAGTTCTGAAACATGCATGAAATTTTTCTTATAAACATTTTTTTTAGATCAAAGGCCCAGCCCAGCTTTATTAGAAAGCTTAAGTTTGAACCTAAGAAAAGCAAATTTACATTTGGTGATGGTGAATGATTGCAGCCATCTTGCTATTCTCAACCAGAATTTGGTTGCTGAACATCTCTGTGCCTTCTTTATTTGTTATCCTGCAGGTGAAGATCAGCAGCATCGAGGCCAGCCCTGTGGCCATCTACTTCTCGGCCTCATGGTGCCCGCCATGCAGGAGGTTCACTCCCAAGCTTATTAAAGTGTACAAAGAACTGGCCTCACAGGGCAAGAGCTTCGAGGTCGTCTTTGCTTCGGCTGATCAGAGCGAGGAAGCATTCAATGAGTACTTTGCAAAGATGCCGTGGTTGGCTGTCCCTTTTTCTGACACGGAAGGCCGTGCGGCCCTTGATGGCCGGTTCAAGGTCTCTGGTATCCCACACCTCGTCATCCTTGATGCAAAAACTGGTGAAGTTTACACTGAAGAGGGTGTTGAATTTGTGAGTGAGTATGGCATGGAGGCTTACCCTTTCACACCAGATAGGATCAACGAACTGAAGGAACAGGAAAAGGCAGAAAAGGAGAATCAGACTATTCAAAGCGTGCTTGGCACACCTACTCGAGACTATCTCATTTCAAACAAGGGAGACAAGGTAACTGCTCGATGCAACTTCTCATGACCTTCGATTGATTCATTGTCTTGCAAATGCTTACTTGTTTTTATTGTTGTTATCTATACCCAGGTACCCATCTCTGAGCTTGAGGGGAAGTATGTTGGTTTGTGCTTTGTGGTGGATGGCTATGGACCAGTCACTGAATTCACTGATTTGCTTGCTAAGATCTATGAGAAACTCAAAGAAGTGGGGGAGAAATTTGAAGTTGTAGCTGTATCCTTGGACAGTGAAGAGTCAACATTTAATGAGAATTTTGCAAAGATGCCTTGGCTTGCAATTCCTCAAGGTGACCAGAAGTGTGAGAAGCTGGTTCGTTACTTTGAGCTTAGGTCTCTTCCTACACTAGTTCTGATTGGCCCTGATGGGAAGACACTGAACAGCAATGTTGCGGACATAATTGATGACCATGGTTTTGAGGCATGGGAGGGCTTCCCCTTCAGTGCTGAGAAGCTGGAAATTCTTGCTGAGAAGGCAAAGGCTAAAGCTGCATCACAGACCTTGGAGTCCCTTGTAATCAGTGGTGATTTGGACTTTGTCATTGGGAAAGATGGTGCAAAGGTATGCACTACTGTTGCTTGACTTCTTTTATATGAAAGTCCTCTTCTGTCATTGCAAAAGACAAGTTAATCACTCCATTAAGTAGTACTCCCTCCGTTCCAAATTATAAGTCGCTTTGACATTTTTGGTACATCCATTTTGCTATGCATCTAGAATATAATTTGGAACGGAGGGAGTAAGTTTATTTTCCTTTACCTAAAATGTAGTAATTTTATTTTAAGATGGCTGTGGTGTTATTTTTATGCTTGATCATGGATAAAGAACTCTTTTGTTTAAACAATATCCTAGTTTAAAATTAACCACTGTGGCCTTGAATAATGGTCCTTATGCTAACTTTAGGAAGTGATAGATGATAAAGAGATATTTATCAAGTAAACAGAGTTCTGCCAATTGGTAAAGGACATATTGTTTAACGCTGTCCTCTCATTTTACTGTCTGCTTTAGTAAAGATTGTATAGCATAGTACAGATTTTATGCACTTTTGATGGTTTTAATTATATGTCTGATTATCATGAGAAAATAAAGTGTACTTAATGTATATCTCAGGTTCCTGTATCAGAACTTGTTGGGAAGACTGTCCTTCTTTACTTCTCAGCAAAATGGTGTGGACCATGCCGTGCCTTCCTGCCCACGCTTGTCAAGGAATACAACAAGATCAAAGAGAAGAACAGTGATTTTGAGATCATCTTCATCTCCAGCGACAGGAATCAGAGCTCATTCGATGATTTTTTCTCTGAAATGCCATGGCTTGCTCTACCCTTGGAAGATGAAAGGAAGACATCCCTGAAGAAGACCTTCAAAATCCGCGGGATCCCTTCACTTGTCGCCATCGGTCCTACTGGGCAGACAGTCAGCAGGGACGCAAAGGCCCAGCTGATGATCCATGGTGCCGATGCTTTCCCATTCACCGAGGAGAGGCTTGAGGAGCTGCAGAAGAAGCTGGATGAGATGGCGAAGGGGTGGCCTCAGAAGCTGAAGCATGAGCTGCATGACGAGCACGAACTTGTCCTGCTGCGTCGTGGTACGTATGGCTGCGATGCGTGTGAAGAGATGGGCAGCACATGGTCCTACAGGTGCGATGAGTGTGACTTCGATCTGCACCCCAAGTGCGCTTTGGGGGAGGAAAAGAAGGGCGAAGAGGAGGAAGGCAAGTCAACTGAGGAAGCCCCTGCTGGGTATGTGTGCGAGGGAGGTGTGTGCAGGAAGGCCTAGAGTTGTGTTCTACTAAGTTGCCTTTGCCAGTTTCCGGTGCTATCTGAATGTTGTGAGGGGGTGACAATAATCGTGAGATGGTTGTGCTTGGAGCTGAGGTTTGTGGGCTGTTGATGTTTGTGTGTTAATAATAAATAGTAGGTGCACCCTGAACTCTTAGGAGCATATATGTATGCAGAACTATGTGAGTATTTTATCAGATCAAAGTATTGGTTTTGCTGCATGGTATTTCTGCTTTTAAGCATGTGATGTTGGTGGGGTTTTTTTTGCCTTATAGTTCTGCAATCTTGCAAGCTAGACATTGTGTTGGATTTTCGATCCACATGGCCTCTTTGTTCTGAAGGATGGTCAGGGATGAGGTGAGTAGTTTGGTAGTGTTAATTTGTTTGACTTGTTCTATGATGGTCTTTTGCATCATTGCCTGGTATAGATTCTAGATGCACATCTGTAACATGCATGGTCGGTTGTTTGTCGAAGCTGTGGTTTGGTTCCTTGGCATGACAGAGATATATAAAACTGCACTTCTGTTGAGACTTGTGACTAGTTGCTGCTACTAACTTGTATGATCCTGGAAAACTTGGCATGTTGGCTGTGCGGGAAGCTGGATCACCGTCGGAGCTGTGGTCGGTTGATGACATCTTCTCCTTTTTTTGATTTATGCCTCCTATGGTCGATGCCTCGCGTAAAATTTGGACTCATGTGCTAATATTTCAACCAGATCAAACTAGCTATAATCCAGGAACCGCCTTGGTTTAGCGGAAAGATTTGCTAGGAGTTACACACCGGTGCTAAATCTAGTGAATTGGAACATTCTGAACAAGCAGTAGGTCTGGGAGGTGGTGGCCGGTCGCAGCCGTGTGGTCATGTTTCTGCACGCGGCGATCTGAGAGTTTTTTTTTAAGGGGGATCTGAGTATTTCTTCTTGCATGCAGACAGGGTGGGTGTATGTCATCGGCCTCCACTCCAAACGATGGTTCCGCCACACCACCCTGTGAGTTGAGCACAGGATACAGCCACATCAGCAGAGCCAGAGGAGCTGCCCAGAAGGAGCTCACGGGCCGTGAAGCCCAACACGCGTGTCACAGGCGTCCACTGGTCCATTTAGTCCCTGCGTGCACATTCCTTACAAGGCTTAGGCCCCGGTCGGCTGGTCGAAATCCCGGCTGAATCTTCTCTGTAGCTACAGTACCCAGCTTCAACCAAAGCAGCTAGACCAGCCGAACAGCAACTCCAGCCAATTCAATTAAAAAAAAGGCGCCAAATACAACATTAAATGCAATTCGAATTCATACACCAGCAACCTGCCGATTCAACCACAACACCTGCTGATTACAACCAGATCATCCCACTATTACAGCATTCAAATGAGCATTACAAATCAGTCAATTTCAATACAACACCATGGTCTACAATAATAAAACTACCATCTCTACAATCTGTATATCTTTCAAATGGAACCAGTGGGCAGAATTACAAAACTTGTCGCCCCCAAGGAGCCACATTATCAGCTGCTACAAGAAGTGTCACATATGTACTCTTCTTGTATACAGTTGCCCTTTACAGCTGGTCAATAATGGTCATCACAAATTACATATATCCAATTTACAGCAGTCCGCTAAATGTTCTTGGGTGCATAGGTGGAACACGAACACAAATTTTGTACCCACATTCAGGTACTATCGACTGCAAGGACACGAAGGCAATGCATCAAAAGCCACATACCAAATGCAACCCTCTTCTTCCTTGCAGCCTGTGCTCCCCTTGCTCCCAGTCCCCTACGGTGTAACACGCTCGGTGTTACCGCGTCAAACAATTCACTAAACCATTCATAAGCATCATGTTTATGTGTTATTACATGTGATCAATTGTGAAGATAAAATCTCGTAACCAAAGTAACCAATAAAATGCTAAAAACGAAACGTAATCAAATGTTGCATGTACCTCTTCTCTCCCTCCAGATCATGCACGTAGTTGTGCAGTGCACACAGAGCAAGAATTATCTATGTTTTTTGGTTCCCAATAGTGAGGTACGCCTTTCAACATCTGCCACTTAGCTTTCGCTGTCCCAAATGTCCTTTCTATGACATTACGCAACTTCGAATGGTGGCGGTTGAACACCACCTGCGCGTCAGCAGGCCCCGTATTCTTGAACTCCTTCACCCAGTATCTCCTACTTGGATACGGCGGCAGATATACCGGGCGAAGTGCATACCCGGAGTCCACCAAATAATAGCGTCCTGCATACAAACATACCACCACACCAGTTCACAAAACACTTAGCATGCACCACCAGACACAGTGGCGGAGCTGAGACGAAAATTTAGGTGGGGCGGACTAAGAACATAATTTTTTAATGACATTGTACGAATGCACATGAATATCTAATATATGGTAAATTTAAAGATTGATTAAAATGGTACTTTTTATTAGATTATTGCAGTCAATAGACAAAAAACACCAATTAAACAAGAGTCTAAAATCCAACTATCCACGAGCTAAAAGACCTGTAAATTTCAAGAACAAATGAGTTACTGTGCAATATATGTATATGTGATGACAAAATTAAAACCAATGGACACTGGACTACTATTAAAGAACTAATCATGTATAGGTCTTCTCGGTGGCCTAGGCAAGTTAACAGCATGTAGCAAAGGCAGGCAGCCAGTAAGGAGCGCCGGGGCGGCCGGCAGCTAGCTGCAGGCCCTACACCTGCGCTGAGCGCCTGAGCGTCAGCCGAGCCAGGCAGCCAGCAAGGGCCAAGCCGCCAAAGGGCGCCGGCAGTTGGCCGGTGGCACCACGGCAAGGGCTCCAGCAATTGGCGGGCTGCAGCTAGGGCGTCAAGTGGCAGCATCGGGCACTGCCAGACTTGCCGCCTCAGCGTCGAGGGATTGGGGATCGAGACTTCCAGATGCGATGGATTCTTGCTTTGCTTTGTTGGGCTGGAGTGGTGGGCTCACTCCTAATGGGCCTTTGGCCTACATTTGCGTTGCATCCCTCTGCCGAAAATCGTGTTCCAGACACGCCGCCGGCCGGACGCCGCTTGCAACAACAACGCTCGACGCATGATGACCTGAGGACTGAGGAAGAAGCGAGGGGTAGTAGGGGCTTCCCGCCAGCGGTAGGTGGGGCAGCTGCCCACCCTGCCGCATGGCGAGCTCTGCCTCTGACCAGACAACAGTTGCATCAATACAACAACCAAGCCGACTAAGGTAAACTAACCTGATGGTGGGTGTGGGAAAGTGGCATCTTCTTGTGGCTTCTTTTTGACCCGCATGTCATGTGCGGAACCCTCTGTCCCGGCGCCAATATAAGTGAACCTCATATTGAAGTCACAAACAGTAACCACATTTTGGGTCGTCTTCCCTTTCCTATTAATGTAGTCATCATGTACTGCTTCATCAACTACCACATCTATGTGAGTTCCATCCAGGGCGCCTATGCAGCCATCAAAAAAGGTGTGTACTCTAACAACTCCCCCGACACTACTGCATAAGTGTAGTTCGTAGGCCTAAGCACGTCATTTGCAAAGCGAACCATGGCGTTAAGAACATGGCCAAATATCTTGCTACATGTGCCCAATCCCCTCCTAAATCTCATGCATTTGCCTCTGAGATTGAGCTGTCCCACATGCCCAAAGAAACATGGCTAAAGCTTCAATGAAATCAATTTTCCTAGTGGATTTTAGACCATACCAGCTAGATAATATGGTATGCAACCTAATGAAATTTTCACGCCACATACGAAAGGAATCAAAGCACCTGCTACGATCTCCCAACAGGTTATCTACCCATTGTCGACCGGTAATGTCCGGCACACGGTAGGCATGGTTCACTTGTGGCGGTACCTTCATCATGGACATAATTGCATATCCTCCTGCCATCGCTGCAGTTACCAACTCATTGAAACTGTTCTCACTTGAAATTTTCACTTTCCTCGTCACTTCTGTAAATGGTCCCAGCAGCCTGCATGGAAGAATATGCACCAACCTAATTAACATCATTCATACTGTAATAGAGGCATAACTACTGCATAAGAATCGCATGCAAACCTTCGCACTCGCCGCTAACTTATGACCCCTTGAGTCAGTATTACAATAATAGAGTCTTGCCTTGTTAATGTCCCAAAGCTAGCTGCAACAATAGTATATTGTTAGTTAGTCAACAGGTACATTACACTACAACAGCAATTACGAAACCAAATAGATTGAACCCTCATGAAGTGGTGACCTCAACCTGGAACACCAAGTAATAAAGCAGGTTCCTAATACTAACCTCTTTGCTACCTCACGGGGACCATGCCACTGCCGTGCTCGTCCTCATGAAGTGGTGACCTCAACAACCCCTGGAAAAATAATAGTTAGCATACTCAGCCAAAGTAAGGTACTTAATATCAAAATGACAACAACCATATGAAGCATATACATCACAGCAAACAGCTTATTAGGAGTTCGGGAAAAACACATATACGTCACAACAAACAACTTATTAGGAGTTCGGGAAAAAATATGACACATGGTTATGCCCACAGGCCACATTACATCACAGCAACTTCAACAAACAGACAGCAGTTCGAAAACTAGGACAAGAGTGAATGTAAAGGATACAAGACAACACTCAAATGTCATCGGAGGTGTCCACCAAACTGAACATCTAATCGGCTGACGCGTAGATACTTAACAACAGCCACCAGGACTACTTGTTGTTCCTAGTCATGTGCCATATGAGCCAAGCAATACGCTCTTCTGAGTTCACCAGATTCTTGAACTCCTGACAGGACATCGAGTTCTTGAACAGCTCCAATGCTCCAAAGAACATGTCTGAACAACCTGGCACACCATCCTCTTGTAGGATTTGCATTGCTTCGTCAACCTCCACCTGTTCACGGGTCTGTTCTCGATCACGTGATGTGCTTCTAGCAGCAATGCTTTCAGACAAACGGGCCATGTACTCTCCCACGTTGCAAGACTTCTTCTTATCTGGGCCAGTAACAACATGGTCCCTGGTGCCCCTCTTCGAACCCGAGTTGTAGCTGGAGGGTCCACTGAAATCTTGCGGCTGCACAACAGGAGGAGGAGGCGTTGAGGCACAAATACCACCGGCGGACATGAAATAGCCCATGTTCCGGTTGCGGTCCCGTATAGTGCCTCAAGTTCGTCCAGGAAGCAAGGTGGCCTTCCACGTCTAGCACCAGCCGAACTTGTTTCCTGCAAAAAGCACATTCGCAAGTGTTAGTAAGAACGATGGCAGCAACTGAATTTCTAAACTGAACACCATGGTAAGAAATGCAATCGGACAATTTAGAATAAGTTAAGAATCTGTCAAAGGACTGCAAAATCCTATGTGGCACTAAGAATTTGAACACTACAGACATGACAATGAAGCTATTTGCATTCAACTGATTTTGCTATGTACAACATGGTCAGGTTAGTCCTAACCAACCGAAGTAAACCATCACACCTCAAGCACAAGTTGAATATAAAATGTAAAACCCAAAACAAGCCAAGAAGAGGATACTACATACAACAACTATTCAAAATTGAACTACAGGATTTCTCTGAACAACAGGATATGGAAAAACAGCAGGCAAGTTACATTTCTTGTTGTCAGTATGACACTATGCCCTACTTAAAATCTATCATACATATATTTTGCTTACTGATCTCTTTGCATAGCAAATGCAAGTCAACACTACCGTTAGTGCACACTGAAAACTTTAAACATCTCAATGCTGAAACTGGGAGAGCACAGTAGGTAACAAGTGCACTTACCGCTCCCTCAGGCTAGGAACCATCCTGGGTCTCCTAGTACTCAGGCTCAGCGTCAATGTCGCCCGTACGTGGGTCCCTGCCAAGCCCAGTGGCTGATGGCTCATGTTTCCATTTGAGGTATGTATTTTTCAGGACACCCAGTTTGTTGTTGCATTGTTTCTTATCATAATGGGGGGAAGTAGGTCTAAATGTTGTTCCAACCAACGGTAGTTAGACCAAACTGGTTGAAGTTGAACTTTTCCTTCTTTTGAAGACACAGTTGCAGCAAAAGCTTGGTTTCATCGTCGTCCCAATGTGCGCGTTCGCGTGGCATATGTCGGCACATGCAATGGCTAATGTTGTTTGTGGCGTTCCATAGCAATGGTAGCGCAAATACCAAAGGCAAGCACGAGAGAACTAAAACAAGATGGAATGTGCATAACAGTATACTTGCCTTGCAAGTTCGCTTCACGCGCTTGGCACGCAAGTTGTACCGAGTAGCTTCTGGCGGTGAGCAGGAAGTTGTTGACGACGGTGCTAGTATAGAGAATTGAAAGATGACACCTACATGATACACAAGGGAAGATGTCACAGCTATAGATTTGAATCAAAGATCAATGACCACAAACGATAACCCCATGTATGAATGTACAAATGTAATCAACATAATTGAAAGTGGGAGTTAAATACATCCCATTGGTAAAACCCAAAAAGAAAAAGCAGAGACTGTTATATTTATGCAGTTATCATCGTAGGGTTAACATCATTCATAATGTAATAGAGGCATCATCTACGGCATATATTGTAATATATGGGTTCAGCCATTGCAATGGTAAAACACACTGTGAAAAGGCAACATATGCAGTCTAGTAAAGAACAGAGTTGTAGCAATGTATGTCTAGGAATGTGGAAATCTGTTGTACGGCGAGCGAGGCAATCAAACCCTAACCCTAATCAAGCGGATCTGCAAGTGTGTACGAAAAGGGGATGAGAAAGTCAGCTACGTACCGGATCTGGCGCTGCAGGGATAGAGCAAGTAGGAGAAGGTGACGGATCTGGTGGCTGCAAGGCGGCGTCTGCGGGTCGGATCTAGAAAGGGAAGGAGACGGAAGAATCGGCCGCACGTTGAAGCTACCGTGGCGTCAAGGAGGTCGGCGGCGGATTGAGCTGACAACGAAGTAGGGATGGAAGGAACCGTAAACCCTAACCGAACGGATCGTCACGAACAAACGGGAAAGGGGGCGGACTGGAGTACGTACCAGATTGGTCAAATGTCACTCCGTAGGCAACGAAGGGGCTGGAGCTGCAGGGCAATACGGCGAGGACGACGGGGCGGATCTAGTACGGCTACGCCGAACTGAATCCGGCAAGACACGCCGGGTGGATGGCGCCTTCCGTCTCCGGCCGGCGGGTTGGGACGGGAGAAGGACGGAGGGCGGCCGGCGGTGAAGCGGGAGTGGGGGTGCGGGCGAAGAACTAACATCGGCGGCGACGGGAGCAGCAGCTGGGAGCAACACAACCCTAGGAGCGCGCGAGCGAATGGGAGAGAGAGACTAAGGAGGGCACGAGCTGGTTATTCTAGTGCAGCCGAATGGCCGGACGAGGCCTGCTGCACGGCCAGCTCCCGCCGAAACCAGCCAGGATTGTGACCAGCCAAATAAGGCCTTAGTTTCTATAATATATAAGCTAGAACCCGCTTCAGTGATGGGCACCGAATATTTTGTAACAAACTATTAATGCCAGTAATCCTGTCCTCGCCTATCGTCTTCCTCTGGTCGTCTCTGCCTTGGGCTTCATCTGGTTTGCTTGCATATTCCCGCTACCTCTGCTGCCTCTCAAACACCCCACTCAAAATGTACAAATCTCTTATTCTCTCTGAGGTGCTGCGGAGCCATAGGTCAACTTTCATTTTCTCTACAGTTGCGATTGTGATCCACATTCTTCTTCGTACTCAGACCAATCTCCATGTTTCCAAGATGCATGCCACGACAAGACTTATGGACCTACACAAATAATTGAAACATCCGTCGAACATCCCCTAAATAAACCCTTGGCCTTGGTCCTTGGAGGAATCGTGTTGTCGGCTTCATCTTTTTGTGTGTCTCTGTATGTTAGCTAGTGTTTGGAATGGCCGGCAATTGTCAGCTAGCTACCCGCCCGCCAAGTCACTGGGCGGAGACCGCCGCGCGGCACGCTGGCGGCTGGCATCACTTTGGTCGTATACAAACTAGCTGTCGCCGCCGATTGGCCCTCCTCTCCCAACTCCCAACCCCTAGATAGCCTAGTAGCTAGCAGCCTAGCACACGAGTTGCATTGATCGATCGAGCTATACGCGCGGATGGCGGAGCGTGCGATCACCAGGTGCGGTGGCATCGGGGCCATCCTCGGCACCGCTGATCGGGACTTTCTCGTCCGCAACTCCGGCGAGCAGGTCAGCCAAAATACCCGGGAGAACTTTTTTTTTCACTGATGAATATTTCAATTATTTAGTTGTTTCATGCTTTTAAAAATATTTACCTCTACTGTACGAGGTAATCGCAGGTCGAGAATTTTGTGCCATAGTGCTAAATATAACGTGTGGCTTATTTATTTTAGACAAATATAAATAACCAAAGTGTATTTGAATTTCATATTATAACAGTCTTGTTCTTTTTGTGAAATACTAATAAGAATAACAATATGCATTGATGCTAAAGAGGAGTAATAGGTCAATCTTACCGAAATCTCATTGACTAGCTTCTAGTAAAATCTTCAATTGTATCTTCATACTTTAATCTTCAATTGTATCTTCATACTTTAATCTTCTGGTATTCTTTGAAATTAAATCTTCAATTGTATCTTCATACTTTAATCTTCACCAAAGCATCATTTTCAAGTGCAATAGTCACCAATCCATTGAGATTGAGTCTTTGTTGTGTCATAGTGCTACGCATGCAGGATAGGACTTGAACAACTTCAGTTTCGAAAAGTTTCGCCCTTCAGATGCAACTGTCACATGATCGTCGTTGTCCCTAACTTCATGAATCTCCAAAGTGTGAATCTCAACAATGTTTGTGTCATCATCATCACCATGCATGATTGCCATCGATGTCGTCTGCATCAAGACTCAAGAGTTTGGTCTTCCATACAAGTTTGACATCCTTTGACAACAAATCTATATCAAGAGCACCCTTCCGATTCTGCGCTTTTCATGACTGGAATCATATTTTCTAATTCTATTAGACTAGAATAGAAAGACTTTAGGAGCAAATAAACCTCCTGTTCAAAAATCACAAACACAATAAAACTAAAGATTAAAATACTAATTAGGTTTAGTGTAAGCGCTAACCAAATTGCCTACTGAATGTCCACGTACGCACATGGCTGCTATCTAACTGCAAGAATACAAGTTTGCAATTTCATCAAATTAGGTTTAGTTTAAGTTTGCGAGAATACAAGTCTGCAATATATCTATCCATTTACGGAAATTGTGCAACAAGTTTGTGTATGGAAAAGGACACGTACTTAGTGTTTAAAGTTCATGCATATGTAATAAATAAACACTAATAATGACTGAAGAAAGGAGGAAAAAGTTGCATGACCGATGGACTTGTTCTCATCAACCAAAATATAATGGGGTAGGTGATGTACAATGGGATAGGATTCTGTCGGACGGTACCGAACAGCCCACTCCTTCCCCATGACCCCCTCCTCTCTCTCCACGCGAGTAGGACCTAGGAGCCGGGACGAGGACGAGCACGTCCCGTCCGTAGGACTCTAGGCGCGCCGCGCGCCCCACCCGCCGGCCCCTGGCACACCGCGCCCCTTACCACAGCGCCCAGGCCATGCCCCCAATGGCTCTCTGAACATACCTCTGAAACATAAAATACTTGCAACATGAAATACTTGAATGCAACATACGTTTGAAGCAGATAAAATATTTGGAACATATACTTGCAACATGTGTATGAAACCTATGCAACATCCAGATAAAACACTTGCAACTTACAACATGAAAACACTTATTGCAATATAAGACTGAAACAACTGAAACATTTTGAATATACTCTTGCAACATATGTGTGAAACATATACAACATCTAGATAAAAAATGTTTGCGACATATGTTTGAAACAGGTGAAATATTTTAAACAAAAGCTTGCAACATGCCTTTGGAACACTTTGCAACATATGCAACATCACGATCTATTTTTGCAACATCCATATGAAACACTTGTAACATACCTCTGGAACATCTGAAACACTTGAAACATACGCTTGCAACATGTCAGGCGTGACACTCTAGTGGGAGGCGGCCACCATATGTCAGGCGCGTTGAGGAACTCGATAACCGCCTTGATGGGCAGATCGGGGCTGGGATGTTAGGCGCGTTGAGGAACTCGATAACCATCTTGATGGGCAGATCAAGGGCTAGGAGGTGACGGAGTGAAGAGCACCAGGGCGCGTGGAGCCTCGATGCGAGCGTGAAGTTCGACATGGTCATGATGCCCTCGTGGTCTTTAGCCACAGGAGGAGTTGACGAGAAGGACGCCGGTGCTGGCTCCGGCAATGAGGGTAGGGGCGGGCAGCAGGCGCGACTCTAGCGGCGCAACCTGGCGTCGCGGAGGCGTGCGAGGGCTCCGGGGCAGAGGAACCGGAGGTGGTCGCCACTGAAGAATGTGAGCTGCGTGCGAGTGGCAGGGAACGCTGCGATGGTTGTGCTAATTGGGAATGTTGCTGTCTTTTTTTTTAATTTGAGAAACGGTGAAAGATTGAAGGTAAAGGAAAAGAGGCCCGTTAGGCTGGTAGTGCACAGGCCCATGACAGACGCCTGCACTGTAGCATTTCCGATATAATAACCTTCGGCTGCACCTTATTTCCTTTGATCATCCTGCAGGTGAAGATTTGCAGCATCGAGGCAAACACCGTGGCCCTCTACTTCTCTGCCTCATGGTGCGCACCGTGTAGGCTCTTCACACCCAAGCTCGTCGAAACATACCAAGAACTGCTGGAGCTGCAACAGCAGGGCAAGAGTCGTCTCGAGGTCGTCTTTGTTTCGCGCGACAGGGACGACGAGTCATTCAACGCGTACTTCGCAAAGATGCCATGGCTGGCGGTCCCGTTCTCCGACTCCGAATGCGTCAAGCGTCTCATGAGCCGGTTCAAGGTGAACGGCATTCCGAACCTCGTCATCCTCGGCGCAGAAACAGGCGAGATCTACACGAAAGAGGGCGTCAAATTCATCAGCGAGTACGGCGCAGGGGCCTCCCCGTTCACGCCGGAGAGGGTCAGTGAGCTAAAGGAGCAGGAGAAGGCAGACAAGGATAGCCAAACCATCCACAGCATTCTTGGCACGCCCACTCGTGACTACCTGATCTCAAGCAGAGGCGACAGGGTGCCCATTTCTGAGCTCGAGGGGAAGCATGTTGCCCTGTACTTCTTGGCGAGGCCGATGAATGAGTTCACCGCGGCGCTCGCTGAGATACACGAGAAACTGAGGCAAGCAGGGGAGAAATTCGAGGTCGTGGCTGTCTACTTCAGATGCGACGAGTCGGTGTTTCAGGAGAGCTTTGCGAGCATGCCTTGGCTCGCGATTCCTCACGGCGACATCATGTGCGAGAAACTGGTTCGGTACTTTGACCTCAGGGCGCTTCCCACGCTTGTCCTGGTTGGGCCTGATGGCAAAACGCTGAACAACAACATCGCGGATGTGGTTGAAGAGCATGGAGTGGACGCATGGGAAGGCTTCCCTTTCGATGATGAGAAGATGGAGGTTTTGATCAGTAGGTCCAAGGCCAAAGCAGCCACGCAGACCTTGGAGTCTCTTCTCGTCAGCGGTGATTTGGACTATGTTGTCGGAAAAGATAGAGCGAAGGTATCTGTTTCTGATGAATGCACTTTTGATGGGTTTAGCTTATCTAATTCTGTGATATTTTTGGCATGATGAGAGACTAAAATTAAGATGGTACTTGCGCCTGTATTGTATTGCGTGTCAGATTCCTGTGGCAGATCTTGTCGGCAAGACCGTCATCCTCTACTTCTCAGCGAAATGGTGCGCGCCATGCCGAGCTTTCCTGCCAACACTGGTGAAGGAGTACGGCAAGATCAAGGAGAAAACAAGCGACTTCGAGATCATCTTCGTCTCCGTCGACAAGGACCAGAGCGCCTACGACGAGTACTTCTCTGCCATGCCATGGCTCGCTCTTCCCTTGGAAGACGAACGGAAGGCGTCGCTGATGAAAAAGATGAAAATCCGGGCGATCCCTTCGCTCGTCGCCGTCGGCCCTTCCGGAGCGACGCTCACCACGGACGCCAAGTCCCACATCGTGGCGCACGGCGCCGATGCGTTCCCGTTCACCGAGGAGGTGCTCGAGGAGCTGGGGAGGAAGCTGGACGAGGAGGCCAGGGCGTGGCCCGGGAAGGTGAGGCACGAGCTGCATGAGTTGCACGAGCTTGCCCTCACGCGGCGTGACGCTGCCGTCACCTACACCTGCGACGAGTGCGAAGGGTTGGGCAGCTCGTGGTCATACAGGTGCGATCGGTGCGACTTCGATCTTCACCCTAAGTGCGCGCTCGGGAAGGAGGAGGAGGAAGCCAAGGCGGGTATCGAGCAACTCCTCCCGGCGGTTGCGTATGTGTGCGAGGGAGGTGTGTGCAGAAAGGCGTAGAGTTGTTTTACTGAGTCGTTGCGCGCGCGTTTTAGAACTCTTCACCTGGATGCTGTGTGGTGTGACAAGATATTGTAGTCATATACTCATATATGCGATGGTTTTGGTTGGAACTGAGATTGCATGTTAAATTTGTCTTAGTGAATATATGCAGTTCCCCGTTATGAACATGAAGGGGTACTTGCGCAAAACCGTGTAATATTGTTTCCAAAATAATTAGGTGAAGGTGAATGGTTTTGCCCTCCTCCCCTGTCCATAAACATAAGGTATTTTGAGTTGTCCAAACTTAAAATGACCGAAATACGTATAGTAGTATTTCTAGTCGCTTGGTCCTCGTTGGCGGATGCTTTATCGCTGTTTCTATTAGATGCTCTCTAATCAATGTCATATTTTGGTTCTCTTCCATTCGTAAATAAAATTTATAAAGCTAAGCTATCTGCCCCGCAATTGTCAAGTGGCAGGGTAGTGCAGTGGAGCGAGATCAATTGGCCGCATATGCTCTATGTAATTCGCTGCTTTACAAAAAAGGGAATACAGGATAAGACGGGCTCACTCGTAGTTATAACTAATCAATCAGGAGACGCCACTGTCTTTCCTACGCTATCCTTCTGTGTCTACAAGAAAAAAAGGGTTATCGCCTCGGCATAAACATAAGAATATGCTCTTGCATGCAGTGCCCCTGTCTTTGTTGGCGACTTGACCATGCTTTTGCGTTTAACATAACACCTCGCCTTTTCATTTGGTGAGGTTAATAGTGAGACGAGATCTTTCTGTTTTGGTGAGAACGTGCTTATTACTAGTTGCAGATAGACTGCATATTGCTGAAGGTGACTTGTGTGACCATGCATGGCACAAAGCACAAAGATCTGCAAGATATTATTTTCAGTTCAAGTAGGATTTCATATGTTAAATATGTTTTGGAGGATCATAGCATCCGGATTACATATATAAGTATTGTTAGAATTATAATCCTTAATTTTCATCTTATTTCTTTTTTTTCATCTTATTTCTAATTGGCTACTTACTCTCCAAGAGTATATGTATAGTCCACCCTCAAATGTTTAGTGTTATAAATAATGCATTACACTAACTTTATTCTCTATGTGATATCAGGACTTCAGATTTTTTATCCTAGGATACAAACCCTGCATACTCCTAGTTTGTCCCCCGCGTGCCCTCAGGAGATCAATCTCTCCATGATCTTCGATTTGATCACATGGGGCTACGCGGCTTGCCTTTGTCTCTAGGTTTCATGCCGCAAAGCCTGCTGATCGGCGTCACTAATAATCAATGCAGTGCCCCACTCCATCTTTGCATTTTTCTTCTTGTGCTAATGGGTTTGTTTTCCTGAGCTTACGCGGCTCGGGTTGTGCAAATAATTTTATATGGTGTCCTTCTGGCTTCTTCTTCTTTTTAATACAATAGGTAGCTCTCCAATAAGTTCTTAAAAAATGCCTCGCCCGAGTGGCAGGGCTACTCAAACATTGCTTCATAGGTGCTACCATGCTACCCATGGTCATGGCTACCTTAGGTCTTTCCGACACGCCACTATCGACAATGGCTCCCACTATACCAAAACAACACAGAGAGAACCCCTACATCAAAGACACTTAAATGAAATGTGTCATCCAATTAGAGACGCAGTTAACTAAACGCATCTCTGATATATATGCCCTCGAATGACAATGCTCACAGAAATGTAAGGTAAAAAATATTGATGTAGAAACAATTACATCAAGAGGAAATTAGTCACATGTACTCACCATTTTACTGTATCATGCAGTTATATAAAACAAGCTACCGTATCATGCAGCTATATAAAACAAGCTACGGTCCATCATATTGATGTAGATTATACAAGCTAGATTGTTAAAAGCTAGATTATAGAAACTGGGGTGGGGGCTGTTTGGGTCTTGAAATTGTACTGTAAAAGTTGAATCAGGCAGTAAAATTACCAAAATGCCCTCACCGTTTTGATTTTTGGGACTGCTGTGTAACTAGGAAGGACGGAATTGTCTTTTGATGTGTACAAGATGGGTTTCCTCTGCTTATTAAATTATATAGAATCTGGAGTCCTCTGGATTCTATAAGCTGGTTAAAAGCTAGAGCTGTTTGAAGCCCCACCAAGATTCTAGAAGCTATAGCTTCTGCAATCCCATGCAATCCAAACACGCCGGAAGGCGATGGAGACGTTGCAGGGTTCGTTCCTCTCTTGTTGACGACCGACAGGGGGCCGGCCTCTGTATGCATTTGTTTTTGTTTACACAACCAAGCATCCAGTCCTTTCCTAGGAGTACTGTAGCATTCGAACTCACATGCTCTCCCTGCCTTTTTCCACAGCGTGATCTTCTTATCATAGGCATATAGGGCCCCCAGCTCTGCATTCACAGTTCTGTTTCGGCATTTCGCGAGGAATATCCATCCAGTGCCCATTATTAGAGCAGCAACCATGCCCATCGCGCCATCTCACCGTCTCTCTCTCTCTCCACGTCTGTTGTTAATCACCTTTCTGAAAGAATATTCTTGTCAGCTTCCATACGAGAAAGCGAGGAAAACGAAACGAAGGAACTGCTGCTGATATACAGTATACACGCATGACGACTCTGGTCTCGATCTGGGCCATCTGGCAACTATCTTCAGACAAATTAATTAGACGCCACCGTGTTGAGAACACCAGTTCACCGGCATGCATTTCTTCGGGGATGTTTGGTTTGCGGCCACAGTCCGCCACGCCACAGAGTGTGGTTCGTCACATAAATCAGAGCGCCTGTTTGGTTCACGCGTGAAATAAGGTGGCCACGGCGGAGACACAGAGCAAAACTCGCCATGCAGCGTGGTGGCAAAAAATCTCACCACAACTGTGGCACGCCATCACTTGCCGCATGTTAGGCGAGGCGAGCAGTGGCCTGAACCAAACATCCCCTTCGTGTTGAAGCAGCCTACTACCTACCACCACGTAGGGTATATTCTATGGATGGAGCGGATCCTACTCTTATTAGTGACGCGCTGCCTGCCTGTGCTTACATGCATAACGATCGTCGTTTGGGATAGAATATAATTGTCATCATCAGGCATTAGTTACAGAAATGGAGGCCGGGTTGACTTATCGGAAATAGTGTGACCACTTCAACGGTGGTGTCGTCGTTCAAAGTTTTTTGTTTGGTGTTGTTTCGTCACCACTCCATGCCTGTCGGTTGTTGTCGTCCTCCTCCTTTTGCACTGCCAACTTTTGACATCATGTTTGCTTGAACTTATCAGCCTGGCTTATCAGCTATGGTACAATGTTTTTTCACAATAAATCAGCTAATAATATTTTTAGCCATGATTTATCAGCCAAGCGAACAGGACGTTGACTTGTCTGGAGCCTAAGTTGAACGTTCTCTTCTTTTTGAGAACGCACTAGATGTATTGGTTTTCTTGCACATACATACCAGCATTATGCACCACTACAGTAGTCCTTGTTAGCACCACATATCTGAATTAACAGAGATGGACAAATCAAAGTGCTGCCTCTAGAAATGGAGAGAGGCACGCTCATAGAAAATACCCGTCTCTCTTAACCATTAACAAGAAGGATGTGTTAATCATTAACAGAGACGATGTGTTCTATTGGGTTCTAGTGTGTTCTAGTTTCGGTCGATATTCCATTAACATAAATGGTCGTGTTAAAATGTCCGCCTCATATAGGCCGGCGTAAACAGACCGGTTCTAATAGCCGCACTTGGAGAACGACCGTGAACTTTATTTATTTATACTCCAACAGCCGTAGGATTCTCCTCCATGCTCCCCTAGCTAGGCTCAAATTGACCTGGATATCTCTGATTCTAGTTTTGCTATTAGCTCTTTGTTAAGCCTAACTGTCATTACTTTTATTTTTGCAACACCAGAAATCCATGAGATGTGTTGCTCAAGTCAAGGTAACATATAATTCTATATCACAAAGCTTGCAGTCTTTGTTGCCTGAAGGACAGACACAATCACACGAGCTTCTTTACTCACAAATTGTCGTATCTCTTCTTTTCTTTTTCTTCCTGAAAGTAACCAAATCAATATATTTGAACTGGCGCACAACAGTTGAAAACAGTCGAGACGCCATTATATTAGCTGATCACTGCTGCGAATTGAAGAAAACGGAAATAATAATATAGGATTTGAGGGAGCGTCTTTGATCTGCAGCTTGGTCCTAACTTGCCGGTAAAATTACACTGCAAGAACAACTCCTATTGATCTTGCTTGTTACAGTATATATAGTAGTACGTTATTTACTCCTACTAGTCCTAGTACAGTACTAGTAGTTAATATTAAGTAAAAGATGGCAAAATAAGAGCACAAGGACACCTCATCAAAAGAGAAAAAAAAGGGAAAAATACTACAGACACCTCATCAAAAGAGAAAAAAAGGGAAAAATACTACAAACTGATAATTACACATGAGCCGCATAGCTGTGCCACTGCGTTACTTTTGATCGTGACAGAAAAGGAAAGGAATCAAAACGGTAGCCTGCAATTAATTTAATTTAGTTTAATTTACACCACATCAGTAATATTATTAGCGTGGTGCGTTCTTGTATATTGCATAGTAAGTGTAGTACTGTAGTGCCATGGACCATGGTGGTGGCCATGGCAAGGACCGACCGACACAGGTAGGTGATGAGCAGCAAGGAAAGAAACAAAAGTGAGGAGGCAGGCAGTCACTGCGTGGGGATGAGGGGCGACGGCGTCGGCGTGTTACTGACGGACTGGACGAGCCAGTCAGACTCCGGCAGCGGCTGCATGGGCGGCAGCGAGAAGTGCCCGACGGTGGAGCTCCCGCTGCGCACCTCCTGCATGGTGAGCAGCGCGGCGACGGTGTTGCGGAAGATGCTCTGCTCGGCGACGGCGACCGCGTGCCGCCGCTCGTGGAGGTCCCTGCTGGCGGCGGAGACGGCGGCGGGCGGGAAGACGGCCTCCATCATGGCCTCGCAGTCCCTGACGAGCTCGGAGATGAGGTCGGTGGTGAAGAAGGGCTGGCGCAGCACGCCCGCGATGACGGGGAGGCGGAGCCCAAACACGCCGCCCGTGCGCTTGTCGAACTTCTTGAGGATCTTGGCGAGGCCCGTGTAGTTGACGCTGCTGTAGTTGAGCAGCAGCACCATCTCGCCGTGGAAGTCCACCACCTCGCGCTGGATGCGGGCGATGGTGGCCTCGGAGGCCGCCGCGTCGGCCGAGGCCCGGTGGATGCGCTCCTGGAGCTCCCTCTGCCGGATGACGAACTCCTCCTCCCGCTCCAGGAAGAAGGCGTTGAACTTGTCGATCTCGGCGTCCAGGAGCGTCAGGAAGTCGGCCTCCGCGGCCCGGGATGACGATGGCGAAGCCGCCGCTGCTGCCGCCGGGGAGGAGACGGCGTTGACGCGGCGCTTGAGCTCCTTGTAGTTGAGGAAATGGCTCCGCCACTCCGGCAGGCTCTCCTCGATCTGCTTCTTGAGCCGCTTGCCGAACTTCATCGGTCGGCCGGTCTTGCAAGAGCTTATTTGATTTGTTTGATCGAGATCGCAGTAGATCAATTTGATCTCTCTGTGTGTGTAATCGATGAGAATGAGAGGAGGGTGAATCACCAGCGACGGTGAGCTTAAATAGGGAGGGCAGGTGGGTGTTGGTTAGAGCAGCAGGGGAGGAAGAAGGAAGGCGAGAAGCGAATATGTGGGAGCATATGCGATGCGTTGCGTGTAATAAGGGGAGGATCACATGATCACGTCACAGTTTCGAGATCGGGTGTGGCCGTGTGGGGTGCTTCCGCTCGTCTGCTGGTGCTGGGGCCTGGGGACACCAACGGCTTCGGGATATATTATATTAGAAGAGATTAACCAATTCAAATAAAGATGTGTATCATATCTCTTTGCTCCAATGGAAGGGCACAACTTTTGTTATATACATGAACAAAGCCTAATGAACTTTGTGTCCCTACACCAACTCAGGATGCATACAACTACTGTTAATCTCCTCAAACATCTAGAAAGTGCTCACCAGTATTTTCAATCCTCTCTGTCGACTTCACCGGTGCTTTTAATTAGTTTGCACTATTAGTTGTTCGATATTGCTCTGGTGAGGACGTCCTTCCTAGCGCATCTGTCCAGATGCCTTGTCCCGGGCCGGTGCAATGATTGGGCCCAATAGACCAGCTTCGCTCCACCATCAACACGGTTGCTCTAAAAAGAAAAAAAGGTAGCAACATTTTCTTTCCCACCACCGCAAACATGCAATCCTTCCCCCACCGCCGCACACATGTGACTACTGCGAGCTCCTCCACCGTGCCACACGCATGTGACCGCCGCGGGAGCCTCCATCACAGGGTCCACTCACCGTGGCCTTCTCTAGCGGGCAGCGCCACACCCGACTCCATCCCGCTCTACTCCGCGCCCCACGTCCCTTACATTCCTCCTGCCGCCCGCCCGCTTGCTCCTGCACCTGCTCCGCACTGCTCCTGCCGTTACTCCGCGCGCCCGCCTCGCTGCACCTGCCGCTGCTCCGCCGCTCATCCCGTTGCTCCTGCTCTGCTCCCCTGCCCTGCCCCGCCCGACAACGCCGACAGCCACTACCAGTGCAAGGAGAAGCACCAGGCCCTGGTGCAGAAGCCCTCCGGCCTCGCTTTCTGCTATGGATGTGGCGTCTCGATGCAGATGGCGAAGGATGCCATACCAGGATACGGTGCATGTTGCAACCACACATTTCAAATGTTTCAGATGTTTTAGAGTTATGTTGCAATTGTTTCATATGGATGTTGCAAAACTAGATCGGGATGTTGCATATGTTGCAATTGTCTGTCCCCAATGTTTTATATGTTTTTTACATATATTTTGCAAGTATGTTCATTTGGATGTTGTATATGTTTTGTTTTAACTGGATGTTGCATAAGTGTTTTTGGAAGTGTTTCAGACGCATATTTCAAGTGTTTCATCTGTCTTTTTTTGTATATTGCAAGCGTTGCATTTGGATGTTTCAAAAGTAGATTTGGTGTTTCATATGGGATGAAGCTAGAGGGGGCACGAGCGGTCCCCGTGAAAACACGGCGTGGGTGACGTTTTGGCGGCGCGGCCCCCCTCCCCCCGTGGGTGCGCGAGATGCAAGTGTGGGCGAGCGACGTTCGGATGGTGTGAGCCCACGCGTGGACGCGTGAAAACTGACTGCCGCTACGGGCGTCGGCGTTCGTCCGGACGTAAGGATGCTATCCGTGCCACTAGTTGTACCATGTTCTCTCTCTTTCATTTTTTCTCCTTTTTCTAAGGAAAATTTTCCAACCAAATGGAACCGTTGCTGTTTAGGGCCGCTTTGGAATGCAGGATATCTAAAACACAAGGATAGGAAAATTATAGGATTTGAGTTATATGTCACTTGTAAGCCTTCAGGAATTGTAAATGTAAAAAAAATTATAATGGAGTATTTAGACACAGTACACCAGGGAAAAAAATATCGGCCGGTAGAATTCGAAATTTTCGAGATATCCCGTTTATCGGCTGGGTCCAAAATTTTTCCTCTATCGTCCGAAATTTTCACATTTTTAAAATTTTATCATCCAAATAGACGCCAAAGCCCACCCAATACTCTAACCTTAATCCACGTTTAATTTTCTCTCTCCTTCTCTTCTAAGTTCAAGTTACCACGGCCGCAACACACTCAGCACGCTCCAGCCATATCACTGCCCTCCTCATTGAATAAGCAATTGATAATATGTTTTATTTAGTTTTTTATGTTAGATTGTTTAGAAATGATCTATGTGCTTTCCTGAATAAAATGAGTCATTTTTTTCTAAATTTTTTCTGAAATTTTATTTCTATCGCCGATAAATTTTTGATATATCTGATATTTCTGTTTATCTGTGACCACCGAGATTTTTAAAATACCGATAGAGAAAACCTTGCAGTACACACAGAGGAGGAACATATGAATCAGAAGAAAGAGATAGACACAAAGGAAAGTTTTCAAGAGGTTTGACCTCCAAAATTCCTCTAGATTGAGCCATCCCATATGAGATTTGTAGGATTTCAGGGTGGCCAATCCTTTATTCCAAAGGGTCATATAGAATAATTCCAATAGATTTACGATCCTTAACAATTCCTTCGTAAATCTTATGTTCCGAAGGAAGCCTAGATGCCTTTAGGAAAACTACCACGTCTATATGTTTGGCCTGCCTATTGTTTTATTTAAAAAAAATAAAAAGGATGCCCATGCATTGCAACAAAATATACATCTTACGTCATCTGTTCTAATATGACTTGGAATCAAACCTCATATCGTAGTTATACGTGCGCTATTCTAACTTGTGTGAGAATTGGTCATGAGTCCGGATCATGGACTAGACAATAAAGCAACCAAAACTCTAATATGTAATTCATCACGTACTACTACTCTTAGTAAAACCATCTTATGCTCTGAAGAGACAGAGCGACAAAAATTAGAGGAAATTTTTACTCTTTAATATTAGGTATATTTAGAATAAAGTTCAATTACCATGGGCTACATGTAACGGTATTTGAAATCTCAAAAGGTATGTACGGGCAATCAAAGTAAAAGTTTTACAAAACGTATGCACAAAATCTTTTAACGTGTTTAACGCTACAGATTTAACAATACCAAAACCAAATGTTGTGAGCCTATTACTCCCTCTATCCACACAAGATGCATCTTATTTTTTTATAGGAGTCAAACGATTTGAAGTTTGACCAAAGTTACATAAAAAGTACTATAAAATAAGTACCATTAAATTAATTATAAAATATATTTTGATGGTAAATCTAGTTGGAGATATAAATGTTTATACTATTTATTATAAGTCTGGTTAAGTTAAAGTTAAACTAGTTTAACTTGCACAAATCTTTTATATATATATATATATATATATATATATATATATATATATATATAGGGGGAGTATATATCACAACGTACATTAAGCTAGCAGCTGAAGGAAAGACTTGTTCACCAGTTTATCAGAGCAACAAGAAGGTTGGCGTAGCAATTTGACAGTGTGCAGAGTTGAAAAACGCCGAGGGCGCTCCAATGTGCGAGCCGCGAGCGCGAGTGTCAGAGGTTTGCAGCTTCCAAGCATGATTCCATGCTTGAGGCTGTACCAAGTGGAAAGTGTCTGCTTCCTTTGCCGACCTTTGAATTTGTTTACGGTTGTGTTTGTGGAGAAAACGATAGAAAAAGTTTTTTTATTCCAAAGGGATCTCCTTGGAGTTATACTTTGTAAGATGCTTTCTTATGTAAGCAAAGGGCACACGCTTGAGGTTCCATTACTCTGTCACTTCTCATCGGGAAAAATGGAAACAGATTATGACCAAATATTCGAATTCGTTTGACATGGTAATTTACTCCATCCGTTCACTATATTTATCATTTCCGGATTCAACTTTTTCTCAAGTTACTTGTTATTCTCAAGTTCTAAAGAATCATTAACTTACTAAATTGCACTGTTAGTCTAGTATTACGGAAAACATTTTTAGGAGGATCTTTTATTTACAGAGATAGGAGGCTGACTATCTCTGACAAACAGTCTCTGCTAAATGGTAATATGCCATTAAATCGATTAACACAAAAGCACCTTTGTAGCCATGTGCGATACCTTTTCTACCACTGCACTGCCCTACACAGACAAGTCACTTGTTCCTAAATATAGGATGATATCTTTTTTAACACTTTGTAATTTTGTATTGAATATTTTTCCTACTAAATTTATCTCAAATGAAAAAAAATTCAACTACAATTTTTATATCTTGTTGAGCACTACAACTTTGATATAAGACTCCAAGATTGCTTGAAAATTTCAATCTCAAAATCTGAGAACTTCAAACAAATATTTTAGACTCTAAACAACATTAAATAAAAAAAACATGTTAACTATAAAGTTGTAGATAGCTTTGATCACTACAGCTTTAGTATTCACCATATCAACATTCAATGTGGTTTCAAAATTCTAATTGATTTTCAAATATGAAAATTTAAACATATTTAGAACTCTAAATGACTCCAATAAAAAAAAACTTGCCAACTATAGAGTTTGTAGAGCGCATTGACAACTATAACTCATGTCAACATCCAAATTTATTTGAAAATTGTAAATTTTAAATTTCAAAATCTAATAAGAACTTAAGATGAACCTTTCGTACTTTAAAGGTTTCAAAGGCGGTTGTTTGGTCTGCCTCGGACCAGAACATGAGAAAATGTGTGATTTCCATGGGTGGCCAAGCAACCGTCCAACCCCATAAATGCTTAGGCAGGTCGTCTCTACAGTGATATCTAGATCTCTGAACTTTTAAAGTGATATCTGTGGGTTTCTAAACTTGACAGACGGTGTCATCTAAGTTTCTAAATTTTCAAGATGATCATCGCATGTCCCTAAACTTGGCTGGTGATGTTATCCCAGTGCCTGAACTTTTTTAAGGTGATCTCCGCAAGTCCCTAAACTTGACAAGTAGTGTCATCCCTGTCCAAATGTAATAATATTAAAAGTTACCTATAGTATTAAAAGTCTTCTCTATTAAAAATTACTTCTAGTTTTAATATTATTTTAAAAGTTTTAATAGTACTATTATAGAAGTAACTTTTCTCTATTATTAACGATGCATCCCATGAACGATGCACAGTGGTGTGAATTTGTCGAGATTTGGTCTAGTGCTAAAACAAGGTGTATGAACCTATCGATTTCCTGTCTAGTCTTGCTATGATCTACTTGTGCTATAGTCTAACACAAATGAAGCTATAGGAAACATCTGAGAAGAACAAGTGAAACCTTGCAAAAGTGAAATACCACCAAACTACAGGATCTCGCTCCTATGTTGTCCAGCTACAAAAATTTATAAGTGATTGTTATATTTTATTGTTACTCTTGGTTTTGTATAAATATAATCCGAAACTCATGTGCAATTGGAACAGAAAAAGAACAAGAGGAAGGCAGCGAAACATGATCAAGGACTTGAAGAAGAGCATGGTCCACCTGATGAAGATGTTAATATTGTGGAAATCTTTACGGACTTTGTAACACCCTAAAATTTGCTTATTTGAAAATAGAGCTAAAATGAGTTAATTTTGAATTTTTGTGCTCATGAAAACATAGGGAAATAATATTTTTCACTAAATTAAAATTTATCTTAAGGTTTAGCAACTTGTTGATGCATTCATGCTGATGCATTTGTGTTTTTGTATTGCTTGGTTTTGACCAAAGATCAAAATGAATTCAAGTTGTTCTTTCAAAATACGTATAGGTCGATTTTCCTTTTCCGATATACATATATCATTTTTCTACAATCAAATTCCTTATTTCTCATCCGTCAATCGACCTCTACAAACTTCTCGTGAATTTTTCTGACTTTTTCTGTAGCTTGTTTCCACTTGTCTGTGAGCATAATCTAATTTTTAGATGCTCTAAAATATCTTATCATGAGCTCTAAATATTTTATTTGGGTTCCTCATGTTCCATAATGTCTTTGGGAATTTTTCCCGAATTTTCGGAGCTTTCGGAGTATTTTTCGTGGCTTAAATAATAATTCTGGACTTTTCTAGAATTATTTTATCCATAAAAATAATTAATTCCGAAAATAATAAATCTCTCATTTTCTCCGACGCTCAAAGCCTATGTACAATAATCTTAATAAATCTCAAAGGCTCATACATTTATTTACTAATGGGCTTAAATGATTACTTAGGCCTATTAGCGGAGATGGATGGTGCAACGTCAATTAGCATCATATCGTTAGTTGATATGGAGGTGGAGAGTTTTCCTCCCTATATATACGTACCTACCCCTTAGGCAAAGCACACTAAAACTACCGTAAGAGGAGCCCCTAGTTTGGAAAATCTCTCGTGTAGTAAATTATATTTTTCTCCTCTTTCTCTCGCCGTCGCCATCGTCGCCGCGCTGCCTAACCCGGCCATACTCTCCTCGGCAACAAGTAACTCCGTCGCCGTCCCTGTATTCTTGGAAAATAAACCTACAATCCAAAACATGTTTATAGATTTTGTTTTCTTCATTTGAAAACGTATTTTGCTTCGGTTAAGAATAAATTACGTTTTCAACTATTTACAGAATTGCCACTGATTTTGTTTTAGCCATAACTTCTCCGTTTTAACTCCGATTTGATCCGTTCAACTTGCGTTAGGTTCGTAATTTCATAATCTACATGTTAATACTACTGTTAAGTAGGTTTTCACCTTTTAAAATTCGTGATTAGATTTAATATATTATTTTAATAGAGGAAATCTTGTTTATTTCATATCTTCTACGTTTCAACTCTGTTTTGAGCCATTCAAGTTGCGTTAGATTCATAGCATCGAGATCTACATATTTGTAACAGTGTTTATCATGTCACTAATATTGGAATTTCATGGTTTGAATCATATCTTAAATAACAATTATGCAACTGGGTTTTGTAAATAAAATATGATTTGTTTTACTTTAGTTTTATAATTCGAAACTAAATTTAACTTAAATTATAATCTCTATAAAATATTTTATATATGTTTTTATACCATTAAGATACATGAAGCTAATAGTTTTATGGGTAAATCTATCGGTAGTTGTATCTTTTCAACCGTAGCTCCGATTAGCGTGCTTTTCGTGACTTTGTGTTCGTAGCGATGCGTAGAATCGTGTTTCAAACTCTTTTACTTATTTTTGTATGATTGGTGTACTGTTCTAATATAGATCTATTATTTGCTTCGTGTATGATTGTATGGATTCTTGTGTGGTGCTATATGGTTCAGTCAATCGGTGAGGTTTACGTGGTGATTAAGAAGCTATTCTATGAAGACTAGAAGCTGAGAATTGGAAGCAGAAGATTGAAAGCTAAATACTAAAGGCTTTCGAGCGTATTGCTTTGGGGGAAAATCAAGTTAAGACAAGTATAGCATGGGATTATTCTTGTTTCCTATTCACCTTTAATATACTTAATTCATGTGCATGTGTCTACCTTGTTACCACTAAGGATATCCTAGCTTTTGTATCTTGTACCTTGATACCTATGGAACATTGCATTGGGTAGTATTTATGCTAGTGCTCAAGATAAATAACCATGATCTGTAACTTGACTAATGATATATGCAATAAACGTTTAAAAGATGCTTTATGAAAACATGTCTCAAGAGGGCTAGAGCATATTGGGTTGTTTTTATGGTGCTCTAGTTTCTCTCCTTGAGGACTCATCTGTAAGCGAACATCCGGGACTTACAGTACAACTGTGAGGGCTATAATGGCTCTGGCTTTAGTCAAGTATGAGAACCTTTTCTAGCTTGTTAGTGGTATTTCTTTTTGGCGTAAGAATGGCTTGATGAATCGGATATAGTGCGGCCTCTGTCCTTATGAGTATAGGCTGCGTGTTATTGTGCCATTTGGAAAGGGGGCTCTACATCTGTTTGCCGAGTGAAATCTAATGGCCCTAACTTGTTAGACGAACCTTTGAAAGACTTCATAGTGAACCCTGTCGACCTTCCTTGGAAGTGGGTCAAGAGATTAGCTACCTCGGGCGAAAGGGTAAATCACGACTCACCGTGAAAGTGTACAACCTCTGCAGAGTGTAAAACTGGTATATCAGCCGTGCTCACGGTCACGAGTGGCCTTGGACCCTTACAGAATAAATGATGAACACTAATGATAATGTTAATACTGATGATATTGATGCTCACTAATGATTATTGTTTCTTGTTATACATTATTCTCGTTTACATGATCATGAGGTTATTTGGGCTTATGATAAACTTGTTGCTACTCAATTGCTAAAAGATGACTCAATAAAAGCTATCGTAGTAAACCTGTGTCAAACCTTTTGAGCCTCATGAACCCTATGATATATTTGCTGAGTTCGACATGGACTCACTCTTGCTATTTTCCACATCTCAGGAAGGGTACCAGATTGCTAGATTTTGGAATTTTTAGGCTTGTGATCAGTCAGTTTGATCCTGGAGTGAAGGTTACACCCGGTGTTTGGAGTTGTCTTTCCACTGTGTTGCTCTCTAAGGTTATTTCTTATACTATTGCATTATGTTTATTAAGCATTTGTCTCTTGATATTACACTTATCTGCGGCTATATGTGAGATTTGATTTCTTTATTTCACATATAGTGTATATCTGGTTTTGTCCTTAAAACTGGGTGTGACAGACTTCCATACCAGTAGCAAAAAAGGGCCTAAGCGATACTGCAAGAGCAGCAATTGTAAGTACCTTCTTTTGCTTCCCTTAAAATCTACTGAAGCCATTGTCATAAAAGAAGGAAACGTAGCAGGAGCCTAGTGTTATGAAAATCTACTAAAATCTACATAAGCTTATGTAATCTCTATTAGCAGTACGCTGAGGAAGACCTATGCATTACTAGTTATGAATCAATCTCCTGGGTTTTCAATTGAAGTCCTCTTGCACTATCTGTAACCTAATGTTTTACTGATTGAATTTCACAGGAAGCTATGGAAACTATGTAGGCAGAAGCTGTTGCTGACAGACTGCAACCAATGACTAGTGCAATAACCTTTTTCAAAGAATACTGGTATCCAGACAAGCTTCACCAAAATAGAGACATCGGCGGAGAGAATGCTTCAGGAACAGCTTGCTGCTGAACTGAAGAGAAAGACGGAAAAGACTAAAAGGGAGTTTGATGAATACAAGAAACGATAATAGGAGGAGTACAACGATCTCCGTGAGGTATGCACGCACTTCAGCTCTTCAAGTAACTCTTAGTCTTCAACTCCTGTGGCTTGATGCAGTGAACATTTATGGTTTGATGTGTTGACTTATGTGCCGGTTTGATGTATGGACTCGTATGTTGGTTTGATGTGGTGATACTCTGTCAGTGGTTCGCTGCTGACGTGTGAAATATTAATTGTTATTATTTGATTGCCAGGCTAAATAGTTATGTAGTCAATTTGTGCAGTAGTGATGATCTCGAATTACTTCTATGACGAATTGATTGTACTTCACGAGGTAGAACCAGGACAGGCCATGTGATCATATAAAAATACGACGCGTGGACGAACCAGTGCATGACACGTGGAATAGCAAGGACACGACATATGGGCTATTGAAATCTGACACATGGAAGGAAGTCGTGAAACCACATGGCCGAATAAAAATACGAAATGTGGACGGGCATCACCGTGACTTGTGGTCGAATAAGAAATGACCACGTGGACCAATAAAAATACGACACACGGTCCAATGAAGAATTGACACGTGATTCAACCACAACATGACACGTGTGCCAATAGAAAACTAACATGTGGAACAATAGGGACCCGACACGTGGTCCAGTAAGAAGTTGATACGTGCAAGAACCAGAGATGACTACGTTGTGTAATAAGAAGGTGACACGTACCTGAACCATCACAAATACAACCGGCTATAGCATGCACACGTAGAAAGCATCTCCAACGGAAAGCGCCCACTAGCGTGGCAGCCCCTGCCACGCATGCCAAAACAGTTCTATGACGGTCTGTTTATCGTCACAGACTAAGCCACTTCTATGACGATGTTTTTGGATTTGTCATAGAAGTTCAAATGTGACGTGACTTCTATGACGAATCATTTTTCATCATAAATTCGTCATAAAACTAAAATTATGACGAATTTGGATCCTTCAGTGACGAAAGTTGTTCGTCGTAGAAGTGAATATTTCTAGCAGTGAGGTTAGACCACATTTGAAGAGGGCTAATACAGATGGTTAAGTTTAGGGACCTGCATTGATTACCTTGAAATTTCAGGGACCGAGATGACTTAACCGGCCAAGTTTAGGGACCTGTGGTGATCACCCTAAAAGTTTAGGGACCTAGATGACATCGTCTGCTAAGTTTAGAGACCACAGATACCACTTTAAAAATTCAGAGACCTAGATGACATCGCTGGCCAAGTTCAAGGACCGGCGGTGAATTTTGCTCAATTTAATTTATAGAGGTGCTCCATTGCTATAGGCCCCTAGTGTACTATTAAAAAAAAGGAATCAGTGTCACGGACTACCGGTGCAGCAGAAAGAGATATTAGTGTCATATCTTTGTTAGTAAAGATGTTAGTTGAAAAATTGTCGGTTGTTCTTTATTTTGATAAATGAATGATACAAGAGAACTTTCAGAGTGTTTCAAAGGAATACACTTGGGTGCACTTTAGTGATCTTCTAGAGTTCTTGAAGAGAGTCTTAGTTTGGCTCTTATTCCCCTCTTAAAATATTCTCTACCATGTAAAGGTAGCCATTGAAACATCAGGCGGCTATTGTGAACTCTGGTTGTTTTTTAGAGAGATCATTCCTAGGCATATAAGCTAAGACCACATTTCTGTGATTCATCATCACAACTTCCCCCTAACTTTTGGAGTATTTAATCTTCCACGAGCACTAAAAAATAGGGGAAAAAGTTCCATACTCTCTATTCTCTCAGTTTTTTATTTGATCTTGTCCTATCAATTACATGCATGTCCATTTCAGGGGCTAGTTTTTAAAATTTTCTCCCTTGGTCTTCACACTCGTCATCTTCATGGGCACTAGTATTATTCAACTCCATGGTCATTTTAATTTTAATTTCTCCCTTGGCAGTTTATTCCTAGGCATATGCGGAAAACTGGTTCAGTTGTTTTATAATCTAATAGTACATATGATTACTGTCAATATTTTATTACCACGGGATGAAGCTAAGCAAAAATGATGTTCCCCTGGAAACCGATTGGTTCCCACGCCTGCTAACACACGTACTGGCCGCCACACTGTCACATCCGGTTTTCTAAAGAACAAAATCAGGCTAATCATATGTGTGCCCAGGAAGTCCACACATATTCCAGAATAAAAAAGTATCAGAATCAATATTATTATATAACGTATACATAGCTATATTAACACTTACATCAGAGTATCGCGGAACGGTGACTAAACTTCGGGCTCCATTCTTACGCCATTTAAGGTAACCACTAACAAGCCTTTCTTACGCCATTTAAGGTAACCACTAACAAGCTAGAAAAGGTCTCTTGAACAACTAAAGCCAGAGCCATATAGCCCTCACAGCTGTACTGTATATCCCGGTTATCACTTACAGATAAGTCCTTATGGAGAGAAACCAGAGCATCAAAATAATACACATGCTCTAGCCCCCTTTTAACAGTAATAAAATCATCTTAATAGTTGATTGCTTAATCCATTAATCAAATTACAAGATCATTGTTCTTAGTTTAAGCACTAGCAGTAGCTACCCATATGCATTCCCAAGGTTGACAAGGAATCAAGATAACAATCACTAAGTTATAATCTCTAAGGTTGTCAAGGTAAGCACATGCATATGTATGACAATTCAATGTATAGGTAACAAGGATAGTCCTGTGTTATACTTGCCTTGATCAAAGCTTTCCAAGTGATACTGCTGACTTGGCTCAAAGTAATACTCCGAATCGTCCAGATACTGCTCACCTTCTATACTCGATCATCAATCAACAACACACATGCATCCAATCAAACAAACACGAAGCAAACAAAGAGATACAATTAGAACAGTACACCAACAGTAGCAAAACAGTAATAAAAGTTTATAAAACTCTTCTACACATTTCTACGATCACACAGACGCAAAGATCACCAAATTCGGAGTTAAAACGTATAAGTTATGAATTTTCTAAGATTTTCTATAGATAAATAAATACTTAATTATAACCTCGAAAAATAAATTATCAAAACTAACTGTACAACTACACTAACATGTAGAGCTCGCAAATACGAACCTAACGCAACTTGAACGGATCAAATCGGAGTTAAAACGAAGATTTTATGACCAAAACGGTTCTAGTGGCAAAACTGTAATTATCTGAAAACGTATTTTTGATTAAACCGGGAGAAAATACGCTTTCAAAACACGAAAACGCATTTTCAGTAGTACGCTATGGATGGCGGGTTGATTACTAAAAAGCTAAAGGTCTCTTTAGAAAATTTGCCATGTGAAAAGGTATGTTCTAATCCTGATCGTTGATACATGAACGGAGGGCTCACATTGTTCCAAAGCAAAAGAAAGAGGAGAACCGGCCGGCTACAGTACCTCCGGCCGGTGGCCACCATGGACGCCGCCATGGACTCGCCGGAACTCGCTAGAAACTGAAAACCGACCACTCCCGATCGAAGAAAATAACACAGGAGAGGAGCAACGACCTACGCGAGCTCACCTAGACCACCAACCCGGGCCAAAAACTCCTCGACGGCGACCACACGCGACCCCCGCTCCGATAGGGTTTCCTGAAAGTTTGGCATAGTCAAACTAAGCACCGGAACACGCAAAAATTGATAAAGAACCTCTGAACAGCTTCACTACCTCGTTAGAAACCTCGGCAACCAAGCACGGAAGATGAAGGCGCGACAAGAACTCCCACCACCGCGGCGGCTCTATCCCGACGGCAAGAGATAGCAAAACTAGCTAAAACGCGGAGCTTAGGGCATCTACTAAAAGAAAAACAATCATCGACCGAGTCATCCACTACTTATAAGGAAAAACTTGACTCGTGGTGAATCCGGAGTCGATCCCGTGGCCACAACCGAATCCTCCTCAGAGTCCGGCTCGGTTACGCGAGTTAGAAGAAACATCCGACAACCGGGACCCACTCGCCAGCGAAAGAAGGGAGAGAGAGGCGCGACTGCTGGCTCGGGCTGGCTCGGGCCGACTGGGCTGCTCGTCTGCTGGGCCGGCCCACGCGGTGGCTTGCGCGGAGGAAAACAGCAGCGGCCCTCTGCGCAGCCCAGGCGCCGGCTCGGGAGAGCAGGCCATCGGGCCAGGCGGTCGGCTGCCAGGTAAGAAGGTAAGCTATTTTTTTCTTCTTTCTTTTCTTTATTTGCTTATTTACCAAACTATTCTAAATAGAATTTTTCAAATCCAAATCAAAATAAAATAAAGTCCACACCACAAAATAAAATAAATGCAACAGCAGGAATGCATCACCAAATATTCTTTTCTAAATTTTAATTTGCCCTTAATTATTATCTAACTTATTTGAAATTCATTATTCCTAAAGTTTAAAATTTTTGGGTGTTACAAATTCTACCCCCTTAAAAGAATCTCGTCCTCGAGATTGAACTGCTTACTCAAACAATTGCGGATATGATTTCCTTAATTCATCCTCTCTTTCCCAAGTTGCCTCTGCCTCTGAATATCGATTCTACTGCACCTTGCACATTTTAATAACCCGACTTTGAGTAACTCTCTCAGCAGTCTCTAAAATCTTAATCGGAAACTCTTCATATATAAGATCCTCTTTAATAGTCAATTCATCTAAAGGTATTTGTTCCTCAGACACACGCAAACACTTCTTAAGTTGAGAAACATGGAACACATCATGAACACCAGACAAATTCTCAGGTAACTCTAACTGATAAGCAACTTCACCACATCTGGCGATAATTTTAAATGGCCCAACATATCTTGGTGCTAACTTGCCTTTCATATTAAACCTCTTCACACTTCTCATCGGTGACACCTTCAAGTAGACATAATCACCTACTTCAAATGCTAAGTCCCTTCTCCGGTTGTCTGCATAACTCTTCTGACGAGACTGTGCTACTCTCAAATTCTCACGAATCACTCGCACTTGATCTTCTGCGTTTCTAAGAACATCTGTACCAAACACTTGAGATTCACCTGTCTGATCCCAAAACAATGGAGTTCTACACTTACGTCCATACAAAGCTTCAAACGGTGCCATCTTAAGACTCTGTTAATAACTATTATTGTAAGAGAATTCTGCATAAGGCAAACTCTTATCCCAACTAGTTCCATATTGCAATGCACAAGCTCTCAACATATCCTCTAATACCTGGTTGGTCCTTTCAGTCTGTCCATCTGTCTGTGGATGATATGCTGTACTAAAATTCAATTTTGTTCCCAAAGATTCATGTACAACTTTTCAAAAGTGCGACGTAAACTGCGATCCTCGATCAGATACAATCTTCTTTGGAACTCCATGCAAACATACTATTCTTTCTATATACAAGGTAGCTAATTATACTCCCGTGTAATTTAATCTTGACTGGTATAAAATGAGCAACTTTAGTCAATCTATCCACTATCACCCAAATAGAATCATAACCTCTCTGAGTATGCAGTAACCCTACTATAAAGTCCATACCAACTTCCTCCCACTTCCATTCAGGAATCTTCATTGGTTGCAACAATCCAGCAGGTCTCTGATGCTCTGCTTTCACCCTCTGACAAGTGTCACACAATGCCACATACTCAGCCACATCTCGCTTTAATCCAACCCACCAATATTTCTGTTTCAGATCCAAATACATCTTAGTACTACCAGGATGAATAGAATAAGCTGACTCATGAGCTTCGCGAAGAATTGCCTGTCTAACAGTTTGATCCTCAGGTACACACAGCCTCTTTCCAAACCACAAAATTCCATTATCATCCATCCGAAAGCCTGGTGACTTACCAATCACTATATCTTCCGCTATCTTCTTTAGTTTCTCATCCTTCAACTGACCCTTGTAAATTTCTTGCTCTAAAGTAGGCTCTATCACTAATTCCATTGTATTAGTAACAATTCCCAAATTCAAATATTCAAATTCAGCACATAACTCCCTAGTCATAGACAACGTCCGTATCTCATTGGCACAACTTTTCCTACTAAGAGCATCAGCTACTTTATTAGCCTTACCAGGATGATATTGTATCTCAATATCATAATCCTTAATCAACTCTAACCATCTGCGTTGCCTCAAATTCAGATCTGACTGAGTGAAAATATACTTCAAACTCTTATGATCAGTGTATATATCACTCTTATGTCCAATCAAATAATGTCTCCAAATCTTTAAAGCATGAACTACAGCTGCTAACTCCTAATCATGTGTAAGATAATTCAACTCATGCTTTCTCAACTACCTAGATGCATAAGCCACAACTCTGCTTTCTTGCATAAGAACACATCACAAACCTTGACGAGAAGCATCACAATAAATAGAAAACTTCTTACTCAAATCTGGCAAAACCAAAACATGCGCTATAGTCAACCTCTTCTTCAATTCCTCAAAACTAGCTTGACATTTATCTGACCACACAAACTTGGCATTCTTCTCTAACAGAGATGTCATAGGTTTAGCAAGTTTAGAAAACCCTTCAATGAACCGTCTATAATATCCAGCTAATCCCAAGAAACTACGAATCTCGCTAACATCAATAGGTGGTTTCCAATTTAATACATCCTTTACTTTACCTGGATCCACTGATATCCCTCCATTAGAAACAATATGACCAAGGAAAGAAACTTCCTTCAACCAAAACTCACATTTACTTCGCTTCGCATACAGTTTATGCTCTCTAAGTTTCTGCAATACCAACCTCAAATGTTCAGCATGCTCTACCTCTGTCTTGGAAAATACCAGTATATCATCAATAAACACTACCACAAACTTATCCAAATATTCCATGAACACCTTATTCATCATGTACATAAAGTATGCAGGTGCATTGGTCAACCCAAATGACATAATAGTATACTCATACAATCCATACCTTGTAGTAAAAGCTGTCTTTGGAATATCAGAAACACGAATCTTCAACTGATGATAACCAGAACGTAAATCAATCTTAGAGAACACACAAGCACCTCTCAACTGATCAAACAAGTCATCAATCCTGGGCAAAGGGTACTTATTCTTGATAGTTACCTCATTTAATGACCGATAATCAACACACATCCTCTGACCACCATCTTTCTTATCAACAAAAATAACTGGTGCTCCCCAAGGTGATGAACTAGGTCGAATAAAACCTTTATCTTGTAATTCTTTAATTTGTTTCTTAAGTTCTTCTAATTCATCTACTCCCATCCTATATGGTCGTTTGGCTATAGGTGCAGTTCCAGGAAGTAATTCAATAAGAAATTCAATGTCTCTGTCAGGTGGCATACCTGGCAATTCATCAGGGAAGACATCCGGAAATTCCTCAATCACTGAATTCTCCTTAATAGTATCTTCAAGCTGATTCACCACAGCGGTTGGTTGCTTCTGCACTGCTACGTCCACATTAATTTTATCTCCATTAGGTGCAGTCACAACTACCACTTTCTGCTGACACTGAATCTCTGCCTGATTTTGCTTCATCCAGTCCATACCCAATATCACATCAATACCAGATGTCCTCAACACTATAGGAGTTATCTTAAACTCTACCCCCCTTAATACCATACTAATTGGAAGACAACGATTACTGGTTTGCATGGTACCTCCAGGTGAATTTACTAAGAGAGGTTCTTTCATAGCTAGCATGGGTATACTATGCATTTTAACAAAAATGTTGGATATGAATGTATGAGAGGCTCCAGAGTCAAAAAGAACAGTTGCGGGAGTGGAATGTACATTGAACGTACCAATCATAACTTCTGGTGCATCATGAGCTGTATCAGAAGACACGTGATTCACCCTTCCAGTACCAGATTGCCTCTGGTTGCTCTTCTGGCTCTGAGGAGTCTGCTGGTTCTGCTTCTCAGGACAATGGTAAGACATATGCCCCTCTTTACCACAGACAAAACATCTAGTATGCGTGCTGGGAGCACTATTCTTCATGGGGGTAACATTGGAATTTCCAGTACGAGGAGTCTGTTGCCCAGTCTGCTGATACTGTTGACGCTGTGGATATGATGAACGCTGTTGTGACTGATTACTTTGCCAATTCTGGGACCACCTCTGATTCGTATTACGATTCCACTGGCTAACCGGTCCCTGAAACTTCTGATGAAAACCATGCTGAGGATTCGTGCGTTGACGGTTGTTGCTTCCTGAGCTTTGTACCTTCATCTTCCTCTTCCTATCCATCTCTCTGCACTCATTATCAAGCACAATAGCTTTATTTACCAGCTCTTGAAAACAAGCATAGTTGTTCCCCTTCAACTGCAAGCGAAGATCATAATAAATTCCCTTCAAGAAAATACGCTGCATGTCTGCATCTTCCCTCACTTCATTAGGAGCATAGCGAGCCAACTGGGTGAACCTGTCATGATATTCACTAACGCTCATCTGTCCCATCCTAAGGTTTCTGAATTCTTCCTGCTTCAGCTCAATTATACCTTCAGGAATATGACGAGCTTGAAAATCTCTAACAAACTCATTCCAAGTGATAGGAGGAGCATTGTCAGGGCGTGCAGCTTGATACGACTCCCACCAAGTCTGAGTTGTCCCCTGTAACTGACCAGATGCATATAACACCTTCTCCATATCATTGCATTGAGCTATATTCAGCTGTTTCTCCACTGCCCTCACCCAATCATCTGCCTCTAAAGGATCAGCAGCATGAGAAAACACTAGAGGGCGTCCCTTCAAAAATTCCCCACGCTTATCTCTCACTTGCACAGGCGGTGGTCCTCCTGCAGGGGGATTGTTCTGCATGTGCTGCATAAACATCTGCATCATCTGGTTCTGAGTTTGCATGAGTTCCTCCATAGTAATGGGTGGGTTAACACCTCCACGACCTCTGCCACGTCCTCTGCCTGACATCTGTTTCCAAAAACACAGAAGATGAAATTCAGTACAATCCGAGATGATGTATTCAATAGATAAGCAAAATCTGATTTTTCTGGGCGAACTCCAATTTCAGCAACTCAGTAAAACTGTCATATCTCGAGCTACAGACGTCCAATTCAGATGATCTTTACATGGTTGGAAAGCTTACAAAATTATCTACAACTTTTATTCACAACACTTTTTCTGAATCTGTCAAATAATTGGCCAAAAACTGAACTTAACCGAAACTATTTCAGAATTCCAGACTGTGCAGTAACTCCAACTTGGAACAGGTATATCTCTTAGCTCATAATAGATATTAAAGTGATTCTTCTGGGGTTGGAAAGATATAGAAGTCTAATTATTCCCAGTAAAATTTCTTAAATTTCTCATGAACGGATTTTAAGTTATTTCTAAAACATCCCAGACTGATCAAAAATCAGCAAAGGACAGAACTAAGTTAACCTCATATTCAACTAATATATTTTGATCAAACTTAATATTCTTAAACATGGAACTTGTAGGCATGTCTACAAAACTCCAGCACACATTACAAAGATCCAAATCACACATTATCATAATAACAATCCATCAATCACACAATTGTTCACACCACAAACTGACTCTTAAAACAATCCAAACTTAAAATTAACTCGCAACTACTATCGTTCCTATTACATAGGGATTTTTCCTATTTCCTAATTAAGCTTCTAATAAATCTTGGGGACGACCTAACTCCGCCCTTAATTGGTCAATCTCCTTATAAGCTTGCTCCTTAAGTTCTTTTTCCTTCAGCAACTCTTATGCAATGATGATGCCACAAGCTCATAACCAACTTTATAAATGTCTCCTTTAGACCCTTATGATTCTTATAGATGTTCTAACAGGTTACCAACCCTAAAAAAAATACCTGCGCTCGATAGTGACTTTACAACCATGTAGCTAGCTAATGCTTCCAGGTGACGAAATAGAACATATAAACCTCCATCTTGTATCGTCTTTTAGTTCGACAAACCCTCTTAAGAAGAGATCAACTAGAGTACACCAAAGGATAGCTTGCATTTGTTTCTGAGTGATAACTACTATCGTGTCCTTCTATCATGTCAAAGAGACTCATGAGCATATGCAAGAACAAGTAACCTGCACTTCCTCGCGAGCAGAAAAATAGTAGTGTAGAAATACAGTTATATCTCGAGTTCTATGAATCCAATGATATTGTAGCTTATACCGTTGGAAAGCTTATCAAATTTACTACAACTTCCTTATAGAATACTTCTCTAGATTCTGTAGTAAAGTAGTCGAAAACTGTGCACAACAGAAACTATTCCAGATTGCTGACAGCACAGATGCGTCGCCTTGTGATTTTCATAAATCCCAAACCATAATAGATATCAGGGTGGTTCTTACGGTCAGAGAAAGATATTAAAGTCTACTATTGTCCAGAATTTATCCATGATTTTTGGGCATCCAAAAATAGAGATATAAGCTAAGGAAGACAGACTGCTATAAAAAAACAGGATAAGGTAGAAACGAGATTCAAAGACACTAGAGAGATAGATAACACTAATCTTTAAGTCTTCATGCTTCTTTGCTTTGTGTTGATGAGATATAAGACATGGATCGAGGATAGCCAAAAGATGACAAGAAAGATAAGGTTTGATCTTTAGTTCTTCATGCCTCCTCATGCCTCGTCGCTTGAGATATTCAGGACTTGCTGTTGTTGATAGCAGATGCTACCCCACTTAACAAAGATCTTGTTTCACCTGACGATGTCATTGAAGGCAACACTTTCTCTAAGGCTTACTACTATTGATAAGTCCTTCATGTGTTGATCATCCATTAAGATGAGATTAATAAGGTAGCATGACAACCAAGGGTAGACAGGAACGGTGTAAGAGAAAATGGCATGAATTAGGATCGATTGAAAGATAAGTAAGATACAAGATGTCACTACCCCACTTAACATAGATCGAGCTACTTCTCAAGATTTATACCTTCCGGGCCTACCTTTGAAACACGAGAACAAGAATAACACACAAGCAACACATCAAGCAAAACAAGCACACATCACATCATCGGTACTACACGTGCTTCTTCAATAATGGTGGTCATCCTATTGGCACATTGGAGATGATGAAAGACCATCGAACTTTTAAACAAGGTAAGATCAGAAACCTTTTGGTAAAAACAACACAAATAAAAAACCAAGGGAGTAAGAAATAATAGCTCAAAGGAAGCTATCAAGGAAGGGATACAACAGGACAAGAAACAGGAAATAGTCAAAATCAATGAGTCAAGGGATGAGAAAATAGTTTTATAGTAAAATAAGTTTTAGAATACGTCTAGAGCTATTTGGCATACGTCCTACAGTCAACACCGCTCTGATACCACTCTGTCACACCCGGTTTTCTAAAGAACAAAACCAGGCTAATCATATGTGTGCCCAGGAAGTCTACACATATGCCAGAATGAAAAAGTATCAGAATCAATGTTATTATATAACGTATACATAGCTATATTAACACTTACATCAGAGTATCGCGGAACGGTGACTAAACTTCGGGCTCCATTCTTCTCAGGGACGGTTGACTGGGGGTAACATATGCCTAGCACTTCTACTAGTCTTCTGGAACTCCACTACACCTTTGTCCTTTTTCCGAGTAGCATCTTATTACACACTGGAGTGTGGGGGAAATAGCAAGAATGAGTCCATGTCGAACTCAACAAATATAACACAGGGTTCATGAGGCTCAAAAAGGCTAGACATTGTTTAACTGCGTTTAGCTTTTAATCATATATTAGCAATTGAGTAGCATCAAGATAAACCGCTTCCCATTAAAGAACCAATGATCAATTGTAATAAGGATAATGAATAGCATTAACATGAGCAAATAATAATCAACAATAATTAAGCATGATATAACAGTTATGATCAACTATTCCATAAGAATCCCCAAGGCCGCTCGTATCCGTGAGCACGGCTAGTATACCAGTTTTTAACTCTGCGCAGAGGTGTACACTTTCACTGTGAGTCATGATTTCCAAATGAGTGGGGAGATCAAGCCCAAACACCCGAGAACCATATAAAGCCACTCAAAAGTTCGTCTAACAAGTTAGGGCCATTAGATTCACTCGGCAGGCAGATGTAGAACCCCCCTTCCCTGTGGCACAACAACCGCAGCCTATACACACTAGGCCAGGGGCTCACACTACACCCAACGTGGCAAGCCTTTCTTACGCCATTTAAGGTAACCACTAACAAGCTAGAAAAGGTCTCTTGAACAACTAAAGCCAGAGCCATATAGCCCTCACAGCTGTACTGTATATCCCGGTTATCACTTACAGATAAGTCCTTATGGAGAGAAACCAGAGCATCAAAATAATACACATGCTCTAGCCCCCCTTTTAACAGTAATAAAATCATCTTAATAGTTGATTGCTTAATCCATTAATCAAATTACAAGATCATTGTTCTTAGTTTAAGCACTAGCAGTACCCATATGCATTCCCAAGGTTGACAAGGAATCAAGATAACAATCACTAAGTTATAATCTCTAAGGTTGTCAAGGTAAGCACATGCATATGTATGACAATTCAATGTATAGGTAACAAGGATAGTCCTGTGTTATACTTGCCTTGATCAAAGCTTTCCAAGTGATACTGCTGACTTGGCTCAAAGTAATACTCCGAATCGTCCAGATACTGCTCACCTTCTATACTCGATCATCAATCAACAACACACATGCTTCCAATCAAACAAACACGAAGCAAACAAAGAGATACAATTAGAACAGTACACCAACAGTAGCAAACAGTAATAAAAGTTTATAAAACTCTTCTACACATTTCTACGATCACACAGACGCAAAGATCACCAAATTCGGAGTTAAAACGTATAAGTTATGAATTTTCTAAGATTTTCTATAGATAAATAAATACTTAATTATAACCTCGAAAAATAAATTATCAAAACTAACTGTACAACTACACTAACATGTAGAGCTCGCAAATACGAACCTAACGCAACTTGAACGGATCAAATCGGAGTTAAAACGAAGATTTTATGACCAAAACAGTTCTAGTGGCAAAACTGTAATTATCTGAAAACGTATTTTTGATTAAACCGGGAGAAAATACGCTTTCAAAACACGAAAACGCATTTTCAGTAGTACGCTATGGATGGCGGGTTGATTACTAAAAAGCTAAAGGTCTCTTTAGAAAATTTGCCATGTGAAAAGGTATGTTCTAATCCTGATCGTTGATACATGAACGGAGGGCTCACATTGTTCCAAAGCAAAAGAAAGAGGAGAACCGGCCGGCTACAGTACCTCCGGCCGGTGGCCACCATGGACGCCGCCATGGACTCGCCGGAACTCGCTAGAAACTGAAAACCGACCACTCCCGACCGAAGAAAATAACACAGGAGAGGAGCAACGACCTACGCGAGCTCACCTAGACCACCAACCCGGGCCAAAAACTCCTCGACGGCGACCACACGCGACCCCCGCTCCGATAGGGTTTCCTGAAAGTTCGGCATAGTCAAACTAAGCACCGGAACACGCAAAAATTGATAAAGAACCTGTAACACCCGTGTTTTTGCATCATGATAAAAATCACTAAAAATTTGAACTTTTATTAAATTTACAACAAATTTAAACTTGATTAGTTATTTTCCCTCACAACCGTTTTAAAAGAAAATGCTTTTCCAAAACCCTGCATCAAAATTCACCATATATATTTAGTATAGAACGCTTGAATTGTTTGCTTGCTTGATTGAGTGATAAAATGCTTGATTGATTGAATGCTTGTTTGATTGCTCTAGAATTTATATGCGGCACCAAAACAACTTCCTTTAAATAATTAAAACCTACTTTATATATGATAGTGGTAATACAACGTACATCTTTACCTTGTTGTCAAAAAAAAAACGTACATCTTTACCTGCTCTGCTTTATCATAATACTCCTCACATATATGGGTTATATTTCTTTGTAATATTAGTTTACATTTAATTGATGTATATACATATACATGTTTTAGTCAATATACATACACGCCCTAGATATAGATACATCATATACATATATTTATCATGCACCCGTACAAGTATATATATATGCACATGCTTTCGTTATACACACATACACCATATATACACGTATATATATATACCCTGCTAAACCGAGTAACTAGCTAGGGTCGTCCATACGTATGTAGGTATATATACATACATGGTCGCATTTTCTTGGAATACATCATAATTGCATTACGTTTCTCTAACTTTCTTAATTAGCAATACATCATAATACATATAGACATACAAATATACATTTTCTGAAAATACATTACCTATTTATTATATATTATTTACAAAATAGAAAAAGGAACATCTACTGTGTACACCTCCCTCCCCACATCGGGCTCAGCCCGAAGTGCCTCTCGGCTTGGCCATGCCGGACAGCACCAGAGCGCCGCGCGCGCGGCAGGACACCGCGTCGTCTTCGCGTCACCTCCGCGTGAACGCCACGGACACCGTCTTCCTCTTTGCGCACGTGAAGCATGTCTGCCGAGATATTTCTGAGCTGTCACTTCCTTCTTCACGAAGAGGTCAACAAACTCACTGTGCTCCGGTCGTCTTGCCGCCTTGAGGTCCACCGGCGCACTGTGCTCAACCGCCTTACGCCACGAGCACGTGAAACATGGCCGGAGATATTTCCGTGGCAACCGACCTCCTCTGTTGTCGTTTCCGGCGTCATTCCTATCCTGCCCGGGATTTCCGTCGACACGTAGCCATGGCTGCCGGGAAATATCCGTGGCCGAACCGCCTTGCCGCGCCTATAAAAGGAGGCCGGCAAGCTCGCGGTGGGCAAGGACGAGGAAGCCGAGGCTGAGCACGTCGACGAAATGGAGTCCTGCCGGAGCCTCCTCTGCGCTGGGAGCCGTGGAGCTCGCCAAGCACAGCCGCTGGCGCCTTGACCCGCCTCGGAGACACGCTCGCCGGAGCCTCGACACCACCAGGGTCGCGCCCTCCACCCGCCCTCGCTACAAAAGTCGAGCCCGCTGGAGCCGTGTTCGCCGCAAGCCGGCGTCGAGGCCACCGCCGCACTCGCTACCCGCCGGAGATGTGCTGCTCCCGCCTGCCACCGCGCTGTCGCAGCTCTCTTCCCACACGCCGAGCACCGCCGCTGCCCTTGCCTCCTCCTTCCGCGCCCTCGCCGCAGTTGCCGCGGCCTATGCGGACGCCGCCATTGCCGCGCACGGCGGAGCCGAGCCCGCGCCTCCCCCTGCCCCGCTCTTTTCTCTCTCCCTGCTACCTCTCCGGATACGAGCACAGGGCACCGTCGGGCACTGTTCTCCCTCTCACCTTCTCCTCTCCCTCCGTCTCACTCTCCCAGTCTCTCCCTCTCTGCTTTTCCCTCCGTCTCCTCTCTCTTTCTTTCTTCTGTTGACTGAGCAGCGGAGGAGATGAACGGCCGACGACGGCACCCAACGCTGAGCAGATGGCCACGTCGCTCCACCCAATGGAGACGCGCCACCTCGCCCCTGGGGCCCCACGCGGCAGTAGTACAGCACCACCTCCTCCTTCCCCTTTCTCTCTGTAGACATAGTTTACGTGAACTCAAGGGAGAAAGAGGAGTGGTCCACAGATCGGTGTACATGGCCACGAGCACAATGCGCCAGGCAGCTCCACTGTTGATAGGATCCCGCGCGTCAGCCATGGTAAATTGCTACGCGTACCCAGGAAACGTACACAGTAGATTAAAAGGTAAGCTTAATAATTACATAAAAAAATCCTAGAAAATTTCTAAATAAACTAGAATAGCTCTAGATCATATTTATATAATTTCCACTCATATTGCATAGATAAAATTTGTAGAATTATTTTGCATGCTTTATATCATTCGAGATTAGTCGGTAAACTTTAATAATTTATAACTCGTCCGTTTTAAATCCAAATCACGTAATTATTTAACCATAAATCATATAAAAAAACCCTACATATTAAAACACTTAAACCTAATTTTTGATATCCATTTAAATTCTAGATTTGTTTGCTTTGATTTACGCTGTAGACGCATGTATTAGATTAAACGCTCCGCAAACGATCACTTAAATATAACTACACAAATTAACATAACGTATACTTAGTGATACATTTGCATCCGTATAAATATAACCGTAGTAGTAATATAAAGGAACATAAGATATACCTGATAGAATTATAAAACACGCGTTAGAATTATAAAATGGACGCGCTAGGATTAGATATAACCAACATATATAGATAGTACTAATATATAAATGCAATAGTAATATGACATATGCGCAGTAGAATTAAAGTATCCGCATGCTAGTAATAATAATATACATATAATAATAAGATGAAATATGCGCTTTACTAATATAAAATATTCTCGGTAGTATTATAAAATATAATGTTACGCGATAGAATATGTATAAACCCAGAGATATAGTAGTGTACCGATAGTATCACCTACACACTATATATGGCTATGCTCGATACCCGGGAATACGTCCATGTATGGCTACCCAACCACCCACTCTAACCTAGCCCGTAGGAGCCACCCTGATTGGATGAAATACCTCTATCCAAATCTTACTTCAAATTGACATGTTAATGATAGGCTAGTTAACGACCCATCATCCCGCTAGGACCAACCGTCTAGGATAAAGTGATTGCCTATGTGTGTCTTACATGCCTTGATTGTTATTTTTCTTGTTTGTGCTTCTTGTTTGTCAACGCAAGACCGCGTAGGGTAGAAGACATGTAGACGACCCGATAGATCCTAGGAGCACGGCTACACCAGGACAAGAGCAAGGAGCACGCATGATCGGAAACCTTGGATATACTCGACAGCGAGCAAAGGCAAGTCCTAATTCCCACCTATCTCCTACATTTTCATTCCTTTAATTACTCCCCTTCTACCTCCTCTACATTTTGCTAGCCTCCACCATAAACCCATCATACCTAACCCTACCAACCACTAATCTTAAATATACTACTTAAAAACCTCTTTCATATATTGATATTGAATCATGATGAATTATGAGAATTGTTTATGATAATGTGATTTATGAACTTGAGGATAATAACTATGAAACTTAAGTTGGTAAAATTGGACTAAACCTCGACAGGGGGCGAGTGGGGGTAATTCATGTGGTATGGGTTACCTTGGCAGGATAGCCTGTGTGGGATCCTGTGGGAGATACTCGCCTCGGTCACATAAGGACCGGTTCATTTGCCATCTCGCCTAGCCAGAATTTCGTACAGCCACATGTCTATATGGGTAGACTTGATCTCACACCCCGTTAGATAGAAGTATAATTTTCACTAGGAGGCCGGAGTGGCAACGGACTAACAGGAGAGGACACGGCTGCTGTGTGATCTACCGTGGTCTGATCGGCATGGTTGCTTTGTGGTCTTCCATGTAAAATTTATTGTTGTGCCGTGTGCGAGCACCCTTTTATTATTTAATCTGGATGCTATGTGATCATCCACCGGATGCTGTGTGATCATCCAACCACTCGAATTTTAGGATGCTGTGTGATCATCCTGATGCTTGTGGGTTCCGGTCCCTGAGTAGTCCGTGGTGGAATTATATGGAAATCTAAGGTAGCACCATCCGGGTACGAGGTCTCGTTAGGCCTGTCCAAGCCAATGACGTCTGGTGTCGGACTGTGTCTATTATGTGGGGAAATTTGTACAACCTCTGCAGAGTTTTCTTGAATCTATTCGAATAGCCACGTCCTTGGAATGGGCAACCGCTGGGATGAGGTCTCCAAATGATTAGACTACAACAACTATGACACTCTGGTAAGATGTATTTATGAATTTGGTAATCTATACTCAACTCGGGAACTGGTGAGGATGGTAATACCCTGCCAGGGCCCAACCTATATTTATAACTACTTCACTCTGTCATCTTTACCACTAACCACCTCTCTCTTTATATATATAGCCTTCTCCACCTCTTCACCCAAAGTTAGGGCTTGCTGAGTACGTATGTACTCACCCCTCATCCACCCTATGTTTTTAGGAATGAAGCTGTAGGAGTATATCCGAGGATGAAACTACCAAGGACTACGCAAGGATAGGACATCTGGAGCACACTCAAAGATGGAGTCGTACGACTACACGAAGGAGTTATACTGGGACTACGATGACCGTGTTATAGGAATACACTTAAGGAATAAGTCTAGGGTTATGTCCGCACTCCAAGTTGCCTGTAGGAATGGAGCCACGTTGTTATAGGACCGCTGTCTTAGATCTCTGATATACAATGTAAGGCCAGTGGCCCAAGCTATGTAACCCGAACCATGTAATATATTTCTCTATTAGCAATAAAAGTATGGTTTTTGATATCAATCTTGTTCGAATTGTGCGTATCAGCTACTGATCCAGGGACTGATACATGATGCACAGTGGACCCTAAATTGGGGGCCCGACAGAACCTCTGAACAGCTTCACTACCTCGTTAGAAACCTCGGCAACCAAGCACGGAAGATGAAGGCGCGACAAGAACTCCCACCACCGCGGCGGCTCTATCCCGACGGCAAGAGATAGCAAAACTAGCTAAAACGCGGAGCTTAGGGCATCTACTAAAAGAAAAACAATCATCGACCGAGTCATCCACTACTTATAAGGAAAAACTTGACTCGTGGTGAATCCGGAGTCGATCCCGTGGCCACAACCGAATCCTCCTCAGAGTCCGGCTCGGTTACGCGAGTTAGAAGAAACATCCGACAGCCGGGACCCACTCGCCAGCGAAAGAAGGGAGAGAGAGGCGCGACTGCTGGCTCGGGCTGGCTCGGGCCGACTGGGCTGCTCGTCTGCTGGGCCGGCCCACGCGGTGGCTTGCGCGGAGGAAAACAGCAGCGGCCCTCTGCGCAGCCCAGGCGCCGGCTCGGGAGAGCAGGCCATCGGGCCAGGCGGTCGGCTGCCAGGTAAGAAGGTAAGCTATTTTTTTTCTTCTTTCTTTTCTTTATTTGCTTATTTACCAAACTATTCCAAATAGAATTTTTCAAATCCAAATCAAAATAAAATAAAGTCCACACCACAAAATAAAATAAATGCAACAGCAGGAATGCATCACCAAATATTCTTTTCTAAATTTTAATTTGCCCTTAATTGTTATCTAACTTATTTGAAATTCATTATTCCTAAAGTTTAGAATTTTTGGGTGTTACACACACGTCTCCGCTCCATCAGAAGCTCCGAAGAATCTTTCATGATCATAGCCTACTAGTCGTCATGCAAATGCTTCACTTCTATGGCAATTTTGTTACCAAGAAGCTCTAAGAATTTAGGGAAGAGGATTATTGTACGTATTTGAGGTAATGATTAGTTAAATTGTCACGAGAACCGAGAAGAAAACTCCAGCATCAGTACCTTTCAGTCTGGACATTTGGAATCTCCTCCAGGCCAGGCCATCGATTGGTATCCTTCGTTCTCGCTAATCGAGCTTGTTTCGGACACAGAGGGCTCCATGTCAGTTTTATTGCAACATTTGTCACGTTGTAGTGGAAGTTCAGTTCATGAAAAATGGTACCCAGTTCCGACGAGGATTTGATTCTGTATCGATCATTGCTGCTAGATGCAAGTTGTTTTTACTTCATATAATATTGGATGATAAATCGGGATCAAGTAAAAAGGGACAGAAAAAAAACTCTCCACCGTTGATGTAGTTAGGAAAAGACAGACGAAAAATAAATAGAATGAAATTTGGGTTTTTTTAATACATTTTTGATAAAGACACTCAAACGAGTGTCACATTTGATATATCTCAAGAAAAACAGAGATTGGTACAAAAATGGACAATAAAATGTAAAATGACCTCCAAAAAATAAGATTACATCAAAAACCAACGGTCATCTTCTTCCTTCGAATGTTCACCGTCTACCGGAGTTTGAATATCGCACTACAAAAACAGCAAAATGTAGGGACACTTGCAAACACTCTTGCCAAAAAAGGCTTTAAAGACCGAAAAAAGTCGCTCGCCACTGACAACCAGATCTAGTACCCACTGGAAGAATATCAGCGGGAGGAACCTCCGAAGAACGCAGGATTACAATCCTTCACCATCAGAACAACGTGTCGAAGATGCTGGACCTTACTGTAGAACAGACTAAAAGAAAAGGTCGAGATCGCCGCATCGAAAGCTAACCAATTGCTACATTTGATAAGCACACCAAAAGCCAAGATCTGAAGAACAACAACAGATCTAACAGACCAAACTCTCACTGGCCCTTCACCGATGCCAGATCGAACATCGTCGAGGTAGTGAAAGGTCTAAGAGACATTATTCTAGAGTATTAGTATCGTCACCGCATCGACAATAACACTAGAAACTAAAACTACAAACCTAAACAAAAACTACGAAGGGAAAGGGATCGAGTCCCCGCTCCTCTATCCACCGACGAGACGACCGGCTAGGAGGGAGGAGGGGACCAAGCCTAACTGCCTAAGGATGGCTCTTAACGAGAAGTTCTACTGTATTTCACAACCCTAACAAAACACAGCTTCAGTTGAGCCGCAACCGTGTCTGATTCGCTCGGTGTTCGTCATCACCTCCCCTCGACCCCGCCTCCCGTCTCCCGTCTCCAGTGCAGCCTCCCCTCCGATCGACCGACGTCCTTCGCTGCTTGACGGTAAGACTGTTGATTCGTTTACTCAATCTCACATCTGGATCTAATTGATGACAAGCCATGCAACATCTCTCCTAACATTCGTCTCAATGTGGCATGTTATTCTTTACTTGTACGACTTAGTTGGAAGATGATCTCACCTTACTGAATTTTGCCTTAGATGCGTGCTGGTCCTGAATTTCTCATCATCACAGTAGTGGGCACAAAAATTGGACCACTTTCCGGTTTCTTTTAGTAGTCACTGATCTTTTTATAAGTTCGGGGGAGGTGGGAACCCTGCGAAGCCACCGCCGAGTGCCTACGCCGCCGCCGCCGCATAGATCTCCGGCGTCCAGCTTCCTACGCCCTGCAGCTCGTAGATCCAAGCTCTCCTCCACACACTCTCCCCTTCCATCCCGTCTGTGCCTCCTCTCGCAGCGCGTAATGGGAGATCGGAACTTTGCTGCTGCTGCTGCCACCAGTCACGATGTGAGCTCCTGGTCGGGGACGCTGCTCGCGGCACCGCTCAACGGCCGGCCGCGGGGAGGCTCCGCACGTGGGGAAGCTCGCCGCTGCAGGGAAGCTGACCATGGGCGAGGAGCTCCTTCTAGAAGTCATCTGCCTCGCCGCCGACGCTAGCCCCAGCCCGACAAAGCTGCTTCCAAGCCGATGGTGGCCGAGGCCACCAAGCTCGCCGCCAAGAACGAAGGTGAAGACTGCCTCGCTCAAGCTTCCATCCCTGTCATGCTCGACCCACCGCCGCTCCCGCTTCAGTCGCCGCCACCAGAAGCCTCCGCCTCCACATTCGGTCTCGGCCACCATATGGTGCTCGATTCCGACGATGAGGATGTGGATGAGGTTCTGTTGGTAGATTCGTCGCCGCTGCTTCCTCGTCCTGGTGGATCCCGGACACATCCATCGTCGTCACCTCTCAACGCATCACTGCTGGAGCAGGCACCCCCCAGCTGCTACAACTCCGACCACCGGTGCTCCATCCCCAACTCATCGACGACTGATGTACAGGACTCTAGGGACACTCTGCCACCGCCGCCGCCGCCACTCAATCAACGCCGGCCATAGCCTGACAACGACCTAGTAGTGCCACCAACGCCTGAGTCAGAGCCCAGGACAAGCCCTACCTACGCAGATATCATGAAGCGTTCTTCATCAGGCAAAAATCATCACCAACAGCCGCAACGCCACAAGCTCAAATCAATTATCATAGATCCTTCCCATCTTGAAGTTCGTCCCCGTCGTGCAGGTCTTCAAGTTCGCTTCGCTGACAACCCTCATCTATCACCCTCTGCTATGCGGTCTTCGTGTTCTGCTTCTTTAGGCATCAATTCTTCGTGGAACACATGGGAGAGAAAGGTTGAGTGTTCGCGGGAGGAGCTGCACCCCTCGCCAATCCATCGCAGTAGCAATGACGGGAGCACAACTCGCCTCTCTCCCCGCATTCGGAAGATCACCGAAGGCCGTTGCTTTATCTGCCTTGCACGGGGTCACTGGGTTGCAGCATGCCAAGATCCCATCACCTGCTTTCGGTGTCGCCGCTCAGGCCATCGTGAGCGGGACTGTCGTCAACGCCACCAACATCCCCGTTAGTCGGTCATGCCTTGTCATCCGCCTCTACCGCAACACCTTCCACGAGAGGAACAATCCTCGAGTCACCAGAATGATTGTCGCACAGAGCGTCTGCACCCAAGAAGCGATGATTCTGCACTTCAGCATTTCTTCACCGAACATGCTAACTATTTTCAGCAAGAAATCAAGAAGATGCTTGACGCAAAGATACAAAGCTTGTGTACTGGATTCTCCTTGCTGCTCAATGCACAGTTACATAAGTTGCAAGAATATAGTGAAAAATGGATGAAGCTCGCGGAGAATCTTGTGCTTCAGTCAGGTGCCATGACAAAAGGGCTGAAGATAGCTTTAGCGTCGAATGACAATTGCTCAGGCGATGTGAACCAGTTGACGATAGCTGGTATGCAAGCACACGATGACAGGCTGAACCAGTTGCACGACACGCCCCTCCATCTCAAACTCTCCAGGAGTGAAACTGAGGCCACAACACCAAGCAAGGAACCAAAGAGTTTAAGAGACGAACATCACAGGCCCAAGAAGATTGCCCCTAGTGGCTCCCCAGTGAAAGTGGCGACAACAATCAACAAGTCTGCAGAGGTAACAATCCAGGATGTCGAGGATGCTCTTCTCCAAATAGAGATTGCTGCAGCTAAGGAACCCCTTTGAGTTCCGTTTCATGTTGCTCACCTACTCACACTGCCAGTGGGGAGTCTGATTCACTTCTAGTCTCCTTGGCCTCAACAAATGTTGAGCCCTCCTGTCCTGCTATACAACTAGAGGAGCAGACAACAGGTTCACCAGCTCAAATACTAGGCCTGGAGACTGTTGAGGCCACTACACCCACACTGAAGATCGCTCCATCCTCCCATGATCTAACGTGCCACCAACTCGAGGATACAGAACTGACAAAGGCGACCTCAGAAGCCACAACGAGGCTCACGTGGAGAAGGTGTCGTTTTCGGCAGGGCTGCGTGTACACCAGGCGTCCACGCTACGGATCCGGACGCCCCCGTCATGACTTTGGGGCTGCTGCTGATGCCATGCCCCACATGGACATTGGAGGGTAGGGACACACTTTGCCACCTTCACCTGAGGATGGTGGCCCGACTACACGTGAAGTAGCGCTCGCAAACTTCATCCAGTCAATAACCAAACCTGTCCAGCAACCCCTGCTTCCTCCACCACAACATAGGCCAGTGAAGCCACAAAGGAAGAAGAAGAGGTCGGGCAAGCCATCCCGGTGCAGCACACGTCTAGCAGCCATTGCTTGGTCGCGTGGTGACACGGTGAGTAGAGCAAGACAAGTGCTCATGAAGAGGCTGGGCGTCACACAAGAAGAAGGTGAAACTAGGGAGTCGACCTTGCTGCACTACGTCAACCTTTTCAAAGGCCCGATGTCCGACCTTGTCATCAAGTCACTAGAGGATCTCAGTGGCCTAGACGGACCATCCATGTTAGGGCAGATCGTGACGTAATGCTTCCGTGCACCATCTACGCTGCTCGAGGACTCGTTCACGCCATGCTAGGCAAAGTTTTAGTAGAGGGGATGCTGGATGACTGTGAGAAGTCAGAGCTGCTCTTTTAATGAGAACATGCGGTGGGTGCTGTTGTTTTTCTGTGTCACATTTTGTGTCTAAAAGGGTTGCCGTGGGTTAGTCGGAAGGGCTTTTGTGTTCTTGGGGATGTGTGCGTCTGTAAGGTTTTTGGGCCTGGTTTTTCCTTAAAAACTAGGTCAATTCATTTCTACTTAATTGAAAGGCAGAGCTCCTGCCATTATTTTCAAAAAAAAAATCTTTTTATAAGTTCCTACATATAATTACACGATACGACATTTTTTTAATTACACGATACAACAAATTTGGAAGATGATCTCACCTTACTTGTACCGCTTACTTGCTTTTTACTACTTATACATGTGCAATGATGGTCGACCTAGTTGTAATTTTGTAGTGTTGCAAATGAGACTTTGATACAGTCATTTGGTCACTTATTCTTAGGTATTTTTGTTCTCCATACCTACAGAAATACAGATCACCTGATACATTATAGACACAAGATGGCAGTAGTTTTGTCAAATGTCAACTCCGAGGCAGGCCTCCAAAAGCTTAATGACCACCTTCTCACCCGCAGTTACATGACTGGGTATGTGATTTATAATGCGTGCTGGTCAGTCATTGCTGGATTTCTCATATTTGCCTCAATTGGGCTTTGGGCTTGCATTCTATTATATCTCACGTGCTTTAGGTACCAAGCTTCAAAGGATGACATGGCCGTCTTCGCTGCACTTACATCTGCTCCCCCATCAAGCTATGTCAATGTTACGAGGTGGTACGATCATATCAGCGCTCTCCTAAGGTACAGGTGTGTACTTGAGCTACCGTTGATATCCAGACCCACAGTTTCATTTCTTCTGTCCTGTGCCTAAGGGTACACTTATTTGATACGCAGTGGAATCACGGCAGAGGGTGAGGGTGTCAAGGTTGAGGCAACTTGTTCTGTGTCTTCACCTCCTGGAGATGCTGAACAAAAGGTTACTAAACGGCTATAGCTATTGTTTTGGTGTTCAAATTAACTGTTTGTTTTTAGGCTCTATACTGAATTGACAGACAATGAGCAATTTGATATGGTTACTATGTAACAATTTAGCACATATATGAAAAATGTTAATTTCTATCTCCCCTGTCTGAAGCAGGCTGTAATTTCAGGCACTGGCGGTTGATGAAGATGATGATGTTGACCTATTTGGTGTGGAGACCGAAGAAGAGCATGCAGCAGCGGAAGCACGCGCAGCAGGTGTTAAGGCTTCTGGCAAGAAGAAAGAGTGTATGTCGAGTGTATGTCTGTCATTATTTATCTGTTTCCCCGCCCAGTATGACTTATTTAAAAAGATACATTGAAAGGAACTAGAACAAGGAAGGTATGGGCCTGTGGCGTTGTGATCCCTAATTATAATTATTATCTCTAAAACTTCATGCAGTGGGATGCAAAAATCAGCAAACTTTGTAGCCAAATTTGCAACCTCATATCATTTAATGAATGCTTTTATTGCATTCAGTTGCATATGTGCTCATTTAGCCATTAAGCAAATCGTTGAAGTTAGGTTATATGATCTGAGAAATTCTATTGCTAACTGTGACCTTTTCTTAATTTAGCTGGGAAGTCGTCAGTTCTTCTGGATGTGAAGCCATGGGACGATGAAACTGACATGCAAAAGCTAGAGGAAGCTGTTAGGAGTGTGAAGATGGAGGGACTGCTCTGGGGTGCATGTATGCCACTCTTTTCTTCCATAATGTTCTACTTTTCAAAGAAGTGCTAAGTGCTAACAAAACTTCTTATGTCTTCTTAAATTTGGTTTTTTTTCTTTTCTAAACTTGAGATCCCATCCTTTGCAGCAAAACTTGTTCCAGTTGGATATGGCATCAAGAAGATGGAAATTATGATGACCATTGTGGATGACCTTGTTTCTGTCAACACTCTGATAGAGGATCATCTCTGCACTGAACCTGCCAATGAGTACATCCAAAGCTGTGACATTGTGGCCTTCAACAAAATCTGTAAGTTGTCTTGGTCATTGTTTGTGTCTAGAATGAGGCACCCTGTTTCATTAATCATTACTTATTTTAGCCTTTTATGACAGTCATTATTATTATTCAGATACAGACCAGTAGTTTACTATGAATTGTGTTGTTTCCTGACAATTTTATATGGCTGTGAACTGAATAAGCTCACACAACCAGTACTTTAGGAGCATATTTGTCCTAGCTTTAGATTCAGTTTGGGCTTGTTTGTGTGTTTTCTCAAATTTGAACCCTTCTCCACTTAACCAAGAACATATTTGTCACAGGCTTCTTTGTACGTTAGCTTCTGTTTCCAAGGTCCAGGAGCCCCATGTCTTTGGCTTCAATCTTTGTTTTCTCTGTTCTGGTTTGAATGGGCCTTAAAATATTCAGTGACAGTTCCACAGAATCTCCCACATGTATTTCTAAGCTTTAAGAAGTCCATAAGTTGAAGCTGGTTCAAGTAGCATTAATGCCAGAGGACTTGGGATCTGAAACCACATCCTCCCCTTTTCTTTTTGGTGGATGATTAGTTTGGCCAAAGTGGCCAACAGACATGCTGATAGCCAACCTTTGGAGAAAGCTGATTGGTACTACTGTTAAGATCTTACAGTTGTACCGGGGCCTCAATCATCGTTTTGTTTTGCATTTTTTTTTCTCGAAGCACTTTGTTATGCTGTATGCAAATCGTGAACTTTTTCCCTTGGAATAAATAATGTACTCCAATGGATTGTTCTTATGCATTTGTATGTGCTAGTGGATTGTGTATTTGTGTTTGTCTTGTCCAGTTGAGTCATCAATCTTGCCAATCCTCAGTAGTTTAAATAGTTCCTAGCAGTAGGCACGGTAGTTGTGTACTGCTTGGTTCTGGAGGTACCCATATCCAATCTCTTATTCAGTTCTGTATGCCGCCTTAGTTTCTTTGTTACTGATTTCATAAAATAAGATAGCATCTGTGGAGTTTATGAAGTTGACTTTACAGATCCTTTGCTCTACTTTTGTTAATTTACGACAACAACCATCGCTGATATTCCATCTGAATCTACCTCCAATCTCTTATTCAGTTCTGTATGCTGCCTTAGTTTCTTTGTTTCTGATTTCATAATATACGATAGCATCTGCAGAGTTTATTAAGTTGACTTACAGATCCTTTGCTCTACTTTTGTGAATTTACGACAAGAACCATCACCAATATTCCATCTGAATCTAGCTTTGGACTTCAGCTGGAATACTGATGAGCTTATTTTGTTGCAGAAAACTGGATCATGAAGGAACCAAAGTTGAGTGGAGTACCTTGTTCTAGTTCTCGTTACTGTCTGCACCGCTCATGATACCAGCAATTATGTGTTTTGCCCTTGGACTGGTTTGCTGTAAAAAATTCTGTATTTGTTTCCTGAAAGATGGTTTGTATGGATTTTTTTTTTGTGGAACGTTGCTGTATGTTTTGGAAGCCTTCAGAGCCGATATTAAGAAAATCTTTATTGCATTTTCTGGTGATGATTTGGCACTAGGTGTATAAGAAATGTACAACCCATGTATAATCTGGTTTGCATAACAGTTCTTACAATGGTTGCTATGGCGTCTGTAGGCAGCATACTTGTGAGCAGCATGTGCTGCACGCCTGCATTGCTGCTTGGTGCCCGTTGGTTTGACTAATATTTTTTTTATAATTTTTGCTCAACAACACATTATTTGTAATAAACAGTTACAGACATTAGAGTTTTACACAGTTTAATAAGCATTTATCTGGTAACCACACAAATTCATGGAAACATCTGTGGTACTGAATAGCACCATAACTGTGGCATATTCCCAGGAGCAAACATCTCCAGCATGCAGTGCACAGCATCACACCAAGAACGACAAATTCATATCCAGACAACACATCCACATGACATCCCAGCCAAAACATTGAACACATTTACAGGTACTCTACAAAACCAGCGACATTGGTTTCTTTCAGACATCCATCACATTCGCCATTCATCAGACAGACACATCAACATTATTTTTCTAAACAAGAGGCTACAAGCAGTGCTGCAAATAAGATCTGAAACACAGCTCAGACACTGACCAAACTACCAATGTGTGCTCAGCGCTCCCTGCAGGAAAGGTCTCAGGAAAGCAAATCATGACAACTTCACAAGGACTGAGCTATGCTTTCGTAGCAGGATCATAGAATCTCAATTAAATTTAGCAACACCCTTGTATCTCTGAATATGTGATGCAGGACAGATTTACTAGAAATCAGTTCAAAAGAAACTTACAGTGTTTCTGTTTAACAATTTTCCTAGTGTTGTGAGCCGTACTTTTGACATGTTATTTCATTTCTTGCATGACCATGAACGAAAGCAAAACAGCTCCCAAAATGCAAACAGAATGGGTTCAGTAATAACAACAGTGTAATAATGCCAGATGGGCACAACCCGTTCCTCATTCAGGACTAGAGAACGGTGCTCCTTGTCAATCAATGGAAATAACCAAGGACCTGCCCACCCACGTTCTGCCTGATTGCTTCCTCATGATCCAAAACACCATTCGGAGTAGTAATCACAACATAGCCCCACTGCAAAGAAAATCAGACCAGATAAACAGGATGTGTGTTAGTGATACCATGCTGACTACGCCAAATGTATGCTCCAGATCTAAAGCTCAACAGAGCGGGCATAAAGCTCAAAGCGATGAGTATAGGTTTATACACACCTACAGCACATTGTATGGGAACAGGTGAGGAAAATCTGAATGGAGTATGCTCTAGATCTGAAACTAAACTGGGAGGATATAACCATCCAAGGGACACGACAGGATTATATGCAAACCTAGCACACTGGATAGCACATTGCATGGAGTATCAAAAACAGCATGCACAATAGGCAGCAATATCAGTTAGTTGTCTGACATGACATTATCAGATTATGTGTTTTTGCGGTTTTGCCCAACTTCCAAGTCAAAACTGAAACTGAGATTGCAGCACTTTTTCGAGGAAGCCAATAAAACAAAAAATAAAGGAACTAACAGGACATGTAATGTCCATAGATATGAGTAAACAAAATACCTGCCGTGTTGGGAGCATCCGAACTCTGTATTGTTCTATTTCCTTAGCTCTGATGTCTTGCCTGTACGTAAGAGCTTTGCAATCTTTAATACGTCCATGAAGCTCCACATTAATTTTCCCAACTCTATGCGGATCAATGACCTCGAAGTTTTTGATATACCCTGCAAAGCGTCAACAAAATTCATAAGCACACTTGTTTAGAACAACAAACTGCACAGCAAAAAGAATACTGTCTAGATGCAAAATTTTAGAAAATCGACTTGCAGGCAGCATGCATAAGCCATTAAAAGTGGGGTTAAGCGTCCAACTACTCGATGTCAATTTGTGCTCATTGAGCTCTGTTAACGTATGAAGTAAGGCAAAACACTATTTCGAAAGTCAGGAATGCTTGGTGGAAAATAGACTTGTTAACATCTGGTGAATGTGCGCTCTTGCCTTCACCTGCATAATGCTGCTTGCCAACCCACGCACTGGACATTAATTTGAAACTGAGGCACGGTGTGATAAACTATGAGGGGATCAGTTTCCTTTTCGCCTTAAACTACCTAGCAGCAAGTCACTCGCAAGCCACCATTACATGTGATTCTCCAAGAAATGGATTGTTTACTCTGTTAACGACTTAGAAGCGGCATCAAACCATGGTGTGCTCCGAGTCCTTGGGTAAATCGGACGACGAGATGAGATTGGGGAAGGAGAGGCGGCAGTATGCTAGCTGGTAAGGAAGGAGGTTGTGGCTGCTACCTAGCAAGAGGCGGAATACTACCTCGGTGCTTCATGATGTTGAGGAAGGAGACCATGACGCCGGAGATGGGCTGGAGAAGCGCCGTCGCATTCCCCCGCCGGTCTGCGTTGACCATCGTGCGCAGAGCGTCGTTGAGGATCCGCCGCCCCATCGCGAGTCCGGAGGTTAGATCTCCTCCACTCCCTGACCGCGAGCGCCGGCGTCGCCGCCCCTTCCGTTTCCTCTCCCCTAGCAGTCGCCCGCCGGCGGCGCTCGCGATAGAGTAGGAAGAGGCGAAGAACTGAGGGCACGCTGCACGCACGCACTCCTAAACATGGGCCGAGCGCTCTAGGCAGGCCAAGCCCATGCGCCATGTTTGAGCCGGAGCAGCCGTGGACGGCCCAAATGGATCTTCTTGTTCACGGTCCGTGGTCCTCGTTGCTGTAAAAGAGAATTCGCCATTAATTACAATTAAAAAGAGTTGTGCTTTCTTGCTTGATACTATGAAATTAAATTTTTCTTATCTGCAAACGAGTTTAACTTTCATACTCTGCCTTCCCTTACCATTCTCAGCTTTTTAAATGGTGTTATTCAGGTCATGTTTGATCCCTTCGTCAAACTATTAGTCCTATTAGCTAAATGGAACTAGCTGACTCAAGCAACATTAAAGCCGTCGGAATATGAGTTCTGGGAGAGCTGAAACCAGATATACCCCCTTCTTTTTGGTGGATAACTAGATTGGCCAAATTGGCCTGTAGACATGCTGATCGCCAACCTTTGGAGCAAGCTGTTTGGTATTACTGTTATCTTACAGTTGTATTGGGGCATCATCATTTTGTTCTGCGTGTTTCTTCTTGAAGTACTTCGCTATGCTTTATGCACATCATGAAAGTTTTCCCTTGGAATAAATAATTTACTCCACTGGACTTCTCTTAACACATTTGTGTGTGCTAGTGTATTGTGTATTTGTGTTTGTCTTGTCCAGTTGAATCACCAATATCTTGCCAATCCTCAGTGGTTTAAATAGTTCCTAGCAGTAGGCAAGGTAGTTGTGTACTGCTTGGTTCTGGAGCTACCCATAGCTAATCTCTTATTCAGTTCTGTATGATGCCTAAGTTTCTTTGTTACTGATCTCATTTTTTAGATAATGGAACAAAGTTCTAGTCTCTACCATCTGGAGATAGTACTCAGCTTTAGGTTCGGATACAAAACGAAGCCACAAGGCTCACACACTAAAAGGAAATAGAAAAAAAAGCTCAGCCCTGAAAAAGAGCAGAGCAAAGAGATAAGCCTCAATGCGGTTCCTGAATCTCCAGCCAAATTTCGCGAAGATAGTTAAGAGCAAAGTCTCCCATCTTCTGCAGCCTTCCATGAACAAAGGTTGCTCCTCCTCTTTATGCAGCATAGACCATTATCAGATCCAATAGGTCGTCCTAAAAATTACCTACATAGAAGTATTCGATTTGACCTTGTTAAATATCATATCATTTCTATTCAACCAAATATAATTGCCCAACAAAGTGCAGCCGCTCCTAGCAAAATTTGGTTTCTCAGCTTTAGACATAATCCATATAGCCAAGAACCAAATAGATTGGCAAAGCTAGTAGGTGGTTGAATTCCAAAAGTGATATGCACAGTATTTCAAATAAAAGCTAGCAAAATGACAATCAAAGAACAAATGTTGGATAGTTTCATTAGAACTACAGACACAACATTTGAGACTTCCTTTCTAGTTTCTCTTTGCTAAATTATCTTTCGTAAGTGTTACGCCTTTTTTAAATACCATAGGAAAATTTAATTTTCAGTGCTACTTTTAATTTCCAAAGAGGACTTTTGTGGGAAAGAATGCCTTGTTGAATCAAATTTCTATACATGGAGCTGATTGTGAACAGGCCTTTCTTACAAAGGTTCCATCGGAAAACATCTCTCCCATTTGTGAAGTGAACATTTTACAATAGCATCTGCCGAGTTTATTAGGTTGACTTACAGATCCTTTGCTCTACTTTGTGAATTTACAAATAAAACCACCATGATATTCTATCTGAATCTAGCTTTGGACTTCTGCTGGAACACTGATGAGCTGATTCACCATGTTGCAGAAAACTGGATCACGAAGGAAACAAAGTTGAGTGGAGTACCTTGTTCCAATTTTCATTACTGTCTGCACAGCTCATGATATCAGCAATTTATGTCTTCTGTTCTGCCTTTGGACTTGTACTGCATTTGTTGCCAGAAAGATGATTTTTTTTAGATTTTTTTGTGGAACGTTGTTGGAGTTATAACTTTGTTGTCACTTTTTTAGTTTTTTTCTAGATATTTTACTCTATCATGTATGTTTTGGAATCCTTCGGCGCATCAGTGATTATAACTTGGGAACTTAGTTTGGAAAGCTTTATTTCATTTTTTGTGATAATTTGGCACTAGGTTGGTGTATAAGAAATTAATGTACAACCCATGTATAATTAAGTTTGATTGATACTTCCTATAATGGTTGCTCAATAGCACAAAATTATTGAAAAAGAAAAGGTTCTAGCCTCTGCAGCACAAATGGTTTGTAATAAGCAGTTATAGGGTTACAGTTTTAAACAAGGTTTGTAAACAAACTTATCCTAACAAGTCTTCACAACCATGAGGAATCGTTCTGTTTCTTAGACAAGTAGAAAGTATAATAACAATGTAAGTGATTGAGTTAATGGTACAATGTGGTCTCAGGGCAGCCTCTTGAGGGCAGTCCAAATGAGATATTAATGGTAGTTCCTATCCCTATTAACTATCCTGGAAACTAAGCAAAAAGCTGACGTGTCAATCTAATTAATGAAGAAAGAGAAGAAAATATGATGAAACCGTTTCTCAGATGAGAAATGAAGTCCTCGCGACAACCGATGCATGAACAAACCACAACTTTGCCGTTGCGGTAATGCTATGACTCTGGCGTCCGACGGTTCCTGGCGCATGTCACATAGCGACTCGACCGCCCCGCTCGTCTTTATCCGCCCGCTCGACTACCTCCCCATCTCATTCCGTTCCTCGTGCTTCACTTCTCTTGCTCTGCTCGCCCTCTCTTCCTCACGGCTCCTCGACTCTTTCGCTCTGCTCGCGCGCCGCCACCCCTCCCTCCCTCCGCGACCTCCATGCTGCGATGACGGCAGCTTCTGGCAAGCGCGCCCTCCCTCCCTCCCCTTCCTCCCCCCGTGACCTCTGCGACCTCCATGCCACCGGGAGAGGAGGGCGACGGTGGTGGCTTCCAACGAGCCACCCCTCCCTCCCTGCCTCCATGTCATTGGAGGGGAGCGCGACGGCGATGACTTCCAGTGAGGTAGGTGGGTCCTTCTCTGGATCTGAGCCATCCCCTCCTCCTCCTTCTTCTCCTCCTCTGGATCTGGATTTGAGGGACGCGGTGGTGGCTATGGTTCCAGCGAGCTCTGTTGTAGTAGGCTTGTTTTGCCGTTGCAACGAGTAATATTTCTTTGTTGCATTAGTCTTTTTTTCGATATTGCATCTCGCATTGAGCTTTTTTTGTTTGTGTTGTTGCAGTAGCGTCATTTTGCTGTTGCAACAAGCAACATTCTTTGTTGCATTAGACTTTTTTTTTCTGATGATGCATCTTGCATTGCGTTTTTGTTTCCGTTGTTGCAATAGTGTTGTTTCGCCGTTGCAACAAGTAGTCTTTCTTGGTTGTATTAGTCCTTTTTTTCTGATGTTGCATCTCACACTGCCCTTTTGTTTTCCGTTGTTGCAGTAGCTTTGGTTTACTGTGCAACAAGCGATTTTTCTTTGTTGCATTAGTCTTTTTTCTGGATGTTGCATCTTGCATTGTGTTTTATTTGTATTGTTGCAGTAGCTTTGGTTTGATGTTGCAACAAATATTTTTTTTGTTGCATTAGTATTTTTTTATGTTGCATCTCGTATTGCAGTTGCTTTGTTGTATTGTTGCAGTCGCTCTTGTTCTGATGTTGCAATAGACTTGTTCTGATGTTTCACCTCATATTGCTTTTGTTTGATGTTGCAAACAATTTTTTGATGGGAGTGCGTTGGGGGCGGCGAGGTTGGGGGCTGATGGAAAACCCGTTCTATTCGATCCGGGGGGGCAGGTGAGGTTGGAGGCGGGCGTGTTCTGTGCACGTGGGGGGCCGGCGTGTTCCGTGTGCGGGGAGCAGAGGAAGGGCGGTTCCGATCTCTACTTCTGCTTCATGCGGGCGGGGCGGGCATGATCCCGTGCTGTAAGGGAGGCACGGTACGAAGGGACGCGGCGTCTTTTTTGCGTCCGCGGCACCGTCCCATAGATCGGCATCCGTCGGACGTCCGGGCGTTCCCCTTGCCGTTGGGAAGAAACCACGATTTCTACCGCTCGCGCTGGCTCCTCCGTGCTCGCTGTCTCGCCGATGCGGGAAGAAATCGCAACCCAGGCCATCTCGCCGCCGTCCGCCCAGGCTGTCGCGCCGCCGTCCTCACGGCGGAAACTGCAGCCATGCAGTAGCGTGCGCTTGCGCCTGTTCGAACGCCAAGGCCTGCACCTGCAGATGGCGGTGGTGATGATAGCCATCTCGCTGCGCCGCCATCCGCCCAGGCTGCGCTTGCCGCGACGCTGTGCCGCCCAGCCGCCTCGCCGCGCCACTGTCCACCCGGCTGCGCTTGCCGAGCCACCGTCCGCCCAGGCCTGGGCCGGCCGGATGACGTGGCGTATACGCTGCTGCCCAACATATGTGCTACTACGAGTTCATCAAGGTGAAGGACGTGGAGGAGTTTCGGGACGGGAAGGTGGTGGACCTTGTCGACGTTGAGGTCGGAGGCTACTACGATCTCGTTGTCACCACGTTCACAGGTGAGCCACCGCGTGCACATGCATCTCTATCCATTAGCTAGCATGTTGCGTGCACATGGTGGTAGGAGAGAAGATGGTAGTCGGAGGAAGAAGATAGAGTTGGGAGAGGAGAGAGAGAAAAAAAAGGCAATATTTATTAGACCAAGACACTTGCAGTGGGGAGAGTAGTTTCTATGAATACTTTTTTTTTCTGATGTGGCAATTATGAAAACCGTGCATAGTTTGCCTTGATCATAGACTAAGATAAGATCTTTTCGAGTTTTCGTTGACTAGGTTATTATATACAAGCCATGTTTGGTTCAGACGTAGCCACGATGTATGAGAGTTTAAACATTTTTTGTCCCATAAAGTATACAAACCGTTGCTTGGGATGCACTAGTTTGCTCTCCTTTTTGCTAACCTGAAACTGGAACTGCCGGGGGCACTGCTTCCGATCCCATTGCCAAATTAAAGCAGGTTGGAATTACTTTTTGGATTTCCTCTTTTGGCAATAGCAATGTTCTAGTATCGATGCCGCCATACACTATTTATACAGCTGTTTGCGAGGCTTCTTGGTATTTTGGGGGAGGAGGACGAAATCCATGCCTGCACGCAGGTTGACCCATGCACGTTCGGTCAAAACACTACTCGCTCTGTCCCTAAAAAAAAGTTGTTATGGGAATTGTACTGGTTAAATTTTCTCAACTTTAACTAGGTTTGTAGAAAATACGTGTAACATTTATATTTCCAAATAAATTTATTATGAAAGTATACTCAATGATCTACCTAATGATACTAATTATATACCATAAATATTAATATTTTGTTAAATATATTTGGTCAAAATTAAAGCTGGTTGACTTTTTATGAATCGAGAATGACTCTTTTTTAGGGACAGAGGGAGTACTCTACGAATGGCTGAATGAACTGTACGGCTTGACTCCGCCTAGGCCCACTGAGGTGTGGCCTAATAAAGGACACGCCGGCATGGCCCGATAAGCGAAGGACGTAGTTTACGTGCAATGGGTCACGCGCGACCCGTCTCCTTTCTCCGCGCAACGCTCCCTTCCTCTTCTTTCTCTCCTCCGGCGTCGTCCTCACCCTCCCTCCACCCTTGGCTTTCACGACCTGAGGCTGGGGGCTCCCGCCACCTCACTCACCGCCCACATCCCACCCACGTCCCTTGACCCCACCCTTCTCATTCTCATCCTCGCCCCCGCCGCTGTTGGGACACAAATATCTTGGTCGCCAAGGCAGATACCCCTTTTAAGCTCTTCGCCTTGCATCTAACAGAATAAAATGGGAGTGCAAGCTGTTCTGTTTGTTTTTGTCCTAAACAGGAATCTTACTGAAGCCTTCGGCCATGCCAACCTAGCCGTGCGAAGGCTCACGGCTTGCGGAGGCTCACCAACGAAGACCCGGAGGATACGTCAGGGCGGTGGTGTAGGAAGGCGCCGCAAAGTTCGTTGGGGGAAGAGGGTGAATCAACGTGGAAGCCGATGAGAGCCGGCGGAGACCAAGCCTTCGCCATCCCCTCGAGCAGGACTCCTGGAGTGAGCATGTGTTGTGTGACCGCTAGGCCTCTAGCGGGCTCAAAGCAAGGGCCCATGAAGCAAGGTGGTTGGAAGAGAGAAGACCTAAGGTACCCCCGGATGCCTGTGGGCGTACGAGTATATCCCTGGAATATGCCATGCCAAGTGCAGGGCATAGATGTAAAAGAACTTCACTTTGTACAGTGACCTATAAAAGGGGAAAGCAAACCCCATATAAAGAGAGACGCCAGTGAATCAATGAAACCCTAATTAAGTCATATGGATTGCTTCCTTGCCTGGACTGACCTTTGCCCCTCCTTCAGCGAAGGTCCTCGAGTACTTAGTCTGCTGGGAGAATGCTTCCCAATGGTCGCTACCCATCGCCCCGCCACGAGTGGTAGGGTCTCACCGGAGGCGCAGAGCTCCAACAAGAACCGACATCCCACGACGACCTCCTCCTTCCCCTCCCCTCTCTTGTCGGAGCTCCACCATGGCCATGGGCACCCCCTCCCCCTGACCTAGCCTAGCCAACTCCACTGCCGCCAGAACCCTAATGTTGCCCTCCTGTTGTCCTGACTGCTTGGCTGCCCTGCCACCACCCGAACCCCCTTCTAAGCCTGTTGGAGATGGTGTAACATCTTGCGTCCAAAATTTGCTTATATGGCCTAGCTCCACACGTGGAACAGGCCTACATACGCGTAGCACCTCGCTTACACTTTCGCTACGTTTGGAACAACAAGGATTAAGCCAGTTGGGCTACATGGGCCAACTTCACTACTACTGTAGGCTACTAATGGGCTGGGGTGTTACATTCACCCCCTTAAGGGTTGACGCCCTTGGCAGCTCACCACATATATGTAGCAGATGTCCACAACCACCCCCTTGGTACACCCTACCATGGGCAACATGCAGCAAGGGTTGATGCTCTGAATACCCTCTGTAACACCCCGCGTCCAAAATCTACTTATATAGCCCAACTCCACACATGGAATGGGCCTGCATACGCGTAGCACCTCGCTTACACTTTTGTCCTTACTTCGTGTAAAAGATTTGAACTGGAGTTAACACACTCTTCAGGCCTGGTTTTTAAGTTGGTTCAGCACCTCCTCAGGTTTCGATGCGGGACTAATGTCCCGTAGCTATAGTGTTTTTGCTGCTATAGTACCAGCAACCCGAGCTACAGTACTTGGCCATTCGGCCCAGCCCATCAGACCAGCCCAACTTGGCCCATTTAGCGGGGTCTCACAGATGGTGAAGAAGAGAGAGAGAGAGAGAGAGTTGGCGAGCTCATCGTCTCCAATGCCGATGACCTCCTCACTAGAACCCTAGGTGCCTTCTTCTTTGTCTCCAGTGTGGGCACAAGTGCGGACGATGATGCATGTGTGTGGGAGCGGATTGTGCCGCAACGGTCACGTATTTGTGTTTCCCATAAGCAAATTGTATCGTGTTGTACCTGCCATAGGTTGGCATGACCCTACATCATCTTAGTCAGGGTGTCCCGATGGCCTGGTGAGCCAGTTGAGCTCAAGTTGCGTCTCCGCTGCATCTATCGCATTGGCTAGGCCATGGTGCCTGTGCCTATACTACTACACAAGTGACCTTTCATCGATCGTCCAAAATGCCTTTAGTCTCGGTGATTTCGGCGACCGGGACTAAATAGACTTTTAGTTCCGGTTGGTGTTACCAACCGGGACTAAAGGTCCCTCGCCAATGGCTCTGTTATCAGGCGCTGTCGGGAGGGACCTTTAGTCCTGGTTATAACACCAACCGGGACTGAAGCCCTGCCTTTAGTCCCGGTCGGTTCCATGGACCGGGACTATAGCTTTTGTCCCGGTCCGTGGCACCGACCGGGACTATAGGACTAGGTTTAGTCCCGGTTGGTGTTACCAACCGGGATTAAAACCTCCCTCTATAAATGGAACATCCCTCTTCTTCCTCTCTGTCCGAGCCCTTCCTTGTTCATGTTCTTGTTGCTTGTTCTTCCATTGTTCTTGCTTGTCTCATCTCCGACGATCAATCCACTTCAAACGCTTTTACGCCGTCGTCGATTTGTTTGAAAGGTTGCTAGCTTCATCATCCTATGTTTTAGCAGCACCATATGTAAATCCATGTTATACATGGATATTTTATTTCATATTGCTAGCTCCAATCACTTTTCATGTTTGAATTTTATGAACGATGCTAATTATAGTACCTAGAAAGTAGTATACACATATAATGTTTAGTTCTATTATAGACTTTTTAGGATACTTTTTACTTTAATTTGTTCATGTTCTCATTTTAAAATATTAAATAATGTTGATTCTTTGTAATTTTGAAACAAATTTATTTTAACTTTAAAAATTCTTCAAATTAATTTTATTTAGATATAAAATTACACCTTTTAATAGAAAAGTATAAATTTTATGATTTTTCTATCTTTTTATTAACGTCCATAAATTAATTTTATAAAATGATGAACCACTTATAAAATTTTGAACTCAATTAGACAAGGTTGTGTCGCGCTCTTTTCTCATGCTGGGCTTTTAATTATGTGATGTCATATAATGCAGATAATGACACGTCATTCGATGTACAATGCCGATCGCCGCTCCAACGAGTTCATTGAGGGCGTGCGAGAATTCTGCAGAGTGGCAGAGGAAAACAAGCGGGATGGTTTTATGTGCTGCCCTTGTGCCGTGTGTATGAATTTGAAAGAATTTTGTAGCTCAAGAAGTATTCACTTGCACTTGTTCAAGTCGGGTTTCATGTCAAACTACATTTGTTGGACCAAGCATGGAGAGACCGAGGTTATGATGGAAGAAGGTGAAGAAGAACAAGCAGACCCCGACGATGTTTTTGCTCAATACTGTGACTTCGCGATGGAGGAAGTTGAAGAAGAGATGGATGCAGAAAATAGTATCGCTGAAGATGACAATGCTCTTAGTGATGTCATTCGTGATGCATAGAGAGATTGTGAAAGTGAAAAGGAGAAGGCTAAGTTTGACCAAATGCTACAGGATCACAAGAAGTTACTCTACCCGTCGGCCGAAGATGGGCAGAAAAAGGTAGGCACGACACTAGAGTTGTTACAGTGGAAGACAGAGAATGGTATATCTGACAAGGCATTTGGGAAATTACTAAAGATCCAAAAAAGATGCTTCTGAAGCCTAATGAATTGCCCACCACTACATACGAAGCAAAAAAGATCTTCTGCCCTTTAGGATTACAAATCGAGAAGATACATGCATGTCCTAATGACTGCATCCTGTACCGTGGCGTTCACGAGAATTTAGATGAATGCCCTGTTTGCCATGCGTCACGGTACAAGATCTTGTGAGATGATCCTGGTGATGTTGAGAATGAAGAATGTCCGAAGAAGAGAATCCCTGCCAAGGTTATGTGGTATGCTCCAATAATTCCACGCCTAAAATGACTGTTCAGAAATAAGGAGCACGTAAAGTTGTTGCGATGGCACAAAGAAGACCGTAAGGTGGACAACATGTTGAGACACCCTGCAGATGGGTCCCAGTGGAGAGAAATAGATAGAGAATTCCCAGACTTTATAGATGACGCAAGAAACCTAAGGTTCGCATTGAGTACGGATGGATTTAATCCTTTCGGGGACCATAGCTCTAGTCATAGCACTTGGCCCGTTACTCTATGTATGTACAACCTTCCTCTATGGTTATGCATGAAGCGGAAGTTCATTATGATGCCAGTGCTCATCCAAGGCCCGAAGCAACCTGGCAATGACATCGATGTCTACCTGAGGCCATTAGTTGAGGAACTCTAGCTGCTATGGAGCAAACCAGGTGTGCGTGTGTGGGATGAGTACAAACAGGAAGAATTCGACCTGCGAGCATTGTTGTTCGTGACAATCAATGATTGGCCAGCTCTAAGTAATCTTTTAGGACAGACAAATAATGGATATAATGCATGCACCCATTGTTTTGGTGACCTTGAGGCTGTCTATTTAAAAAATATTGAAAGGTCGTGTACCTTGGCTATCGTCGATTTCTTGCTAAGAACCACCAGTTAAGAAAGAAAGGCAAACATTTTAAAGGTACGGCAGAACACCGGTCCAAGCCAGGCAATCGAGATGGGGTAGAGGTATTCAAGATGGTCAAGGATTTGAAAGTAGTGTTTGGAAAGGGACAAGGCAGTGAACCTATTCCAAAAGACGCTTCGGGGCGCGCCCCAATGTGTAAAAAGAAGTCAATATTTTGGGACCTACCATATTGAAAAGACCTTGAGGTCCGCCACTCGATCGACGTGATGCACCTGTCAAAGAATCTTTGTGTCAATCTCCTAGGGTTCATGGGTGTGTTTGGAAAGCCTAAGGATACCCTTGAGGCACGAGAGGACTTGAAGCGCATGAAAGAATGAGACAACCTGCATCCAGAGAAGACAGATGATGGACGTCATTACTTAAGACCTGCTAGCTACACTCTTAGCAATAAGGAGAAGGAAAACATGTTTGAGTGCCTAAGCAGCATCAAAGTCCCATCTGGGTTCTTCTCCAATATAAAGTGTATAATAAATATACCGGATAAGAAATTTATCAACTTAAAATCGCACGACTGCCACGTGATTATGACGCAACTGCTTTCGATTGCCTTAAGAGGAATTCTACCTCCACATGTACGTCTGACCACCGTGAAGCTATGTGCATTCCTCAATGCAATTTCTCAGAAGGCAATCAATCCTTTTGATCTAGATACTCTACAGAATAATGTGGTTCAATGTCTTGTCAGGTTTGAGTTGGTGTTCCCTCCATCCTTCTTTGATATCATGACACATCTCCTAGTTCATCTGGTCAAAGAGATTAATATCCTGGGTCCTGTGTTCCTACATAATATATTTTCCTTAGAGAGATTTATGGGTGTACTGAAAAAATATGTTCACCAGCGGGGTCGGCCAGAAGGAAGCATTGCCAAGGGATGCGGGACAGAAGAGGTCATTGAGTTCTGTGTGGACTTCATTTCTGACCTTGACCCGATTGGTCTTCCTGAATCACGGTATGAGGGGAGACTTGGTGGAAAGGGTACACTAGAAAAGAAAACATATATCAGCCAGAGTGATGATTCTTTCAATAAAGCGCACTACATAGTTCTTCGAAACTCCACTGTAGTGGAACCATATATTGAGAAATATATGAATTTTGTATGATCCAAGAATCCTGGGAAGAATGAGGCTTGGATTACGCGTCATCACATGGAGACATTCGGTGATTGGTTACACAAAAAATGTTAGGGTGATAAAACTATTGGAGATGAACTGTATTTGTTGGCTAGGCAACTAGCGTGGCATGTCCTCACGTACAAAGGGTACGAGATAAATGGAAATACATTTTACATCGTATCCCAAGATAAAAAAAAGAGTACCAACCAAAACAGTGGTGTCCGCGTGGATGCTACGGAACCGAATGGGAACATAAACATATATTATGGTCGCATAGAGGAGATTTGGGAACTAGACTATGCACATAATTTTAAAGTCCCTCTATTCCGATGCCAATGAGTGAAGATGAACGGAGGGGTATCAGTCGATAAGGAGTACAGAATGACAATAGTGGACCTCAACAATATTGGATATAGAAATGATCCATTCGTCCTTGCTGCTGATGTGAATCAGGTGTTCTATGTGAAAGACATGTCTACAAAACCCAAGAGAGGAAAACACGATGAGAAAAAAACCAATGAGCCAAAGCGCCACATAGTTCTTACAGGGAAAAGAAATATCATGGGAATTGAAGACAAGTCAGACTTGTCAGAGGATTATGAAAAGGATGAACGAATCCCACCCTTCTGCGTGGCCAAAGACCCAAGCATCCTGCTCGCTGCTGAGGACACTACATGGTTACGGAATGATCATAACCAAGGGCATTACGTCAAGAAAAATTTTACCATTGTGCCCACTTGATATAGGTAGTGAACTCAAATTAATAATGTGTATTTGACATCTTGTGTAATATAATTGTAACATTATGTGTTGAAAATTCAAATTTGAGTGGTTCAAACTTTGCTATATGTGGGAATTATGGATTTTCAACTACACTTTGCCAACACTTTGTCAAATACAAAAATGGTCTATGTATGAAATGTAGATCTTGATGAGTGGAACAATATTGGTATTCATGACTTTTCCAGTCGAGACCATCCAGGGTTCCGAAAACCGGCGTTTGGCTATGAATTCTTTCAAAATTCAAAATTGAGTGGTTCAAACTTTTACAAATGAAACGTTGACCATTAGACCAAATGTAGGTCTTGATGAGTGGAACAAACTTTGTATTCATGAGTTTTTCATTCGAGACCATCTAGGGTTCGGTCAAAGTGTGTGTTTCTAAAAACCAATGTTATGACTTTAGTCAAACTTGGTCAAATGACCTATTTGATGACTTCAAATGAAAAACTTTTGAATACGAAGTTGTTAGAGCTCATCAATATCTACATTTCATATATGGACCATATTTTTATCTGGATAAATTTTAGCAAGGCACAGGCACATGTTTTCAAAATCGAAGACGTGTTTTGGTCAGACTTGGTCAAATGACAGACTAAATGACTTGAAATGAAAAACTTTGGAATACCAAGTTGTTAGAGATCATCAAGATCCAAACTTTTTATATAGACCATTTTTCCTATTTGAAAAAGTTTAAATAAACAATACTCACCAAATCTTGAATCTCACACAAACTATATAAAACTACATGTGGGAATTATGAATTTTCAACTACATTTTGCCAACACTTTATCAAATACAAAAATAGTCTATGTATGAAATGTAGATCTTGATGAGTGAAATAAACTTTGTATTCATGAGTTTTCCAGTCGAGACCATCTAGGGTTCCGAAAACCGGCGTTTGGCTATGAATTCTTTCAAAATTCAAAATTGAGTGGTTCAAACTTTTACAAATGAAAAGTTAACTATTAGACCAAATGTAGGTCTTGATGAGTGGAACAAACTTTGTATTTATGAGTTTTCCATTTGAGACCGTCTAGGGTTCGGTCAAAGTGTGTGTTTCTAAAAACCAATGTTTTGACTTTAGTCAAACTTGGTCAAATGACCTATTTGATGACTCCAAATGAAAAACTTTTGAATACTAAGTTGTTAGAGATCATCAAGATCTACATTTCATATATGGACCATATTTTCATCTGGATAAATTTTAGCACGTCCCAGTCACATGTTTTCAAAATCGAAGACAAGTTTTGGTTAGACTTGGTCAAATGACAAACTAAATGACTTGAAATGAAAAACTTTGGAATACCAAGTTATTAGAGCTCATCAAGATCCAAACTTTTTATATAGACTATTTTTCCTATTTGAAAAAGTTTAAATAAACAATATTCACCAAATCTTGAATCTCACACAAACTATATGAAACTATATGTGGGAATTGTGAATTTTCAACTATATTTTGCCAACACTTTGTCAAATGCAAAAATGGTCTATGTATGAAATATAGATCTTGATGAGTGGAACAAACTTTGTATTCATGACTTTTCCAATCAAGACCATCCAGGGTTCTGAAAACCGACGTGTATCTCTGAAAATTTTAATTTTTCAAATTTAGACAATTAATGTCGCGTATTTGATAATTATTATTGAAGAAACAAAAGTTTAACATCCAAATGACCCAAAAACAAATTTTCTATCGAAAGCCAACAATTTTATATATTTTAATTGTCCATTATATTTTTGCATTAACACAATATTCATTATAAATAACATTTATTTTGGATAATATGAAATATTTGAAAAAAAATAGTGTTTACAATTTATGTAATGCACAAAAGAGTCAAACTAAACTAATGTGTATTTTTTAAAAAAATTATTATAAATATTTAATTTACTATGCATTTAGAAAGATGAAAGAAAAAAGGCGAAAAATAAAATCCACCAAAATTTGGCGTCTAAACAGGCGCCAAAATTTGGTGGAGGGACCTTTAGTCCTGGGCGTGGCCACCGCCCGGGAGTAAAAGGGGCTTTAGTCCTGATTCCAGCCACGAACCGGGACTAAAGGTTTGACCCTTTAGTCCTGGTTCGTGGCTGGAACCGGGACTAAAGCCCCTTTAGTCCCGGGCGGTGGCCAGGCCCGGGACTAAAGGTCCCTAGCCTATAAAGCCCCGCCTTCTTCCTCCTCCTCCCCACCCGCGCGTAGACACATAAACCGCCGCCTCGATCTCGATCTCTCGAGCACCGCCACGCGCCGCCCCGAGAACTGCCGCGCGCCGCCAGGTTCGTCTCCGCGCGCGTCCGTTGGGCGCTGCTGCTGCCCCAAGGCCGCTGCTGCTGTGCCCCATTGCCGGAGCCGAGCTGCTGCTTCTGGCGCCGGCGCCCGCCTGCGGCGGATATATATATATATATATATATATATATATATATATATATATATATATATATATATATATATATATATATATATATATATATATATATATATATATATATGTGTGTGTGTGTGTGTGTGTGTGTGTGTGTATTTGCATCCATTATTCAAGAACGATATGTATATTTTGGAAGAATTTAAGTTAATATACATGTTGTGTCCATTTTGGAAGGCTCAACCTTAGCACTTAATTTTGCATGATAATTGTGTTGACGTTATCATTTTTAGCCCTTCTTCACTCTTCCTCACTACCAGCATATATATATCTAGAAAAACTATTAAACCTGAAATTTGAATAGTTTTTCCATGAGTTAAAATTATCTATTTTAATTAAGAAATACAACTTGTGATAGACTTACTTGTTATTAGATGTATTAAGTTAGTAGGAGTTGGTCGATACCGTTGCTGCATGATTTCCTTGATCTACACTTATATCCATATGATATCCCACTAATATGTGTAAGTCGATCTCTTATGCTTAGTAATGCCTAAACCCTAAACTGTAAACCCTAAACCCTAAACCCTAAACCCTGAACTGTAAACCTTAAACCCTAAATATTTTTACAGAAATGGCCGACCCGATAGAAGACGAAGAAATATTGTTGAACATGATCCGCGGTAGTGCTGAAGAAGGTCGTTATGATGATTGTGAAGGCAATGAGAACCCTGAGGGCATCGATGACAGTTCTCAGTACTTGGTCGACCTGAATGACCAAGACAATGTTGGCGAGGTCTGTAATATATGCAGCCTCCTATGTTTATATACATGAAATTCAAAAAAAAATCATTTATTAATTGTCTTGTTTCTGCCTACATAACCCTCTGTCTCAACAACAATCACGGGGACCAGCAGAAAAGTACGAGGCTCGAAGAAGCCGATGGAGGGCCGGTTGGTTATCACAGATTTCGACGAGAGAACAGGCCAGCCACGTGGACCCCATGCAAGGGCCTTTGTCAACCACTTAGGGTACCTTGCCCGGGATAGGATCCCGATCAATGTCCGTGAATGAAAGAAAAATAAGCAACGCCCAGAAATCAGTTATGTCTCCGACCGTGACAAGGAACTAGTTTGGGGTGACGTGTTGCAACATTTAACGCTAGACACAAATGATGAACAGTTGAAGAAAAGAGTTCGGGATTGGTCTATGAAGAAGATGGCCACACAATTCTAGTGCTATAAGAAGAATCTATATAACGACTATATCAAGAAGAACAAGACTCCGGATTTCAACTGTAAGCACTTTGTCAAGCTACAGCCGTTTTGGGACGAGTTTGTACAGTTCAAGACATCGGAAGAGGGTCAGCAACGAGCAAGAAGGAACCAAGAGAACGCCCGACACAAGACCTACCACCATAGGATGGGATCAGGTGGCTACCCTACTGCCATTTCTAAGTGGGAAAAAGCCGAGCAAGAGCTAATTGAAGGGGGTTGGTGCTATAATCCCTCGACTGGCCTGAGCGCGCCAAGCACTGGTTTTCGCTCATGGAGACCGCCTGGAACTAGAGACCGGAAAGGTCGTGTATGGGGAACGCATCCAAGCTATAGCAGAAAGATTTCATCAAGCCCGCTTCGTCGCTCAAAGTGGAGAGTGGCAGCCGAACAGAGATAAAGATGAGCTGACATACGCCCTAGGGAACCCTGAGCACGGTGGACGGACGAGAGGCTATGGCTCCGTGTCGTGGGAGCATGCCTTCCCTTAGAATAGAGAAACTTATAGAAGCCGCCAGAGAAAGAAGGAAGAGGACATGGAACGACTATGCTAGTTGGAGGAGGCTGTTACGAAGACCAGTGAAGTGGCTCGTAAGGCACTAGAGCGGGAGGAAGCGCTTAAGGCCACTATGAATGAGCAAATCAGAAAGGCCGTGGAGGAAGTTGTAAGTTACCACCTCCAAAGCTTGTCACAGCCGGCCGCCAACATCAGCCCCGGCTCAGTTCAGTTGAAAAGCAGTTGTGCTTCTACGAAGGTGCCTGTGAGGCAAGATGATGACGCAGGGATGCGCTTCCCGATGGATGACGTCATCGCTCCATTGACGTCCTGTGAGCTGCATATTCCGGAGGGGAATGCCACAGTCAAGGTGGCTACCGGTGTTATATCTCCTATCGACCACACCAAGACACCAAGGATCCACTCGGTCGTAATACCACCCGGATATGCTAGTGTCTCAGTGGATAGAGTGGTCAAAGGCCATAAAAATGTGGCTCTGGATATCAAAGGTGGTGATGGGGAGAAGACCCTAGGTGAAGCGGAGAAGACATTCATATGTTGGAAGAAACGGTACATCATTATTCCTAGGGCGCCGCCACCACAACCGAACCCTAGGTGTGGATGATTGTGAACGCAATTGCTTTTCAATAATTATGTACTGTATCTAATTACGGTTCACTCATGTATATACCTTGTTCATTTTTTTTCAAATCCAAGACCTCCCCAAGTCCGTCTATCCATTCACCACATGATCATAGTGCCATGGGACACGATGACGACGACGATTTCATACAAGCAGACAAGGCTGCATCCCCACCGCTGGTCGTATCTCCTCCACGACATACTCCAACGCCGCCAGCGGTCCAATCTCCTCCATAACAGCAAGCTCCAACAACGTCGCCCCCCACCTCCGTCAATGCCGACAACGGCCACCTCATTGGCACTGGCTGGTCCATCGAGGAACAAGAGGCCCGCTAGCTCACAGAGATCAGTCCCACCACCTCCGCCGAAGAAACAAGTTGTGGTCATGAAGATCCCAAAGATGACCAAGCTTCCATATGAGAAGACTGATGAAGAACTTAATGCTTCAGTCAAGACAGAAGTGAAAGCGTTCTTCGAAAAGACCAAAGCTGACGCACAAGCAAAGCAAGAGAAGCCATACCTAATGTATCCTCGTGTAAAGCTATGTCAAGTGGTGCAGACTATGCAAGATGAGAAGCGTGCTGCTAGTAAAAAACCAGCGCCGCCACTATCAGACTATGAGCGTACTATCACAAATAAAATCAAGGAGGATAAAAGAAAACAGAAGGCGGCCAGGAAAGATGTTGCACAGCTCGGCCAACAAGCGCAGCAATCAGTGCCGCCACTAGTGGTTGAGAATCAATATGGTTCCAATATGAACTTGATGCAAATGTCGGTACCTGATGATGTGAACTTAGATGAACTCGCCAAGTGGATGAATGTGACTGGGCTTTCATTAGAACAACTTCTCAGTCGGGAGGAACTGACAACTGTTAAAGAGGCCGAAGTTGTTGATGAATGGCGGAGGAAATACGTATATGTCAGGAGTCAATGTGACCCTGCAAAGGTAAAAAATCTTGGTACACAAATGTACAAGCTGCACGAGTATTACTTGAGATTCTGTGCACAACATCAAAGTGAACAATATCTGGGCGTCCAAGTCAGAGACCGTCACTACTTCCGTGGAGATGACGTCATCTGGGTACAGTTTAGTGAAATACACCAGCTTCTCTATATGGATGCTCTTGATAAATCTCTCATAAGCTGCTACTGTCTGTAAGTGATTCTTCCTTTTAATCAATAATCCCACTCTAGCATATGTACGTATTTGTAATAACTATGCTCATGATGTGCAGACACATGATGAGAGAACTCAGATTGAAACAAGACGATCAAATTGGTTTTATCGATCCGTATGTCGTGTACAAGGACACAAAGACTAAAGATCCATTCAATCTGAAGATCAAGGAAATGGAGAAAAACCTCCGGAGGTTCTTTTATAACCAAAAAAAAAGAAGTTGATACTCTTTCCTTAGCCAAAGGGTGCTAGATCAGTTGGTCTAGTCACTCCAGCGGCACCTCTCAGGTCCTGAGTTCGAATCCCAGTGGGAGCGAATTTCAGGCTGGGTTAAAAAAATCCCCTCGCCCGTCCCCATTCAAAGCACGTGGGGGGTCACCGGCCCAATTCTCACTTGGGCAACGGAAAGGCCACCGTGTAAGGATGGGGGTGGGGGTTCGGGGGTTTTCTCGCCGGGTGAGAAGGCACCTTCTTCTTATTTGAAAAGCTGCGGCGGCAGTCTTAACCGCCCCGGTCGAGTTTTTTTTTGATACTCTTTCCTTATAATATGGGGTAAAGTGTTGTGTTATATCATGTCTTAGTCAATCCAACATTAATATATATAAACAAATGCAGGGATCACTGGATACTCATTGAGATTGAGATCAAGGAACAAACTATAAATGTGTGGGACTCAATGAGAAAAGAGCTGACAATGTACCAAGACATGATAGACATGATCCAGAGGTAATTTCTATCATTTGTTAATTATCGTTGCTTGCTCCTTTAATTTACTATGCTATACCTAATCAACGACCGACTTATTGGACAGGGATTGGGCTTGGCTACAACAAAGATATCGTACGGATCTGAAAGTGCCACTCCCCCTCCTATTCTACATAAGTGGGTGTCCAGACAACCGTACGGAACCAATTTATGTGGATACTACGTTTGCGAGTACATGCGGTGTAGCAAATTTACACCTGCTAAAGAGATGCTAAAAGTAAATAACATGTGTATACAATATATTCATATCTTATTTATTTGTTGAAACTAAATAAATCTTATGTATATTAATATCTTTTCCTTTAATTAATGCAAATGGAAGGAGTGGGAATTGAAAGAACAAGTGTTCAAGCACAAAATACTCGTCGCAATCCAGGAGACGATCGCAGGTTTCATCAACGATCATGTCATCCCGGAAGACGGCGAGTTCCACCACAACCCTAGGTTGAATTTGAAGAGTCCAAACAAGAACGAACACTTGTATGAGCTTTGAGTGGCAGACAAACATTTGTGTAACTCATTAACCGGCGGCCGAACACTTCATTACTTGTATATTATTGTAAATGTAATGTGTATGTACGTATATGTATAGCTCTATAATATATATATATATATATATATATATATTCATACTTTATTTGTGTGCAATAATAACGGTCTCGTATAGGTGCAACGTATACGGATAGTAGCAGCGAAGAATAAATTGGAAAACAATATAACTGAAAACCAAAATCAATAATGAATTGGAAAGAAAAAGGAAAAAGAAAAAAGAACCTTTAGTCCCGGGCCTGAGAACCGGGACTAAAGGTGGGACATTTAGTCCTGAAACCTTAGTTCCGGCTCACAGCCCGGGACTAGAGGTCCTTTTGGACCGAGACTACAGCCCCATTGTGCAGCAGTGCTACGCCACCGCAAGAGAGGATCAAGGGAGGAGAGAGAGGAAGAATGGAAGGTGGCTAAGACAAGAAGCTCCTGTTCGGTGCTTGGCTACTCGAAGGAGAAGGCGATGCGGTCTACGGGAGCAGCGGAGGCTAAGGGAGGTGATGGTAGAGGAGGAGGCACGCGGGAGGATAAGAGGTGATGCGGGACCTAGGGTTTAGAGAGTCAACGATTATATACTATAAGTTAACGGACTATATCAGACCAATTAGTAATTGGGCCCGATCGGGCTATCAACTCATGCCAGAGTACTAGTCTAGGCAAGGCCCACCCATTGAGCCGGGACAGCACGGGCACTGCACCCATGCCTGGGCTAGACCAGAACACCTGGCCTTACACCGTGTTCGTGGGTCTCCAGCCATATATGGCCATCTGTAGCATACTCTAGTTCATTTTACCCCTATATTTCCTTTAACTTACATTTTTTAGGGCCTGTTTGTCACAGCTTCACCAGCAGCTTTATAAGTTGTTGTGAGCTATTTTTTTTGTCAAATACCCTTTTCAAAATGGCTCATGGGGTGAAGCTATTTTTTTCTCCTCTTACAAAGGGATGAGTTGGGATAAAGCTAAAAAATAGCTTATCTCAGCTTCACCCAACACATGTGGGCGCATTATGCCCAAAAGACTGCATGTGCCCCAGCCGGTGCAAGGCCAACCGTGCAAGCAGGCCATCGGGGCGCCGCAAGCACGACCGCCAAGGCACGAGTAGTTGCGGTTGCCCGGGCTCAGGGCGTGGTGGGAGGGGGCGGAGGCGAGTGCGTGGCAACAAGGGCTTGGCTCAGCTCGGGGTGGGGATGGGGTGCCAGCATGGCCGTCGGCATGGGCGGGGCGGATGCGCGGGCAAGTCCATCGGCGAGCGCATGGCCATTGGGGCTCCGCTGGTGGCGGGGCCACAGCGAGGCCACCATTATGCCATTGCTTGGCCTATGACGGGGCAGAGCGGGAGCGGGGGCGCAGTCGAGGCCTCCAGTGAGCATGAGGCCACGGTCTCCGGGGCGAGCGCTGCCACTCGGTGCTCGTGGGTTTGCGTCGAGAGAGACTTGAAGAAGAAAGGGTAGCATGGGGAAGAAATAGGAGAAGGGGGAAAAGGAGTAGTTTGCTAGGGCGCAGCTCCTCGGGGGCGCAGTTGCCTAGGGCGCGGCCGCTGGGGGCGCCGCTCACCTATAGGCATGGCCCGCTAGGGTGTGGCCGCCTAGGGAGGAGGCGGAGTGCCGTGGTAGGCAGGTCAGGCGCGCCGCCTCCGTCGGGTCTCGTGATCCCCGGGGCGCCACATGGGCCTCCGCCGTGGGTGCTGGGCGCAGGCCGTTGGGATGTTGTTTGGTGCATGGCCATGGGAGAAGAAGATGAGCAAGGCCATAGGAAGGAGACGAGAAAAAATATCAGAGGAAAAGAAAGTATAGTTATTTTATTATTTGGTGCACCAAGTGAAGCTGTTTTGCCAAACATGGTAAAAAAACAGCTCAGCTTCACAAAAAAAAGCTACTCATGAAGCTAAACACAAAGAAAAGTGCTTTACTAGTGAAGCTGAGGTGTGCCAAACGGGCCTTAATCTCTCCGCTAGAAGCTAAAATGACCCGCATGTAGAATGGACGGAGTATGACATGAAATGAATCTCTCCGCTAGGAGCTAAAATGACCCTCATGTAGAAATGGACGGAGTATCACATGAAATGAAATTTTAAGACAACCGTATCCGTACAAGTTAAATATCAATGCACATATGATAATTAATTAAAGATCGAAGTTTTATATTACATCCTGAGGCATACGGATGGATGTGAATTAACAAGCGAACCCCTATGTAGGCTATATTTGTTTAAAAATTTTAACTGAAAATTTATCTAGACCCACTACATGTGGCGCAAAATGAATTTACAAGCCCACATTAAGGGGAAATTGAGATTCTTGTCTGATCATCCCAAAAAAAAGAGTAAAGATTGGAGAATTTCCACGGTGTAAGCAACTCAATATCTTGGCTTGCAGTTGCAGGGGCCCTTTTGGTTTTTCCATCGTGACCCTATCAAGGACTCCTGATGCCCTGATTAACTTTGACTATTGACCTTCGATTTCTTGATTATACTCCAGTCGTCTCATCGTCAATTCACCAATCACCATGATGCTCTCACTTTCATATCTCCAAAACAATGACTGCACGCACAAGAGAAAAGAAAAAAAGAGAGAATTTCATTTTCAGAGCGAGTTCAAACACAGAATTGTGACATTGATTGCTCGTGATCGATGAATAGTAGTAGTAGCAGCACGATAAACTTACATTCAGAATCTGTTCTGTCCCATCTGCAGCTCTCCTCCTCTTGGCAATCACAGCGACGAGCACCTTGCCTCCTCCCCTTGCTGGTTCCACTTCCATCCTCCAAGAAGCACTTCCTCGACGTTGCCGATCCGTTGCCCGAGCTGGCATTCATCTTCTTCCCAATCACCGTACGAAAGAACTGTAAAGATAGTCCAGAGGGCATTGATTAGACATGGTTGCATGAACCAGCTAGCTAGCTTCATTGTGTCCGCCGCCGGTCAATCGCACACGCCTACCTTCTCCATCCTTGATTCTACTGGGTCCTTCAAGCTCCGAGGCGGCACCGCCGAGAAGCCGCCACTGCAGGCGAACATCTTCTTGACCAGGAACTTGAACGACCTCTGCTTGATGCCGCCGCTGCCGCTGTCGAGCAGGTCCCTGGCCCTGGTCAGTATGATCTTGGTGTCCGGCGAGAGGTCTCCTTCTTCCTGGCCGTGCTTCGTCGCCGTCGTCTGAACCCTCCTGTCCACCTCCAGGCAGGACGGGCAGTTGAGGAACCTGTCCAGCGGCGGCCTGTCTTCGCCGTCTCCGGAGCCGCGGGCGCTGGACTTGGACTTGGCGCGCCGCAGGAGCATGGCCAGCGCGTCCTGCAGCTTCTTCACCTCCTCCACGGTGAACTCCGGCAGGTCCTGCTCCTGCTCCTGCGCTGCCGCCGGTGGAGGCTCCTCGTTGCCGAGCGTGCCGATGGAGAGGAGGCCCGCCTGAGGCCATGGCTCGGCGTCGAGATGCTTCTCTGGTTCCTGAATGATCGTCTGCTGTCTCTCTTGGGCTCCAGCGCCTGGCTCAAGTTCAGGAAATGCACGCACGTTTAGCACGGCAATGACTCCACTCCGGTGCTGATCAGTGATCACACAATGCAAGCTGCAATGAGCGAGTTAAGTTACCTCTATATGAACTGGTGGCGGTTGCGCCGTCAAACATTCTGTTCTCCGTCTTCCCATGGAGCCTGCTCTGCATCCAGTTGATGATCTGCAACCAACCATGCAACAACCAAGAAAAATACAGAACTGTGAGAATTTTCGTTCGTACGATTATATTGGTGGCGAGTCATGAGCCAGTTCTTGTTGAATTTCCCTATAATAATGCAAGTGAAGTTTGCTTACCCCCATTGTTGTCACGTTCCAAGAATCTGTAAGCTTAGATTCACCTCCAACCACCTTGAGCAAAGAATGCAGTGGGGCGGGAAGCCACTGGGCTATGGCGATATATAGGACTTAGATTCAGGGGTTCTCTGGTTGGTCCCAGAGAGAGGCCCTTTTGAGTATGTTCTCACCAGGCCAATCGGGAGTGAGAGCTCTCTGAGTGAGCGAGCGAGCGAGCGAGCTAGCTAGTTTGGTCCCCTGCCTAGGGGAGGATTAAGCTTAAATAGCTAGAGATTAGCAAGCCATCGTTAGCCGTACTTGATGTATACAATTGGCAATTAGTGCGGATGCTCCTACTTGCAGCAGCGTGTACTTACACTAAATTCTTCTAGTGACAAATGGAATAATAGACAGATTTGCTTGGAGTTTAAGAAAGCACATGCTGCCAACTATCATCTTTTGTCTTGGGCGTATTTTGGTGATATAAAATTGGGACCAAAGTGTGCATTCGATTGTGATCACAGAAGAGCTAGGGTAGTGATTCCATGCTTTTCAGACATGTTCATGTGCCGCTGGCCTTAAACAAAAGAAGCCTAATCTGCAAAAGCTGAACCCGGAGCCTTACCTTAAGCCCAAAATAGTCCCTAGCTAGTTCGGACTTACTCCCTTCGTTCTAAATTATAAGAGGTTTTGGTTTTTCCATAGATTTTGCTATGTAATTAGATATACACTATGTTTAGATTCATAGTAATAGCGATATATCAAGAAAGCAGTTTTAATTTTCAAAAAAAAATATATATCAAGAAAGCCAAAACATCTTATATAATTTGGAACAGCGAGAGTAGTTTAATAGCAAAGGTCTTTATGAGATGACTTTCACATTCAATTTCTCCTTTTTCTGTATTATCAATCGCTATAAAACCAACCTTACATGCTATTGACACATCAATGCAAATATAGGATTCAAAAATTTTCAATGGACAAAATAAGCAATTGATCGATCTCATGCCCAAAGGTGTGCAGACATTATCATACAACATACATATGGTGCATTGGGATTCAAATAGTTTGTCCCTAATTATTAGTGATAATTAGTTGTTCATGTTGTTATCTGTAATCAATGGCTATTAGTGTAAAAAACAATGATGGATGATAATTTGTGGTGTGCTTAGCACAACTATGACAATTACTTATTATGAATGAAGGTTATGAACAATTAAATATAGATATCACATTTGTTCAAAATATTACATATCACATGACCCGTGTAACACCCTAAAATTTTGGGATATCAAAAAGTAGGTAAATATGATTTTTATACAATTTTGTGAGCATACAAATTTAGAGTAATAATAATTTTTATTAACTTAAAATCAAATATAAGGGTAGCTACATGTTTGTGCACTCATGTTGTTGCATTTGAATTTTTGGTATTGAGTGGTTTGATTCAAATTCAAAATAGGATTCAAAATCATTTGAAAATGCTTTGAAATAATTGAAAAGAAAAAAGAAAAAGGGAATTCCTTCTCTCCCCGGCTTTCGGCCTGTGAAGCCCGCAGCCCACCACCGCGCGCGCGGCCGCTCGCTCCCGCACGCGTGGGCCGTCTCCCGCTCCCCGATTCCCCGCCTTGGGCCGAGCCGGTAGCCCAACTCGCGCGCGATGCCGCGGCTTCCTTCCCTGCGTCGCTGACACCGTGACCCCATCTGTCAGGCGACGTCTTCTTTCTTCCCACGACGCGAGTCGGATTTCTTTCCATCGTAGCCACCGACGAATCCGAGTCCAAATCCTTCCCTTTCCTTTCTTGGAACCGCCTTCGGGCTATAAAAACGAGCTCGCGCATCCCTCCGCTCCATCCCATCTCGAAGCGAAGCACCGAAGCCGTCCCGAGGAGGCTCCGCTCGAATCACCGACGGAACCGTCCGCCATCTCGAGCACCGCATCGTCTTCGTGTCAGCTCTGTCTTCGTATTCTACCTTGGTGAGCTCGCCTTGTTCTCTACTTCATCCCGGTGTTCTTCTTTCGCGAGGTAACGCAGTAAATCGTGAGTTCGCACTCTCCGGCGAAGGCGCCGCCGCGGAAACTGCCGTCGGGACTGTTTTCCGGCCGGAGCGCCGCCCAGCTCTCCCCGGATCAATCTGAGCCGTCCATTTTGAATCTAACGGTCCAGACTTAAAGATACCGCTTCGCCTGTTTATTTTGCTAAAGAGACCATGTCGTTTTACGTAATATAACCCGCAGTCTAAGGCGTATTCCCGAATCATGTTTTATTCTTTTGAAAGCGTAGTTTGATCTCAGTCAATTCAAAATACGTTTTCATTTATTTACAGTTTTGCCACTGAGTTTGTTTTAGCCATAATTTATCCGTTTTAACTCCGATTTGACCCGTTCAAATTGCGTTAGTTTCGTATTTGCGAGCTCTACATGTTAGTAGAACTGTTCAGTAGGTTTGTGACATTTTATTTTCGAGATTGAATTAAAGTAATTACTTTTCTATAGGAAATCTTCGTAAATTCGTAACTTTGCCGTTTTAGCTCCGTTTTTCGTGATCTTCGCGTCTGTGTGATCCTAGCGAGTTGTAGATTTGTTTTAAAAACTTTTTATCTTATTTTATTACTATTGGTGTATTGTTCTAATTATAGTCTTGTTTATTTATGCATGATTGTTCTGGATGAATGTTGTTGCTATTGTTGATCGAGTATAGACGGTGAGCAATTCGTTGGAGATCAGGAGTTTTTCTACGAGCAAGATCACTAGGACCAGTTTGAGCAAGGCATGTATAGCATGGGATTATCCTTGTTGTCCTATTCACATTAAGCAAATAATGTCATTATACATATATTCCTTTGTTAAGGATGACTTAGTGTTGATCTTATTCCTTGATACTTATTATGTTGCATGGATTAGTATTGCTAGTGCTTAATATGAACTATGATCATGTAATTTAACTAATGGAATATGCAATAAACATTAAAAGATGATTTTTATTACTGTTAAAAGGGTACTAGAGCATGGGGTTATTTTGGTGCTCTCGTTACTCTCCATAAGGACTTATCTGTAAGCGAACATCCGGGATTTACAGTACAACTGTGAGGGCTATAATGGCTCTGGCTTTAGTCATATAGAAGTACCTTTTCTAGCTTGTTAGTGGTATTCCTTCATGGTGTAAGAATGGCTTGACGAATCGGATATAGTGTGGCCTCTGTCCTTATGTGTATAGGCTGTGTGTTATTGTGCCATTTGGAAGGGGGGTTCTACATCTGTTTGCCGAGTGAAATCTAATGGCCCTAACTTGTTAGACGAACCTTTGAAAGACTTCCTAGTGTTCCCCTGCCTGCTCACCTTGGAAGTGTTTTGGGAGTAATTAACCCAGACATATGGGCAACACGACTCACAGTGAAAGTGTACAACCTCTGCAGAGTGTAAAACTGTTATAACAGTCGTGCTCACAGTCACGAGTGGCCTTGGACCCTTATGTAATAGTTGATCATTAATAATAAATATGTTTTTGCTATTCGTTAATCATTTCACATGGATCATATGTTTATTGTTTACATTGAGACACTTTGCTATTATTGATATACTGAAATAATGCTAATTAAAAGTTACATGCTAATAAACCTATGTTATGCTTTTGAGCCTCATGAACCCCATGTTACACTTGTTGAGTACGAGATATACTTACGCTTGTTTATTTTTCTTACTTGGATAAAAATCCCGGATGGGTAACAGATGGTGCAAGTAGTGACTACTACTACTTTCTGGAAGATTACTAGACTTGCAGTCAACCAGTCAATGTGCCTGTGATTGGAGCTACCACGAGAGTTTTACATTTTACTTCCGCTACATTTGTGTAAAGACTATGTATTAATAATCGTGATATAATAACATTTGTGATGATACATCCTTTATAATTTGTTAACTTATGTGTGATTGATCTCTGGGCACACATAAGAGTATGCACTCCATTTGGTCGTTAAATGGGTGTGATAAATTGGTATCAGAGCTATTGTTGATTGTAGGACGCAAGCCTAGCTAGAAATGGTCGATTTAGTATCTTCTTTTTCACTATTTTTATGCTTACTATCTTGCTCTTGTTATTTGATAAATTTTTATGCTTCTTATGTCTCATTCTATTACGAAATTTTGCCTCTATTCTAACTACATCTAAAAACTCTGTAGATGGTTCGTGGCCGCAAGACTGCTCGCATCACCACTGGAGGACACTACCCACCTCGTGCTTTGCTTGCACCTGAAGAGCCACAAGAGGAAGTACCCTAGGAGAATGAGCAGACCTCTGAAGCACCAATCCAAGCACCAGCACCTCCTCAGGAAGAACCCGAGCCTGAAGAAGATCCTGAGATCATCGAGATTGAAGATGATGAAGAGGAGGAAGCCAATGGAGGAGGGCAACCCCCGTCTCCACCACATGATGAAGCTGCTAAGAATTTGCCACCTCCTCCAATGGGGTGGACTGTGAAGATCTACCACAAGGCTGGAGGAGATGCTGTCTCTCACCATCGACTTGTGGGAATGCTCTCTGCCTACTTTGCTGATTGGCACCCAGCTGTGGAGTACGTCTGTTGGGAGTACACCCATCCGCTGGAAGACACTTACTGGAAGGCAAGAGCGAGCATTTTTCCTAAGGATGAGGAAAAAGGGGCGTACCAGCTGGACAGGATGTATGCTCACATGGGTCGTCGAGCTACCATGGAGGCTAGCATTGAGGACGCCGCTTTCGAAGCATGCATGGGCCTTCGCTACCTTCGCTTTGACAGCATGAAGCATTATATTCACCGCTACTTCCCTCGTGCACACCCTGACCTTGGATGGGCTATGATGGATCCAGTGCAGTTGGAACCACTTCCTCGGGTGATGGTGAACTTTGTCTATGATATGATGGAGAGGAAGCTGCAGTTAGAGGAGATGATGAAGGCATAGGGGAAGACCATCAAGAGGTGCCAAGCAATGATTGATGAACTCCGAGCAAATCAAGGCATGGCCAAGATTTATGAGACATTAGAGCATGAGCCACGTCATTAGAAAATAGGAGTCCTTTATGTAATAAGAACGTTCTTAGTAGCGTCAGTTGAGTCTTTGAGTCTGTCGTGTGGTTTGAACTTTGGTGTGATAGTTGCTTTGTCATTATGCTTATGTGTGAGTTGGATTTTTGTTATGAGTGTTGGAGCTTGTAGGCATGTCTACAAGTTCCATTTTTAAGAATAAAAAGTTTATTAGTCAAGGGAATAATAGTTGGGTTTGGTATTGTCACGTTTCTGTCCTTGCTGTTTTCTGGAGCAGTCTGTAATATTTCTGATATGGTTCAAAAACGGTTCGTGCAACATTTATGAAATTTTTATGAGAGAAACTAGACTTAAGCACCTTTCAAATGCCACTGGAATCACCTTTTTATCTGATCTGGTTCGAGAGATATAACTATCACAAGTTAAAGTTTCTGCACAGTCTGGAATCTAGAACAGTTTCTGTTGCGCCTTATTTTTTATTAGCTTAACGACAGAATCTGGTCTTATGGTCCAAATAAAAGTTGTGGAGAACTTCATAGGCTTTCCAACCATATAAAGCACGCCTCTATTGGACTTCTGTAGCTCGAGATATGATTTCTTTACTGAACTGTTAACATTGATATTCGCTCAGAAAACTTTCAGATCTCATTCTTTATCTTATAAGTGGTTGATAACATGGAAATCTCAAAGTTTTCATTCTTATGGATGGCAGATGGCCGGAAGAGGAAGAGGTAGGGGTCGTGGAGGTGTTCCTCCAAATCCCCCACCACCACCACCACCAACTATTGAGCAACTTCTGGCAGTGTAGACACAACTTATGCAGCAATTGGTGCAGAATCAACATAATCAGCCAATTGCTGGGGCACAACCACGTGATAAGTGTGGTGAGTTTTTGAAGGGTCATCCCCCGGTGTTCACGCACGTCGCTGATCCATTGGAAGCAGATGATTGGCTTCGTGCTGTGGAAAAGCAACTCAACATTGCACAATGTGATGATCGGCAAAAGGTGTTGTTTGCTTCTGGACAACTCTAGGGAGAAGCTCAGGACTGGTGGGAATCGTATGAGTATGGTCGTCCCGCCAATGCTCCTGTGGTCACTTGGTAGGAGTTTAGAGAGAACTTCAGAGCTTACCATATACCAGAAGGGATAATAGAACTGAAGGTAGAGGAATTCCGGAACTTGACCCAAGGGTCATTATCTATAGCTGAGTATCGTGACAGGTTTGTCCAGTTGTCACGATATGATCCACATGAGGTGGCTAATGACAATGATAAGCAGTGTCGCTTCTTGAAGGGATTGTATGATGGACTACAATTGCAGCTGATGTCCAATACTTATCCCAATTTTTAGACGCTTGTGAACCGCGGTATCGTGGTAGACAACAAGCGCAAGGAGATGGATGCCAAGAGGAAAAGGCTTCAGAGATAGACTTCTGGTAGTAACACTCGTCCGCGTACTGGTTTCCAGCAGGGTAATCAACAGAGGCCTCCTTCTGGTCAGTGGAATCGTGGTCAGGTCCCTTTCCGCAATCAGTTCCCGCAATGTCCCCCATTCCAGCCGCAGAATGGCAACCAATGCCCTCCGCACCAGAGTGGGAATCAGCCTCAGCGTCAGGGTCTCCCCAATAATACTCCAATGAAGATCAGTGCTCCCAATACCCCCAACAAGTGTTTTTGATGTGAGAAAGAGGGTCACTTGTCTTACAATTGCCCTAAGAAGCCCAACCAGCAGACTCCCCAGAGGCAGGGTAGTCACCAGAAGCCTACACCTAATACTAGAAGGGTGAACCACTTGTCCCAGGAAACAACAGTGGAGGAACCGGAAGTTATGCTTGGTACGTTCGATGTCCATTCCACTCCTGCCACTGTTCTTTTTGATTCTGGAGCATCACATTCTTTCATATCACAATCATTTGTTAGAATACATAGAATTTATTTGTGTGCCATGAAGAACCCTATATTAGTAAACTCACCTGGTGGAAGCATGCCAGCATCTTATCGTTGTCTCCCGATTAGTCTCATTCTAAGGGGGTAGAGTTTAAGGTGAGTCCTATAGTATTGAGAACAGCTGGGATTGATCTCATATTGGGAATGGATTGGATGATGCAACAACAAGCAGAGATTCAGTGCAAGAAGAAATTAGTAGTGCTGACAACACCAAAGGGAGATAGGATCAGAGTTGATGTGAAAGTGCAAAAACAGGAGACCGCTACAGTGAATCAGCTTAATGATGGTACCAACAAGGAGGATCAGGTTGTGGAAGAGTTCTCCGATGTGTTTCCTGAGGAATTGCCAGGTATACCACCAGACCGTGACATTGAATTTATTATTTAATTATTACTTTGAACTGCACCCATAGCTAAGCGTCCATATAGAATGGGAGTAGATGAATTAGAAGAACTTAAGAAACAAATTAAGGAATTGCAGGATAAGGGTTTCATTCGTCCTAGTTCTTCACCTTAGGGAGCACCAGTGATTTTTGTGGATAAGAAAGATGGCACTCAGAGGATGTGTGTAGATTATCGGTCGCTCAATGAGGTTACCATCAAGAATAAGTACCCGTTGCCTAGAATTGATGACTTGTTTGATCAGTTAAGAGGTGCTTGTGTATTCTCCAAGATTGATCTTCGTTCTGGATATCATCAGTTAAAGATTCGTGCTAGTGATATACCAAAGACAGCTTTTACCACACGGTATGGGTTATATGAGTATACAGTGATGTCTTTTGGTCTGACTAATGCCCCTGCATACTTTATGTATTTGATGAATAAGGTGTTCATGGAATATCTGGACAAGTTTATAGTGGTATTCATTGATGATATTCTAGTATTTTCCAAGGCTGAGGAGGAACATGCCCAACATTTGAGGTTGGTCTTGCAAAAGCTCAGAGAACACCAGCTATATGTCAAGCGGAGTAAATATGAGTTTTGGTTGAAGGAAGTTTCCTTTCTTGGTCATGTTGTTTCAAATGGAGGAATTTTAGTAGATCCTAGCAAAGTGAAAGATGTATTGGACTGGAAGCCACCAACCAATGCAAGTGAGATCCGTAGTTTCTTAGGATTAGCAGGCTATTACAGGAGATTTATAGAGGGATTTTCTAAGCTTACGAAGCCAATGACTACACTATTGGAGAAGAATGCCAAGTTTGTGTGGTCTAAGAAGTGTCAGGCTAATTTTGAGGAATTAAAGAAAAGATTGACCACTGCACCAGTATTAGTTTTGCCAGATCTGAGTAAACCCTTTTCTATCTACTGTGATGCATCTCGTTTGGGTTTGGGATGTGTTCTTATGCAAGAAGGTAGAGTTATGGCATATGCATCAAGACAGTTGAGAAAGCATGAATTAAACTATCCTACTCATGACTTGGAATTAGCTGCAGTGGTTCATGCACTAAAGATATGGAGACACTATTTGATTGGACATAAAAGTGATATATATACGGATCACAAGAGTCTGAAGTATATCTTCACTCAATCAGATCTGAACTTGAGGCAGCGTAGATGGTTGGAGTTGATAAAGGATTATGATCTGGAGGTGCATTATCACCCAGGAAAGGCTAACGTTGTTGCTGATGCTCTTTGTAGGAAAAGCTACGCTAATGAAGTGCAAGTAATGCCTATGCCAAGAGAGTTGTGTGCTGAATGTGAGCATCTGAACTTAGGGTTTACCACCAATGCAGTAGAATTGGTATTAGAACCTACTCTGGAGCATGAGATATGCAAGAGTCAGATGAAAGATGTAAAGTTGAGAGATATAGCGGAGAATATAGTGAAGGGCAAATCACCAGGATTCCATAAGGATGATAAGTGTACGCTATGGTTTGGAAAAAGGTTGTGTGTGCCAAAGGATAAGACTATCAGAGAGACAATTTTGAGTAAAGCTCATGAGTCAGCTTATTCCATACATCCTGGGAGTACTAAGATGTATCTGGATCTGAAAGAGAAATATTGGTGGTATGGTTTAAAAAGAGATGTTGCTGAGTATGTTGCTTTGTGTGACACATGTCAGAGGGTGAAAGCTGAACACCAGAGACCTGCAGGATTATTACAACCTATGCAGATACCCGAATGAAAATGGAAAGAAGTTGGTATGGATTTTATAGTTGGATTGCCACGTACTCAGAGAGGATATGATTCAATTTGGGTAATAGTAGATCGTCTAACAAAGGTTGCTCATTTTCTGCCAGTTAGGACTACATATAGCAGTGCAAGGTTGGCAGAATTGTATATGGAAAGAATAGTGAGTCTACATGGAGTTTCTAAGAAAATTGTGTCTGATCGGGGTACCCAGTTTACATCTCATTATTGGCAAAAGATACATGAATCACTAGGAACCAAGCTGAACTTTAGCACAGCCTACCATCCACAGACAGATGGACAGACAGAGAGAATTAATCAGGTATTGGAAGATATGTTGAGAGCTTGTGCTTTACAATATGGTACTAGTTGGGATAAGAGTTTGCCTTATGCAGAGTTCTCTTATAATAATAGTTATCAGAAGAGTCTTCAGATGGCACCGTTTGAGACTCTGTACGAACGAAAGTGTAGAACCCCGTTGTTCTGGAATCAGACAAGGGAAAGTCAAGTGTTTGGGCCTGATGTACTCAAGGATGTTGTAAAGAAAGTAAGAATGATTAGAGATAATCTGAAAATAGCCCAGTCCAGACAGAAGAGTTATGCTGATACTCGGAGGAGAGAGTTGACTTTTGAAGTAGGGGATTATGTATACTTGAAAGTATCGCCAATGAGGAGTGTGAAAAGGTTCAACATGAAGGGGAAATTAGCACCAAGGTATATTGGACCTTTCAAGATCATAGAAAGACGTGGTGAGGTGGCGTATCAGTTGGAATTACCTAAGAGTTTGGCATGTGTACATGATGTGTTTCACATGTCTCAACTCAAGAAATGTTTGCGAGTACCAGAGGAGCAGATTCCGTTAGAGGAGCTCACTGTTAAAGAGGACCACACATATAAAGAGTTTCCAGTTAAAATTCTAGAGACTGCTGAAAAAGTCATGAGGAGTCGAACTATCAAAATGTGTAAGGTTCAGTGGAGTCGGTACACTGAGGGTGAGGCCACCTGGGAAAGAGAAGAGGATCTGAGAAAAACCTACCCGCAACTGTTCGAGTAAGCATCAACCGAATCTCGGGACGAGATTCATCTTAAGGGGGTAGAATTGTAACACCCTAAAATTTTTGGATATTAAAAAGTAGGTAAATATGATTTTTATATAATTTTGCGAGCATACAAATTTAGAGTAATAATAATTTTTATTAACTTAAAATCAAATATAAGGGTAGCTACATGTTTGTGCACTCATGCTGTTGCATTTGAATTTTTGGTATTGAGTGGTTTGATTCAAATTCAAAATAGGATTCAAAATCATTTGAAAATACTTTGAAATAATTGAAAAGGAAAAGGAAAAAGGGAATTCCTTCTCTCCCCGACTTTCGGCCTGTGAAGCCCGCAGCCCACCACCGCACGCGCGGCCGCTCGCTCCCGCACGCGTGGGCCGTCTCCCGCTCCTCGATTCCCCGCCTTGGGCCGAGCCGGTAGCCCAACTCGCGCGCGATGCCGCGACTTCCTTCCCTGCGTCGCTGACACCGTGACCCCATCTGTCAGGCGACGTCTTCTTCCTTCCCACGACGCGAGTCGGATTTCTTTCCATCGTAGCCACCGACGAATCCGAGTCCAAATCCTTCCCTTTCCTTTCTTGGAACCGCCTTCGGGCTATAAAAACGAGCTCGCACATCCCTCCGCTCCATCCCATCTCAAAGCGAAGCACCGAAGCCATCCCGAGGAGGCTCCGCTCGAATCACCGACGGAACTGTCCGCCATCTCGAGCACCGCATCGTCTTCGTGTCAGCTCCGCCTTCGTATTCTACCTTGGTGAGCTCGTCTTGTTCTCTACTTCATCCCGGTGTTCTTTTTTCGCGAGGTAACGAGTAAATTGCGAGTTCACACTCTCCGGCGATGGCGCCGCCGCGGAAAACTGCCGTCGGGACTGTTTTCTAGCCGGAGCGCCGCCCAGCTCTCCCCGGATTAATTTGAGCCGTCTATTTTGCATCTAACGGTCCAGACTTAAAGATACCGCTTCGCCCGTTTATTTTGCTAAAGAGATCCTGCGGTTTTGCGTAATATAACCCGCAGTCCAAGGCGTATTCCCAAATCGCGTTTTATTCTTTTGAAAGCGTAGTTTGATCTCAGTCAATTCAAAATACGTTTTCATTTATTTACAGTTTTGCCACTGAGTTTGTTTTAGCCATAATTTATCCGTTTTAACTCCGATTTGACCCGTTCAAATTGCGTTAGGTTCGTATTTGCGAGCTCTACATGTTAGTAGAACTGTTCAGTAGGTTTGTGACATTTTATTTTCGAGTTTGAATTAAAGTAATTACTTTTCTATAGGAAATCTTCGTAAATTCGTAACTTTGTCGTTTTAGCTCCGTTTTTCGTGATCTTCGCGTTTGTGTGATCCTAGCGAGTTGTAGATTCATTTTAAGAACTTTTTATCTTATTTTATGACTGTTGGTGTATTCTTCTAATTATAGTCTTTTTTGTTTATGCATGATTGTTCTAGATGAATGTTGTTGCTATTGTTGATCGAGTATAGACGGTGAGCAATTCGTTGGAGATCAGGAGTTTTTCTACGAGCAAGATCACCAGGACCAGTTTGAGCAAGGCAAGTATAGCATGGGATTATCCTTGTTGTCCTATTCACATTAAGCAAATAATGTCATTATGCATATATTTCTTTGTTAAGGATGACTTAGTGTTGATCTTATTCCTTGATACCTATTATGTTGCATGGATTAGTATTGCTAGTGCTTAACATGAACTATGACCATGTAATTTGACTAATGGAATATGCAATAAACATTAAAAGATGATTTTTATTACTGTTAAAAGGGTACTAGAGCATGGGGTTATTTTGGTGCTCTCGTTACTCTCCATAAGGACTTATCTGTAAGCGAACATCCGGGATTTACAGTACAACTGTGAGGGCTATAATGACTCTTGCTTTAGTCATATAGAAGGACCTTTTTCTACCTTGTTAGTGGTATTCCTTCATGGCGTAAGAATGGCTTGACGAATCGGATATAGTGCGGCCTCTGTCCTTATGTGTATAGACTGCGTGTTATTGTGTCATTTGGAAGGGGGGCTCTACATCTGTTTACCGAGTGAAATCTAATGGCCCTAACTTGTTAGACGAACCTTCGAAAGACTTCATAGTGTTCCCCTGCCTGCTCACCTTGGAAGTGTTTTGAGAGTAATTAACCCGGGCATATGGGCAACACGACTCACAGTGAAAGTGTACAACCTCTGCAGAATGTAAAACTGTTATAACAGTCGTGCTCACGGTCACGAGTGGCCTTGGACCCTTATGTAATAGTTGATCATTAATAATGAATATGTTTTTGCTATTCGTTAATCATTTCACATGGATCATATGTTTATTGTTTACATTGAGACACTTTGCTATTATTGATATACTGAAATAATGCTAATTAAAAGCTACATGATGATAAACCTATGTTATGCCTTTGAGCCTCATGAACCCCATGTTACACTTGTTGAGTATGAGATGTACTTACGCTTGTTTATTTTTCTTACTTGGATAAAAATCCCGGATGGGTAACAGATGGTGCAAGTAGTGACTACTACTACTTTCCGAAAGATTACTAGACTTGCAGTCAACCAGTCAATGTGCCTGTGATTGGAGCTACTACGAGAGTTTTACATTTTACTTCCGCTATATTTGTGTAAAGACTATGTATTAATAATCGTGATGTAATAACATTTGTGATGATACATCCTTTATAATTTGTTAACTTATGTGTGATTGATCTCTAGGCACACATAAGAGTATGCACTCTATTTGGTCGTTAAATGGGTGTGACAACCTGATGCATCGATGAGTGATCGAAAGAAAGCCACAATTCATAGCTTCTCTTTTTGAACAATTAAAGAAACATTCTAGAGGTATCATCTAACAATATTATAATTCTTTCACCAACCTTTGTACCCTATATTCAAAGCATCTATTCGAAATATAGCTTATATTGGTAAATGAGTACATTTTATCGTATATTGTTTATCAATCTTTATCCCCTATGTTCCCCAAGAACCAAACTCCAAACCCTAGTGGTACCTTCTAGAATACCAGCAACTAAACAAACACTAACCAATAATGAAGCAACACTACTATTTTTCTTCCTCAATGTATTACTCAGGTATCACTAATGGTTTTAGAGATTACCTAGCCCACCACAAATAGGAGTTTTTGTCTTCTCCCACCAATGCTTACAAAAGAACCTCGCTTGGAGGATACAAAACTTAGGGGAATCCACTCTCCCTAGGTGCTCTTCCGAACTAGAGGTAGTAACATCCTCCACACTCCATATGTATTTAGATTTAGTTGCTAAGTTGCATTAGGTTTTATAAGAATAATATGATTTTTCCATTTGATAAAATCTTGAATGAGCTAGAGCTCAAATTGGGATCCCATTTGGCACATTACATCTTCCTAGATATAGTTGTACGGAGATCGCTTAGATCAAAACCTAACTCCAATTTAAGTTAGAGATCTGGTTCACGTCTTGATTATGGTGGATTAAAAAATAATGTCCTCTCCTTTGTGTGTGTGTGTTTGGGGGGGGGGGTTAGTTACCTTTGGTTACATTATGTAGCTTAGTAAGTGACATTACATTCTTAATATAATTGAATTATTGATTTTTTTTCATATATAACTTACTGATATTTAATTAATAAAGCTGCTCAGTGGCTTCCCCAAAGGCCTACTCGCATTCTTCAACAATGAACTTTTAGTGCTATGGTTCTCGGATCCTGAAAGGCTGAAAATTTTGGAGATACACATGTACTTTGAACTACTCCCTCCATCCTATAACACTTCTCCATGGCTTCCCGAGAAAACATTCCCCAATACTTGTTCGTTAAGAATATCTAGAGTGTACTTATTGTAGTATTTTCACTCTTTATCTTTATCTTTAATTATGAGGTCGTTTGATAGTGCTCCATAGAGCACGTGCTCCATGAGAATCACTCCTCCGCAGGCAAACAACAAAAATCTACATAGATTCTGACAAGGAGTAGACAAGAATCACTTCTCCACCCGAAATCAACTAGAACGACTGCATCAAAGAATAGAGGAGATGAGGCTAAGAGTCAGGGATCGGAACTTCACCAAACAAACCCTAAATTCTTTTGCAAAAACATATGATTGTGAATCAGGTGAGAACCGGAACGGCGGAACCCAACCAGATGGGCGTGCTAACGTTAGTACAGCCTTTTTTTTAAAAAAAAATGCGAGGAGCACAACTGCTTTTCTGTGTGCGGCAGTAGATTACGAGTCAAACCATCTTCCATATGGGCGCCTTTCCCGAGTTGTGACACATAGGAGGGAAATTGTGCAATGTGAGGTGGATCATTCTAACAGCTTCCAGAACGGCGCCTTTTCGTACCTAGTTGTGATAAGCGCGATCGAGTGATTAGTTTACGAGTGATATGTTGATATATACGTACGGTATCCAGGTTAAAAAAAAGATATATACAGTATCGATGAGGTGCCTAGAAGATGCATGTTGCGTCAAGATTCGGGCACATGGAGAGACACTAGTGATTTTCCCAGTGCGCTATTGACGCATGCGCTGATGCACGCACGGACAGCCCTTTAGACCAAAACACGCAGCACCACCGCCACCACACCATTGTTAATTTATACGTATATAAGAAGAGACAGCCTATCGGAATTTAGGGCATGTCAAATCCTAGACATTCTGAAGCACCTCGGTCCGCCAAAATGAAGCCTGCACTGCAGCGGAGTATTATAATTTGCCCCAAACACAGACGACACCATGCTAGTTTTTGCACCAGCTGGTTGCTCAACAAAATCCTTTGGAAATTCTTGTAACTAATGAATGCTGCCTCTTGGAAATGTCAAATATGTGGAATCTGGAAAATCTGGCCCTCGACATAAACAGTTACTACAATGACACCGAGATCAACCCCAAAACCAAACACTAATCGTAGTTACTACAATGACATAAATAGTTGTTTTGATGCTCTCGACATTTATTCTCTATCAAAGAATTATGTGTGCATTTAAAAATAGAGTGTTTAGGATTAAACTATCGATGTAAATATGTTGTATTGTTTCTGTCAAATTATATAAATTTATTTGAAGTAATAGTTGTCATGAAGTGTTAATAAAATGAAAAATGAATTTTGTGAGTGTCATTGGTACATGGTATATATGTGATGCGCTAAGGGTATATTTTCATAATTGCTAAATAAAGTACATAAATATTATATCACTCTTACATGTATGCTTAATTATATTGGTCTGCGTTGTGTCATAAAATATGTATTCTTACTTTGAGCTAGCTTTTTGTACAATTAATAGTGTTATAAGTGGACAATTTAGAAACATATATAGTACAATTTATGGCCATTTAATTTTTTTTTTCCATTTTTCAGTAATAGTATATTTAAAAGTAAATTTAAGGGGATAATTAGTTTATTTTAATATAGCAGAGGTGCAAATTTTATATGCAAATTTGGGAGGCTATTCAGATTATCTATAATAATGGTAAATTAAGTGGTTACTTTTTTGTTCCACCTCAGCCAATTTGAGGGTAATTTAGATAAAAGCTTGGTGTTTAGTTTATGATATTTTTCTAACTTTCTCAGCCTTTCCATAATGGCTGAGGCAGGTACTTTTTTAGAAAGCAGATTATATCTCATCATTCTTTTTTATCAATGGTGATTATAGTTTATTGAATTAATGGAAAGATCTTTCTATTTTTTCTTTGAATTTCTAGGATTTAATTTTTTTCTTTTGATTGTCTTGTGAGAATTAAAATAATGCTTTGTTAAAGTCTCCTATTAATAATTAATAATAGTAAGATATATCAAGCGCCAAGTGTGGCACAGCTGGCTCAGTGTCTCTCTTATCTTATCACACAACTTGTAAAAGGAAAATTGCATAGCTTAGGTACTGCTGGGGGAGATGAATGAAGCTTATTTGGCGACAAACCAAAGCATGGGGTACGTGCGATGATGCCAATCACGGGCATGAATGTACTTTATTCAATTTACCTCGCTCTATATATCTCTTCCATGCAGCTATATATTCATTATTATATATGCGAATATATAGAAATGCATCGATGAGTGAACAAGAACCAAACTTTAATTTGTCCCAGAATAATTTGGAGCCCAGACATCTGGTAGAATTGTTAATTTGCATCACCGGTACCACATCTGGTATAATATTGCCAACCAATAAGATGGGGGGTGCACTTGAGTGTACATTTGATTAAGAGCCCTTGCATGCGCTGTGACCAGGAGTGCTTAAGCTTAATGATGACCAATGAAGGTAACTTGCTGGACTAATGGGGACCTTTCGTTCCATTCGTTAACATATACTATCAGAGACGAAAGGTACTGTCAACGCAAGTAAACTAGCTAGTCCGCCTTGAAATTTGGCAAAACTTCGATTCGGTCAGAATTGACCCTACTGTAGTAACTGTTCAAGTCATGGAGAACCTTCCACCGTTCCACGTAGGAGGACAGAGAGAATATATAAAGCACGATTTGAAGCCAAATGTACTCCTATCTGATACTGCAAGAGCATCACAACTTTTAGACAAGCTACTTGAACACGTGGCCACTAGCCCATGCCGGGGCTCAGGAGACACCGCGCGCGGCTCCGATCCAGTGCTCTCTTCTTTGCGTACGACCTTCACAGGATTGGGATTAATGAGATATGTTACAGTGCTTGGGAGGAGAACCACCGGTTCCTGTCTATACAATTTTTATCAACCGTTGATTCTAAAACAAACTATAATTGTAATTAAGGGTAGTCTAGTAAATGCAACTTAATCGCTTTGTTAGCAGAAAATAGACAACGGGCATGCATGCCGGAGCACCCGTCCGCCGCCTACCGTACCGTCATTGGCCCACCGGTGCTCAGCCCTCAGGGCGTCGGAGGCCGAGGGAGTGCAGGAGGGATTGGAAGCGGCAGCGGATCGACCTTGGGGAGGTGCACGAGGCTAGATAGAGACTATGGATGCTTCGATCCATGAATGCCTGCCCCGGTCTGCTCGGGTTCTTTCCTAGCTTTCCGGATCCAAGAAACGTCGTTGGTGCTAAGCGATTCATATATCTGAGATTGGGAGATCAGCATTCACAAAGAGATGCACTACTTGATACTTGTACTAAAGTGTCGTTTATCAGATCTCAAATTACAAGTTTGCTTCAGCCTGGTTGGTTTATCCGGCTCCTTTCCAAACGAGACACAGATAAAGCTGTACATTGCCTCGATCGAATATTGAACAATGATTAATGCTTGGGCTGCCGAACCAGCCTACTATGCCCGCCATGGCGTCTCCGACGTCGTATTCAGGAACTCGATGTTTTCTCTGCGGCATCCATTCGCTCTGTATATGCAGCTCCGCCTCCTCGGCCAGAATCATGATGACTCAACTGAGGCAGCGGTTGGCCAGCTCCGCAAGGAGACCTTGCGGCACGGCCTGCTTCATACCTTCGCTACACGCGCTTGGCCTAGTTGAATGCAGCGCCGGCTTCAAGACGTACCGGGTGTGATCGGTGTGCCGGCAACAGGTGGTGGCCATGAAGACCTGACGGCGACAGTAAAGACATGGATGTGATTCTTAGGATATGGACGCGAGAATACCATTTTACCCTCCACAAATTAATTAGAGCGGGTTCCGGGCCTACTAAATTTTAGTTCCGACCCATAGCTTAAGTTCCTCTTAGCAGGTTACTTCTATTTCTTAACCATCCAATTTAGCTAAATGGATGGCTCTCACTATTTCTCAGCTGCTAGAAATTAATGTTCCTTCCCTAGGCAAGGTAATAAATAGTGTATAACGGGTTGATAGCGGATTGACTTTGAGGTAGCGGATTGACGTTAAGGTAGCAGATTGCAGATAGCGGACGATATTGTGGACGATAAGTTTCAATAGCGGCACCCGATAGTCCCTTGTAATTTTAAGTACATATATCATAAATAATGAGTATAAATAATTTTAAGTACATATATCATGAATAATTTTAAGTTTCACCGTCAATGCATGAGTATTTGAATTTGGGGTGTGAGTCATAGTGGGCTGAACTAATTAGGGATATTTGCTTCCATGCTATTGCGGCCTGCTACGTGCAATTGCGGCCACAATATCGGCCCGCTATTCAGAATTGCGGCCGCAAAGTTTCAGGATGCAAAGTTCATAGCGCTATTGCGAGTGCAATTGCGGCCGCTACCGCCGCTATTTATTACCTTGTCCCTAGGTATGAAAGCCATCGAATTTGAGTTATGATTGTTGGAATCTATGCATCTATTTGGATGTTTTTTCCTTTATCAACGTCGATGGTGATGCTAAAAGTTTTCAGCGTCGAGGTTGGGGCTATGATAAAAGAACATGTTGAAATATGGCGAGATGTAAAGAACAACGAGGAAATGAGCGGCTTGGGATCGAAAGTATTTTGATGATTTTTACGGTGGGGAAAGGAGCTGCTATGGGCTAGGCGTCCGAAAAATACAGTGTGGCTTTTCACGAATGTCACACCCCAAAATTTTTGATTTTAGATTGTGAATAAAAAACACTAAATAAACTGAATGATTTTAATATTTGGCTAAAATTTACTAAGTTTAGATTGAGCTAGCACAAATTTAGTTGTAGAAAAATGTGAATTATCAAACTTTTTCAAATTAATTTGGTGGGCTCTTGCCCGATGTGATGTTTGCTTGTTGCACAACTATGTGCTGTGATTGTGAAAAGTTTTAAAGCGCGTTTAGTAAATCGTTTATCTTTCTCGGGCTTGTCTCCGTCTTTTTCTAAAATCAAATCCATACTTTCTCGATCTTGGAGTTTCCCAAAATCTCTTTCTTCTACTCCAAATAATCCATTTGAGATCATCGTCCATCAAAATGTCTCTAATATCTTTGCCGGGAAATTTTCTGATTTTTGTTGAAGCTTTTTCCTGTTTACACGAGTAAAATCTAATTATTTGGATGCCTCAAAATATCTTTTTATGAGCCAAATCTTTTATTTGGGATCTCAGCAATCCGACTCGAGGATCAATTGTGGCCTGGCCTCATCGATCATTGGCTTGTGCTCAGCTCCATATCCTGCTTCTGGACCACGTGCGTGCCAACGTCTGCTCCTTTCCGGTTGCACCAGCGTAGCCTGATTGAGTTGGAATCTGGATCAATCGGATGAGACTCCCTATTTATATCAGCTGCTCCGGGAAAGTACTGTTTATTGATTCGTTGTAATAGAAAAATACTGTTTCTTCACTAAAAAAGTACGGCTGATAAGTCAAACACATAGGTTGTTTTCTTTACGGCAAAGGCATCCACGCCCTAGCTCCTGTCAAAGCGCCGCCGCCGCCGTCGCAAACTACCCAGCGAGCGTGGCCGCGCTGCCCCTATGCGCGAGCGTTTCTGCTCGGGCAGTCCGTGCTCAAAATACCCGCAGTGGGATACTCTAAAGGATACTCTAAAGCTTTAGAGTATGAATATAGAGTAAAAACTGCTGCACTGCGTACTCTAAAACAATACTCTATCTTTTCTCTCACTCTATATTTAGAGTAGTACAATGTTACTCTATAGTGTGCAGTGGTGGGCCTCACTAGCTAAACAAAGGAAAAAAATGCTATAACTCACAAACCAAAAATCCAAATTAAATTTCGATTGCACCATTAAATTCGTCTCAATAAATCCTTCAAAACTAGATCACACATGGATATATTTAGATAAAGTGACAAGTGAGTCCCACAGTGGATAGAGTTGATAGAGGATGATATAGAGGATTGATGGGTGCGGAAGAATTAAGTATAGATGAGAGAATCTTGCTGACTAGGACGTATAGAGGATGAATATAGAGATCCATGAGTGCGGATAGCCTCAGCGCGTGCCATCATTGTCTTCTTCTGCCCGCGCGAGCCAGCGACCGGCCTGTCTTGCAACCGGCGCCATCTCATCTCGGTCGTAGCCCGGTCCTGCATCCAAGCCGGCCATGAAGGCTCAAGCAGGGCAGCAGTCGGCCATGGCCATGTGAGCCGTCCGTCCAAGGAAGAAACAGTTGTTGGTAAATCTCTCGAAATCATTTTCTTCTCTCTTGACTCGTTACAGCACCAGTTGCCTATTCCTTGTCACCTCTCTATGTACTCTATGTACGTATACAGTCCTATACGTACGTCTTGCCGTGTCCTGCAGGCAACAGCAGACCGGAGCTCCTGGCGTAGGTGCAGCTCGGCCTGTGTAGCAGGCCACCGACGCCCCCTCCCGCTGTTGGATGCCGAGCCCTTTCCCCGGCCGCAAGAAGCCCCACGACCAGAGCTTTCATGGTGGCCATATTCTGTACGTAGATGGACCAAGAAAGATGATGAGATATTCATAGTTTTGCCACCGAGATGAAATTAGCCACCATTCATTCGATTTAACTCCGATTTAGTTTGTTCTTGTTGCGTTAGATTTGTATCGACGTGATCTACATAGTAGTACCGATGGTCACGATGTCATATGTTTTTCTGTATATAATTAAAACAATAATCCAGTTATTATGCATGTAACTAGTTTTCTAATTTAAAAAACAATATAGTAGTTACACTTGGATATTTTATATGCAGATATTAATATGATTTAATTTCTATCATCAATGTGTTTTTGAATTATAATTTATTTAGTTGAACCCACGTCATATGCAGTTTGAGTAGATGCTCTCACATGTTAATTTCTTTTGCAAGCTAAAGTTTGAATGACTTAAATAAACATGAGACATATTTAGAAATAAAACATAACGATTTAGCTCGGTTTTCCAATTAAAATGCATAGTGATTAATCTGAATTAATATTACTCGCATGGTTTTGGATTCTTAAAATAAAACAAACATGTAGGTTCTTTTTTTATAATATAAAACTTCTGATAGTTGTTTTTTAATGATATCTTCGGTTCCGGTGTTTAATCATTATTATAATAATAAAACTTGATCTACCATTGTTTATGATTATGTGGGAATTTGAGCTTAAGCATAATTTAGCAACTCAGGTTATAATGATAAAACTTGATCTACTAAAGTTGCTTACCGTAGTTCAACCGTGTCTAGCCTTTTGAGCCTTCATTCGCCCATGTTATATTTGCTGAGTACGACATGTGCTCACCCTTGCTATTTCCCCCACAGTCTAGCCTCTAGCAAAAGTTGCTCAGAAGATTGATGAAGACATGGAGGTTCCCAGAAGATTGATAGGAGTGCTAGACATATATTATCCTCAGTCAGCCATCCCTGTGAAGAATGGAGCCTGAAGATTAGTTACCGTTCCACGATACTCTGATATAAGTGTTAATATAGCTATGCTTACGCTATTTAATAACATTGTTTCTGATACTATTCACTCTGTTATTGTATGTGTGGACTTTCTGGACACATATATGGTGAGCATGGTTTTATTCTTAAAACTGGATGTTACAACGAAGTTACATGGCGGCGAATCTATAACATTCCATTGCACTAGTACATAAATAATTTTTAAAGATGGCTCCTATTTTTAATAGAGGCGAACGACTTAGGAACCCACACGTAACATTGGTGGAGAGCACAATATATAGCTAACAAACTGTACAGGCCGTTTTCTAAGTTGCCTGCCTCTGTTAGAAAATAAGAATTTCAAAGACAATTATTTATGTCAACCGCCTCTGAAAATAGGTGATGGCTAGGGGCAGTTTTATTAAGTCCACCATCCCTAAAAATCGATTTCAAGTGTGGTTAACTAAGTCAACAGTCCTTAAAAATAGCTGCAGTGCAAATAAATTCGTATCTTTTTCAAATGAAGTCGGATGTAGACAAAGTTTATATCAAAATTACAGACCTCGACGAGACTAAAACCTTGTAGTTGATAACTTTTTTTGAGATTATTTAGGGTTCCAAATATATAAATTAAGTTCTCAGATTTTAAATTTTAAATTTTTAAATTTTTTCAAATGACCTTGGATGGAGACACGCTATATATCAAAATTGTAGTGCTCGACGAGATCTAAAACTTTGTAGTTGAATTTTTTTTCTTTTAAGATCATTTACAAGTCAAAATAGATAGCATCATATGAGTAGGCACAAGTAACTGTGTGTTGCGGTGGTAGGCGACAGAATGTGCAAGGCGAGAGGTTGTGGGTTTCAAATTCTGGTGGCTGCACTTGTTCAAAACTTGTGGTAATTAAATCTTGTGAGATATGATCGGTCCTCTAGGCTTCTGACCACATATTTTTTTTCTTTTTTAATAGGCTTTTAAATCATTTTTAAAAATTCTAAAAAATATTTTTAGGGACGGTTGACTTAAGTCAAGTGACCCTGAAAATTAATTTTTAAAGGCGGTTGTCTTAATAGAACTGTGCTTGAAAATCAATTTTCTAGAAATGGTTTTAAAACCGCCCCTGAAAATCACTTATTTTACAATTGATGGCATAGTAGCGGCTTTTTAAACTGACCCTGATGCTAGTTTTTGACCATTAACAAAAATGCTTTCTGTACTAGTGTTGCTTACCCTATGCCCAGAAGCATGTTGTATTACTTTGTAGTGTGCACCCTCTCTGTTGCTGGCACGCAGTGATGCCACATTGAACCTAATCAAGTTCATGTTGCTAATCCCAATGATACATGCCTTTGCTATGATGGACATACACCATCATCTCCAATTTGAAGACACCAATAATCGAGCAGGACATTTGAGTGTTTCACAAGTTGTGTCATGCATCACTTACATTTTCCTCCCCAGAATATCATCTTGTTTGTGCACATATCAGTTGGTGTTTAGCAATGTGTGGAGAAGACACATATGGTGATTGTAGCCACCATCAAACCAATGTAACAAAGCTACTTGAGTTTGAGATATAGGAAAATGTTACTCTACACCCAAGTCAACATAGCAGTGTTCATATTGTTGCTCAATGTTTCCTTTGAAAGAATCAGGAGGGGTTGCCCCCTACTACTATATATATATATATATATATATATATATATATATATATATATATATATATATATATATATATATAAAGAAAAGCAACAACAAAAGTACAACTTGTCAAGGGAGTCAGGAAACAAAGAAAGTGACAAAGAAAATTAGGAAGATTACAACTGGGCTTCGAGCCATTGGGAATTAGAGGGAAGTATCTGCCTTTCGCTCAATGAATAATGAAAGTGAGTTCTTTTCTGAAAATTGATGTGCAACTATGAAGGGTTGGTGTTATTCCTTCGAAAACAAGATCGTTTCTTGACATCCTTATGCTCCAACACATGAGGCAATCACTTCCATGTAGAACAATACTTGGAGTTGATGCTTGAAGGATCTAAACATATCTTTTGGCTCTTGAAGTCTGTCCAGTTGTAGATTGAGGGAGCGCCAACAAGCTGTCACAAAATTGCAGTAGCAGATTCCTCAACTGAAGATGTGCAATGTACACAATTGTAAGACTAGAGAACCATATTCCTGCGCTTCAAAAGTTCACGTGTACTAAGTCAGTCCCTGAGAAGCGGCCAACAAAAGACTCTGTGCTTCGGCTGAAGTGAGGATTTCCATAGCTACTTAAAAGCTTGGTGTGTTGGTAAGTGACCAAAGAGAGTTTTATATGCTTTGGCAATTGAAAAGTTTGTTAAACCCCAGATGTAGGTCCACTTGTCATTATCCTGTGTAAGGTGGAGATTTTGAAGATCTAGAGACAAAATTTGTAGCTGCGCAAAGGCTGTGACAGACAAAGATAGATGGAAGAGTAGCTACAGACTATCTGGATTTTTTTCATTGGAGATAGAAATCTTGTCGTCCTTTGCAAAGGAGTGCAATTCGGGATAAAATTGATCGAGAACTCTGTCATTCCAGAGGTCCTCCCATAAAAGACAGCTTGTACCATTCCGAACAATAACTGAGGCGACCCCTTTATAAGTGTATAAAGTTTCAAGATATCTCTCTACCAAAAGGTGCCTTTCATAATTTGACTGTGGAGTTTGTTGTTGGTGTAATGCTTTTTCCAAATCAAAACAACTAGGGGTATCTACCTTGTTGAAAAACTTATGGAGGTGCTTCAACATAAGGGCTTCATTTTGTGTTCTTAGATTTAGAACACTTAGACCACCTCCAGGCTTTGGAGTGCAAACCACTAACCATGCTACTTTTGGGGGAGTTTTGTTGTTGATATCTACCCTACGACAAAGACACTTACGGTATTTATCAATTTGCTCAATTACAATGAAATGTAGTTTGAAGGTGCACATATAAAAGGTCGGTAGAGAAGGAAAACTACATTAACCAACTAAAGACGCCTAGCTTGAGAAAGGAAAAATGTAACAAGGGGTAGAAAATCAATCACCTGTGGTTTTGTTAAGCCTAGTGGAAAAGGCCTAGGTAAGTGAAAGGCAGAGTACATTTAGCACGTCCAAAGGTAGCAGTCAGAAGTTCTAATCTGTCTAGAGGAACATTAATGGGGTCATCATTGACTTTGCATAATTTACTCTCAGGCCTACTGATTCAGCAACGTTGTTGAGTAAAGCTTCGAGGGTAAAAAAACTCCCTTCCACAGGCTTTTATGATAGTGAGAGTTTCAATCTGCATATTGGATAATTGGAAAATCTTGTGTCTGCATATTGCAGGAGGTATGTAGCCAAAACAATGAATGGTTTTTCCATGTGTTCCATTGAGAAAAATCGAAGAAGTTCTAGATATAAAAAATCATTTTCATCCATATCGTTCACTTGGGTCCAAAACCTTTGGTCAACATGACCTGTATCATAGCCTCATGCTCAACCTTGCCTCATGCTCAACCTTGTTAAATGTTTTCTCAAAGTGAATCTTAAGAATGGCAAGTTCTTTCTCAGAGTGATGACAAAGGTGAAGGTATTCAAAAGGCCAAGCAAGACAATCTTGTATAGTCCTTGAATTGATGAAACCATATTAATTTTGATGAACAAGTCGCATGATGTAGACTTGTAATCTGTTGGCAAGAAGCTTTGAGATAATTTTCATTGTGCAATTCAAAAGCGAAACGGACCTAAAATCATTGACCGAAGAAGGAGGAGGCTTTTTGGGAACTAGGTTATAAGTAAGCCATTAATACTTTACTGGTAGACTGGACCTTGATAAAGGGGGTGTTTGGATAGAGTCCCGTCACATTAGATGTTTGGATGCACAGATAGAGGCTAATTTGTGAGACCAATCTATTAAAACTAATTAATTCATGATTTGACAATATGATGCTACGGTAAACAAATGCTAATGATAAATTAATTATGCTTAATAAATTTATCTCTCGAATTAGTCATGGCTTATGTAATCAATTTTATAAATTACCTCATGTTTGACATTAAAATTCAAACACCCCCTGAACAGCAGAGTTACGATTACGATGCGGAACGGAATGGGTCAGCTCTCGACATATCCGATCCGACCGTTTTCCGGCGTGGCCACTGGTCACTATCCCGCGCGCGGAGTGCTCCACGCGTCCATCCCGGGCCAGGCGTCCTTCTCTCCTTCCTTCTCGCCGCCGTCGTGTCCTCCTCCATCCCTGCTGCTGCAGTGGGGGTGGACCGGAGATCTCCGCGCCAGCTCCGATTGGTTCCTCTTTTCCCGTTGCCATTGGTAAGGAGATACCCTAGCTTCCGTGGATTCGTCTCCTTGTGCAGATTTTTTTTTTAATTTTTAGTACGGGCACTCCAACCCGTCCAGCTCGTCGCGGATTCAGTTCATTTGCCGCGCGGCGGAGTACTTGGTCTGCAGCTGATTGTTTTATCTTTTCCAACAACTTCTTCCGCGAGTGTCACTCAGGTCCTCCCTTGAGTACCTTCCCCTCCCCTCTGCTGTCTGTGCTGCAGCCTGCAGGCAAGAGAAGTCGTTGCTGCAGAGTGCAGAGAGCCTTGGATTGGATGCGGGATGAAGCGATGGCATCGGACGGAGGATCCTCCTCTAGCTTCCGGGAGTTGTATGGCAACATCCACGGCCCGGCGGTGCTCACTGGCGCCGCGTTTGCGCTTGTGGCGCTCCTCATCTCGCTCTGGCTCATCCTGCAGCACCTCAGATCGTACAACGATCCAGCCGTAAGTAACTGATGTTTTTAACTTTACGCCACATACATTCCACGAGAAGCTGTGAAAGTTGTGATCCCCTGTTGTGTGTAACTGATGTTTATGGCTTGTTTGTTGTTATCCTTGCTGAACATTTGTACTCACCTGCTGCGGAAATCCTGCAGAAGCAGAAGTGGATCATAGCTGTGCTGTTTATGGTGCCTGTTTATGCCTCTGAATCTGTAAGCACTAGCCCCGCTTGTTCTGATGCCCAGTCGAGGCAGAGAAATGCTATTACTAGAAGTAGTTGTCATTTTGCATCAATAGAGAACTTATCTTGAGAAAATATTAGTGTAGTTCTTCACTACTTCGCGAACAAAACATGAATGGTCGAATGGTGTTTCACTAACTGGCTTCAAGTACTGGTGTGGATGACTGGACGTGTGTTGTCAAGATTGGTCCTTTCAGAGTAGTTGGGATGCTTTGATTTAGGATCTCCTTTAATTTTCCTTATAATGCAAAGGTACTGACATGAATTGATATCCCATTCCAGTTTCCGATTCTTTTCAGATAATTTCGCTGTGGAATTCAAAGCTCTCTCTGGCTTGTGATATATTGCGGAATTGTTACGAAGCCTTTGCTCTGTATGCCTTTGGACGATACTTGGTCGCTTGCCTTGGTAATACTGCAGAATAATCTGCATCAGCATGTTTGTGATCCTTTTTGTTCTCTAGAGGGATCATTGTAATCTTGTGATGATCAGCTACATATTTATGCTCCCACTCTGTCAGCTCTCTGAATTATTAGTTGCACTCATTTTTCATTTGTTGTTACATTACGCTTCAGGCGGGGAACGACAAGTGTTCCATTTGCTTGAGAACAGAAGAAGGGATGAGCTGAGCGAGCAGTTGCTAGAGAGTCAAGACAAGACACAAGCTCATAACCGAAGCAGAGTCTACACTTTCTTTTGTGACCCTAATGCTCTGGGAGAGAACTTGTACACGATTATAAAATTCGGTCTTGTGCAATATGTGAGCTATTTTATAATATGTTCCCTTACCCGACACTGGCAGATAATGACATGCCATAACTTTGTTTGACAAAATTGCAGATGATTCTGAAGACACTATGTGCTTTGTTGGCGTTGATCTTGGAGCCTTTTGGAGCCTATGGCGATGGTGAATTCAAGTGGAATTACGGGTATCTGTCTTTTTCACCTTTTTTTTGGTTATCGAAATTAGCAAAACATCTGAGCTTGAGGAAACCGAAAATTGAGTTTTTATTGCATCAGATTCATAAACTTATTTCTATATTCTACTAAAAAAAGAAACTCTTCAGTATTTCCCTTCTTTCTGTGTGCAAATAATTATGTTTCACTATTATGTTGCTACTATGTTGTTTCCTAACATGTCGTGCTTTTATATGCAGATATCCTTATATTGATATTGTCATAAATTTCAGCCAGACATGGGCATTGTATTGTCTTGTAAAATTTTACAATGCAACACATGAAAAACTACAGGCAATAAGGCCACTAGCCAAGTTCATAAGCTTTAAGGCCATTGTATTTGCCACTTGGTGGCAAGGAGTTGGCATTGCAATCATTTGCCAAACTGGACTCCTGCCTAAAGAGGGAAAAGTGCAGAACGCACTACAGGACTTCCTCATTTGCATTGAGGTACACCTCCTGGTAAACCATCTCTTCCTCGTTACTTGGGGGTAAAACTCTAATCCCTTTCTGGTAGATGGCTATCGCAGCTGTAGCACACGCCTATGTCTTCAATGTGGAGCCATACCAGCAGCACATCCCTGTACTTGGTCATGGGGAAGTCACATGTGAGGAAAGTAAAATGGAGGTGAAGTTAGATGTCAACGATGATACAAGCAGTACACCAACTACCATTGAGGAGCAGGAGACCCATGTTGAAGCTCCAGGGACGAGCATCAAGGAGAGCGTGCAGGATGTTGTCCTCGGCGGCGGCCAACATGTAAACTGATGGCTTCTGAATTTCAATACCTTGGCTCCTGAATTCAGAGTTCTTCATGTTTAACATAATTACTACTGGCTACTTCTTCAGGTTGTCAAGGATGTTGCCCTTACAATCTCACAAGCGATTGGACCTGTGGAGAAAGGTGTCGAGAAAGGCGTTGGGAAGATTCAGGAGAAGTTCCATCATATCTCGCTGAAGCCAGGGGACAAGAAAGAACCTGAAGTTGATGTGGAGGAGCACATAACTGAGAATGTGGTGGATGGCAAACCTGTTGCAGTCAACGCAGAGGTTGAAGTCGAACAGAAGGTGCAAGATAGTGGCAAGGAAGGTGAAACTGCCGTGGTTGAGACTGATGTGGAAATCAAAAGAACAGAGAATGACGATGAAGTGTAGTGCTCACCCAAAGCATCTGAAGAATTGCATAAAGCTAACGAAAGTGGAAAAAAACGTGCACATAGTTTATGTACTTTTCCCCTTCTGTTCTGGGATTAAACCATCCTGTCCCTTAATACAGTGATTAGAATTACATCGACGCTGCATACAACTTATATGTAGTTCATTCTTGAAAGATGTACATACGGACAACAGATGCTTTTCTTGATCAAGTTAAGTTAGATAAACACGTGGTGCCTATTCTATACATTAATTAATGGAAGTATTTACACTACTATACAACACAATCACACCGACTTGCTCATGTGGCCTTAGTTCGGACCGCCGCAGCACAACTCTGAGCAGCACTCGAAGCATCCCAGGCACGCGAGGGCAGCGCAGGCCTGCGCCATGACAATGGCGCACTGATCGTTCATCTTGCTGCACGCCTTGATGAGGCACATGCAGCAGCAGCAATCTGCCACGCGGCTGCAGCAGCCAACGGCCTTCTCGAATATCACAAACTTCTCCGGCGCCTTCATGTCTCCGAATCCTGTTGTCAGGTTCTCCCTTGTTGCCGCAACATCACCAAATCCGAGTGCAAGGCCACCAAGCGGCATCGCTGGTAGCTCATCTGGGCTGCTTTGTTTTGTTGGTTTATTCTTCGCCTGATCAAATACAGCAGTATTAGTCACAGATTGTGGCGGTTTTCTAGTTTAAATACATATTTTGGCTAGCTTAAAGCATCAGATTGGTTCAGGCAGTGTGCTTTGAATCTCAGTATACAACTTTTGTCTCTGGAACTCTTGGGAGAATATACTTTAATAATGGACAGATGATAAAAAAATGAATATCCAAAGGTGTGTTGCCTGTTGCTCTGATCTTATGGTTTACAGTCTTCGTTAACTTGGATTGACAATAGCAACCAAAATTTAGTTATAGAAATATAAGCTTGGTTGGGAAAAAAAATCAACCTGTTGTGCTGGATCTATTTTGTCCAAGCTGGTTTGAAGTAGTACCATGCGTGTGTACTCAGAAGGAAGGCTATTTTGTATGCTTAATTTCACAACCTGTAAATTAGAGCAGAGATGATATAGTGTTATAAAAAACATTGTTATTAAGTGCACAGAAAACGAAAAGAGCTAGACTACAGCAACCCTAAATGTTGGCAGAAAGTAGCCATGATGTACAACGGTTCTAGTTGTAATGCAGTGGTGACCTTATTTCATTCTTGACAAGAGAAAAAAAAATTAAACAGCTAAATGATACAGTAGTGACAAAGTTGCAACATCACGATACTTGATTGCAAGGATTACTATCCCAAAGGATCAGTAGTTCAGTACTAGTAATACCTTACAAAGGCAATGGCAGAAAAGAAAGCAATGTATGAAACTACGAGTGCAATTTGAGACAATTCTTTCTTCCAATGTTCATATGCGATATGCTTGTTTCATAGGTAAATCATAAATGCAAGGCTTGTCAAACCATCACCAAAACAGATAATTTTGTTAATGACTCGTAAATTAACAAATTGAGTTATCCATCTCGTGATTTTGGTCATTCTTTCACAGTTCTAAGAATTTATTTTTGATATAGACATTGAACACTGCCCTAAAACGGGCACCAACAGTCATACTAAAACTTCAAAATCTTGGTTGCAGTGCTTCACTTAAGGACCTTCAGTGTTCAGCCACTAGCTGATGTGATTCTAGCATTTTTTTTCCTCTGATATGCAGGACAGCTGTATCATTTCTGATGCACACAGCTGTCTTGTGTGTTCGAGAAAAAGGTGTGTATAATTTAAAGAACAAACATATCATACAAAGTGACACGGCAGATTAGAATTAGCCTTCAATGGATTAAATTACCTTTCGCTCGAGCTCTTTATTCTCCATAAGCCATGCTTTTGCTGTGAGAAGATCCATCTGTTGCTTTGCCAATACCTGAGATTGGAATCAGCAAATACAACAACACAACCTTTTAGTCCAAAACAAGTTGGGGTAGACTAGAAAAAAAAAGTAAGTTGACCAAAAGTACTTGTTTAGTTCAAGGAATAATTAATTTCTTATAGGACACTGCAAACAATATTTCAAGGGATGATGGATATGACATTCATTGTGGCACTAACTTCTGTCTCAAATCAAAATTGTCAGTGACAAAGCGAGGTATTTAGCAAAGATTGAAGTGGCTAGTAAATATTGAATCTTTTTTTAATCAACGATATGCAGATACTTTCATGACTACAGACTTCAGCAATTAAAACATCAATTCAATATTCAGCATATAATTGGAGCGATTGCCTTCATAATAGATGGGGCTGCAACTGCAAGACAAAGCGGTATTCACCCGTTCGGTTAATCTGTCTGTGAGGGTAGTTTGGGTTGTGACTGTAATCCCTTCGACTCTAAAAGAATTGCCTTCATAACAAGAAAAAATGGCATATTCAGTGCATTTGCGATCAATATTTAGTGATTTTTTTCCTACCAAGAATGGATGACTACAAATATATCAGTGAAATAAACAGGCCTTGTTTGTGCTCTGCTGTGCCATGGGTCCAGTTTGCATGAATATGGTCAGAAGTGTAGGAATGGAAGGCGAGGGTGTTGCTTTTGCAACCACAAAGAAACTATTCACCACCATTTCTTCAGTTGCCATTTTACTACATCAGTTTGGCACATTTTCCAGAACTCCAGATTGCTCTAGGTACAAGTCCACCGACAAGTATTGTGCACATCTTGGTGGATTGTCTTTTGGGTGTGGGACATAAGCAAAAGAAAATAATTTTTGGTTAAGGTAGCTGCTCTATGCTGGGCTATATGGCTATGTGGAAATGATATTTGTTGTTGATATAAAGACATATACTGTCTTTTATGCGAACAATCTTCAGGGGAGTTTACTAGTTCAGACATTGGGCTTTGTTTCAAAAGGTGCAGGCATTGGAGGACATACAAGTGGTATCCCAAGCTTTGGAGGTCATTACCATGAACTCATTGTTAGAATGTAATTGTAACAGCCCATATTGGGCGTATGGCTCATTGGCCCATGTACATTGTAACCCTAGCCTATTAGGCTATATAATGAAGGTCACCCCCCCTAATTAGGGTGTGCGGTGTTTCTACATGGTATCAGAGCTGGGCCCTTCTTTAAGGGGGTGGGAATGATGAGAACATCCTTCACTATTACCCCGCTGGCAAAGACGCAACAAAAAGGGCCAAGTGGCCTAGTTGTAGTCGGGCGGCGACCGTGTGAGCCTCTGAATAATCTCACCTTGCTTAGCTTGGGAGGAGGAAGCCACCTTAAAAGAGAGAGTCACCCTTCCCCTATCAGACTAGTCTTTTAGGGGAAGGGTGACTCTCAGCAAGTGGGTCTTCAAGCACAAGTATCATGCTGATGGTTCTCTGGCTCATCATAAAGCCAGATGGGTCGTTCGTGGCTTCTCGCAGCAGTACAGCGTCGACTACGACGAGACGTTCAGTCCGGTTGTCAAACCGGCCACCATCCGGGTCGTCCTCAGCATCGCCGCCTCTCGTTCCTGGCCGATCCATCAGTTGGACGTGAAGAACGCCTTTCTCCACGGCCATCTGAACGAGACGGTTTACTGTCAGCAGCCGCCCGGCTTCGTCGACCCGGCGGCTCCCGACCACGTGTGCCTCCTGCAAAAGTCCTTGTACGGGCTCAAGCAGGCACCCAGGGCGTAGCACCAGCGGTTCTCTGGCTTCCTCCGGCGGTCTGGCTTCACAGCTTCGGCCTCCGACACTTCCCTCTTTGTTTACAAAGTGGGATCCGACATCGCCTACTTACTACTCTACGTCGACGACATCGTGCTGACAGCCTCGTCAGCCTCGCTTCTTCGACGACTCACCGAGCTTCTTCACTCCGAGTTCGCCATGACAGATCTCGGGGATCTTCATCACTTCCTCGGGATCTCTGTCACGCGTTCTGCTGATGGCCTCTTCCTGTCTCAGCGCCAATACGCTGTGGACTTGCTCTAGCGCGCCGGCATGGCTGAGTGTCACTCTACGGCGACTCCTGTTGACACTCACGCCAAGCTCTCAGCTACTGATGGCGCTGCGGTGGCGGATGCCACTCAGTACCGCAGCCTCGCCGGTGCTCTACAGTATCTCACGCTGACTCGTCCGGACCTTGCCTATGCAGTTCAGCAGGTTGCCTCTTCATGCACGACCCGCGCGAGCCTCATCTTGCAATGCTCAAGCGTGTCCTGCGGTATGTCAAAGGCACCCTGTCTACCGGACTTCACATCGGCACGGGCAGTATCACCAGCTTGACTGCCTACTCTGATGCTGATTGGGCTGGCTGTCCCGACTCTCGGCGCTCCACTTCAGGGTACTGTGTCTTCCTCGGCGACAACTTAGTCTCTTGGTCCTCTAAACGATAGACTACAGTTTCTCGTTCGAGTGCGGAGGCGGAGTATCGTGCTGTTGCACACGCTGTGGCTGAGACTTGTTGGCTTCGTCAGCTACTTCAGGAGCTCCACGCACCCATCTCTTCGGCGACGATCGTCTATTGCGACAATGTTAGTGCTGTCTACATGACCGCCAATCCAGTTCATCATCGTCGTACGAAGCATATTGAGATAGATATTCACTTCGTCCGTGAGAAGGTTGCTTTGGGACAGGATCGGGTGCTCCATGTTCCATCATCTCATCAGTTCGCGGACATTATGACCAAAGGGTTACCTGTACAGTTGTTCACTGACTTTAGGTCCAGTCTTTGTGTTCGTGACACTCCCACTTAGACTGAGGGAGGGTGTTAGAATGTAATTGTAACAGCCCATATTGGGCGTATGGCCCATTGGCCCATGTACATTGTAACCCTAGCCTATTAGGCTATATAATGAAGGTCACCCCCCTAATTAGGGTGTGTGGTGTTTCTACACTCATTTACCAAGAATAACTGGCAATTCAATAATAAGCAATGTGTCTAATATTTTAAGCATCATCTGGGTGATTATATTTATTTGAGATTTCAGCTTCACTCTATAATAATGGACAAGGTTGTATGCATCCCATGATGAAAAACGCCGGAACAATTTCCTGGATCTAAATTCAAGCTAAGCATGGTAAGGGGCATGAGTCTTTCTCATAGTAAAGAACTATACCCAAATGCCACAAGTTATGATTAAAGTGTAGTCAATTACATGCAATTGCAGTGCTACATTTGCAATTATGCATTTATTCTGTGGCACATGTGCAAATTGAATGAGACAAAAGCAATATGCAACTGTCCCATAAAACAATCCAAAATTGGAGAACAATTTGGTACTACGACCTTGTACACCAGTAATATAGTCATAATCATGCAAACCATAGAACTTTGGTTGTGTCTAAGTGTGCCAAGAGAGGCAATGGTTCAAACAAGTCAAGTTTTGCATAAAACAGATGGGTAAGCCACTTCCAATATATCTGGTTACGCTGTAAGTTTCTTGGGGGTCAAGAAGCCACTTCAAATTAATCCAGTAGAGTTCAACCTTAAGGTAGAGGAAAACTTCATACTTATTTTGTACAAGGTATCTGTATCAGTAATTCAAAATAATTGACTATCAAAAGTTACTCTGATACCTATACTGTCTATTTCATTAACTGATGTACATCAGCAGGTCAGAGTAATTGTAAAGAATAAAAATAAATAAATAAAATCAACTGAAAATAACTACATAAGGAGTATTGAGTATCTTACTTTATCAAGAGGTATATCCTTTATATGTTGGACTTTCAATTCAATAGATATTTCACTCATGTCAGCCAAGTGACCCTTGGCGATAAGTGTCTCCGGAAGCTTGCCATTGTACCTTCCAGAAACACACAATGGATATTTTGCTGAAATGTCTGGAATATATTCAGAATCCACCTGATTGGAAAAGAAAAGTTTGAATGTAAGAAACATAGCTGTATAACCAGATAGGGAAACTAATGGCTAAGATACTGGCACAGTCCACTCGGCTTTAATCAACTTTCTTATTACAATGACAATGGCTTAAAAATTACATGTATCTACAAGGTAATCCTTCCTTTTAAAATAGTTGCATAATCTATGGGATTCATCATTTCAATAGTAGACCCAGCTTTATCCTCTGTTCTGGCCCAATATATCAATTGTTGTGTGTTGGATTATGTGTGTATTAGGCCCATGAGGCTAGGCCCATGAGGCCCATGTATGCCTAACTATATAGCTACCCTTCTAGGGTTAGCCTAAATCAATTGAGACACATCTTCTAGCATGGTATCAGCAGCTTAGGTTTTCCTCTTCCCTCCCTCCCCCAGCCGCCGCCCCCTGGCTGGAGCCGCCGCCGCCATCTCCATGGCTGGCCGGCCTCCTCCTCCCCCTCCTCCCACCTTCCACACCTTCCCACCCCTCCCTTCCCCTTCCTGGGCGCAAATCGCCGCTCCATCTGCTGCCGCCGCCCCTGCCCCTGCAGCCGCCGCCGCCCCAGCCGCCATGGGCGCGAGCGCGACTTCTCCCGCCGTTGGCCGCGCCGCCGGTCCTGCTGCCGCAGCCCCTGTCGCCCTGGGCGCGCTGGCCACCGCTGCTGCGCGCGCAGCTGGCCAGGGGACTGCTGCCGCCGCTCCCACCGCCGCCCTCCTCCACGGCGCTGCTGCCGCCCTTGCTGCTGCGGGCCAGGGAGCCGCCGGTGCGGGTGCAGCAGCCGCGTGCGCGGGGGCAGCCGGTGTAGCCGCGGGCCTGGGCGCCGCTGCAGCTGAGCCGCCCGCCGACGCTAACCTCCCCGGCGAGGGTCTGGCCGCCGCTGGACATCTTCCAGGCGCCTCGGACGCCGGTATCCCCTACCCCGGTCGTGCTGCTCCTACTCTCGCTGCTGCACTTGCCGCCGCCCGCGCTGCAGCTGCTGAGGGCCAGGCTCGTGTCCGCGCAGCGGCCCTCGCCTGGGAGCGTGAGCGGGATGCGGCCGATGCCCTGGCCCGTCAGATCGCTGACGTGGAGCAGCGCCTCGTTCCTTCCGTCTCCAACGACCTCGGGGCTACCTCCTCCGGCTCGACGGGCCACAGCGCGTCCACCACAGCGGTCATCTGGCACGATCCGGCCGATCCGCTCGTGACGCAGCTCCACTACCAGGCCGGGGGTGTTCAGAACATCCGCCTGCTTGTCCCGGTGGTTCTCAAGCCCGAGTCGCCTTCCTACGCCCGTTGGCGGGACCTAGTCCTCCTCACCCTCCGACGCTACGCCCTTGACGACCACGTCCTCGTCGATGCCTCGGTCGCGGCCCAGACCCCCTCGTGGCTGCGCCTTGACAGCATCGTCCTCTCGTGGATCATCGGGACGATCTCCGTCGACCTCCACGACCTCGTCCGCGACACGGCGGATGCTCGTCAGGCCTGGCTGACGCTCGAGGGCCAGTTTCTCGGCAATGCCGAGGCTCGGGCTCTGCGGCTCGATGCGAGCTTCCGGACCTTCGTCCAGGGTGATCTCACTGTTGGCGAGTTCTGCCGGAAGATGAAGACCATGGCAGACTCCCTCGGTGACCTGGGCTGGCCCGTGGAGGACCGCATCCTGGTCCTCAATGTTCTCCGCGGGCTCAGCGACCGCTACGCCCACCTCAGGACATGGATCACCCGCCAGCGCCCCTTCCCCACCTTCCACCAGGTCCGTCACGATCTTGTCATGGAGGAGCTGACTCAGGGCCTCCAGCCTGGGCCGACCACCGCGCCGGGATCCTCGACGGCCCTTGCGGCCACTCCACCGCGTCCGTTCGCTTCCCCGTGTCCGTCCACTACGTCGTCCCTTCTTGGTCCTCCCTCTGGGCCGAGCGGGGGTGGCCGTGGCGGTCGCCGTCGCCGCGGCACTGGACGTGGGGGGGCCGTGGCGGGGCCAACCATGCGTCGACGGCTCCACAAGGGACTCCATGGCCTTTGTTCCACAACCCGTGGTCAGGCCGCATCTCTGTGGCCTTACCACGCTCCCGGTGGCGAGCCTCGTCCACGGTGGCCATACTCACCGGCGCTCCTCCACCCGGCGTCTTCCCTACGTCACAGTGGGCTGCACCTGCCGGCACCCCTCCTGGGGTTGCGAGATGGGACCAGGCGGCCTTGGCTCGCTCGTTCAGCACCATGGGCCTAACACCTCCTGTCGGACCGGAGTGGATCGCCGACTCGGGTGCCACCTACCACACCACCCCTGACCCTGGTATACTCTCCTCTGTCCACTCTCCTTCTTCCTCTCTTCCTTCGTCCATTATGGTCGCAAATGGTTCGTGTCTTCCTGTCACGTCTGTGGGTACCGCCGGTGCTCATGGCTCCTTTCGTCTTCCTGATGTTCTTGTCGCTCCTTCTATGGTTCACAATCTCCTTTCTATTCGTCGTTTTACAGCTGACAATTCTTGTTCTGTGGAGTTTGACTCTTCTGGTCTTACTGTGAAGGATTTGGCTTCCCGGCGTCCTCTGCTCCGATGTGATAGCACGGGGCCCCTTTACACTCTTCGCTTCCCGACGGCTCCTTCATCTTCTTCGCCGTCCGTTTTGTCAGCTGCCTTCGCCACCTCTACCTCCTCTACTACTTGGCACCGGCGTCTCGGACATCCTGGACGTGATGCCCTGATGCAGCTCAGTCGTAGCTCCGACATTCCGTGTATTCGGGCTCATGCTAAGCATTTGTGTCATGCGTGCCAATTGGGCCGACATGTTCGTCTTCCTTTCCATAGTTCTTCACATGCGGCCCACATTTTTGATCTTGTACATTGCGACCTATGGACATCTCCTGTTATCAGTATTTCTGGCTATAAGTACTACCTTGTGGTTGTCGATGATTTTTCACATTATTCGTGGACCTTTCCCTTGCGTGCGAAGTCTGATACGTTTTTCACGCTTCTTCACTTCTTTACTTGGGTGTCCACACAGTTTGGCCTTACCATCAATGTCGTATAGTGTGACAATGGTCGTGAGTTTGATAACTCCACCTCCCGGGCTTTCTTCCTCTCTCACGGTGTTCAGTTGCGCATGTCTTGCCCATACACCTCCTCACAGAACGGCAAAGCTGAACGCATGATTCGCACCACCAACGACATCGTGCGCACCCTTCTGTTTCAGGCCTCTCCCTGCTCGCTTCTGGACTGAGGGCTTGCACACCTCCACCTACCTCCTCAACCGTCTTCCTTCCACTGCCTGTCCCGCTCCTACACCACACCATGCCCTTTTCGGTACCCCTCCGCAGTACGATCACCTTCGCGTCCTTGGGTGTGCGTGTTACCCCAACACCGCTGCCACTTCTTCTCACAAGCTGGACCCCCGCTCCACTCTATGTCTTCCTTGGGTACTCCCCGGATCACAAGGGGTACCGGTGCTTTGACCTTACCTCCCGACGGGTACTCATCTCTCGCCATGTGGTGTTCGATGAGTCCGTCTTTCCCTTCTCCACCACACCCACCACCACTCCTGTTCCTAATCCACCCTCCCTCTTTTCCGCTGACACGGTGGTCCAGCCACCTTTTCCGTGGTCTCCTGCAGGTACTGCTTCGCCGCGCTCCTTGCCGGGCACCTGTCCCGGCTCCCCGACGGGTCCGGCCCCGGCGTCCTCTGGCGCGGCCCCGACCTCTCCGTCTGGCGCCGATCCGGGGACCACGCTCCCCGATACGGCCCCGGGGGGGCTCTACCGGTCGCTGTCGCCCGGTGCTGCCCCGGCACCCTCTTCGCGGTACGCAGCGCCGGTACGGGTGTACCAACGCAGGCCGCGGCCGCCGCCACTCACGGTACCTTCTCCGCCGGGAACACCGACACCACCAACTCAATCCCCGCCGGCCCGTGACGCACCGCTGGTCTACCACCCGCCGCTTCTTCACCGACACCCGCGGCATGTTCACCCGATGGTGACACGGCATGCAGCTGGCACGCTGCCACCCCGGGTCCTTGCGGCATCGACCAGCGACGCACCGGTCTCCCCGGTACCCTCTTCTGTCCGTGACGCCCTGTTGGATCCTCACTGGCGTCGCGCGATGGAAGAGGAGTACGCCGCACTCCTCGCCAACCAGACGTGGGAGTTGGTGCCCCGGCCGCCGGGCTCCAACGTCGTCACTGGCAAGTGGATCTGGACCCACAAGCGTCGGGCTGATGGCACTCTCGAGCGCTACAAGGCTCGTTGGGTTCTCCGGGGTTTCACTCAGCGCCCTGGAGTCGACTGTGATGAGACGTTCAGCCCGGTGGTCAAGCCTGCCACCGTCCGCACCGTGCTCTCACTAGCGCTAGCTCGGTTGTGGCTAGTCCATCAGCTAGATGTCAAGAATGCCTTTCTGCACGGCCTTCTTACCGAGACAGTGTACTGCAGTCAGCCGGCGGGGTTCGTTGATTCCTCCCGCCCCGACATGGTCTGCCGGCTCAACAGGTCTCTCTACGGCCTCAAGCAGGCACCCCGGGCGTGGAACCATCGGTTTGCTGCTTTCCTGCTGACTCTGGGGTTTGTCGAGGCCAAGTCGGATACATCTCTGTTTATCTATCAACATGGAGCTGACACTGCGTACTTGCTGCTCTATGTTGATGATATTGTCCTCACCGCCTCCAGTGAGCCTTTTCTCCGCCGGATCATTGCCGCTCTTCAGCAGGAGTTTGCTATGAAGGATCTGGGTGTGCTCCACCATTTCCTCAGGGTCACTGTTGAGCCTCGTCCTGCCGGGTTACTTCTTCACCAGCGGCAGTACACTCGGGATATCCTGGAGCGGGCTGGGATGACTGACTGTAACCCCTGCTCCACTCCGGTTGATACTCAGGGCAAGCTGTCAGAGGCTGAGGGCCCCCCAGTATCTGATCCTACTGCATACAGGAGTCTTGCTGGTGCCCTTCAGTACCTCACCTTCACCCGGCCGGACATCACCTATGCAGTTCAGCAGATCTGTCTTCACATGCATGATCCTCGGGAGCCCCACCTAACGGCTCTCAAGCGCCTCCTCCGCTACCTCCGGGGCACGATCGACTACGACCTCCTACTTCACCGGTCCTTCTCAGCCGACCTTGTCGTCTACACTGACGCTGACTGGGCCGGGTGTCCGGACACTCGGCGGTCCACCTCCGGCTATGCCGTCTTCTTGGGCGGCAACCTGGTGTCCTGGTCGTCTAAGCGCCAGCCTATGGTCTCTCGGTCCAGTGCCGAGGCGGAGTACCGCGCTGTCGTCAACGACGTGGCTGAGGCCTCCTGGCTTCGGCAGCTTCTCGCTGAGCTCCACACTCCGCCCTCCCGGAGCTCGCTGATGTACTGCGACAATGTCAGTGCGGTCTACCTCTCCACCAACCCCATACAACACCAGCGGACGAAGCACGTGGAGATCGACCTACACTTTGTCCGGGATCGGGTCGCCCTCGGCGAGGTCCGGGTCCTTCATGTTCCGACCACCTCCCAGTTCGCGGACATCTTCACCAAAGGCCTCCCGTCTACGACCTTCACTGAGTTTCGCTCCAGCCTCAACATCACCAGTGGCTAGTTGCGTCTGTGGGGGGACTTGTGTGTGTATTCTTTCTTCTTTCGTGTCCAGTCTGGAACTCCGCTGCGCCGGTAGTTCAGACTGCGGGGAGGTGTTGGATTATGTGTGTATTAGGCCCACGAGGCTAGGCCCATGAGGCCCATGTATGCCTAACTATATAGCTACCCTTCTAGGGTTAGCCTAAATCAATTGAGACACATCTTCTAGCACTGTGGACAGTTTGTTTCTTGTTGTGTGCACAACGTAGTTGAACAGCTACTTTTAAAGGAGACCATATCACACTGTATGGTAGATATAATCTTATCATCAGGAGAATAGAAAAGGTAATTACATGGGTTGCTCTTTCACAGGCAGCAACAGAACAGTGAATGTACACTAAAAATTACTCACTTCAAAATCTTGAATATGCTTTATGGCATCGATGGAAACATTTGACACTATAGTGCTTGAGGCTTTCTGGAACCATTGAAGCATTCGACCCTCAATTGATCCTGTGGAAAAAATCAGAACAAAGAAAGTACAGTTTTACAAATTTGATTAACCTCCTCAAGTCCCTTTATAATATATCTCAGTCAACATATTTAATATGAATTAGTTTAATAAGAATCCATAATGCCTTTTGTTTTGAACCCATAATTGCTGGACTCAATGGAAATACAAAAAAGATATCAGAAGGCCTATTATATGAATAAGCGTGATACTAATTTTGGCAACCTATTAAACAAAAATCATTTTATCGGTAGCAAAATCCTAACTTCCGATCATGTAGCAACAATAATAAAGCCTTTTAGCCCTGGCAACTTGCATTAGGCTAACTTTTGATCATGCAAGAGCAACAAATTCTTGATCAATTGAATGAAGTTTGAATTGACTTGTGATATAGAAGACCAAGATGACTTCTGAGATATGCATCATGTTGCTTCTACTTATATCAGCAGGTCAGGGTAACTAAAAAGGCATGAGCTGGATTATATAGACAAGCTACAGCACGGAATGTAATAGAAAAAAATGTACAAGTTGGGACTAAAAATATAAGAGCACAATGCAATACTTGTTCCATCAAAAGACACTGTGTGCAGAACAGGGGAAAAGGGTGAAGCATGTCCATACCTGTATCAAATGCAGCAGCATAGTGACCCTTACCAATCGATGCCAACATCCTCAAGAAATAATGGTTGCAGTATAAACCTAATATGTTGTTTCCAGCATTATGGAAAACAATTAGAAAATTTATCTGACAAGTAAATCAGCAGTGTTATGTAAGAAAATCAAATTTTATGCCCACCACATACAACAAGAAACAATATTGTTGCACTTTAGTTCTTTCACAAGATTTAAGGAGTACCATAGTTTTTAAGGCGTCGCCTAGGCGACGCCAAGTCGTCCGAGCGGTTTTTGAAATGCGGCGTCGTGCTCGCCGTGGCCTGCTCGGGTATGGCGTCGCCTCACAGCAGAAGTCGTCGCCTAGGCGTCGGATCCGCTGAGGCGGACGCCGCGGCAACGAAAACGCGCGCGGGGCGGGAAAAGAGAAGCTGCGCTCGCGCGGGGCGGGAAAAGAGGAGCTGCGAGCGCGCGGGAAAAGGAGGAGTTGCGCGCGCGGGGAAAAGGAGGAGCTGCACGCGTATATCTGCCGCCAAGACTCCACATCCGCGCCAGGGAGGAAAGGGAGGCGAGAGGGAGAGAGAAGAGCACGGCGGGTCGGCGGCGCACCTGAAATCGGGCGGCGCCTGCGACCGCGAGCTGCGACTCCCGCCCCATCCACGTCCGCGACTTCCGCCCCATCCACGACCGTGATTCCCGCCCCATCCACGACTGTGGGTATGTCCTCCCGTCTCGGCGTCTCCTTCCCCTGGTCTTGCTCCAATCCTCCCCTCCTCTTTCCTCTGCTGCTCTGCTTTTCCTCCCCCTTCTTCCTCTGCTCTGCTTCTTGTAGTCGTGCTCTGCTCCTTCTACTCTGCTCTGCTATGGGTGTATAAGTCCATCTTTGTTTTTACAGTTGATAGCACAATGGCAAGTTCATCTTGCATCACCAGTGATTATGATCCTAAGACTGATCCAGCTCGGAAAGGAAATGTTGAGGATCCAGGATGGAAGTATGCCTACTGGCCAAACCTTCAAAATAAAGATGTGGTAGCATGCTCCCTGTGTGGTGTCTCATTTTATGGAGGCATAAAAAGGGTGAAGAAACATCTGGCTGGTGGCTTTGGAGACACAAAAGCATGCATCAAAACTACCACTGCAATTAGAATGGAGATGAGAGACTGTTTGAATGGTCATGCTTAGATTATGTTATCTCACTAGTCTAATTTGTTGTTATTGGGAGAGGTGAGAGATTTCAGATTTGCTATTTTGCTATTTATGTTGTGAACTGCTGCTCTAGCAGAACTATTAATTATGGTATTATGTGGTATGATTTGCTTCTAAGCTGTTGTGGTATTGTATATTAAGATATATGTATGGCGTCGCCTCGCCACGCGCCTTAAGCGCCTAGGCGTCTGGAAGGGGGTAGCTCGCCGCACCTCGCCTTACCGCCTTAAAAACTATGAGGAGTACCCTTAGCAAAGTTGAGTGGTTCAAAAGAAATTAACTTAAAAGGCAAATATCTCCATAGAAAGATGTTGGACTAAAGGATGCATACAAGACTCTAAAAAAACAACAGAGAATTTGCCTACATGGTTTAGCTTGGTAAGATTTTTTGGTAGTAGCTGGATCAGTGGAGCAATGCACAACAAGTTATGGTACGAGATATTACCTAGCCCAAAAGTAGAAATTCGAGGAGACTTAGATCCACTTTTAATAAGCTGAGTTTTCAAAGTATGGCAGATATTCCGTTCATCGTCAACTGACCCATCAGTAACAAAATAGATTTGTGGAAGGACATCATGAGAACTTGACAGCAAAGCCATTGCCTTATAACCAAGAAAAGAGGGAAAACATGAACATCAATGGTGACATTGAACATATGACAAACATTAACTTGTTATTGTCTTCATACGTCATACCTCACTCAAAGGATGCATGAAGTCAGTGCCACCCTGAGCGATGAAGTTTAGGTTCATCCATTCAATAGCACTTCCAATTGTTCTTTCATTTACTTGCTCCAAATGTGATGAGAATGAGTGAAGTTCATCATTAAATGTTATTATGTTGAAGTAATCTCCTTGCATAAGATCAGAGAGAGTAGTGGACATGGCATTCTTAACACTCTGAAGAGGCTTTCCTTGCATGCTTCCACTTGTATCAATGATATAAACAACAGCCTTTCTGAAGACCTATCAGATTACTCAAACCAAATGAGATAAATTACCGTAAAAGGGGGACTTTTACGAATATATAAAAAGGGGCCACGAAATAAATATTATTTTCATGTCAAATCAATATTGTTCATACCAATAAATAGTCACTATATCTTCACTAATGGCCGAGAAACAAAAGATTTCATGCTAAGGTTAAAAAGATATCAATGTCTGAGAAACAACATAAATTAACAGCACCAGAAATTTAGAGTTATTTGTAATTAAAGAAAAGGTAATTTTGCATTCAGCTTACTACAGCCTTTTACGGTTTTACCTCCTGATTTTCACCTCAACAAAAATATAACCAACCATTTGTAACCATCAGATTGTATCCACTAACAAATGTTTTATTTATGATGTCGAGACAACATGATGACACCCAAGCAAGAGGAACTACCTTTCTCTTCTCGTTATTTCCAGATAAAAGAAAAAGGCAGAACATATCTCTGTCATCATAGTCACGCAATGTTGAGGGCTGCACGAGAACTCCACCAGATAAATCACCAGAATAAACCTATAGACATGACCACAAAAAAAAAGTTGGGCAAATGAGTGCATTCTCATCGCCACTGAAAGTATGAAGTAAAATGGAAGAATTGAGCAGGCATAAATGAAAATATCAAACAGGTACAGGTGACTCAGAGAAGGCATTGGATAACTCACAGTATATGTGAAGGTAAAATCTTTGGCTGACCAATTCTCAACAACTGCTTCGTGCAGGAAAGACAATTTCTCACCTTGCCGACTTTTTTCCTGGAACCACAACAGAGGATTGAGAGGTAATTATATGTTGCAAAGAAAAAACAGTAAATACTTGATTACCTTCAAGGGATGGCTTGTTCCCTGCAATAAAACCTCTTTACTCACACCACTATTCACAGTCAACTGTATTTTCTCCTTTTTCATGAAAACCTTTGGCAAAGGGTTCACATACTGCGGGAAACGAAAAGGTACTTCAACAGAAAACTGTCCGTTGTCATATAGCAACTTCTGTGACCATCTAATTGTGGCAAATATATCTTCTCCACCTCCAACCTTGACACAAAGGAAGCTAGTAAACAAAAACCAATGTGGCTAATAGAAGCTTGATAGTTGGCAACGATTGGAGAAGTATGTAGCAAATACCTGTGGTATTGTTAAGGAAAATAGTTCCTGTTTTAAAAGACCCCCACTCTCGGGGATTTCAATCTTCACTGCACAGTTATCCTCTATATCAATTACATGAGTATTGTATGATCTTTTCCCAACAGTAACCTCAGCGCCTAGAATTGAACCCTATTAGTGAAATTTTTCTTAGATTGATGCCAGAAGAAAATCACACTAGAATTATTTCAGATAACATAAGCATTGAAAATTAATGCCAATAAAAATACAGTACCACATACTCCCTCCGTTCCAAATTATAAGTCGCTTTGACTTTTTTGGTACATCCATTTTGCTATGCATCTAGATAAATAATATGTCTAGATACATAGCAAAATGGATGAACCAAGAAAGTCAAAGCGACTTATAATTTGGAACGGAGGGAGTATATCTTTTCTTAGTTATTAAGTGCTTACAGTCATGGCATGTGGATTTCTCAAAATTAAAGATCCATACAAAAATCACACTGATGGGTACATAAATGGCATTCGTTCTCTTATGGTCAGTATCATCAAGCTGCTAAATTTAACTTGCAAAGAAAAGGAGTTGTTAAATTAAAGGAAGAATTTCATATCTGGCCCTTGAATTATCATTAGAGTACAATCCAAAGCGATGGCCCCAATGGCCCTTGAAAAAAATTTAACTGGCAACAGAAAGGCAGGGCGATGGCCCCAATGGCAGCCATGATCCAGGCAAATGATATGATGACACAAGGTTAGGTCCTGATTTGCGTGATCCGGAGAGCACAATCCAAAGCGACAGCAAATTGGGGCCCATCCACCAAACACGAATCAAGCTGCCGGGGGATGCAAAGCAAGTGAATGCTAATCATTCCAACGCCTAACCATATCCAAATCTAACAGAACAGTAGCAGCAAATCGATCGGAGACGCAAAGAGCAAGGAAAGGATGAGTGCGGGGATGCTGGACCTGGTGACCCATGGGCACGACGATGCGGCAGTGGCACGCGCGGCTGCGTGTGATGCAGTGCAGCCACCAGCGCGCGCGCAGGGCGACCTCGGCGGTGGCGCAGCCGGCGGCGGCGCAGTCGACGCGGAGCTCGACCTCCCGCATCTGGAGCGGGATGAGCGCGGGCGGGTCGAGGCGGCCGTACACGTGGGGCTGGTAGCTGGGCACGTCGGGGCTGTCGACGGCGCCCGGGTCGACGACGACCGCGTACGCCATGGGCGCGGAAGGCAAGAGCTGCAGCAGCGCGGCGGCGGGGTCGTTGTCCCGCTCCATCGCCAGGTGCGGGCGCGGCGCGGGCAGCCCGCCCCCGTTGGGCAGCACGAGGCGCTTGGTGAGCTTGAGGCCGTCCTCCACCGCGTGCGCGAAGGCCTCATCCATGGCCGCTGCCCGGAAGAGGAGCAGCGGCTGGGGAGCGGAGGCAGGAGGGCGAGGAGGCGGTGGGAATGGCGGGGCGGATCAGTGGGAGGAGCACGGAATCGCGAGCTGGTTTTTGGCGTGGTTTAAGTGGAAGGGGGGAATTTTTTTTTATTTTTAGCCCAAATTTGAAACAAATTTTAAATTTAACCCGTCTTTCAAAAAAATTTTAAATCTAACCCGTTTGGCCCCGCCACCATGCATGGCGGGGCAAATGCACTGAACCCCGCCATGCATGGTGGCGGGGTACAGATCCGACGTGGCAGGGGTGGCAGACCACCTCGCCAGCGTGGCAGGGGTGTACCCCGCCATGATCCATGGCGGGGTATACCCCGCCACCGGCCACGGCGGGGCGCGGCTTAAATATAAGCCGCGCCCCGGCCTCGCCCCCGCCCGCTGCCTCTCCGCCCTCCCCGCGCCTCTCCGCCCTCCCCGCGCCTCCCCGCCGTCTCCGCCGCCTCCGGCCTCCCCGCGCCGTGTCCGTGCCGCCGTGACCGCGCCCCACCGTCCCCCGGCGCCCCCCGTCGTCCCCGCGCCGTCCCCGCGCCTCTCCGCCCTCCCCGCGCCTCCCCGCCGTCTCCGCCGCCTCCGGCCTCCCCGCGCCGTGTCCGTGCCGCCGTGACCGCGCCCCACCGTCCCCCGGCGCCCCCCGTCGTCCCCGCGCCGTCCCCCGCGCCGCCGGAGGACCTCCGCCGCGCCCCGGCCGCCCCGGCCGCGCCACACCGCCCCCCGGCAGCCCCGGCCGCGCCCCACCGCCCTCCGGGCGCCCCGGCCGCGCCTCGCCGGCCCCCGCCGCGACCCCCGCTGCCGCGACGCCGCATCCCGCCGCGACGCCGCCGGCCGCAACCGCCGTCCGCGCCACCGCGTCGTCTCCCGCGCCCCCGGCGACCGCGCCCTCGGCCGCGTCTCCGGCATTCGTTCCCGCGCCGCGACCCCGATAAATTTTTACGGTAATTTTGTTTACTTTGTCGTTTAAATTATATATTTGTAGTAAATATTAATAAGTTTTTATTATTTATTTAGTTATTTATTTATTTGTCATTGTATTATTTAGTTATTGAATTATTACGATTATTAGTTGTTTAGTTATTAGTTGTTTAGTGATTGAATTATTAGTTGTTTAGTTATTTATTTGTTTTTATTAGTTGTTTAGATATTGAATTATTAGTTTTTACGATTATTAGTTGTTTAGGTATTAGTTAATTAGTTAACGATTATTAGTTATTCGGATTTTATTAGGTACTTTTAGTTATTTAGTTACGTACCTATTAGTTATTTAGTTATTAGGTAATATTAGTTATTAAGTTATTTAGTTTGGTAACGATGATTTGTTATTGACGACACAGTTGACTTATTAGGTAATATTAGTTATTTAGTTAGTTATGTAGTAATTAGTAGTACCATAATGGTCATTTAATAATGAGATGTCAAATCGTTTTGTAGATGGATTACGGTGTAAGAGTTTTTTACGGAGGAAGTGTTAGGAGAGAGGATTGCCAGTTTGAGGATATGTATGAAGAATTGGAATGGTTTGATGGCACCCCTAGTTTCCGCGATCTATGTGACCGTTTGAGTTTGAAGTTTGGCGAGGCTTTCACACTAAAGGGTAGGTTCGATGTTGGAAAGAATAGGGCACACTATGTCATGATGGACTTGTGCAACCAAGCAGAGTGGTCCCGATACAATAGGGTCATCCAAGGTTCGAATGTCGGCATGGCTGAGTTGGTGCTGGAGAATGTTGAGAATGAGGAGCCGTCCTTGGACAGTGATACTCTAGGAGATTGTGGTGTGCAGATGCAACAAACTATGGAGAGTATGGACTTGGATGGTAATTTGACGCAGGAGCGGGTTCATTCTCCTCCAGTTGGTCATATAAGCAATGATTTTGATGTAGACGAGTTTGAACAGGAGGAGGAGGAGGCGGCAGCGGAGGAAATGATTGGTGATGATGTTAGCACAGATTCGGACGATTCAGGAAATGAGGAAGGAGGTCCCCATGCCATGCGAGCATCGGTTGAAGCCATGCCCTCTGGAGGTGCACCTGCCATGTGTACACCAGTTCGTGGCATGCCCTCAGGAGTACCGCTTGAGGTACTTCATGGCATGGAGAGTCAGGGCACCTTAGCCACCGGTTATCCAGATGATGGAGTGCAATATGAAGGATGGAGCAGGGTTAGGGAGGCACAACAATACGTTGCACCACCCTCTTATACATCGGCAGAGCTTACACAGCTGAGGGAGGCTGGCTTGCCTTTTACCGGTGTTCCAAATTATATCGATGTAAGTATGTCGCATATGGCATTTTGTGACACGGGTTTGCAGATGTGTAAGGAATCATTGTACAACCATAGAAATGTAATACTGAGGAAGGGAATGCTTTTTAATACGATGTCGGAGATGAAGTTGTTCCTTCAGGACTATGCTGTGTATCATCATAGGCCTTACACGGTTCGGCATTCCGACAAGGAGGTAAAATTCCACATATTATGTAAGGCTGGATTCCCGTGCTCGTGGAAGTTAAATGCACGAAAGAGGCGGAGTGATGGTAAGTGGAAGCAACCTTTTACTATTTGCAAGAATCCTGGTCATAACGCTAGATTTCATAGGCGGGCGAGACAAGAGGTCGTATATATTGTAAACATGCATTTATAATATTATAATTTTTATTTGTACTTGTCTTCAATTTTTTATAACGTTGTTAATTGTTCTAATGTTATTAATGTTTTCTTTGTTTTTTACGAACAGGGAGTTTCAGGTTTGCCAGATGGAGGCGCGGGCTCCTCATCCACGCTTTAGCCTCCTTGAGGCTGACTACGACAAGGACCACCGGGCCCAGGCCTTGTCGGAGCTGCATAGGCCGTTGCGTCCGCTTCGCGTTCGCACGCACCGCGTACATAGCTGGGACGAGCGATACGCGCCCTACATAGAGCGTGCGGGCTTCATTGAGATCGTTCGGGTGTACAACAGTTTACTCCCCACACTTGACCCTGCCCTTCTTACTGCCTTTGTGGATAGGTAACCTTGCTGTTTCCATCTTTTGATTTTGTTTTGAAAAATTGGGCTGTGAACTTGCCTATTACCACAAACTTGTAATGATGCAGGTGGAGACCGGAGACGCACACCTTCCACACACCATGTGGGGAAATGACCGTCACGATGCAGGATGTGAAGTTGATATTGTGCCTAAGTTTGAAAGGTCATCCGGTGACTGGGGTCGCCGACGAGTCTACTTGGGTACAGTTGGTGGAGCAGTTCTGTGGTAGGAGGCCATCGGAGGCAGAAGTTAAAGGCACAAAGTAAGTTCATATTTGCGCCCCATTGAAATCACTGATACAATCATTTCAGGTACATCTATTTTCTTATAATAATACTTCAATTCCAATTGCAGGAAGACATCAGGAGTGTCGTCGTCTTGGATAGTCCAAAACTTTGGTGCAGGGCCTCCGTTGGGTGCTCCAGATCATGAGGTTGAGGTATATGCAAAGGTGTGGCTGTGGCACTTCTTGGGCGCTTTCTTATTCCCCGACTCCTCTGGCGACAGCATCAGCTGGATTTTCTTGCCGATCCTAATCCAGCCACTTGAGAATATTGCATCGTATAGCTGGATTTTCTTGCCGATCCTAATCATACCTACTGCAAGTATGGATTTGGGAGCGGTTTCCGGTTGGGAGGCCCACTCAATCTCCGCGTTTGCCTGTGAGTACATTGACAAGTTTGTTATCGTCATATAACTAGAGAGATTACTGACACCTTGTTTGTGTAAACTTGCAGGAATGGCAACATCAAGACGTTCGCCCCACCGCCCTTTTCATCTGGAGAGACGCTAAGGTAGTGAGGGGCGAATTGGAAAGGAGGTACAAGCAGTACACGGATGCGATAGACGTGTTGACACACAACTACGTAAGTTATATCTGCTTTTCCTACTAAAGGCACTATCATTAAGATTGATACTTAATTAAGTTTCTTTACTTTGCAGGTAACATGGACACCGTGGTCTAGGTGGGAGCTAAAGGACTACCTTAGTCCGCGCTGCGACGAGGAAGCGGACGAGTGGCTTTACGAAGGGCCACTTATCTTCTTCCATATCATCGAGATGCACTACCCTATGAGGGTTTACAGACAGTTCGGGAGGTTGCAAGGAATTCCACCGCTGTACTCCACCAACGCTCAGCTGCATGGGTACGATGGCAATATGTTTATTCTACTTAAGCGCCTCATTTCTAATGCAATATGGCAATGCAGGATTGATCGAAGGCTTCGGACCACGCAGAAGAATTGGGCGTTGACGCACGACCAATATTTGAACAGATGGTATAACAGGACTCCTCGTCAGATCAACCAAATTCCGCCACACCACCCGGGAAGATGGATGGAGTACCTTCAATGGCTGCAGCGAAGTACGAGGACGCATCTCATGGTCCCGTACACGAACATGCCTGCAGATGCGGCCGATGAGGATGACATCGCCGATGCGTTCGACGATGCGCAAAGGAGGCAAACACAACTTCTTAGGGCGCCTCTCAATAGATACGTGGTAAGTACTTTGCACTTATATTCTAAAACGAGGTAAGGGGTTTAAATTTCAATTGAAATGATCGAGTTAACGTTGTGTGATGTTGTAGGCACAACAGTTGTCGAACTACTCCGAGGAAGCTTCCAGGCAACTTTTTCGGACTAGGGACGACAAGACGAACCCTCTTCGCGCCTTCGTCAAGGTACTTTTGATAGTAACATTCGTGACTACAACTCAGTTACTTTTAAAATTCACGCTTAATAATGCTTGTTGTCATCTTAATCTGTAGAGAATGAAAAAAGGCTGCAAAAAGTTGGCTCAAAAGCTGAGCTGTGCGGATACGACTTTGGACATACCGTACAACCCCACGTGGTCCAGGAGCCACACGATGTCGACCACAGCTGCTTCTGCTAGCGACACCAGAGCTGCGTCCTCGTCTATTCGTACTCCGCAGGATAGAGGGAAGGGTCCAGCGGCTGCGGACGATGTGGATGAGGCACTTCAGTACGACACGACGAGTGGCGACGACGACGACGACGACGACGACGAAGAGGACGTTCCACAGTGGGGTTACACCGGTCACGAGGAGATGGGTGCCTCACAGCTCTACGGTGCTCCTTTTGCTACACAGGGGTTCGACTACACACAGCAGGAGAACTACACACCAGCCGAGCAACAGGTTCGTATGCTTTGCTTTCTCTTTAATTTTATTGTTCTTAGATCAACATTTATAGTAGCTCATCAGGTTGCTTGCTTGCAGGGACCGTCGTCGACGCAGCAGCTCGATCGTGGACATAGGCGACAGCGCGAGAGGCAGCAGCGGGACCGCACAGACGTTGGCTGGACAAGCAACGTGGTCCCTACGAATCCAAGGAGGCGACGGAGACCGCGAGACCCCTACACCCCAGGCGATTAGTAGAGTAGCAGACGCCGGACACATATTATCATCAGTACTCCACTTGGTTATTTCGGTTCGACTAATGTAGTCGGTAACACTCGTTTAATCTTTGTGACGATCCGTTGACCTAATTATTTGTGACGATCCGTTGTCGTTAACTAATTTCGATTCGACCCCTGCCATAAACTTGCTGTAAATGACTTCCTGCATTTGTGACGATCAGTGGTCGCAAAACGAAACGCAGTTCTTGCGCGGCCGAAGTTTCAGGCAACCCCGCCATGGGTACCCCTAACCCGCCCCCACCCATGGCGGGGTTGACCTGAAACTTCGACCGCTGCACTAAGAAACTGTATTTATACACTGCCGCGATAAACCACATAACAATCTTAGTGACTGGACCAACAAATGAAACGAATGACGATGTGATAACGAAAATATTACAACGACATGTTTCAAAGTACAACACTGACAAAGTACACGACACAAAGTTTGTACGCCACTACAAACGACAACCACTAACAACGACAACGTGAAGACGTGACAATTTAAATTATTACAAAGACACTTGTACGTCAATCAAATTGCGTGCACCACTGCGTAAGCAACTCGTCTTCGGACTCTGGATCCTCCACTACCACCTCCTTACCCTTGGTGGCCTCGACTGACTTGGCTTCAGAAGCCTGACGCCGGTAGTAAGCCGCCTCCGCCTCGTCCGCGGCCTGAGAGTACAACTCGGCCTCTTCTTGGGTCATGTCAGTTGGCCCCCATGAGTCGAACAACGGTGTCTTATGGCTCTGGTACGCTGCAACATCCTCCTCGGGCATCGGTCCTAACTCCTCTGCAAGACGAAGTAGCTCGGCTATCCTTCCCATGTCGTACGCATCCTCGTCCTGAGGGTAGCCCAATTCTTCGGCTAGACGAATGAGCTCGCCTATCCTCCCGGTGTCGTCGTCTTCCTCCGGCTCGGCCTCCTCATCAACCATAATCGAACGACTTGCGGTGCCACCAACTCCTGCGTGCCGCTTTACTGTCCTATTCTCCGTGTACCTAGCACGAGCCATATCTGCTTCCCAGCCGCCGGTGCATCCAATCCCTGCAAGTACAAAATGCAAACAATTAACAGGATCTTTGCAATGACTTTATTGACAGTAAAACAAAGAAGTTTGACTTTCCAAAAACGCAATGACTCACTCGCACATAATGAGTCAATAGTATCGTTCAAGCCTTGCATCTCTGCTCTCGCAGCCTCCTCTGCAGCCTTCCTTGCATCCTCTTCAGCCTTCCGTGCCTGGTACTCCTCTACATCCTTCTTCTTTTGCTCGTACCACTTCTTCCACGCAATACTCTCCGGGTTACGAACACATAGCTCTTGGGCCCGTCGTAGCATTTTCTTCTTGTGGCTCTTAACGAAATCTGTGACGTAGCTTGCAGGATATCCTCTGCTATTGCGAACTGCTACCATTGTCTTATACTCATTCTTGAAATTATACACATCATAATATGATTCCCACTTGCATTTCTGAGTGCTCTGTCGCAACAAATAGATGAATACAAAGTTAGCGTACCAGAGTTAACAAAATAAACCATTACCGCCAACTGTCAACAGTCCTAGCAAACCTCGTCATAATCGATCATGTGGCCACAGAAGTGCCCAATACCAAGGCCTGAAGGGACAAGGCCGTAGCTAGCTTCAACACCACATTTGCACATCACAGGAGGGGCAATAGACCTCCTCTTCTTCTTCCAGTCTGGCACCTCCACATTCTTCTCCGCCTCCGGCCAATGGCTCTTTGGACCATAGATCCATTCCTTGAAACGGCACTTTGGCATATCATGATCCTACAAAATCAAAACAGTAAAACACACATATAGAACGTGACATTCCAAGGTACACTCAAACCTTACCTCATGTCGTAGAGGACAAATGAACTCTTGTTCATTGCGTGGGTTTATCACGGCTTGCTCTCCGCAAAGACACTTTGGAGGATCCTCGAGCCGCCGTGCCGATGCTACGGCCTTCTCTTCGTCCGTCATAGGAGGAGGGTTTGGAGGGGGCGGAACCCAGCGAGTAAACACCTCACGCTTGCAATGATCAATGCCGGGGTAGAAAAGGAGAATCCTTGGATCAAACTTGTCCGGGCCATCGATCCATTGGAAAAAAAAGCACCGGAAGTAGGGCTATACAAAAGTTTCAATTATCTCATCGCGAATACAACATCAGCAACCAATAAGAACAACAAAGGGAACAATTACTTACGCTACAACTATAACATGTGTAGAAGCAACGAGCCGCAGTATCGGGATGCCTCGACTGGCCCACGTGTGCCGGATGACCACAATCACAGTTAGGTATAGGTTCCTCGGGAGGAACGGGCGCATCCTTACAAGACACGTCGGGGTACATCTCTCTAGGACGACCCTTTTTCCTCCAAATCGACTCACGATACGAGTCCTCCATCTAAAAAAACGAAACGATTTCAACACAAAACGATACACACAAAGAAGGGGTGGCCGGAACAAGGAGCGACGATGGGCCGATACCTGACGGGGACGACGGAGGGACGCCGGAGAAATGGAATGGGTGAGGGAGCTCAGTTCTAGAGCGCTGCGGGAAATGGAATGGGTGAATGACCAAAAACAAGAAGTGCCCGGGCTTTTATATGGCCGGGGGTGTACCCCGCCATGCATCATGGCGGGTTAGGGCAACCCCGCCATGGATCATGGCGGGGTACACCCCTGCCACGCTGGCGAGGTGGTCTGCCACCCCTGCCACGTCGGATCTGTACCCCGCCACCATGCATGGCGGGGTTCAGTGCATTTGCCCCGCCATGCATGGTGGCGGGGCCAAACGGGTTAGATTTAAAATTTTTTTGAAAGACGAGTTAAATTTAAAATTTATTTCAAATTTGGGCTAAAAATAAAAAAAAATTCGAAGGGGGAGGGAGGTCAGGCGAATGATGGGTCGGTCGTCGGAAGAAAGACGAGACGAGACGAGAGCGAGACGAGGCCCCCGCCACAGCCAGCGTGGTAACCTGGTGCGAGCATAGGGGCGGTGAGGTTACCACTTACCACTTACCAGCCGGGCATGGAGAGTTGGAGACCTGTTGTTTTTCTCGTGCTCTGACGGTGATGGACGTGGTCCACGCGCGATGAGGATGTTGTCTGTCTCCACACTTTTATGAGGCATTGTTTAGATCGTGGAAAAGTTAAGAATTTTTTAATTATAGCATTTTTATTTGTATTTAATAAATATTATTTAATTATGGACTAACTAGATTTAAAAGATTCGTCTCGTGATTTACAACTAATCTGTGTAATTAGTTATTTATTTTACCAACATTTAATGTTCTATATATGCGTCTAAAAATTGATGTGATGAAGAGAGAATGAAAAAACTTGGAATTTAAAAGGGAAAATAACATGGCCTGAGGTGACTTTCTTGCGCTCGTAGGGACAGTTGAATTGAGTGGAGCAAACGTCCAAAATCTTAAACAGTGCATCATAACGCACTAGCGGTGATCTTCTAAAACTTTTAAAAGATATATAAAATATAGCTAAAGCTATTGATTTTGTAAAAATAATATGAAAAAATTTAATTAATTATCCAATGAACATTTAACTAAAGAATATTTCATGAATACAAATACTTAAATATATGCACAGGGTTAGAAGAGAGCATATCATCCCCACGCCCATTACTTGACTTTCATTAAATAAATCTAAATCAGCATTCTCGTTCAATATTCTTTATTATTTGATGGTATCATCATTTATAAAGTAAAAAACAAAACTGGGAGGCATAGATAATAGTCATATAAAGTAAGAACTGAATATATATTTGCCTAGATCAAGATTTATTAGTGCTAAAAGCGTGTCACAATAAGCTAAATAATGACTTTTGGTGAAGCTAAAGCATTATTAGCGACAATACCAGAATAATTGGTAATATCACAGTGGTAGATCCTATGAAAAAGCTATGGTAGGCTATTTATCATTACGTGGAGGGTTTCTTTAGACTTCAGAAATTTTATAGGAATCCTATTAAATTTTTACATGAATCAATTTAAATTTTATAGAAACAAATGCAGGATTCAGGGGGAAAACCCCCCACATTTAAAGAGAGTGTAAAAGTTTGAAACTTGACCTTGGTGGGCTCTTTTTTGGACAATTACTAACATGATCTTTACTGCTCTTTTGCTGTAAATGTCCAAGACAGATACAGTTCGGTTCATATCGGATTTTTTTATTCTGTGACACAGACACAAAAACAACTGCAAGTCTGACAAAAACTGAGTTTTTATGGAAAAATAAGAGCTCAATTTTTTTTGGTTAAATTTCAAAACATGCCGCTTTGCACCTGGGGCTACATGGTTGGAGGAGCAAAATATCTGTGGAATGCCAAGGGCGGTGAGGATACCAGAGGGAGAGGCTCCTCGTCTACACGGAGAACCGAGAAGGGATGAATGATCCCTCCCGTGGAGTCGTGTGGGGCCTCGTTCTCATCCCTTTGGCAAGTTGGCATCGCCGCGCTTCGGCTACCCGTCCGGAAAGCGACCCATTGGACCGTCGCCCGTCGGCAAGACTCGAGAGGCCCGCAAGTCTTCCCTCCCCACGCGATGATGAGACGAACATGGTGCGTATTGCGCACCCACGCGTGTTCGTTGTTGCCTACGCGGTGGTCCCAGGCCCCGCCACGCCTGGGCCTGGCCTGGTTGCATGCGTGGTCCGCTGTAACGGCTAGTTAGAGGCTAATAAAGGGTGTGTTCACTTCGCGCCAAAAGTAGATGAAAAGTTACTGTAGCATCTTTTGTTGTTATTTGATAAAATTTGTTTAATCATGGACTAACTAGGCTCAAAAGATTCATCCCGACATTTACAGACAAACTATGCAATTAGTTATCTTTTTTACCTACATTTAATGATTCATGCATGTGTCGAAAGATTCGATGTGATAGGTGGAAGAGAAAATATTTTGGGTTGACATGGGAAGTGAACAAGGCCAAAGTAATAATGGGTGGCTGCACGAGACGTTGGAAGAGCGGCCACAACGTGTGAAAAATGGGTGCTCGGATTAGAAGAGATCGACCGCTTTAATGCATGCTGAAAATTTCCAAGCTTTGATGCCTTGATGACTGTATAAGCCCCGGTGTCCAGAGATTAAGGGCTCGTTACGTTATGCGGCTAGTTTTAGCGGGCTAGTCTAACCTTATCCACGTAAGAGAGCTGAATTGGTTAATAACTTTTCATGGCAAAGAAACCCTGGAGAGCATAGGCTCCGAGGTTACTGGCCAGAGAACCAAACTCATGTCTTACACTAACTTCTTACCCAGCCAGGCGATACACTAACTAGTAAATAAATAAATAAATAAATAAATCTGAACACATCCTAAAAAACTGCCATGGAAGCACTCTCCTGCAGCGATAAACCACACAGCACAATCACGGTCCTAGCACAGGCCTACTAAGATTTTCTTTTTCTTCATTTGATATATGATATGAGACCCATATATAGGCAATGCACGAGCATTGCAGCAAAACTATAAATCAAAGATTGTCAGTGATTCGATGGTTAAGCAATGGAGCATGCTAAGTATTTATGTGTCCATGCTTGATATCATCTGTTATGGTTATTTTATCAAACGACATTTTTTATGATAATAACTAGATAGCATAAATGATCAATCGCATCATATATATGTGTGCTCGTGCATGCGAGATAACATATATGCTCATCCATGCTATTTTATCAAACAAAATATAATATGAGATGAACCATCATCCCATAATATGCAGATTACAGAAATCTACTATAACTAGTTATGATGGCTATTTTCAAACTGGCATTAAATGTGCTCGACCATATCATTTTTAAGCACAATAGCAACTTTTACAAGCAACACATCAGCGAAGCATAAATTACCACTAGTATTATCCTAAACGTTTAAATGGACTGTACAGTTACCTACCGTTTAGCTATTTATTCAGGCTAAACAGCCATTTAAATGAACTAATGGTGATTAAACGAGATAAACGGCTGGTTAAACGGACACAGTAAGCACTGTAGTGTAGCATTTACACGATGTGTACATGGGCTAAACGTGCCACCGGTGTTCCCTGCAGAAGATAGAGCAAATGATGCCTCTAGATTATCATTCATGCCAATATGAATGGTAGCACCCTTTCTCTTATCTCGGACTATCATATTATAGAGAATCACATGAGCTAGCATAATCTTGTATCATTTTTTCTCTTCTATAGACTTGTAGGCCGGTGAACAATGGAAAAGAAGGGATTGAAATTAACACCAGAAAAGCACATTCCACGTCTTTCCTTGCCTCTTCTTGCTTGGCAAGTAACTTATGCTTCTCTGTGTTGGGAAAGTGGTATAGTCTTCATGAAGGCAGCTCATTCTGGATATATCCCATCAGCAAGATAATAACTTGTAGTATACTCATTCTCATTAACTAAAAACTTAACTTAAGCAATTGTTGCTCACACTTGCTTTATTTCTTTACTTTGTCAAAATCTCAGATGGGTATCAGATGGTGGTTCTTTCACCGAGTGTCCTTAGGATTACTAGGTTGTGTTCATTAGTTGACGCTCTTGTAGTGTTGGAGGTTTCGCCAAAAGAATAGAGTTACTTTCCGATGTGTGATGTATAAGACTATATTTGTGATGGATATTTAGATGATATGTAACAAAGGAGTTGTCTTTGATATTATCTTTTCTTATTATATGTGTGATTTGATTTTTTGGACACATATAGTTTGTTTCTGATTTTATCCTTAAAACTGAGTGCGACAATACCTACAGTGAATGGAAAGAATTACATGCCTTTTTGGAGGTTGCTCAAAAAATACGATAACAAAAACAGAAGCTGTTGAGAGACTGTACGGTGGACATGTATGCGCTCAAACCTTACAGTTAAAACTGATGTATAAGTTTTTTGGATTAATTATTGTTTTGGGTGGTGCAATCAAACGTGTTATCCATAGGGCTAAGAAAACGATCTGGTTCTGCACCATGCATGTGCTCAAATGGCCCTGCCCACTAACATCCACGATCCATCTACGTCAGCCTTGGTCCGCCTGCAGCTGCGGTGGACAGCAACACCTTTTACGTACTGGCGAGCGAAACTAGCAATCATTCATTGACCAAAGTTAGAGATTATGTATTAGCACCACAATCTCTCCTTTACCAAAAATCAGCAATAACTTAGTCCTTAGATTTTTTTAGAAAAAGATGGACTTAGAATTTAAATTGAGCATAGCTAGGATCGAAACTCCGCACCATATCTAGACGTAATGCTCCAATGCAAGCATATAACAATGTTGGCTTTAAATAAAAGTTGATGCGATTAAAAGCCCTAGTTTGGTTTTGGATAATCGATAAAATTTAGGATTAACATTGGATCTAAGTGTGCAAATTAGACAAGGTGGTCCAATCCAAGTGATGGAGCAAGATGAGGTCCATGGAGTTAAAGATGGACATAAGATGATGATGATCAAGCTCCAATTCGAAAAAGAAGAAAGAGAAAAACAAAACCAAGGAGATTAAGGCAAAGGTATAAAATAGGTTTTGTTTTTGGTGATCAAGACACTATAGAGAATTTGATCACGTTTAGGATCGATAGCCGTACTATAAAGAAGAAAAATCTTTAGCTAAGCAGTTATCGAGTGCCACTATGTGTCATTGTTCTTGCATATGCATTTAGGAACCTAGTGTGCTAACCTTGATCCTTGTAAAACGCTTTGAAAAATGCTAACACACGTGCACACAAGTTCTACACTTTGTGGTTAGCAAGTTGGAAGCAAGGTTGAAGTGGTTGTGGACTTAGAAAAAGAAAAGGAGGAGCTGCACTGTGACCGGACACTGGCCACGTCCTGACCGGACGCTGACAGCTGAGTCCGATCATTTATAGCGAGGAGGCGTTGACTGGCCGAGAGTGCAGAGGAACGACCGGATGCTGGTTTTCACGCACCAGCGCGTCTGGTCACTTTTTCTAGAGGAGGTGAGTTGGACGATCGGACCCGCAGGGTCCGCGTCAGGTCGTCGGTGACGTACGCTAGCGCCAGCACCTCGGGAGCGCGCAACAGAGTAGTGTGAGGACCGGACACTGGGGCGCATCAGGTCGACGTTGACCTGACGCGCCCGGTCATTGTTTTCTGGCTCTAGACCCTTACTAGAGTTGACCAGACTCGGAGTGACGTGTCGTCAGGGCGGTTCCTTTGGTGTGTCCGGCCATGACTTAACAACGCTGGCTCGCGACTTGACCGTCGAGATTGGATGGCTACGCTTGAACACGGGGAGCCACGTGGTGGCAGATGCGAGACTGGACGCGGGCGCGGTGCGTCCGGTCAACATAACCGGCGCGTCCGGTCAGTGCGCAGAGCCCCTCTCTTGACTCTAACAGCTCTATTCGTTTGAGGGGGTCTATAAAAGAGGTTTGGCCAGCCCTTGGCTCACTCTCTTGGCACTTTGACATACTTGACATCCTTATGAGCCTAGACAAACACTTTCCACTCATCTCCATCATTGATTCATCGTCATAGTAAGATTAGGAGTGATTTCAAGTGCATTTTCTTAAGTGATTGCATCTAGTGGCACTTGAAGATTGTTGTCACTACTACAGATTGACTTATCACTATCGTCACTTTCACTACCGTAGCGATAAAAGCGTCGGTGTGATACTTCCACAGTCGGTTGGACCGATAGGGAGGCCTCGTAAGGAATGAAACCGGCAGTTAAAAACCATCAATGCGGCGGTGGTAGTGGGGTTGAATTCCACCGTCGTTTGGAAACCGAGCCAACTGGGATAGACGTTATGGCCGCCGGCCCTACACGACCGTTTGGTGTACCACCGGTAGTAAATTCAATGTGAGTTATTTTCCTGTTTTCTAACTACCCGCAACACAGTTGCATCACCATTACTTTCCTACAGAGTATGCCCTGTCTTCCCTGATGCTTATATTAACTGCTCCTCTCCGCTTCTCCATCTTCAAGGTTGGCCTATTTAAGCTAGGGTTGGATGCGCTTCTTAGCAATCCGCACACTCCTTTCTCCTTAGATACAGATAGATACAGACAAAGCTCTTGAGCCAACCATCTGTATTTTCTTCATTGCCATGGCGCTCCTTCTCCAACTCCTCTGGTGGCAGCAGCGGCGTTGAAAGAAGGCCTTCAAGATTGGGTACTACCGGCATCTAGGCGCAGCGGGGGCTGCTTGATCTAGGTGGCAGTGGAAGTTTTGCGATTAAGGGGGTTCACTTATTTGGGCAAGCCGAGGGGTACTGAATGCACTTTGGTATCCTAGTTTGCCCTGCACATTTCTTGTGTCGATTCACCATCCTGGCATCCTAGCGATCCTCCTTCCTCTGGAGCAGCAGCGACAACGGCGGCACTTCTCTTTCACGCCCTCCTTGTGACCATGAGACATGAGCACCACCATATCCTAATCGACAAGGAAGTTACTACACAAGAAAGGTGGACAAAAAATGGTTTTCTTCATTTTTTCCTACTACTAAACTTACATGTTGACAATTAGTCATCCTATACAGGAATACACTTGCTCGCGACCATGAGAGGTGGAGATGCTCCTCTTGCTCTCTCTCTCAACCGTGAGAGGTGTAGCAGGGAAGGTAAAGCACCTCACTAAGATGCTCCTCTTCTTGCTCTCTCTCGCCCGTGAAAGGTGCAGATGCTAGTGGAAGTTTTATGAGGTGCTACCTCATCCTTAGCTTGCATTGCCTGTCTCTAGACTCAACTATAGGATGTACCAGTACTCGACAGGTCTTTGTAATTGTACAACTGTGGAATGTAACTGAAGTTATGAATGAAGTTACTGTGATGATTGTTACTATGTCGTTTATATATAGTTTTTGCCTTAAAAACAATTAATAACTGAATGATGATGCTTGTTACTCTATTTTTTAAGTGTCATAGTATTTGCCTTGGCTATACAAACGTGAGATAAAGCACCTCACTAAGATGGTGCTGGGGTGGAAGTATTTGCCTTGGTTAATGTTGGTATATTTAAAACGCACATAGATAAAATTTGCAAGCGCACGAATACCATTATAGCTTTCACCCATAGTATTTTAAGTATCGTATCCAGAGGGAAACATGTGAGCGCAACTAAGTCTATGCTTAACCCCTAAGAAGCATCAAGGACGGAGATGATAGGGACATAAAGAAGATCACTAAGGTCTTCTAGTTCTAACCCTCGCAAGCTATGTCTAGTATTGTTCAACTAGGAACATTACTTCGGAAAAGACACCAACAGAGGATGCTTTCCTTAGCAACCAGTTCCTACTTGGTCTACAAACGAGAGGTGGACTATAGAACATTCAACGAGGCTATAAAGTCACCCTCGCGAACTACCATCGATCTGGAAGGTAGGGTGCATCTACGAGTTACCCGAGCCTAAGCACTATGCTTACAGTATGAATAATACTTTAACTAACCTAAGGCCAATAGATTAAAGCACTCAAAAGAGACTCGCAAACCTGAAGAACAACATAAACAATGTTACTTACTTGAATTAGAAGTTTATTACCAGAGGAATCTCAGAAGCAAGCTCCGAAGGAACTTGATCCCATCGGTACAAGCCGTAGAGGAGACACCGATAGGCCGGCACTTCCTCCAAACTCTTCCCTCACACTCTATCTCACTATATCTAAATAAGACTAGTCCTAATCTCTGAAAGACTACATGACTAATCTTCTCTTAATAGCTATTTCTGAGATGTTGATCTTTTCATGGGACCCCTCTCTATTGATCCCTACTAGAGAATATGAATTAGGGTTTCATGATGCCTTTGCCTCAAGAGGTACATGGCTATTTATATAGGCCGGAGCGTGAATCGTGAGCCCTTGGATAAAACTGACTTAAACAACATCGTAGATTGGATCTCAATGGTGGTGGGAGAGTCCTCGTCGAAGCGGGCTGACAAGTGGGCCTGAGGGTGGCCGGTCGGCCATGCCCTATGCCAGGTGGGCCCCTCCTTCGGGGGTTCGCCTTCTCATGATCTCTAGAACCTTCTGAAGTTGGTTCTCGCATAGAATATGCTTTTTAGCCCTACGTGTGGGTCATCTTTAGCTTTTTCCCTGTTTAATCCCTATGAAACACAGATTCACCAAAACTCATGAAAATTATTAATTTAAACCCCTAAACCTATGTTAGAGGTTGATTTATGCCCTGATTCATGTTTCATTGATGGTTTATAATAGTGGTTAACTGCCATCAATAGTTAATTTGCAAATTGATTTGTTGTGTTTGTAAATTGTCATTATTGCAACTCCCGTCGCCGTTTTATATGGTGATTTAGTGTTAGTGTTAGATCGCAAAGTGCAGGGAATCGATCAAATGGCATGCGTCATCTTTTCCCTACTTAGAAAAAATACTAGAATTTCAGAAAGATAAAGTTAGCTTGATATGCTTAACTAAATGATACTCTTAAATAGGATTATAGAATTTATTGAACTTTCTTTTTATTTTTCTAATTCGCAAATGAAATTTTCTAATAGAATCTATTTCAAATTCTATATTGAATTTGATTTAAGATATTTTCAATTTGATATGGCTCGGACGAGTAATCTAATACATAGAAAAGAAGAATATATATGAATAATATAATAAAGAGAAAATGCCAATCTCTTGTATTTTCATTTGATCATTATATACATTTTTGAGATATTTTGTTTTTTATTTGTTAATAATTTAAGGATAAATAGTTCACTACGGAGATGATAGAATCATAACACGTCGCCCGCGACTCGCGTGGGAGGCCGTAGATGTCACGGACCTTGACTATTGTCTTCCCCGGTCGTGTTTATTAGTGGAGATGAGTTGAATAACTTGTATTAAGAAATTGGAAACATGTGCAAGGGAATCTGGACCACATCATATGAGAAGGAAGGTAACTGTAATGAGTTTAGAAAGGAATCATACTTGCATATCATTGTATTAAGGAGAATGAAGAGTTTATCATACAAATCCCCGTCATCCAGATATATACATATCAACATTGATCTACACAGAATCTATCATATTGATCTGATGAACCTATCACACTCATTGCAGATCCTACACTCCTTGATGCAGTAGCCCACTCCTCCTAGCCTTCCCTTCCTACGTGGACGCTGCAGCCTCTGCCTTCGCACTGATGTTAGTCCTGGCGATGCACCAAAATGGCTAGAGGAGGCAGAGGACTAGACTCACCTGGTGCCAGCCGCCCAGCCAAGTCCTGCAACACAAACATGGCCTGTTGGAGGCGCCATGTACATATCTCGTTCTTCCACATCACATCACCGTTGGGCCCGCTTTATCACCTTCGATCTTCCTTAACCACTGTCGGGCAATGTTGTCATTACCAGCACCGCTATTGGACCCATGGAGCACAAAGGAGAGAACAAATGCAACAACATCATGGCCTACCATGGTGGAGCGCTCAAGCATGTCAACCGTGGCATGAGCGTGTTGCGGTCTTCCACGAAGATGGCACGCATCCTAGCATAGAAGTAGGCCTCTGGGTTGCCGACGCTAGTAAGCTTAGCGTGGTACTCGTGGTCGTATAACTCGTTCCGGGTCCCAAGGTGTATCCCACGCAGTAGCACCCACTGCAGTGGTATGCTTCGTCCCACTACGGCGTCGTCGCACACCCTACGCATCTGCGAACAGGTTGCCCGCAGGCTGCTAAGATCTTCCATGGGATCCGCTACAGCCGTAGCGACGCGTCTAGTAATCTCATTAGCCACATTTGTCGGGAGCTTCTCCATGGAGTGAGGACATGAGCAGCGGCTGCAAAAGACGGATCCTCGGGTCAAGGAGCGACGTCACAGCAGAGCAGAGCACTAGTGTAACACCCAAATTTTAGGAGTAATAAATTTTAAATAATTTAGAGAAAGGGAATTAAAATTTTAAAAAGAATTTTTGGTGTTGCATTCATGCTGTTGCATTTATTTTATTATGTGGTGTGGATTTATTTTATTTTATTTTGGATTAGAAAATTTTATTTAAGATATTTTTGAAAACAAGTAAACAAAGAAAAGAAAGAAAAATAAAAAAAACAACTTACCTTCCGCCTGGTGGCCGACGGCTCGTTTAGGGCGGCCTGCTTTCCTCCGCGCCTGCCTGCGTGGGCCGTTCAGCATCGTCGCGGCCGAGCCAGCACCGCAGCAGCCCGTCTCCGCGTCTCGGCCCAGCAGACGAGCGGCCCAGCTTCAGTGAATAAGCCGCGCGCCTCCCTGTACCGCTGACTGGTGGGGTCGGCTTGTCAGCCGCGTTTTCTTCTTCCTCCGGTCGTAACCGAGACGAACTCCATCATCGAATCCCACCGCCGCGATTTTCGGGGATTCTTACCCGAACACGGCAACTTGAAGCTACAAATAGGAAGCTGTGACCCTCCTCTTTCCGTTTTTCATCTAAACCGTGAGTTCCACCGTGAGAAATCGAGGTTTAGGGTTTGAGGTAGTTGGAGGTTTTGGTTGTTCGTGGGAGGAGCTCTCGGGCGCTTTTGAGGCCGTATTCTTTGCATTGGTGAGACCGCACTCTTCTCCTCTACCTTCTCATGCTTTTCTTTTGGTTGGAGAGGCTTCGAATCGAGCTTTTGAAGTTCACCGTAGTGCGGTAATGGCGCCGTCGTCTCCTTGTTGCCGCGCGTCAGATATGGGTAGTTGTAGCTAGTTTTTGTTGCTTGGGGGAGTTCGTGCAAAGCATCTCGTTCGATTTGTTTAAGTTTGGGCTTGAATGGTGGTCTCGGTGGGGAGATCCATCATCTCCGGCCATGGAGGAGCCACCGGCCATGGGGGAGCCGCCGGCCGGACATGAGGGGGGTGATCGGAATAGCACTGTAGGGTTGCAGATGATTGCGAGCCGTCCAAATCGAGATCAACGACCCAGATTAGAACTTACCCCTTCGCGGGTAAATTTGTTAAAGAGACCCTCAGCTTTTTAGTTATCAACCCGCGGTCCGTAGCGTAAAACTAAAAGTACGTTTTCGTGTTTGGAAAGCGTATTCTCTCCCGGTTAAGTCAAAAGTACGTTTTCAGATAATTACAGTTTTGCCACTAGAACTGTTTTGGTCATAAAATCTTCGTTTTAACTCCGATTTGATCCGTTCAAGTTGCGTTAGGTTCGTATTTACGAGCTCTACATGTTAGTGTAGTTGTACAGTTAGTTTTGATAATTTATTTTTCGAGTTTATAATTAAGTATTTATTTATCTATAGGAAATCTTAGAAAATTCATAACTTATACGTTTTAACTCCGAATTTGGTGATCTTTGCGTCTGTGTGATCGTAGTAACGTGTAGAAGAGTTTTATAAACTTTTATTACTGTTTTGTTATTGTTGGTGTACTGTTCTAATTGTATCTCTTTGTTTGCTTCGTGTTTGTTTGATTGGATGCATGTGTGTTGTTGATTGATGATCGAGTATAGAAGGTGAGCAGTATCTGGACGATTCGGAGTATTACTTTGAGCCAAGTCAGCAGTATCACTTGGAAAGCTTTGATCAAGGCAAGTATAACACAGGACTATCCTTGTTACCTATACATTGAATTGTCATACATATGCATGTGCTTACCTTGACAACCTTAGAGATTATAACTTAGTGATTGTTATCTTGATTCCTTGTCAACCTTGGGAATGCATATGGGTAGCTACTGTTAGTGCTTAAACTAAGAACAATGATCTTGTAATTTGATTAATGGATTAAGCAATCAACTATTAAGATGATTTTATTACTGTTAAAAGGGGGCTAGAGCATGTGTATTATTTTGATGCTCTGGTTTCTCTCCATAAGGACTTATCTGTAAGTGATAACCGGGATATACAGTACAGCTGTGAGGGCTATATGGCTCTGGCTTTAGTTGTTCAAGAGACCTTTTCTAGCTTGTTAGAGGTTACCTTAAATGGCGTAAGAATGGCTTGCCACGTTGGGTGTAGTGCGAGCCCCTGGCCTAGTGTGTATAGGCTGTGGTTGTTGTGCCACAGGGAAGGGGGGTTCTATATCTGCCTGCCGAGTGAATCTAATGGCCCTAACTTGTTAGACGAACTTTTGAGTGGCTTTATATGGTTCTCGGGTGTTTGGGCTTGATCTCCCCACTCATTTGGAAATCATGACTCACAGTGAAAGTGTACACCTCTGCGCAGAGTTAAAAACTGGTATACTAGCCGTGCTCACGGATACGAGCGGCCTTGGGGATTCTTATGGAATAGTTGATCATAACTGTTATATCATGTTTAATTATTGTTGATTATTATTTGCTCATGTTAATGCCATTCATTATCCTTATTACAATTCATCATTGGTTCTTTAATGGGAAGTGGTTTATCTTGATGCTACTCAATTGCTAATATATGATTAAAAGCTAAACACAGTTAAACAATGTCTAGCCTTTTTGAGCCTCATGAACCCTGTGTTATATTTGTTGAGTTCGACATGGACTCACCCTTGCTATTTCCACCATAACAGATGAAGATATAAAGGAAGATTATCGGAATGAGTACTAGTCTTGGTGTCAACCAGTCAACCGTGTCCCTGTGTGGAGTTTCCTCTGAAGAATTACTATTAGTTATTACTACCTATCGTTCAAGACTATGTCTTAAATACTTATTCGTTATGTAATAAGCACTGTGATGATACTTTGTAATTTGTCAACTTATGTGTGCGACTGTTTCCTGGGGCGCACATGAGTCTTTTATGCATCCTATTTTTGTCCTTAAAAATGGGTGTGACAGATTGGTATCAGAGTCGTGTTGACTGTAGGACGCGAGCCTAGTTAGAATGGTCGTTAATAGCATCCATACTTCACTTAATTCATGCTTCCTCTTTTCACCTTGTTAATTACTAAAGTTTTATGCTTCCTCTACTTTATTCTATTGCGAAAATATATTGATTCTATCTAATCTATGTCTAAATCTTGTAGATGTCTCCTTATCCCCGTCTGTCAGCTGCACAGTACGTTGCCCGTTTCAAACCTCAGGAGCCGTACGAAGATGGTGATCAAGAGCTATCTGATGCTGAATCAAGAGTTGGTGATACACCAATGGAGAATGTAGTTATGGGGTGGACTACGAAGTTTCATATCATGGTTCCTAAAGCTGATGCTTTCTTCCATGACATGTTGACAAGAACCTTGGACAACTACTACTACGACTGGGAAGCTACGTTGGAGTATCGTAGTGCAGAGTATAGTCATACATGGATGGATTCCTATTGGGAAACGGAGTTATGGGTTAAGAAAAGGGATCCTACCACTAAGGAGTCTAAGGTGGAGTCAAAGTTCATTACCAGAGTGAGCCGGGCAACCGTGGAGACAAGCATGGAGGATGTTGCTTTCAATGCATTTGTTTACTACCATGGTCTACGCTCGGACAAGACGTTAAAGGGTGCACTCCAGCATTTTCCTTGTTTCTTACATGACAAGGGTATTTGGACCGTGCCGCTTGCAGATGATTCCTCCTTGACTTTACAAGCTACGGTGGGATTAACTCGTGAATTGGCTCTCCATGAGGTGGATTTGAAGGATGAGTTGCTGAAGGAAAAAGAACTTAAGGAGCAAGCTTATAAGGAGATTGACCAATTAAGGGCGGAGTTAGGTCATCCCAAGATTTATGAGAAGCTTAATTAGGAAATAGGAAAAATCCCTATGTAATAGGAACGATAGTAGTTGCGAGTTAATTTTAAGTTTGGTTTGTTTTAAGAGTCAGTTTGTGGTGTGAATAATTGTGTGATTGATGGATTGTTATTATGATAATGTGTGATATGGATCTTTGTAATGTGTGCTGGAGTTTTGTAGACATGCCTACAAGTTCCATGGTTAAGAATATTAAGTTTGATCAAAATATATTAGTTGAATATGAGGTTAACTTAGTTCTGTCCTTTGCTGATTTTTGGATCAGTCTGGGATGTTTTAGAAATAACTTAAAATCCGTTCATGAGAAATTTAAGAAATTTTACTGGGAATAATCAGACTTCTATATCTTTCCAACCCCGCAAGAATTATTTTAATATCTATTAAGAGCTAAGAGATATACCTGTTCCAAGTTGGAGTTACTGCACAGTCTGGAATTCTGAAACAGTTTCGGTTAAGTTCAGTTTTTGGCCAATTTATTGACAGAATCAGAAAAAGTGTTGTGAATAAAAGTTGTAGAAAATTTTGTAAGCTTTCCAACCATGTAAAGATCATCTGAATTGGACGTCTGTAGCTCGAGATATGACAGTTTTACTGAGTTGCTGAATTTGGAGTTCGCCTAGAAAAATCAGATTTTGCTTATCTATTGAATACATCATCCCGGATCGTACTGAATTTCAATTTCTGTGTTTTTGGAAACAGATGTCAGGCAGAGGACGTGGCAGAGGTCGTGGAGGCGCTAACCCACCCATTACTATGGAGGAACTCATGCAAACTCAGAACTAGATGATGCAGATGTTTATGCAGCACATGCAGAACAATCCCCTGCAGGAGGACCACCGCCTGTGCAAGTGAGGGATAAGCGTGGGGAATTTTTGAAAGGACACCCTCCAGTGTTTTCTCATGCTGCTGATCCTTTAGAGGCAGATAATTGGGTGAGGGCAGTGGAGAAACAGCTGAATATAGCCCAATGCAATGATATGGAGAAGGTGTTATATGCATCTGGTCAGTTACAGGGGACAGCTCAGACTTGGTGGGAGTCGTATCAAGCTGCACGCCTTGACAATGCTCCTCCTATCACTTGGAATGAGTTTGTTAGAGATTTTCGAGCTCGTCATATTCCTGAAGGTATAATTGAGCTGAAGCAGGAAGAATTCAGAAACCTTAGGATGGGACAGATGAGCGTTAGTGAATATCATGACAGGTTCACCCAGTTGGCTCGCTATGCTCCTAATGAAGTGAGGGAAGATGCAGACAGGCAGCGTCTTTTCTTGAAGGGAATTTATTATGATCTTCGCTTGCAGTTGAAGGGGAACAACTATGCTAGTTTTCAAGAGCTGGTAAATAAAGCTATTGTGCTTGATAATGAGCGCAGAGAGATGGACAGGAAGAGGAAGATGAAGGTACAAAGCTCAGGAAGCAACAACCGTCAGCGCACTAATTCTCAGCATGGTTTCCATCAGAAGTTTCAGGGACCGGTTAGCCAGTGGAATCGTAATCTGAATCAGAGGTGGTCCCAGAATTGGCAAAGTAATCAGTCACAACAGCGTTCATCATATCCACAGCGTCAACAGTATCAGCAGACTGGGCAACAGACTCCTCGCACTGAAAATTCCAATGTTACCCCCATGAAAAATAGTGCTCCCAGTACGCCTACTAGATGTTTTGTCTGTGGTAAAGAGGGGCATATGTCTTATCATTGTCCTGAGAAGCAGAACCAGCAGACTCCTCAGAGCCAGAAGAGCAACCAGAGGCAATCTGGTACTAGAAGGGTGAATCACGTGTCTTCTGATACAGCTCATGATGCACCAGAAGTTATGATTGGTACGTTCAATGTACATTCCACTCCTGCAACTGTTCTTTTTGACTCTGGAGCATCTCATACATTCATATCCAACATTTTTGTTAAAATGCATAGTATACCCATGCTAGCTATGAAAGAACCTCTCTTAGTAAATTCACCTGGAGGTACCATGCAAACCAGTAATCGTTGTCTTCCAATTAGTATGGTATTAAGGGGGGTAGAGTTTAAGATAGCTCCTATAGTGTTGAAGACATCTGGTATTGATGTGATATTGGGTATGGACTGGATGAAGCAAAATCAGGCAGAAATTCAGTGTCAGCAGAAAGTGGTAGTTGTGACTGCACCTAATGGAGATAAAATCAATGTGGATGTAGCAGTGCAGAAGCAACCAACCGCTGTGGTGAATCAGCTTGAAGATACTATTAAGGAGAATTCAGTGATTGAGGAATTTCCGGATGTCTTCCCTGATGAATTGCCAGGTATGCCACCTGACAGAGACATTGAATTTCTTATTGAATTACTTCCTGGAACTGCACCTATAGCCAAACGACCATATAGGATGAGAGTAGATGAATTAGAAGAACTTAAGAAACAAATTAAAGAATTACAAGATAAAGGTTTTATTAGACCTAGTTCATCACCTTGGGGAGCACCAGTTATTTTTGTTGATAAGAAAGATGGCGGTCAGAGGATGTGTGTTGATTACCGGTCACTAAATGAGGTAACTATCAAGAATAAGTACCCTTTGCCCAGGATTGATGACTTGTTTGATCAGTTGAGAGGTGCTTGTGTGTTCTCTAAGATTGATTTACGTTCTGGTTATCATCAGTTGAAGATTCGTGCTTCTGATATTCCAAAGACAGCTTTTACTACAAGGTATGGATTGTATGAGTATACTGTTATGTCATTTGGATTGACCAATGCACCTGCATACTTTATGTACATGATGAATAAGGTGTTTATGGAATATTTGGATAAGTTTGTGGTGGTATTTATTGATGATATACTGGTATTTTCCAAGACGGAGGAAGAGCATGCTGAACATTTGAGGTTGGTATTGCAGAAACTTAGAGAGCATAAACTGTATGCGAAGCGAAGTAAATGTGAGTTTTGGTTGAAGGAAGTTTCTTTCCTTGGTCATATTGTTTCTAATGGAGGGATATCAGTGGATCCAGGTAAAGTAAAGGATGTATTAGATTGGAAACCACCTATTGATGTTAGCGAGATTCGTAGTTTCTTGGGATTAGCTGGATATTACAGACGGTTCATTGAAGGGTTTTCTAAACTTGCTAAACCTATGACATCTCTGTTAGAGAAGAATGTCAAGTTTGTGTGGTCAGATAAATGTCAAGCTAGTTTTGAGGAATTGAAGAAGAGGTTGACTACAGCGCCTGTTTTGGTTTTGCCAGATTTGAGTAAGAAGTTTTCTATTTATTGTGATGCTTCTCGTCAAGGTTTGGGATGTGTTCTTATGCAAGAAGGCAGAGTTGTGGCTTATGCATCTAGGCAGTTGAGAAAGCATGAGTTGAATTATCCTACACATGATTTGGAGTTAGCAGCTGTAGTTCATGCGTTAAAGATTTGGAGACATTATTTGATTGGACATAAGAGTGATACATACACTGATCATAAGAGTTTGAAGTATATTTTCACTCAGTCAGATCTGAATGTGAGGCAACACAGATGGTTAGAGTTGATTAAGGATTATGATATTGAGATACACTATCATCCTGGTAAGGCTAATGTAGTAGCTGATGCTCTTAGTAGGAAAAGTTATGCCAATAAGATACGGACGTTGTCTATGACTAGTGAGTTATGTGCTGAATTTGAATATTTGAATTTGGGCATTGTTACTAATACAATGGAATTAGTGATAGAGCCTACCTTAGAGCAAGAAATCTACAAGGGTCAGTTGAAGGATGAGAAACTAAAGAAGATAGCGGAAGATATAGTGATTGGTAAGTCACCAGGCTTTCGAATGGATGATAATGGAATTTTGTGGTTTGGAAAGAGGCTGTGTGTACCTGGGGATCAAACTGTTAGACAGGCAATTCTTCGCGAAGCTCATGAGTCAGCTTATTCTATTCATCCTGGTAGTACTAAGATGTATTTGGATCTTAAACAGAAATATTGGTGGGTTGGATTAAAGCAAGATGTGGCTGAGTATGTGGCATTGTGTGACACTTGTCAGAGGGTGAAAGCAGAGCATCAGAGACCTGCTGGATTGTTGCAACCAATGAAAATTCCTGAATGGAAGTGGGAGAAAGTTGGTATGGATTTTATAGTAGGGTTACCGCGTACTCAGAGAGGTTATGATTCTATTTGGGTGATAGTAGATCGGTTAACTAAAGTTGCTCATTTTATACCAGTTAAGACTACTTACCATGGACCAAAATTGGTAGAGTTGTATATGGAGAGGATAGTATGTTTGCATGGAGTTCCAAAGAAGATTGTATCTGATCGAGGATCGCAGTTTACGTCGCATTTTTGGAAAGCTGTGCATGAATCATTGGGAACAAAATTGAATTTTAGTACAGCATATCATCCACAGACAGATGGACAGACTGAAAGGACCAACCAGGTATTAGAGGATATGTTGAGAGCTTGTGCATTGCAATATGGAACTAGTTGGGATAAGAGTTTGCCTTATGCAGAATTCTCTTACAATAACAGTTATCAACAGAGTCTTAAGATGGCACCGTTTGAATTTTTGTATGGACGTAAGTGTAGAACTCCATTGTTTTGGGATCAGACAGGTGAATCTCAAGTGTTTGGTACAGATGTTCTTAGAAATGCAGAAGATCAAGTGCGAGTGATTCGTGAGAATTTGAGAGTAGCACAGTCTCGTCAGAAGAGTTATGCTGACAATAGAAGAAGAGATTTAGTTTTTGAGGTAGGTGATTATGTCTATTTGAAGGTGTCCCCTATGAAAAGTGTGAAGAGGTTTAACATGAAAGGTAAACTAGCACCAAGGTATATTGGACCATTTAAAGTTATTACTAGACGTGAGGAAGTTGCTTATCAATTAGAGTTGCCTGAAAATTTATCTAGAGTGCATGATGTGTTCCATGTTTCACAACTTAAGAAGTGTTTACGGGTGCCTGAGGAGCAGATACCTTTAGAAGAGTTGACTGTTAAAGAGGATCTTACATATGAAGAGTTTCCGATTAAGATTTTGGAGACTGCTGAGAGAGTTACTCGAAGTCGGGTTATTAAAATGTGCAAGGTACAGTGAAATCGATATTCAGAGGCAGAGGCAACTTGGGAAAGAGAGGATGAATTGAGGAAATCATATCTGCAGTTGTTTGAGTAAGCAGTTCAATCTCGAGGACGAGATTTTTTTAAGGGGGGTAAAATTTGTAACACCTAAATTTTAGGAGTAATAAATTTTAAATAATTTAGAGAAAGGGAATTAAAATTTTAAAAAGAATTTTTGGTGTTGCATTCATGCTGTTGCATTTATTTTATTATGTGGTGTGGATTTATTTTATTTTATTTTGGATTAGAAAATTTTATTTGAGATATTTTTAAAAACAAGTAAACAAAGAAAAGAAAGAAAAATAAAAAAAACAACTTACCTTCCGCCTGGTGGCCGACGGCTCGTTCAGGGCGGCCTGCTTTCCTCCGCGCCTGCCCGCGTGGGCCGTTCAGCATCGTCGCGGCCGAGCCAGCACCGCAGCAGCCCGTCTCCGCGTCTCGGCCCAGCAGACGAGCGGCCCAGCTTCAGTGAATAAGCCGCGCGCCTCCCTGTACCGCTGACTGGTGGGGTCGGCTTGTCAGCCGCGTTTTCTTCTTCCTCCGGTCGTAACCGAGACGAACTCCATCATCAAATCCCACCGCGCGATTTTCGGGGATTCTTACCCGAACACGGCAACTTGAAGCTACAAATAGGAAGCTGTGACCCTCCTCTTTTCGTTTTTCATCTAAACCGTGAGTTCCACCGTGAGAAATCGAGGTTTAGGGTTTGAGGTAGTTGGAGGTTTCGGTTGTTCGTGGGAGGAGCTCTCGGGCGCTTTTGAGGCCGTATTCTTTGCATTGGTGAGACCGCACTCTTCTCCTCTACCTTCTCATGCTTTTCTTTTGGTTGGAGAGGCTTCGAATCGAGCTTTTGAAGTTCACCGTAGTGCGGTAATGGCGCCGCCGTCTCCTTGTTGCCGCGCGTCGGATATGGGTAGTTGTAGCTAGTTTTTTTTGCTTGGGGGAGTTCGTGCAAAGCATCTCGTTCGATTTGTTTAAGTTTGGGCTTGAATGGTGGTCTCGGTGGGGAGATCCATCATCTCCGGCCATGGAGGAGCCACCGGCCATGGGGGAGCCGCCGGCCGGACATGAGGGGGGTGACCGGAATAGCACTGTAGGGTTGCAGATGATTGCGAGCCGTCCAAATCGAGATCAACGGCCCAGATTAGAACTTACCCCTTCGCGGGTAAATTTGTTAAAGAGACCCTCAGCTTTTTAGTTATCAACCCGTGGTCCGTAGCGTAAAACTAAAAGTACGTTTTCGTGTTTAGAAAGCGTATTCTCTCCCGGTTAAGTCAAAAGTACGTTTTCAGATAATTACAGTTTTATCACTAGAACTGTTTTGGTCATAAAATCTTCGTTTTAACTCCGATTTGATCCGTTCAAGTTGCGTTAGGTTCGTATTTGCGAGCTCTACATGTTAGTGTAGTTGAACAGTTAGTTTTGATAATTTATTTTTCGAGTTTATAATTAAGTATTTATTTATCTATAGGAAATCTTAGAAAAATCATAACTTATACGTTTTAACTCTGAATTTGGTGATCTTTGCGTCTGTGTGATCGTAGTAATGTGTAGAAGAGTTTTATAAACTTTTATTACTGTTTTGTTATTGTTGGTGTACTGTTCTAATTGTATCTCTTTGTTTGCTTCGTGTTTGTTTGATTGGATGCATGTGTGTTGTTGATTGATGATCGAGTATAGAAGGTGAGCAGTATCTGGACGATTCAGAGTATTACTTTGAGCCAAGTCAGCAGTATCACTTGGAAAGCTTTGATCAAGGCAAGTATAACACAGGACTATCCTTGTTACCTATACATTGAATTGTCATACATATGCATGTGCTTACCTTGACAACCTTAGAGATTATAACTTAGTGATTGTTATCTTGATTCCTTGTCAACCTTGGGAATGCATATGGGTAGCTACTGCTAGTGCTTAAACTAAGAACAATGATCTTGTAATTTGATTAATGGATTAAGCAATCAACTATTAAGATGATTTTATTACTGTTAAAAGGGGGCTAGAGCATGTGTATTATTTTGATGCTCTGGTTTCTCTCCATAAGGACTTATCTGTAAGTGATAACCAGGATATACAGTACAGCTGTGAGGGCTATATGGCTCTGGCTTTAGTTGTTCAAGAGACCTTTTCTAGCTTGTTAGAGGTTACCTTAAATGGCGTAAGAATGGCTTGCCACGTTGGGTGTAGTGCGAGCCCCTGGCCTAGTGTGTATAGGCTGCGGTTGTTGTGCCACAGGGAAGGGGGGTTCTACATCTGCCTGCCGAGTGAATCTAATGGCCCTAACTTGTTAGACGAACTTTTGAGTGGCTTTATATGGTTCTCGGGTGTTTGGGCTTGATCTCCCCACTCATTTGGAAATCATGACTCACAGTGAAAGTGTACACCTCTGCGCAGAGTTAAAAACTGGTATACTAGCCGTGCTCACGGATACGAGCGGCCTTGGGGATTCTTATGGAATAGTTGATCATAACTGTTATATCATGTTTAATTATTGTTGATTATTATTTGCTCATGTTAATGCCATTCATTATCCTTATTACAATTGATCATTGGTTCTTTAATGGGAAGTGGTTTATCTTGATGCTACTCAATTGCTAATATATGATTAAAAGCTAAACGCAGTTAAACAATGTCTAGCCTTTTTGAGCCTCATGAACCCTGTGTTATATTTGTTGAGTTCGACATGGACTCACCCTTGCTATTTCCACCATAACAGATGAAGATATAGAGGAAGATTATCGGAATGAGTACTAGTCTTGGTGTCAACCAGTCAACCGTGTCCCTGTGTGGAGTTTCCGCTGAAGAATTACTATTAGTTATTACTACCTATCGTTCAAGACTATGTCTTAAATACTTATTCGTTATGTAATAAGCACTGTGATGATACTTTGTAATTTGTCAACTTATGTGTGCGACTGTTTCCTGGGGCGCACATGAGTCTTTTATGCATCCTATTTTTGTCCTTAAAAATGGGTGTGACAACTAGGGAGGGGGATCAGAGCAGAGCAAGGTGAGTTCCAAAAAATCCTCTTAGGATTTTATGGTCGCTCCATTCTTGAAGGTTCCACGGAGCGGGGATGTCGAATGTCTCAGGGAAGTCAATTGTCGTCCTCCATGTGAATCGTGTAAACCATGTATGAAAATTTGAAAATATTCAGAATGAGAGAATCTTTTATCTTACTATCTTATGATTACTAATTAGAGGCCCTAACGGTGTAAACTGTGTGAACCGCATAAACCATATATGTAAACTATGTGAACCCCCCTAATTTTGCATGCAAATTACCTCTGCCATTACAAAAGATAATTCAAAGGAATCGATAAGAATAAAATAGGCTAGCGGTTCATCACTTCGTCTCTCCTAAGATTGTGGTTAGCGCTAGAGGGGCTGAGTCGCGTGGTCGAGTCAATTTTCTCCGTCCAACTTCCAACACCGTTCCATCACCATTACTTCCACCAAGAGAAGCGTGCTCCACTAAGATCGTGCGAGACGTGGCCTCACCTTAACTCCTGCTCTCGCTCAATGCAATCGAATGGAACTCCAAGGGGCACCTATCTCGTCCATCCTTCTATAAAAGCGAAGGCTAAGGCAGGGAAGCAAGTACACGATTCCTTTTCTCTCAAACTCGTTACACTTATCTATCTTCTCGTTTTATCTTCTTCGTCCAGCGCTCTGCCTCGACACATCCAATGGCGGATCGAGCAACGAAGCGCCCAATGGAAGAGTCATCGGAGGATATCCCTGCTCGTCCCTGCTTTCGTGCGATGCTGCGATGGGACATGGAGGGCAGCTCGGCTGCGCCACCACCAGAGAGTCGATCACCGCTTTTGGCTATCTCCGACGATGATGACAACGGGGGACAAATGATGTCCTGACATTGGTAGAGTAGCTAGACATGGCCACCTTCGTCCTTCGTGAGGAGAGCCAGGAGGTGGACCAGCTGCGCCTCTCCATTGCAGCCGCGAAGCAGGAAATGGTCATGGCGGAGCTTGCCATCGCCGAGGCCCAAGGGCGCCTCACTGGTAAGGCACTCGACGCGATATGATCTTGCTCTTTCACTACATGCGACGTCGTGTCTTTAGTTGTAGCATTTTCTTGTCTCCTTTTCAGCCATCTAGGAGCAGCTGATCACCGTGCAGGGCAAGGTAATGGAGGCGATCCGCCTTCTCTAGGTAGCCGAGGACAATGCTCGTGTCTCCTCCTAGATGGCGGCCAAGAGCAATAGGTGCTACCAGGACCTCCACGCCACAGCAGGCAACGCTATCCGCGTGCTTTCACCTCCTGCACCTGCAGGGACGACCCTGGTGGATTGCCTCCACTTCGTGCCACCGTGGGCCGTGGAGGTGGCCATGTACTGCATTCGCCTAGGGGCTGCTTTAGCCATAGCTGCCGCCTAGCTTTGGCTGGGTGAGGACCTGACTGTGGTGGAGCTGGGGTTCGCGAGAGAGACAAGCTATCAGCAGCGCTAGAACCTAATCGGTGAGTTCTCCACCATGGGCGATGGCGTCTTGGCCGCGATGGATGTAGAGGACATCATTCGTAACGCTCCCCATGAGTAGTTTGATTGTAACATGTCTCTGCATTCTGAATAAAAATTTTCATAATATTTAGTAGTTATTACTTTGAGTACATCTCTGTTTGCTGTGACTTAAATATTTCATTTGTGCGCCTTAGAGTTCATAGACCGTATGACACGTTCGTTGTTAGTAGGTGCTAACATCTCTCGATCATCACCGTCGGTAGCCTTCACCGCCGCTTTCATCAATTTCCAAGCCCACACGTGAGTCCTACGCTCACTACCGCACATATTTACAAAGTTTGGCAGAAATTTGCATTTCCACGCTGAAAGCATCTAGGCCCCGGTGTTGGTTTTGGCAATTGATGACAACGCATAATTACCATGACTAACGTGTGTTTTGCAGAAACGTTGGTAAGTTAGGTCATGGAGATGATAATTGCTTTGGGCAATGTGGTATTCATGTCCCTTGATGGAAATCGTTTCGGTTTTCAAAGGATCAATGACAAGATTAAGGACGGTTAGTTCCGGATATCAAGGTGTTGAGTTACATCTGGAATAGTCGTTAGGATCTTTGTTTCTTCCTTTGACCGTACTATAAAGGGGGGCATGAGCGAGTAGCTTGACCTAGGTGAGTCTTGTGTTTAGGTGTGGTGCACACTTGTCAAACTTGGCACTAGGTAGCTCGAGAAAAGCTCAGAGTTCAATTGAAAGCAACTTGGTTCAAGTTGCGTCGCGTTTAGAAGACGTTTGAGCCATTTACCTATGACCGGACGTGGTCCTGGTCATGACCAGACGCGTTCGGTCAGTACTAACACTTCACTGTGGGTTCAACTGATCGACCAGACGCGGTCCTTGAGAGGACCAGACGCGGTGGTCAGTCTAACACGTGTTCTAGAGAGTAAACAGCATAATCGGACGCGACTGTGAAGTGATCGACGCGTCCAGTCATGTTCCAGTAAGGTCCTGTGGTGACCTGACGCGTCCGGTCACCTATGATCGGACGCAGTCGTGCGTCAGGTCATTTTTCCAGTAATCTCTTGCATGATCGGACATGTCCGATCATCCCTGATCGGCGCGTTCGGTCATCTCAGACCGGCACGTCCGGTCATCACAGATCAGCGCGTCCGGTCACTCAGCGTAGCTTTCGGTTTTCGACCGTTACACCTGACCGGCGCGTCCGGTCATGTCGACAGGCGCGTCCGGTCAGTGCGCGTTTTGCTGATTCGAAAGGTAACGGTTTGTCTGAGGGGTGTATAAATACATCCCCTCCACCTCTTTTAGAGGTCTCTTGCTCATTTGTTCAGCTGAGAAACACCTTTGAAGTGCAAGGGAGTGCAAGAGCCCTAGTGAGGATAGAGATTTGCGAATCAAAGTTTGAGAATCCTCTCTAGTGACAAGAGTGTAGCAAGTGTGCATCCATCTTCTCATCAGGCTTGTTGTGGTCAAGTGAGAGTTCTAGCTTGTTACTCTTGGTGATCACCATCACCTAGATGGTTTGGTGGTGATTGGGAGTTTGGTGATCATCCGACGAGATTGTGGGTGGCCCAACTCAAGTTGTGAGCGGTTTTGGGTGATTCGCCGTGACGGAGTGTCGAAGAATCAACCCGTAGAGAGCACTTGATCCTTGCGCGGATCAAGGGAGAGCTACACCCTTGCGCGGGTGCTCCAACGAGGACTAGTGGGGAGTGGCGACTCTCCGATACCTCGGCAAAACATCGCCGTGTTCCTAACCCTTTCTTTCAAGCATTTACTTTTGTGTATTACTTTCATTGCTTGTTTACTTTCCTAGAATTGCCATGCTAGTCTAGGATTGGAACTTAGGGTGCAAAACTTTTATCGGTAGAATTACAAGGAACACTAGTAGGCACTAGGGGTGAAGTTTGGCTTTTAGGATTTAATTCTTGCGATTAACTTGTAGAAAAGCCCAATTCACCCCCCTCTTGGGCATCTTGATCCTTTCAATTGGTATCAGAGCCATGTTGCTCTTAATTTAGACTTCACCGCCTAGAGCAAGATGTCTAATGGGGAAGGACCACCTCCCACTTTTGAGGGAGACGATTTTCCATATTGGAAAATTCATATGGAGGCGTACCTCGAAGCCATAGATGTTGGGTGCCTTAGAGCCACAACCGAAGGGCTTCCTCCTATAATGGATCCCGCCAACCCAAGTGGTGACGAGGAGAAGTACGACCGGTGGAATGCAAAGGCAAAAAATGCACTCTACCGGGGCTTAGGCAAAGATATCTTCAATCGTGTGCGTAATGCTAAAAACGATCATGAATTGTGGGAAAATCTTTGTGCTCTCCATAAGGAAACTAAGAGTGAGCGTGAGGAACGCTATCATATTGCCTTAAAGAAAATTAATTCTTTTGAGATGCTTCCCAAAGAAAGTGCTAATGAGATGTACACTCGTTTGAATGTTCTTGTAGAAGATCTCAATGCTCTTGGACTCACTCAAATGAGTCAATCGGATGTTGCAAGGAGGATCTTGAGTGTTCTTCCCGTTGAGAAGTATGGACACATTGTCACCGTACTTCACCAAAGTGATCTCTCCGCCGTAACACCGACACAAGTATTGGGAAAGATCAACGCACATGAGATGTACATGCACATCACTCCGGAAGAGGGCTCATCATCTTCTAAGAAGAAAGACTTGGCCTTCAAAGCTAGCCATGAAAAGAAAAAGAAGAAGGGCCAAGCCATGATAGTGCAAGAAAGCTTAAGTGAAAGTGACATTGATGATGCATCACTTGCACTCATGGTGAGGAAGACCACCAAGATGCTAAAGAAGCTCAATAAAAGTGGCATCAAGTTCGATGACAAGAAGAAGAAATTCTTCACAAGTAGCAAAAGGAAGCCAATCTCCGAAATGGATTGCTTCAATTGTGGAGAACTTGGCCACCTAGCTCACCAATGTCTGAAGCCTCCAAAAGACAAGTACAAGAACAAGTACAAGGGCAAGAAAGATGATTCAAGTGATGAAGAAGATGATAAAAGAAAGAATAAGCCATACAAGAAGAAAGATGGCAAGAAAAGAGAGTTCTACAAGAAGAAGAAGGGAGGCAAGGCCTATATTGTTGGTGATTGGCTCACCGATATTGAATCATCATGTGAGTCCTCCGGTGATGAAAGCGACGATGAAAAAGAGAAGATCGCCGCACTTGTGGTTGGGCCATCATCATCGTCATCGATGTCTTCATCACCACCTTCACCGCCCTCTTCACCATCATCTTCCACTACTCATCTATGCCTTATGGCTAAGGGTGATCGAAAGGTACAAAATAGTGATAGTGATGATGATGATAGTGATAGTGATGATGAATATGATGCACCTTCCTATGATGAACTAGTAAAATTGTTAAACAAATATTCTAAAATCATAAGGAGGACTAGAAATGAAAATGATGAGCTTCAACATGAAAATGAATCACTCTCATCTAAGCTTGAAAGTGCACATAAGACTAGGGATGAGCTCCTAGATCAAAATGAAACTATGTCTTCTTCTCTCAAGGAGCTCAAAACTTCTAACAAGGAGCTTAGAGATAAATATGATAAAATTGAGAAGAAGCATGGTGAACTCATCACTAGGCTAAACTTGTTAAAAGATAAATATACCACATTGAAAATCAACTATGATACTCTTATTGTTGCTAATGAGCTTGCCCTTGAGACACATGATGCTACTAACCAAGTTGTTAAGATTGATATAGCTACATCATGTGATGATTTGATTGTTGAGAACTTTGAGCAAGGCTCTAACGGCAAAGGCAAGAGTGTGGTTGAGGCCAACTACTATGATGAGTATGTCAAGCTCAAGAGTGAAATTGAGATGCTCAAGGTTGAGAACAAGAAGATAATGGCTCTTGAAAAGCAAACTTCAAATGAGTCACTTATAGAAGAAAACAAGAAGCTCAAGCAAGAGAAAGAGCATCTCAAGACTGGCCTAAGCAAGTTCACAAGAGACCAACATTTGCAAAGTGAGCTACTCATGAACACCGTCATGAAGATGGATAGGAGTGGCATTGGCTACTTGGCAAATCAAGAGAAGAAGGTCAAGGCTAAACAACAACAAAGCAAGACAAAGCCCAAGCCAAAGAGATGTGTTGAGTGTGGACAAGAAGGCAATTTTGCTCATGAGTGCAAAACTCCACCACCAGAACCCTTGCCCAAGCATGCTAGACCCTTTGCCTTCAATGCTCATTACATGCTTAGAAAGGACTCAAGTGAAAAGATGAAAGTCATGTTCTTGGGTCCCCCTAACAAGAATAGGCCAAAGAAAATTTGGGTTGTCAAGTCACTAGTTGAGAAAGTTAAGGGTCCCTCTCAAGTTTGGGTCCCTAAACAAAAGGCTTGATCTCTTGTGTGTAGGTGAACTACAAGACCGGTCGATCTCATTGGGTGATTGATAGTGGTTGCACACAACACATGACCAGTGATCCTCGTATGTTCACCTCACTTGAAGAGAATGGGGTATGTCAAGACAAGATCACATTTGGGGACAATTCAAAGAGCAAAGTCAAGGGCATAGGCAAGGTTGCAATATCAAATGATCATTCTCTCTCAAATGTGCTCTATGTTGCTTCATTGAGTTTTAACTTACTATCCGTTGGGCAACTTTTTGATCTTGGCTACCAATGCTTGTTTAGTCTATGATAACACCCGGTTTTAAGAACAAAACCAGATACACACCATATGTGAGCCCAGGAAGTCAAATCTCACATATAGCTACAAATAAGGGTAATATCAAATGACAATGCTTAATATATAACGTACTTATTATAAAAGATATAAACTTAGATAGCAAACAGCGGAAAGACAACTCCGGTCTTCAGGTGAAGACTCCACTCCACAGGGACAACTGACTGGTTGATCACAAGCCTATCTGCTCCAATCTCTGGCAATCTGGTACCCATCCAGGATTTTTATCCAAAAATAGAAAATAAACAAGCGTGAGTACATTTCGTACTCCACAAGCATAGCATGGGGATTCATGAGGCTCAAAAGGCAGACACGGTTTACTGCATTTAGCATTTTAGTAAGTCAACATTTTGTTATTGATCAATATCAAATTATGCTTAAGCTCCCAAATTAACCCACATGATCATATACTAGAATTAAATAGAGTCATTGAGCAACATTATATCATCATCGTCGTCCTCATCATCATAATACCATCATAGTTCACCACGAACAACATCTTCACAAGTGACCATTTATTCTGTGAGTTTTCTGGGCCGCTCGTGACCGTGAGCACGGCTGTTATAACAGTTTTAACACTCTGCAGAGGTTGTGCATCTTTACCCGTGAGTCGTGTTGCCCATATGCCCGGGTTAATTACTCCCATAACACTTCCAAGGTGAGCGGGCAGGGTACACTATGAAGCCTTCCATAGGTCTCGTCTAACAAGTTAGGGCCGTGAGGTTTTCTCGGCAGGCAGATATAGAGAACCCCCCTTTCTGTGGCACAATTCCCGCAGGCTATACACACAAGAACAGAGACAGTTCTATACCCAAAGTGGCAAGCCCCTCTTGCGCCCTTTCAGGTAACCTCTAACAAGCTAGAAAAGATCCTATTACTGAGCTAAAGTCAGAGCCATATAACTCTCACGGTTGCACTGTATGTCCCAGCTTTTGCCCTACAGATAAGTCCTTACGGAAGGTTTAGGGCAACATGATCGACATCATTTGCACCATCACCCTATAGTTCAATTATTACCATCATGTTTATCCGTTTGTTCCATTAATCATAGTATTGATCATGTTTGAATAGAGCACTAGCATTCTACCCATATGCAATAAAACCCATAGGCATCGAGATATAAGTCATCAATGGCTAGGATGTCCTTATAGTCGAGCAATATTAGACACATGCATAATGAGTAGATTATATAATGAATAGGAATCAAGGTAGGCCCATGCTATACTTGCCTTGGTTAACAAACTCCTGCTGGTCCTGCTGGTCCTCGAAGTACTCCTGGTTCCCAATGTACTCTTCACCGTATGAACTCGACCAACACGGCAACATACACATTTCAGGAGCATTCATGCATAGCAAACAAACCTATAATTAGAACAGTACACCAGTAGTATAAAAACAAGATAAAAAGTTTATGAAAATATTCTACGTCTCGCTACGATCACAACGACATGAAGTTCACGAAAAATGGAGCTACAACGCAAAAGTTATGAGCTATTTAAGGTTCCAAAAGCTAGCTATTAACTAGACTTAATCGAGAAATTCAAAAACTTCTAACAGGTCTAACAGTAGCACTAATGCATAGATTATGAAATTACGAAACTAACGCAAGTTGAACGGGTCGAATCGGAGCTAAAACGACGATTTTATAAGCGTTTTACTGCAGTGGTAAAACTGTAATTAATCTGAAAACGTATTTTTCATTTAAATCGAAGAAACTACGTATTTAAAATGAGAATGCATACTCCAGGAATACGCCAAGGACGGCGGGTTAGATAAGAAAGAAACCGAGGGTCTCTTTAGAAAGGAAACCCGCGAAGGGGTATCAGCCATCCTGGGCCGTTGATCTCAAAACGGACGGAGGAGAAATGATGGGAGGGAGAGAGAGAAGGCGTGGCCGCTGGAGAAACAGCCGGCGTGGCGGCCCTCCATTGCCGGCGACCGGGAGCTCACCGGAGTAAGCAAATCGAGAGCTAGGGGGCTCCATTTACACATTAAAGGATACAGGGGCGAAGCAGAGGTGAAGGCAAGTCTGATAGGGTGCATTTCGCGGCCGGGGGAGGGCTCTCACGGGCTCGCCTTGAACGACGGTGAGAAGGAGCTCGTCGGCATGCGCGAAAGATGATCCTTGCGGCCACGATTTGACAAATTAGAGGCGCAGGGAGGAATAGGAGATGAAGGCGATCAATCCTAGACCCTAAACGCGGCCGGGGATGAGCCCGATCGGCTCCCGCCATGGACGGTGGCGAGAATGTCGTCGGAGCGAACGGGGACCTGCCACAACGTCCACAATTTGAGAAATTGGGAGCATAAAAAGGAAGAGGAGGTCAAGGCGGAGCTCACCGCGGCAAGAGTGGAGCCGGAGAAGGAGTGAGGGCAGCGGTCCACGTAGTGCTCCTCGACAGGTCGTAGCCGCGCTGCGGTTGCGGTTCCAACACGAGCGAGCGAGGGAGAAGACGAGAGTTGGAGCGGGGGAAAAGGCCAGAGATGGGGTCGTGCTTCCCTTTTGAAGGTCGGGCGTAGGGAGGACGCTCCCACGATGGAGCGTGGGTGCGGGCGGTGGTTGCCGTCGGTTGTGCTCGATTCGGAGGAAGGAGGGAGGCGACTGACGGGTGGGCCTTGCTCGTCAGTGAGTGAGACAGGGAGGGTGGCAACGGCTTGGCCGGGATGGGCCGACCCAGGAAGGGGAAGAGAGGGAGGGGGCGAGCAGGCCGGCGGGAAAAGTTGGGCCAGCGGGCCAAAATGGAAGGGAGGGAAGCGGGAGAAGGAGAATTCCCTTTTCATTTTCTAAAATGACTTTTCCAAATACCTTTTCAAATGATTTTCAAATCCTTTTTAGTTTGAATCAAAACCAGACAATACAATAAATCAAATGTTGCAGCATGAATGCATCAACGTGTAGCTAACCTTATAAATCATTTTACTTTCATAAAAAAAATTATTATTTCCTACATTTGAATGCACACTCAATACATAAATAAATCAATTTACACTATTTTGAAACAATGCCAAATTTAGGGTGTTACAGTCCAAATGAAGTGGTAGTTACAAAGATAGATGACAAGCAAGTGATTTTCGAGGGCTTTAGATACAATAATCTCTATCTTGTTGACTTCACCTCCGATGATGCAAACTTAATGACATGTTTATTCACCAAAACTACACTTGGATGGCTTTGGCATATGAGGCTTGCTCATGTTGGAATGAACACTCTCAACAAGCTATTAAAGAAAGAATTAGTGAGAGGTTTGAAGGATGTAAAGTTTGAAAAGGACAAACCTTGTAGTGCATGTCAAGCCAGCAAACAAGTTGCAAACACTCATCCAACCAAAGCCTACATGTCAACATCAAGAGTACTAGAACTTCTACATATGGATTTGTTTGGTCCTACAACTTACAAGAGTTTGGGTGGAAATCTCTATTACCTAGTAATTGTGGATGATTACTCAAGATACACTTGGACTTTCTTTCTTCATGACAAATCCGAAGTGGCAAATTGCTTCAAGAAGTTTGCAAAGAGGGCTCAAAATGAATTTGAAGTCAAGATAAAGAAAATTAGAAGTGATAATGGAAAAGAGTTTGACAACACCAACATTGAAGCTTATTGTGATGAAATTGGAATCAAGCATGAAGTTTCATCAACCTACACTCCTCAACAAAATGGTGTAGTTGAGAGAAAGAACCGGACCTTGATCACTCTTGCAAGAACAATGCTAGATGAGTACAACACACCGGAGAAATTGTGGGCTGAGGCAATCAACACCGCATGCTATTCTTCAAATCGCCTCTTCCTACAAAAGTTCCTTTGCAAGACCCCTTATGAGTTGCTAAATGGGAAAAAGCCGGACGTCTCATTCTTTCGGGTGTTTGGTTGCAAATGCTACATCTACAAGAAGCGTCAACACCTAGGGAAGTTCCAAAGACGTTGTGATATTGGTTTTCTTATTGGTTACTCATCAAAGTCCAAAGCATATAGAGTATTTAACCATACCACTGGTTTGGTTGAAGAAACATATGATATGGAATTTGATGAATCTAACGGCTCTCAAGGAGCAATTGAGAATTGTGATGATGTAGGTGATGAACCATTGAAGGAGGCCATGAAGAACATGCCGGTGGGAGACATCAAGCCTAAAGATGATGAAGACGATGTACAAATTGTCAATCCACCATTTTCATCATATGTGCCTCAAGATGATGACAAGAATGAGAGAGTTGAAAATGAAGACACCCATGTCTCTCATCATCAAGCCGAGGCACAAGCACAAGATATTGATGCTCCCCATCCTACTCCTCAAATGGTTGATCGAAGAAGCTCACCCTTACTTCAAGCACATCCACAAGATCTCATCATAGGGAGTCCTATAAAGGGTGTAATGACTCGATCCTAAAATTTTAATTCTTTTATTGAACATCACTCTTTTGTTTCTTGTCTTGAACCTAAGAATGTAGAAGAAGCTCTTTAAGATCCGGATTGGGTGAATGCCATGCATGAAGAATTGAACAACTTCGCCCGCAATCAAGTTTGGACACTTGAAGAGCATCCAAAAGGTGCAAGAGTCATTGGAACCAAGTGGGTGTTCCGCAATAAGCAAGATGATCAAGGGGTAGTAGTAAGAAACAAGGCAAGACTAGTAGCAAAAGGGTTCTCTCAAGTTGAAGGTCTTGATTTTGGAGAGACTTTTGCACCCGTTGCAAGACTTGAAGCCATTCGTATCCTTCTTGCATATGCATCACATCATGATATGAAACTATATCAAATGGATGTGAAGAGTGCATTCTTAAATGGTTTCATAAATGAACTAGTCTATGTTGAACAACCTCCCAGGTTTGAAGACCCTAGATATCCTAATCATGTTTATAGGTTGTCCAAGGCGCTATATGGGCTCAAGCAAGCCCCTAGAGCGTGGTATGAGCGCCTCCGGGACTTCCTCATTGAGAAGGGCTTCACTATTGGGAAGGTTGACACCATACTATTCACCAAAAAGTTTAATGAAGAGATCTTCATTTGTCAAGTCTATGTTGATGATATTATCTTTGGGTCAACAAATGAAGATTATTGCAAAGAATTTGGTGAATTGATGTCAAAAGAGTTTGAGATGTCAATGATTGGTGAGCTAACATTCTTCCTTGGGTTTCAAGTCAAGCAAATGAGAGAAAGGATTTTCATCTCTCAAGAAAAGTATACCAAGGATCTTCTCAAAAGATTCAAGATGGAAGAATGCAAGCCAATCAAGACCCCAATGTCAACTAATGGACATCTCGACCTAGATGAGGGAGGTAAACCAATCGATCAAACTCTTTACCGTTCTATGATTGGTAGCTTGTTGTACCTTACTGCATCTAGGCCCGACATCATGTTTAGTGTGTGCATGTGTGCCCGCTTTCAAGCGTGCCCTAAAGAACCTCACCTAAGTGCCGTAAAAAGAATCCTAAGATATCTCAAGTATACCCCAAGCATTGGACTTTGGTACCCCAAAGGAGCTAGATTCCAACTAGTTGGCTACTCCAATTCGGATTATGCCGGTTGCAAAATTGATAGAAAAAGCACATCCGGAGGATGCCATTTGCTTGAGAGATCCTTAGTATCTTGGTCATCTAAAAAGCAAAATAGTGTGGCTTTGTCCACCACCGAGGCGGAATACATTGCCGCGGGGGCTTGTTGTGCACAAATCCTATATATGAAACAAACCCTCCTAGACTATGGAGTTGTTCTTGAAAAGGTGCCGCTTTTGTGTGACAATGAAAGTGCGGTTAAAATTGCTAATAATTCGGTACAACACTCTCGCACCAAGCACATTGATATCCGCCACCACTTTCTAAGAGATCATGTTGCTAAAAATGATATATCACTAGAAGGTGTAAGAAGTGAAAATCAATTAGTGGATATCTTCACTAAACCTTTAGATGAGGCTACATTTTGTAGATTGAGAAGTGAACTAAATGTGCTTGATTCTAGTAACTTTAAAAGATGAGCTTGTGTTGTCCCTTGCATTGCATTGTACTTTATGCCATATTTATTTTGCCGCAATGCATCTAGGACTTGTCTAACATGGTTACGATAACCCTCCTTTGGAGGTGTGAAAAAGCCTAACCATGGATCAAACTTGACAAGCAACCTAGTCTTCCTTTCTTGTTTTGCATTGCATATGCATGGTTGTTGCTTTGTCGTTTCTTTTCGGTTTAGCTTTGAGTAACCTCTGTGTTCGTCCATGAATAGAGAGAGCATTTGAAGCTCCCAAGGGTTCATAAACTCTATTGCATGGCCATACGTTGCTCCTCGGGTGCTATTGAATATTTTCTTAAAAATAATACTAGCCTAAGGCAAAATATTTTGAAAATTTTGAGGGTTTGAGTGAGGTCACTCTCATTAGGTTCCAATTGGTGTTTATTTGAGTCTCTTTGAATTGGAACTTGATTGGGAGAAGTCGCGTCGAAAAATGGTTTGAAAAAGAGCTTTTTTCAGCGACCGGACACTGGACCGGACGCTGCATCGGATGCGGTTCAGTTTCACCACCGCGTCTGGTCTTAGCGTCCACCAGTGCGTCCGATCATTCCCGAAGTTTTTCTTCGAAACCTCTAACCGGACGCTGCACCGGACGCGCCCCTGTCGACCACCGCGTCTGGTCCCGGTAACCACCACCGCGCTCGGTCATCCGTTCAAAATTTTCGGGCTATGTCAAACCGGACGCTGTCAGCGTCCGATCGTGGATAATCGGACGCGTCCGGTCATTCCAGGAGCTTACTGGAATGTGACCGGACGCTGCCTCCACCGCGTCCGGTCATCACGCGAAAAGCGGATCTCACCCTTTTAACCGTACGGTTGGATCTTGATTTCTTCTTTTTCATCCACCATCACTGTACTCGCCCGTTCCTCACCGAGCCGCCGCACCACCGCCGCCGCCCGCTCCTTCTCACGCCCGTGCCCGCACCGTGCCGCATCGCCGCCGCGCAACCGCGGCAGCCGCGCCACCGGAGCCGCCCGTGTTCCTGCGTAGCTCCGCCGCGCCCGGAGCAGCCCAGCGCCGCCACGAAACCTCCAGAGCCGTGCTACCAGAGTCGCCTGTGCTCCTAGAGCAGTCTCGCGCGCTAGCCCTAGTTCCACCCTCGAGCTTTCTCCCTACCGCGCGCGCTCCTAGCTCCGCTGTCCTCGCCCTACGCCGTGAAAAGCCTAACCCTAGATCGTGAGGCCTTCATCTTCGAAATCCGTCTTCCCGATCGTCTCCGTCTCCGCAAGGTGACATCTTCTCCTTGGATTAGGATTTACCATCGATTTTCCGGTGAATTACTAATTCAATTGTCGATCGATCGTCGATTGTATTCTAGGGTTTCGGTCACCATCTTCAGGTAACCCTAACGCGTCGAGATCGTCTTCCGGTCATCGAATCATCGCTCGTCGAGGTAGTTATCGCAGTCATCTCATATCTTACCTCACCTGCTTGCTCTTACTAGGATCTCGCTTATCTTTTAGATATATATGTTGCTTATAGTAGATCCATCTATTCTATCGTTTTAGTTTGTCCTATCAGTGCTGAGTGGTTCAGGTGATCAGTTGTGAATCCGAGGCCAAGCCTGCGGATACGGATTGAGGCCAAGCCTCACAAGGTTCAATACATCATCTGCTTTTTTAGTTTGCCTCAGTACATCCACTTGTCAGTATGGTTCGATGCAAGAACGCTGGTGGGGCACCTAGTGACGGGGGTGATAGTCCCCCCAGGAGGACAGAGGTTGCTCGCGGAAAGCAAGTTAAGATTGCTGCCACGAAAAGAAAGAGAACTCTTACAGAGGCAAAGATAGCTCAGGCAGTGGCAGATACAGTAGATGCAGCAGAGAGGGGTGGCAGGAGCAGTGGTATTCGCATTGGCGAGAGTCGCTTTCATCTTGAAGGTCGACAACTCGGCACAGAGGCCACAGAGGAGACAGTAGAGGCTACAGAGGAGATAGTGGATGCCCCTGCAGAGCAGCCTTCAGAGGATCCACAGGAGACTGAGGAGCAGACAGTACAGACTCCACAGCGTCGTCGCTCAGGACGTACGCGTCCTCAGGTTACTCCCAGGCCAGAAGGTCAGTGTCGTGGAGGTCGCCCACCTCCCAGGGCTAGAGGACACCCCCCTGTTGAGCACTTTGACCTCAGGGGTGCTACTGCCAGATAGGTCCAGGCCCTCCGGTTTGTTGAGGTCACTCGGTGGTTCCCACCCCAGCGGGATCCTCGGGCGTCAGAGGGCTTCTACACACCTCTGCACGAGGATTTCTACAGGACCTATGTCGACAGTGGAATAGCTTTCAGACCACAGAGAGTCTGTCGACTAGAGGCATTAGTTGAGGTGGTTGGTGAGCAGCTTCGTCCACATCTATCTTTTCTGCCTGGACTTTCAGATCTACTTGGACAGACTGGAGCATACTGCAGAACCTGGGTCAGAGAGTTTTACTCGTCACTGTGGATTGATCCAGCACATCAGTTCATCCACTTTGCCTTTAGAGGTCGTGACCGCAGGTTATACAGCACCAGGGTACGGGAGATTCTCAGACTCCCTGCTTCAGAGACTAAGATCCATCAGTTGTGCTTCGGATAGACTGCTCCTCCGAGACGCCCTCATGGCGGGACAGTGCCCCCCACTGATCTGATTCGACCCTGTTTCTGTGAGCCTTTTGGCGAGGGGTCTCGACGCACGCCAGCCAGCCTGACACCCATAGCAAGAGTACTGGATGCTATAGTGAGGAGGACACTTCTTCCGAGGCTTGGATACAGAGAGGGTCTCACTCGCATGCAGCTATGGGTTGTACATCACCTCGTCTCACAGACCCCGTTCGACCTCTGGGATCTAATGCTTTGTGAGATGGAGGACACCTTGGTAGAGGGGTTCAAGGGACATAGGCAGCTACCATATGCACACTGGATCTGCTTCATTATCAGGACTGCCTATGAGTTGCCTACAGAGATTAGAGCTGAAATCTCTGATACTACCATAGCCTTCCTAGAGTATGATATCCGCCAGCTGTGGGCATCAGTGACTAGAGAGTAGGCACCTGGCCCAGGACAGCGACAGAGGCCAGAGGTATCAGAGATAGCCGCTGAGTAGGACGAGACCGTTGAGGGTCTTGCCGAGGCAGAGCTTGTAGATTTAGATGCTCAGCCGGCTGATCAAGCCGAGGATGTGGCCACTGACAGCACTGATGAAGACTACCAGCCTATCTCCCGGTACCGTTCTCCTCGGCCTCACGACCATGAGGCCGGTGGCTCTGGCTCAACCTCCCGCTCAGATCCAGCCATGGTGGCTATCCTTGAGAGGTTGACCCAGGCCCAGGAGAGATAGGAGATACAGATGCAGCGACAGGCACAAGACTCAGTTGCAGCGTTTGCATAGATTCAGGCTCGTCAGGACGAGCTCCAGAGGCAGCAGCTCGAGTTTTAGCGACAACAGTTTGAGATACAGAGGCAGCAGGCAGCTACTCAATAGAAGTACTTAGAGCTCCTACGCCACCTTGTCACTGTGGGAGTACCGCCACCGCCGTCTGTCCTGACTCCAGCCTTACAGTCCAGTGGACCTCAGAGTCAGGGGCAGCCGAGCTTTCAGACACCTCCCCTCAGCAGCAGATACTACAGATGTTTCAGTCTCCGAGCTACACGCCTATTCAGATAGGTTTTACTCCACCAGCTCAGCCAGGACCACACCTCCTCTTAGGCCCGGCATTCCCTGATTTCAGTGCTACATACAGTGAGCTGACTGGACAGCCAACATCGTCCTACTCGACATTTGTGACTACCTCCGACATGTCGGCTTCAGAGACTGCTGTGTTTCCAGTGAAAGGGGCTGCTACTACAGACACTCTGCCCTCTTCAGTTGCATCTACAGATCCTCCCACTCTAGGTGTCTTTCAAGCTCAGGCGACAGTGACAGATCCGATAGTTGCTTCTACACCTTCAGTCACTGCACCTCCTCTACAGACCTAGACTACCTCACTGCCACGTTCAGCTTCAGAGGGTCAGTCTGACAGTTTAGAGTCTAAGGAGGATACTTCATAGTTTGTGATCACTCCGCGCTTCTCGGCACCCGACACGACAGCTTCTGTTCCCCCGTCCGATCCCTAGATTAGTTTTTAGCGGTTGATGCCAAAGGAGGAGAGAGAGCATAGATTCAGGGGGAGTGGTGATAGAGGGTTTTGTTTTTCGTGTGTGCTACATTCATGCATCATGTTTACTTTTCTCGCCCTGCATTATGTGACTATGAGTTTGTGAAACTATGTCTTAATGTTTTATGTCACTTAATGGTGTTTAGCTCATAAGGTTGTGCTTCCGTGCCTTACTCCGATTTTATATGAGCAATGTTTTATGTGTACTAACTCTTCATGTTTTATCTTATGAGTACACTCAATTGGCTTGGAACACATAAGCAATAACTAACCCCTTGTGCTTACAGCTTTATGCTTATGTGAACCAAGCATGATCGAAAACCTCAACTCATATCTTCTGAATCTAAGTGTTGTCATCAATCACCAAAAAGGGGGAGATTGAAAGCATCTAGGCCCCGGTGTTGGTTTTGGCAATTGATGACAACGTATAATTACCATGACTAACGTGTGTTTTGCAGAAACGTTGGTAAGTTAGGTCATGGAGATCATAACTGCTTTGGGCAATATGGTATTCATGTCCCTTGATGGAAATCGTTTCAGTTTTCAAAGGATCAACGACAAGATTAAGGACGGTTAGTTCCGGATGTCAAGGTGTTGAGTTACATCTGGAATAGTCGTTAGGATCTTTGTTTCTTCCTTTGACCATACTATAAAGGGGGGCATGAGCGAGTAGCTTGACCTAGGTGAGTCTTGTGTTTAGGTGTGGTGCACACTTATCAAACTTAGCACTAGGTAGCTCAAGAAAAGCTCAGAGTTTAGTTGGAAGCAACTTGGTTCAAGTTGCATCGCGTTTAGAAGACGTTTGAGCCGTTTACCTATGACCGGTCGTGGTCCTGGTCATGACCGGACGCGTCTGGTTAGTACTAACACTTCACTGCGGATTCAACTGATCAACCGGACGCGGTCCTTGAGAGGACCGGACGCAGTGGTCAGTCTGACACGTGTTCTAAAGAGTAAACAGCATAATCGGACACGACTGTGAAGTGATCGGCGTGTCCGGTCACGTTCCAGTAAGGTCCCGTGGTGACCTGACGCGTCCGGTCACCTATGATCGGACGCGGTCGTGCGTCAGGTCATTTTTCCAGTAAGCTCTTGCATGATCGGACGCGTCCGATCATCCCTGATCGGCGCGTCCGGTCATCTCAGACCGGCGCGTCCGGTCATCACAGATCGGCATGTCCGGTCACTTAGCGTAGCTTTCGATTTTCGACCGTTACACCTGACCGGCGCGTCCGGTCATGTCGACAGGCGCGTCCGATCAGTGCGCGTTTTGCTGATTCGAAAGGTAACAGTTGGATTTGTCTGAGGGGTGTATAAATACATCCCCTCCACCTCTTTTAGAGGTCTCTTGCTCATTTGTTCAGCTGAGAAACACCTTTGAAGTGCAAGGGAGTGCAAGAGCCCTAGTTAGGATAGAGATTTACGAATCAAAGTTTGAGAATCCTCTCTAGTGACAAGAGTGTAGCAAGTGTGCATCCATCTTCTCATTAGGCTTGTTATGGTCAAGTGAGAGTTCTAGCTTGTTACTCTTGGTGATCGCCATCACCTAGACGGTTTGGTGGTGATTGGGAGTTTGGTGATCATCCGACGAGATTGTGGGTGGCCCAACTCAAGTTGTGAGCGGTTTTGGGTGATTCGCCGCGACGAAGTGTCGAAGAATCAACCCATAGAGAGCACTTGATCCTTGCGTAGATCAAGGGGGAGCTACACCCTTGCGCGGGTGCTCCAACGAGGACTAGTGGGGAGTGGCGACTCTCCGATACCTCGGCAAAACATCGCCGTGTTCCTAACCCTTTCTTTGAAGCATTTACTTTTGTGTATTACTTTCATTGCTTATTTACTTTCCTAGAATTGCCATGCTAGTCTAGGATTGGAACTTAGGGTACAAAACTTTTATTGGTAGAATTACAAGGAACACTAGTAGGCACTAGGGGTGAAGTTTGGCTTTTAGGATTTAATTCTTGCGATTAACTTTTAGAAAAGCCCAATTCACCCCCCCTCTTGGGCATCTTGATCCTTTCACGCGCCTGATATAGTTGCTTACAAAGGACGCTCCCCACCGTATCTTTCTCCTCCTCAGTGTTGTTGTTCCTCATCACCGCCCCTGCTCCCTAGTGTTGAACTATGCGACCGTCTCTATTCAGTGGCATGCAAGCCACTAGTCACCGCTGACAAGCTAGTGCTGCACGCTGGTATGCCTCACTGGCAGGTAGATAACACAGATCCATCGGTGACCAAGCTGGTACTCATCACCGCCGTCGCCGCTCGAGCTCAATGCCGCAAGATCCAAAGGCAATGGTAATGCTTTCGCATTTTACTTATGCATCATTCTTGGATTTTTATTTCCTTTTCACTCATCTAAGTACGAATAAAGCTTCCTCTGATTATTAATGAGCTCATGAAACATTTCTGTAGTCACTCCTTCTCTGATTCAGGCGATAGTGCTTCCGCTTCCATCATCGTTCTTGCTCCACTAGATCCTTGTCAAGATGGAGGAGGAGGCCCCCAATAAGAGGAATGAAGTGGCCATCCTCTCAGACCATGTCTTGGTCTTCATCCTCAGCCGCCTCACCGCTCGCTCTTTGTGCAGCTGCAAGTGTGTCTGTCGCTCCTGGAATAGACTCATCTCAGGATCTGAGTATCATAAGGAGCTGCCCTAAATTTTCACCGGATTCTTCTACCTCAGCTAAAAATGCAAATGCAACTTCACTAGCGTCAACGGTGAATACCCCTCCTTCTCCTTCTTGCCCTTCCCCATTCAAGATGTCGTGATCTCAGATTACTCCTAGGGCCTCATCCTCTTCTGGTACTCTAGGTTTTCCTATGTTGTCTGCAATCCGATGACTAAGAAATGGCTACTACTGCTAGGTAGCAACCATTCTTGTGGCTTAGCTCGCTTGGGGTTTGATCTGATAGTCTCCTCGCACTTCGATGTGTTTGAATATGGGATCAATGATGATGACTCCTTAGGTGTCAACATCTACTCATCTAAAACTAGAGCATGGATCTTTAAAGAATCTGAATAGGGCAAGGGTATTGTAATATCCACATATGGGAAAGGTGTGTTTGTTAATGGGTTTATGCACATGCTAGAGTTCACCCAGATAGTTGCTATTGATATGGAGGGAAAGACATGGAAGAAAATTCGTAGGCCAATTGGTGATGCAATCTCGATCCATGAAGCTCAGGGTCAGTTGTGTTTATGTACTACTGATACTTTGAATAGGTATGAGCTTTCAATCTGGATCCTTGAAGACTATGGTACTAGTAAATAGACATTGAAGTATAAGGTGACCACGCTGGAGCTATTTAAAAAGAAGAATATTAAAATTGGTACCAAGGTTTGTGATGCGGCCTACAGAGTGATTGTAGTTCATTCAGAATGGAATTTGATTTCCCTTGTTGGGGAGGACAAATCACTGATATGACATGAACTGCAGTAAAGTTCATGTCCTCCCAACCCGAGCCATCGACTATCCTAGAAGTACCTGGAAACTATTATGTATGAGCGACGGACCTCACTATCTTTCTTATGTTCCCTTGTTCATGGAGTCATTAACAGAGCAATAAAGGTGCATATGCTATATTTTATTATAATTATGTCATACCTTTGTTCAGGTAGGTAGTTATTTTGATTCTATATATAGGCCAATTTGAACTTCATAGCTAAAGGATGGTGTGTTGAATATTATTAATTGTGCTACTTTATGCAGGTGAAGTCTAAGTGCTTTTGAACAATTTTCCTGCATTGGCTAAGAGGAAGAAGAGACGTTCCATGGTGCGTTGCCTACCAATTCGAAGGATGCACTAATTATATTTATTTTTGCCTAGCAAGCAGGAGTGCCACATAGGAGGAGCACAACTATGTCGTTTCGCTATGTAAGCATCCATTATTATTGTAAGAACATGGTTTATGGATGTAATGATTATATCTATATGCTTTGTGTTCAGTAAGCTATTAAGCGTCATTTATTGTTTTGTTATCACCACCGCTGTTGGTGGTGCAAACGTCCAACACCGTCGCTATACGTATTATGCGGTAGGGACAAAAGTGTATCACCGCCGAATCGTTTAGTAACCCAACATGACTAAACGATCATCAAAGGTGGATCGTGGTACAAGACGACGGTGATCATGACCTTTATACTGGCGGATCATATGCGGAAGCGACGGTGGTGCTAACCTCTATATAGGCGTCTCGGCCGTTGAATTGACAGTGAACCCGCACCACTGACAGCTAGGTCAAAGTATAAGGTGACGGTGCTGGTGGCCACTGCACATGCGGTTGATGTGCACACACTATGGTTTTGATAGCCTTGATACAGTTGGATCATTTGCCAATGTAGCGGTGTTAGTGTACATCTATAGCCGGGTCATGCTCCAATACGACTGAAGTAAGGACCTAATCACGGACGGATCATAAGTCAATTGACAGTGTTAGTGTACACCATAGTCGGTCCTAGATGACAATGGTGAAGGCTATGACCATCACTGTCGATAGCTTACTACTAAGGCCAAAATTAGACTGCGGCGTGGATTATGACGTGGCTATGAAAGGTGCGAGTGTAATAGTTTGTGCTGCGGATTTCTTGTTTCTCTTGGTGATTGCCGCCACCTAGATGGCTTGGAGCAGCGGAGGAGCTTCGGCACATGTTGGTGATTGTTTGTGGTCGGCTCCGGTGATTATAAGGGGTCTTGTACCTTCCCCAGTGAAGAGCCAAAAGGTAACTCTAGTGGATTGCTTGTGCCATTGAGTTACCTCACTTGTGGGTAGGTTCTTGCGGTGTCCAATTGTGTAGATGAGGTTCGTGCAACATCGCTTAGCCACCGAACCACCAAGTGTTGGTCGACATAACAGGGACTAGCGTGCTGGCAAGCACGTGAACCTTAGAAGAAAAATCGTGTCTCTTGTGTGATTGGATTTCTCCTGGTGATTGGATTGTCTACATCTTATGATTGGTTCATTCCTTGATATGACGGTATAATCACCTTACTCACTCTATTACTTTTCTGCAAACTAGCTGTAGCAAGCTCTTTAGTGTAGCTACAATTGAGAGCTTGCTTTGTAGCTTAGTTTCATCTAGTGGAGCTCTTTAGTGTAGCCTTATAAATAGGTTGTCATTAATTACCAAAAAGAGGGAGATTGAAAGCCCTAATTTGGTTTTGGATAATTGATGAAACCTAGGACTAATCTTTGATCTAAGTGTTTGAATTAGATAAGGTGGTCCAATCCAAGTGATGGAGAAAGATGAGGTCCATAGAGTTGAAGATAGACATGAGATGATGGTGATCAAGCTCCAATTCAGAAAAGAAGAAAGAGAAAAACAAAACCAAGGAGATCAAGGCAATGGTATAAGATAGATTTTGCTTTTGGTAATCAAGATACAATAGAGAGTGTGATCACATTTAGGATCGATAGTCGTACTATAAAGAGGAAAAATCTTTGGCTAAGCGGTTATCGAGTGCCACTAGGTGACATTGTTCTTACATATGCATTTAGAAACTTAGTGTGCTAATCTTGACCCTTGTAAAACGCTTTGAAAAATGTTAACACACGTGCATACAAGTTCTATACTTTGTGGTTAGCAAGTTGGAAGCAAGAGTGAAGTGGTTGTGGACTTAGAAAAAGAAAAAGAGGAGCTGCATTGTGATCGGACACTGGCCACGTCCTTATCGGATGCTAACAGCTGAGTCCAGTCATTTATAGTGAGGAGGCGCTGACTAGAAAAAAGTGCAGAGGAACGACCGGACGTTGGTTTTCACACACCGGCGCGTTCGGTCACTTTTTCAGAGGAGGTGAGTTGGGCGATTGGACGTGCAGGGTTTGCGTCAGGTCATCGATGATGTATGCTAGCGTTAGCACCTCGGGAGCACACAACAGAGCACTATGAGCACCAAACGCTAGGGCACGTCAGGTCGACGTTGACTTGATGCGTCCGGTCGGTGTTTTTCGGGTTTAGACCCTTACTAGAGTTGACCGGACTCAGAGTGACGCGGCTTCAGGGCGGTTCCTTCGGTGCGTCCGGTCATGACTCAACAACACTGGCTCATGACTTAAGTGTTGAGATCAGATGGCTACGCTTGAATGTGGGGAGCCACGTGGCGGCAGATGCGTGACCAGACGCGGGCATGGTGTGTCCGGTGATCACGACCGACGCGTCCGATCAGTGCGCAGAGCCCCCTCTCTTGACTCTAACGGCTCTATTCATTTGAGGAGGATCTATAAAAGAGGTTTGGCCGGCCCTTGGCTCACTCTCTTGGCACTTTGACATACTTGACATCCTTGTGAGCCTAGACAAATACTTGCTACTTATCTCCATCATTGATTCATCATCATAGTGAGATTGGGATTGATTCTAAGTGCATTTGCTTGAGTGATTGCATCTAGTGGCACTTGTGGATCGTTGTGGCTGTAGATTTCTTGTTTCTCTTGGTGGTTATCGCCACCTAGACGGCTTGGAGCAGCAAAGGAGCTTCAGCATGTGTGGGTGATTATTCGTGGCTAGCTCCGATAATTGTAAGGGGTCTTGTACCTTCCCTGGCGGAGAGCTAAAAGGAACTCTAGTGGATTGCTCGTGTCATTGAGTTATCTCACTTGTGGGTAGGTTCTTGCGGTGTCCAATTGTGTGGACGAGGTTCGTACAATATCTCTGAGCCGCCAAACCACCAAGTGTTGGTCGACACAACAGGGACTAGCGTGCCGGCAAGCACGTGAACCTCGAGAGAAAATTCGTGTGTCTCTTGTGTGATTAGATTTCTCCCGGTGATTAGATTGTCTACATCTTGTGATTGGCTCATTCCTCGACACGGCGGTATAATCACCTTACTCACTCTATTACTTTTCCGCAAACTAGTTGTAGCAAGCTCTTTGTGTAACTAGAATGGAGGCTTGCTTTGAAGCTTAGTTTCATCTAGTGAAGCTCTTTAGCGTAGCCTTGTTGAGAGCTGTCAGTGAGTTGTGACATAGCCGCTTGTGTGCATAGAAATTATAGCAACTAGATTTGTTGGGTAGGTGGCTTGCAACCCTTGTAGAGTTAGAGTAAAATTGCATTACACCCGTTTGTCACACTAATCAATTGGTCTAGTGCTTTGTAGAGTTTTTAAATAGGCTATTCACCCCCTCCAGCCATATTAGGACCTTTCAGCGACGTGTATACACAGGGTCGCAAGATCACAATTTTCTTATAGCTGCACCTCCTTTTACTCACCGGAGCCTCTTTTTCTCTCACATGTCACTGCTCTAATTCTCCTCTTATGTATCCTCTTTGTCCTTTTTAACTATCGCTCTCACCTTCCCAAAAGGTAAGCGTATTTAACTTTGACCAAATATATAAGAAAATATTAATATTTATGGTACATAATTGGTATTATTAGATAGATCGTTGAATTTATTTTCTTAATAAAGTTATTTGAAGATATAAATCATTGAAATGTTGTTTGATACGCTTTTGTAACGTGTTGATATGCTCTTGACGATTAAAAGTGTGTCTAGCAACGCGTCATTTTGAGACATTTTCAATATCATTATAAAAAGTGTCTTTAGATGCCTTTTGACAATGAAAACATGGCTATATCGTGTCATATTGAGATGTTCTCAAAATCGTTTCAAGAAGCATCTTTATGTACTCATATAGGGACCCTTTTAACCTGCATTAATATAAAACGTGCCTAGAGGGACTTTTTCTTGTATTTTATAATAGATAATGAGAGATTGTACTAGCAAATATAAGCACCAAAATGAGTGCATCATTTTTAAAAAAAAATCAAGCTAGGCACCATAAGATAGAGCATAGTTTTAGAGAAAATTTGCAACCAGTGTCATAATTTTATGAGGTAAAATAATTTTTCTATAAATTTTCTAAAATTTATACATGTTTTAGTATTTTTAATTGCATTTTTTTGTGTAAAAATATTTGAATAACTTTTTGAACATTTATCTTGTATTTTTGGATACTTTTAGAAAATATTTCTAATTTGGTTTACTTGCGTGAATTTTCATCTTCGTTCGATTTTTATCCCCTTTTAACGTGAAGCCATATCAGCCTAGTTCGCTTTATCTCTTTTTAAAATGTATGGTTTTAAAAATTAAAAAATGTAAAAAAGAGTGATTTTGTAGTGCAGAGAGAAATACAATTTTTCTCTAAGGAAGAATATGGATCTTACTTGTGGCCCACAATTCTTTGAGCCCTCAGCCCAACAAACAAGCCCATGAGCTTTATTTACCTAAAATCTGGCCCACCCTCTGCTAGAAAAATTGCAGCCATGCATGAGCCCACAGTTAGCGCTGCTTCATGATTTATGGCCTTTTAATTTCTTCAGTCCCGGATTTGGGGAAATAAGGGTGTGTTTACTTCGCGAAAAGTAGGTGAAAAGTTACTGTAGCATCTTTCGTTGTTATTTGGCAAAATTTGTCCAATTATAGATTAACTAGGCTCAAAAGATTCGTCCCGACATTTACAGACAAACTATGCAATTAGTTATCTTTTTTACCTACATTTAATGCTCCATACATGCATCGAAAGATTTGATGTGATGGTAAAAGAGGAAATATTTTGGGTTGTGATGGGGAAGTGAACAAGGCCTAACATTACTCCCTCAACCGACACAGACAGACAGAGAGACGAGAAGGAGACACACAAGGCCGGAGAGACCATCTGCACACTATTGCCCTATGATTAGATGCCACGTGGTGTCGTTAGTTGTTGCAAGAGACCGGCCACGACGTGACTGTACCCAGCGTTCGCCAGCCACGTGTCCCTGATCGACAGTCACGCGCGTGCTTCTCAAGGCTTGCCCAACGCGCCGACCTAGCGTGCTGCCCAAGCTTCACTTCAGCTCTGCGTATCCATGTCAGTTGTGCTAGTGGCCTCGCAGACTCGTAGCCCTCGTTTAGTTCCCAACTTCTTCCTTAAATTTCACTATGCAAAAAGAAGATTCTCTGTCACATCGAAATGTCGGCACATGTATGAAGTACTAAATGTAGATGAAATTTAAAACTAATAACACAGTTTTATTGTACTTTGCAAGACGAACATTTTGAGCCTAATTAGTCAAAGTTTGGATAATTTTTACCAAATAAAACAAAAGTTGCTACAGTGCGACGTGACCTACACTATTCCAAATCGGCCCTCCCAATTCCGCATCTAAACACGGGCGTAGAGACTCCTGCAAAACTCGTCTGAGGCCTTGTTTAGATTCCAGGTCTTGTTTAGATTTCAGAATTCATCCTCAAATTCTACTATGTAAAAAGAAGATTCCCCATCACATCAAAATATCGGCAAATGTATGAAATACTAAATGTAGATGAAATCATAAACTAATTGCACAGTTTTGTTGTACTTTGTGAGACGAACATTTTGAGTCTAATTAATTATTTTTTGGATAATTTTTTATACTAAAAAACAAAAGTGCTACAGTACTCGGGGGTGGCACTGTGTAGATTCGGCCACCCCCGAGTTGGCTATCTAAACAAGGCCCCAGATTTTGCCTCCCAAATTTACTATGCAGAATTCCTATTCCCCGTCACATCAACATGTTGGCACATATATGGAGTACTAAATGTAGATGAAATAAAAAACTAATTGCACAGTTTTGTTGTACTTTGCGAGCCGAACATTTAGAGCCTAATTAATCAAGATTTAGACAATTATTACCAAATAAAAATAAAATTGCTACAGTGTGATGTGACCTTTACTATACAAAATTTGGACCCCAAATTAGGTAAACAAGGCCTGACAAAAAGCCGAAGACAACACCGAGACAAGCGTTGAAGCGCAAGAGTGATTCCTTGGTGACGTACGTGCCCTGCAGCAGATGCTAAAGCAGAGAGTACGTGGTCCAATACAACAGAGTATATTAATATAGGCCTTGTTTAGTTACCTGATTCGGAGTGACCGAATTTGCACAGTGCCACCCTCGAACACTGTAGTATTTTTGTTTTTTATGCAAAAAATTGTCCAAAAATTGATTAATAGACTTAAAATGTTCGTCTCATAAAGTACAACAAAACTGTGTAATTAGTTTATGATTTCATCTACATTTAGTACTTAATGCATTTGCCGGTATTTTAATGTGATGGGAAATCTCCTTTTTGCATAGTAAAATTTAGGGTGAATTCTGGAATCTAAACGATGCCATATAATTAAAGTTTAAGGCTGCTTTTTTAATGCTGGCGTTGAAAGATTAACTGCCTCCCTACGCTGCTCCGTCGATGTGGCGTTTGGGGCACTCAGTAAGCGGAGATTTCTACGTGCTCCTGGTTCTCCTGTCCATATCCTCCATTCCTCTCAACCTCCGTCACCTCTACCACGGCAGGTTGGCAAAATGCTGCAGCGGTGCAATGGACGACGAGGCGGCATGGTAGCAACTGTGCAAGATGTGGTCGCCACCTCTCACACCCGGTGCCCTCAGAGATCGATCCATGCCAGCCAACTTCCTCGGCGCCATCGCCACTGCGTGCTTCTGGTGAGCCCATTCTTCGTTGTGCTTGTGCATCCCTTCTTCCCTATTCCCTCCGCTCCTACTAAATGTTCCTATCTATGGTCCACGCCTGGCTTCCTGGAAGAGATCGCCGTCGTGTCCTTCTGGTACCCGACATCTAGCTGGCTGCATGCCGACATCGTCATCGCCTGCTTCAGGTCTGGTACTCTGGTCTCTGGGATTTTCCCTAAGTTCTTGCTCTGCTTCCCTTCCAAGCTAAGACTTCTGGTTTAGATGGAGATGGATTCGGTGACGGCAACCGTCCAAACGCTACCTGCCTGTCGGCCAGCATTCACCCTCTGCTGCAGCTCCTAGCCACACGGCTGCACCAGGCCCATCACCACCCCGGCGTACCCCATCCAGCCAGGCAGGTGCGGCGGCGTGGCGCCGATGGAGGCCAGGGAGTCATGAATTGACGACGAGCAAAAGGTGCCAAGGGGTGGAACAAGAGGACTCCATCTCACAGCACAGGCTTGGAGCATGCTGTTTGACCTGCAGTTAAAAAAGGTACATGCCTATTCATGATTATGCACACCAGCTGTTTGTTGAAATGCCACCTGGATTTCTCTCATTGCTGTAACTGATTAGTGAGGGTCTTACAAATTTAGCCACAGGGCAGGAGTCCAGGACATTGCCATTGTTGTACCTGATTATTTGAGGGCCTTATAAATTTTGTTAGGGGGCAGGTCAATGCCATCAAGAATGCAGTGTTTACACTTCGTGATGTTGTTTTTCTTGAGATTATTTGAATAGACCACATCATCTATTCGGCTCTTCGAAGGGGCACAAGGATGAGTAGTAGCAGCAGCAGCAGCAGCAGCAGCAGCACTGGGTGACCAGCTCATACAACCATTTAGAGCATCAGGGAGTATGCCTCAGCAGTCTTGAAAGAGTTGTGTTCTGTTTTGTTGTCCAATATACCATGTGTTATGCATGGCCTGCTTGCACCCGCGTTCATCTGCAGCTAGCTGCGGTCATGCAAGACACAAGGGCCCTGGTGTGCCGATGCCATTCCATGCTCCAGCTTGCAAATGCCCAACGCCACGCCATGTTCCAGTATGCAGCCATCCAATGCATGTGCCAATACATAGGTTAGCAGCTTCGGTGTATTTCCTCAGCTTATAAATTTGCCTGCATGAGTTTTACTCAAATAGCTTCAATTTCTTTGTGGTTTTCTAGGGATTCTCGAGATGCGAGCTTAACCCATTAACATGTATGCTATGTACAAGTATCGCAAATAACCATGCTGAACAAGGGAAGGGTCTCCAAGGATGACTTCAAGAGCGTCATTATTCAATAAGCATTGCCAGTCAGTATCATGGTTTGTCCTTCAGGAAGTTCAAACCTTTTTTTTCCTTTTGAAATTGTATTTACTGCTGCAGTATTCTAATTGTACAATTGCGCTGTTATGATGTATGCCACTATAGTTCATTGGTTATTGCTGCATTTTTTTTCCAGTTTGGCTGCTAGGATGATTCATATCTGCAACCAGCTGTTCAGTGTACTTGTGAGTTCTTTTCTTTTGCTTTTCCAATTAACCATTCAGAACCAGATTTCAGAAATCGTAAGATGCATAGACTGATTAATTTTAGAGCTGTTACACTTTGTTCGCTCACGCTCATAGTACCCTTGGTATACTTAGATCAGATTCTCATGGGTTTCGAATGTTTGATTTTAGGAACAACTGAAGGAGAAACAGGAGATGCAGATGTTCTGAATGCAACTTCTATAAAGAAAGACCAAATATTCCTATCACAAAATTCATCAGTGCATCAATATCAACGAGAGGTACGGATTTTGATTTTATCATTAGTTCCACTGAGCAATCTGATATGTGCAACACCAAGTGCAGAAATGCCATATTCCTCATCTTTCTTATGTATCTATATAGCGATGGCAAAAAATTGCAGCAGAAACTATATGGCCATTGTTAATTACATATACAATTTATGCACAAATTTTAATGAAAGCTACAACACATATTATATCCACAAACAGATTATCACCATTGCCCTTTTTCTGCCTCCTAGATGTTCTCTATATGCTGTCCTATCCACATACCTTTCTTAATTTTTAGTTCCTACATGAACACTTTGTCATGTCAATGGTTTGTACATTGTCAATGTTACTTCGGCATGGGCCAATGTGGGTATGTTTATTTCCCTTCATGGAATTACACTAATGGTTAAATTTTCTGCGCTTGAGTTTTTGCTGTTTGCAGAAGACCCTTCTTATGAATATTGAGGTCAATGTTAGGTGTATCATCGTACTACTCAGATGTATTTTTTTTCCTTCCTTAATTAAGAGTGATTTTGTTCTTGGCAAGATACATTAGCTTTCAGGTCCTGTTACATCTGACTTTAGAGTTTTGCTTAAAGCCAAGGAATCTGATTATACAAACCTGAATATGGCCATGATCCTGATACTGTAGCTGTATATTTCTCATATATGCAGCGCTGATGACAGGTGTTTTAAGTACCCATGATCATGTAGGGTACGTAGTTTTTGAGTTAAAGTTACTAATGCTGTTCGTTTATGTCATTATGAGCTGTGCAACCTTATTTGATAACGATATTTTGCTAATGTGACCTTACAGTAAGCTGCTGGAGGGATTTGATTTCCATGACTTCCAAGTTAGAACTTTAGAAGTGCTTCACTACAAGGGTGCAACAGCCTGACTTCCATCGGACTCAGAGCATTCTAGGACTAGACAACGAATATTATTTCCATAAACGCAGGTTCTTGTGCACCTTTTCTATCTAGTCATATAGATAAAAAAATGTTATAAGACAATTAATTATTGAAAACCACAATTTCCAGGCTGTTCAATTACTGGTGTCTTCTCTATTGTTTTGCAATGTGATAAGTGTTTTTGTACTCTCAAATTCCAAATCATTCCTTTGGCATGTTCAATGTGGAAAACAATATGCAGCCAATACTTTTGATCGTTTTCCTTATTTTAGGGTACTATTGATTATAGTTAGCGACTTAGCGTTCCAACCTTTCTACCAATCGCTGTTCCAAGCCGAGCCCCTAAAACATAATTGCACGTACATACTAAAACAAAAAATCAGCCTACTCACGAACTTGTGCTGTTTGGTTGCATCATGTAAATGTAAACGCAAACGGTAATAGAAAGCACTGCTAATGGAAACAATTCAAGCCAATACTGGCTTTGTTTGGTTCCTGTCTGTAATGGAATCAGATAATGGAGACCAAGAGGTCGCCTTCATCATCCACGGGACATTGCTCAGCGAACGCCAGCAGCCAGTGTCCATCTCCTGCGTATACACCCTGCGGCGGAGGAGGAGACGCGCGGAGTGGGCGAACTTTGGCGGTGCGGCACTGGGCGGACACCAGCGGCCCGCGGTGGGGAAGGTCTCCGGCGACGCGATGGAGGTGGACTGTGGCGGCGCAGGCCACCTTCCCCGGCAAGGATCCGTCGGAAGCAGTACGTCGCCGGCGGTGGTAGGCCTGTCATTGGTGGCGCCGTGGCGGAGACTATGCGCGAACGGGTTATCACTTTTGTCGTCGAATCATCATCTGTTGGGAGACATGCAGGCCGTTAACGATTAACTCCGGAAGGTGGGCGGTATGGGCTTTAAACTAGCTGGAAACAGATGACGCCGCAAACTGATTACTGCCCGTCTAAAACAAACACAAACTAACGGTATGGGATACCCTGTAAACAGATCACGGAGCAAAACCTCCGAACCAAACAGCAACTTAGTAGGAGCAGGCGCAGCGGATCGCGCCAATCAACCTAGTACTTCTAATCTAAACAAGAAAGGGCACTGCTAGCGCCCGGACGTCCGGATCCGGACGCTAGCGGCCGGACGCCAGGTCACGCCACATGGGGGAAGACACCGCACCAGCCCGCTCGACACGGGGAATCAAAACAAAAACAGAAAACAAATCGCAACCCCCCCTCTCCCGCACAGGTGCGAACCAAAAGATGTGCACCCCCCTCCGCGCACGGATCTGCCCCTACCGCAACCTCACCGACCCCGCACCTCCACTCTCGGCATCGGCTCAATTCCATACACCGACGACTGATGCAAAAACAGAGGTGGTAGGGAGAGAGATGCAAAAACCTAGATCTACATATGAAACATTCAAAAATACAACTGTTGCAAACATACATCCTATGGTTGTTAAACAAAAAAAAACATGCTACTGAAACACCCAGTTCTGCCCCTACTGAGACACCCCAGAAACACCCCCTAGTTTGGATTACTAAAAACAATTGAACCCTTCTTATTGAAACACCCAGATTAAACTACCGAAACACTCCAGTTTGGACTACTGAAACACTTGAAAAACTCTGGTTGAAACACCTAGAAATGAACTACTGAAACACCAATATTGAACTACTAAAACACCCAGAGAAAACCCCAGTTTGACTACTGACACCCAGAAAAAACACCCATCTTTGAACTACTAAAACACCTAGTTTCAACTACTGAAACACCCATCTTTAAACTACTGAAACACCTAGTTTTCGACTACTGAAACACTCGTCTTTGAACTAATGAAAAAATACCTAGTTTCAACTACTGAAACACACATCATTGAACTACTGAAACACCTAGTTTAAACTACTGAAACACCCATCTTTGAACTACTAAAACACCTAGTTTCAACTACTGAAAAAAAACCATCTTTGAACTACTGAAACACCTAGTTTCAACTACGAAAACACCCATCTTTGAACTACTGAAACACCTAGTTTCAACTACTGAAACACCCATCTTTCAACTACTGAAAACACCCAGAAAAAATGAAACAAAGATCTAAAACACACATCATCACCAACTGAAACACTACTGAAACAAATGCAAAACAACCATTGCAACAAGTCAAAACGAAAAAAGGGAGGCGGAAGGGAGGAAAGCTCATACAACATACCCACATCTGCTTCTCTAACATCCAAATAGTTCTACTGATACATACCTTTCGAGAAAATGAAACAACAGAAAAAACTACTAAAACAGAGGGAGGGGAGAGGGGGAACGCCGCCAGCGCCGCCAGATCTGCATCGCCCCCCATGGATCCACCACGGGGGGCCGCTGCTACATGTGTCCACCACCGGAAAAAGCCCCTCATGCCGCCGTTGAGGTGGGGGAGGCGTGCTAGGGTGGACAACCGTCACCGAGCAGCCGGATCTGTGCGCCCCCCAAGGATCAACCATGGGGGAGCATGCCGCCGTCGAGGTGGAGGAGGACGCTCTGCGGTGGAGTAGACCACCCGCGCCGCTAGATCTATGCCTCCCCCATGGATCCACCATGGGGGAGGCGCAGAGCTCCATGGGTCACCCCGGGGAAGGCCATCCATGATGGCCACCACAGTTGCAGGAGAGCGCGGTTGGGTGGAGAGGGTAGCCATGGCATGCTCGAGAGAGGGAGGAGGAGGAGACTGCAGTGCAGCGTGGGGAGGAGCGGCGACAAGCGCGAGCGCCTGTGGCGGAGACGGCGAGGCGTGCGTGGCAACAAGTGAGGCGGAGTGCTGAAGCAAAGTGTGAGCGCGTGGGGGACGAGGGGATAAGGGGCGCGAGCATGAGGCCCGGGGTTCGGAAGGAGTGGAGAAGCGCGAGCCACGTCCGCGTCCGGACGAAATACACACGTCGGACGCGTGTAGGATAGCATTACCGAACAAGAAACGACTAAAAGAGCTAGCTAAGGCTATGACAATTTGCGAGGTTTTGGTCTTATAGAGTTTGGAAGCTTCTTAGGCCCTGTGTGGCAACTAAAGGGCTCAAAAGCTACAGTTGTTTTAGGTCAAAAGCTGTTTTTCCTCTTGTACAAAACTAAAAGCAGTTTTCCTTCTGATTTCAACCGCTTTTGGGCCAAAATATTATCCACCTGCCACTGGTTATGAAATCAAATCATTATTTTCCTTTCTTCCTTATTCACATCTCCCTACCCACCGCGCGGCGGCGAGTAGCACCGGCTCCAGTCACGCCACCTTCGTCCTCACCGGCTCCGGCGGCGGGCGAGCATCACCGGCCCCAGCGACGCGGCCCCTCTCCCCACTCCGCCGAGCCCCCATCCCCATTCCGACCTTCGGTGGCCTCCCCACATCCGGCGGCGCGGCCTCCCAAGTCCCAACATCCGGCGAGCGAGACCTCCGGTGGCCGGCCTCCACACATCCGGTGAGCCCCTCTTCCTCTCGGGCGCGAGCAGCAATAGAGGAAGCCGGTGGGCGCGCGAGTGCGAGATTAACACTCAAACTCCAGCAAGCAGGCAAGCAGAGGATGGCTGCCGCGCCCGCGCTCCACTCCAGTCGCGGGCTTCCTCTCCGCCGCATGTGACCACGGCGAGCAGCGCTGCCCCGGTGCTGGACACGGCCTTCCTCTCCGCCGCGTGTGGGCTCTACCCCTGTCCGGCGGACGCACGCTTCTTTCTACACTGCGTGTGGGCTGCGCCACGCCGTGTGATGCTCTGCTTGCTCTGTAATGGACGAGCAAGGCCACACCCATGTCCGCCATGTTCGCTTGAACTTATCAGTCGTACCGTTTCAGTGAAATAATAGTGTTTTTTCTCACAACAAATCAGTATCAGCATCAGTCGTTTTTCTAGCCAGCCGAACATGGGGTCATATGGCCGTTTTTCTATAGAAAAATAAAAGACGAAATACACCTTAAATATAAGCGTGAACCATCCATCTCTGGATGTGTAGCCATGATCACCATGCACTCCCCGCCGACAAGATAGATGAAAAACTTAGAAAATTTATTTTTTCTTTTATAAAATATTCATTCACATGAGAATAAGTAAACAGATATTAGGAGCAATCTCCATATAAACGGTCTTCTAGGCCTTAAAGGGTATTACAAGTATTTCTTTCACAGTCTACGGTTTCACAGCTGCTCTAACCAAACGATCTTCTATTTTTCCCACAGCTACTTTTCCACGGCCCATAACTCACAGCAGCTTTTCCAAAAGCCTCAGCTCAACCAAATAGGGCCTTAGTGCGTTGTTGCTTCGTGTTTGGGTCAAGATGGCATAAAGGTCCTTATACCACTATACTCCCTCTGACCCTAATGTTTACACTTCCCGAGAAACAATTTTGACTAAATATACATTAAAAAATATTAATATTTATAATACATAATTAGTATCATTGAAAAGATATTTGAGTCTAGTTTTTTAATAAATTTATTTGGAGATACAAATGTTGCATGTGTTTTCTATAAATCGAGTCAAACTTGTGGCACACACACCAACGACGACAGATATAAAGGGACGGATGGAGTAGTTGAAAGTCCTATGTTTGGTGTTGGTAATTAGTGACAATGCCTAAGTACTAATCCTATGCCTAAGTTGTATGTAGCATATGAGGATTAGTACATTCCAAGGTTGGTGGCAAAATGGACATGGTGATCATGATGACCACACTTGGATTTGGACGCAACCCTACATGATCAAGGCAAAGGTATATGCTTAAGGGTTGTGTTTTAGTAACCAAGACACCTAATGGGTGTGGTTACATTATAGGATAGATAGCCGTACTATAAAGAGGGGAATGACGCGACTATTGAACTCCTAAGTGTCTATAAGTGTACATTTCATAATCATATGCATTTGGATAGAACTAATAACGCCTCGAAAAATGATTGTAAAAATGCTAACACACTCACACATGACGAGATCACTTGGTGGTGTTAGCACGCTTGCGATGGCGGTGGATTTTGAGCGGTAGAGAGAGTTTGGGGTCCTCTCTCCCTCCCGCCGAGCTTGCGAGGCGGGATTCAAGCGTTTTCGAGGAGTTGAAACGACTTTTTTCCACTACGCCGGAAGTCGGAAATCAAACGGAGGTCACAGAGGTGATCGGACGCTGGACCGGACGCAGTCTCTGTTTGACCGGACGCGTCCAGTTAGTGTTCAGCATCTGCGCGTGTTTCGGTTTTTGATCGGACGCGTCCAGTCGTTCAGGGAGCTTACTGGACTCCAACCGGACGCTGGCACTGTGGCGTCCGGTCAGTTCTGCAGCGCGTCCGGTCGTTGTTTCGTTGTGAGCTGCTCAGGCTTGACCAGCGCGTCCGGTCCGTTACGGGACCAGCGCGTCCGGTCGTACTTCACGCATCCGGTCTACGCAACGAGCACGTCCGGTCGATGCTTCGCAACTTAGCCGTTATGCGATCGGCGCGTCTGGTCAGTTTGACTAGCGCGTCCGGTCAGCGCGACTTCGGCTGTTTCAAGTTTCTAACGACTATATTCGAAGGGGTACGTCTATAAATACTTGTTGGCCGGCTCAAGGCTCCATGTCTTGAACTTTTGACATACTTGTGAGCACTTTGAGCTAAGCAACTCTCCTCCCACTCATCTCTCTTGCTTCCTTGCATATTTGAAGTGAGATTGAGTGATCCAAGTGCATTTACATTGTGAGATTGCATGTAGTTGGCACTTGGTGGTTGATTTGCTACGAAATTCTTGTTTCTCTTGGTGGTTTCCGCCACCTAGACGGCTTGTAGCAGCTTGGAGGCGTTGGCAAGAGTTGGTGATTAATCTTGGCCACCTCCGGTAATTGTGAGGGGTTTGTGCCTACCTCGGCAAAGCGCCAAAGGCAACATTAGTGAATTGCTCGTGTCATTTGCAACATTTTGCCATTTGGTAGGTTCTTGTGGCGCCTTTTGAGAGGCTCGGTGTGAGACCGATTAGCCACCGAACCACGTGGTGAAGAGGGACACAACGGGGACTAGCGTGTCGGCAAGCACGTGAACCTCGGGATAAATCTTCGTGTCATCACTTTCATATTGTGATTGATTGATCCCGGTATTCGGTTGTCTTGGTATTCATTGTTGATCATATTGGTTGGCTCAATACTTCGCCCCTCAGTGAAACTCTCCTAACTCAACTCCGCATTACCTTCTTAGTTATCTTTGCTAGCTAGTTAGCTTTGCTAGAGTAGCTCCTTTGTGTAGCTTGCTAGTTGTAGTTGTAGTTACCTTCTCGTTTTGACTTATGCGGTTGAGTGCAAATACTAGAATTGTGAATTGGTTAGGTGGCTTGCAAACACCCCGTAGGCTAAGCAAAACTCGCATCTCGCTATTCATTATATTGATAAACTTGTTTAGCTTGTCTTTGTAGAAAATTTTAAAAGGCTATTCACCCCCCTCTAGCCATCAAGACCTTTCTAGTGGTATCGGAGCCGTGGTCACCGTTTGCAAGGCTTAACAACCTCGGTGCAAGATGGCTCAAGTTATGTTCAATCATGTTAATGGCAAGCCTCCATTCTTTGATGGCGTCTCTTCCTTTGATCATTGGAAAAGGAAGATGAAGCAATATCTAGGCAATATACATGAGAAGGTTTGGGATGTGACCAAAGGATACATCATTCTTGATGAGGAAAATCTCACTCCAAATGACCGCATCAACAAACAATGCAACACGGCGGCACTTGACACAATCTATCGTGCCATTGATGACAAAGTATTTGAGCAAATCAAAGATCTTAAAAAGGCAAATGAGCTTTGGATAAGGCTTGAAGAAACATATGAAGGCACTTCAACGGTAAAAAGTGCTAAACTATATATGCTCAAGGACAAGTTCTCCACTTTCAAGATGAAGGATGATCAATCCATTCCGGAGATGTTCTATAGGCTCCAAGTCATTGTCAATGATCTCAAGGGGCTTGGGGAGAAGGTTGAGGACAAGGACTTCTCACATAAGTTCTTGATGTGCTTACCCAAGAAGTTTGTCACCTTGAGAAGAATGATCTTTAGAGAGAGATTGGACAAGGTCAAACCAACCGATGTGCTTGGAGATATAATGACCGATACCCAATACAATGATGATGAAGATGAGGTAGAAGAGAAGGAGACCAAGGTCAAGCAAGAGAAGCCCATTGCATTCAAGGCTTCATCCTCTAAGGGCAAGAGCAAGGTGGAGAGTGATGATGATGATCCATTCGATGATGAGACCATGGCCCTTCTAGTGCACAAGATGGGAAGGTTCATAAAGAAGAAAGGCTATGGGGCAAGGAAGAGGAGAGACACTATGAAGGCAAAGACCCTTTGCTATAATTGCAATAGCCCCGATCACATAGTGGTGGATTGCCCCTATGAAGATAAGAGATTTCATAATGAGGACTTGAAGCTCAAGAAGAACAAGAAGGATAAGAAAGAGAAGGAGAAGAAAGCAAAGAAGAGCTTCACATTCAACAAGAAGAAGAAGTGTGGTGGTTATGTAGTCACTTGGGATAGTGACAACTCCGATAGTGATGATGATGCAAGCTCTAGTGATGATGAAAGGACCACTCAGAGAGCCATTGCAAGCATCGCCCTCTCCAACAAGCCATTCATCTTTGACACTACATCGACATGCCTTATGGCTAAGCCTACCAAGATAAAATATGATGATAGTGATGATGATTCTTGTGCTAGTGATGGTTGTAGGAGTGATGATGAGGAGGATGAGGACTACTCCAAGAATGATTTATTGGGCATAATAGATCAAATGAGCAAAGGCTACAAGAGGACCACTAAGAAATATAAAATCTTGGAACAAGAGCTCATTGCCAAGAGCAATGAAAATGATGCCTTAATGAAGGAGCTTGTAGCTCTCAAAAAGAGTAAGAAGTGCAAAGGAATTTGAACAAGAGCTCAAAGCTCTTAGGAAATTCTTTGATGAGCTAGAGGCCTCTCGTGAGTGTCTAAAGGAAGACCACGAGGACCTTGAAGTTGCTCACACTAGGCTTAAGGAAGCCCACTCCACTCTACTTGAGCTCATCAAGGAAAAGGACCTCAAGTTGGAGAAGTTCATGAAGGAAGCTAAGGAGGAGCAAGTGATTGTCACTTGTGATATTGGACTAACATGTGATATTATTGATGATTCTTTATTTGTTGGTCCTACTAATGCTTCATGTAGCTCATCATCATCCACCACAACCAACTCTATCTCTACTAATAGTGATTCATCACTTGTGGTTGAGAATGAGACTTGGATGATCTCACCCGCGCATTAGGCAATGCCTATGGTGGGGATACCCGCTTGCTAAAATGCTTGGGTAGCCAAAGGTTCTCTCTCAATAAAGAGGATTTGGGCTATACTCCCAAGAAGGGCAAGGTGGCCTTTGCTACTCCAAAGCCTCGCTTTGTGAAGAGCAATAGTCGTTATTGCAATAGATGCAAGCAAGTTGGGCATCTAGAGATTAATTGTAATAAAATGAATAAGAACAACAACAAGTTTCATGCTAAAATAGATTATATTTCTTTTGATTCTTGTTATGTACTTACCAAGGGTGAGAAAGGTGTGCATGCTAGGTTTGTTGGTACACCAATTGTGGGTCCAAATAAGAAGGCCATTTGGGTACCAAAAAGCTTAGTTACTCACCTCCAAGGACCCAAGCAAGTATGGGTACCTAAAAGACATTAAATTGTTTTGTAGGTAAATTACAATGTCGGGGAAGGCATTGGGTGCTTGATAGTGGATGCTCTCAACATATGACTGGTGATTCAAGAATGTTCAACTCTCTCAAATCAAATGATAGTGGCATTGATAGCATCACATTTGGTGACAATAGCAAGGGTGATGTAAAGGCTCTTGGAAGGATTGCAATCTCAAATGATCATAGCATTTCTAATGTGCTCTTAGTTGAAAAGTTGAACTTCAATCTTCTCTCGGTTGCTCAATTATGTGATCTTGGTTTTAAGTGCATATTTTGTGTTGATGATGTGGAGATAGTTAGTGTTGATGGCTCCAATTTGATCTTCAAGGGCTTTAGATATGAGAATCTATACTTGGTTGATTTCAATGCTAGTGACACTCAACTTTTAACATGCTTGCTCACCAAATCAAGTATGGGTTGGTTATGGCATAGAAGACTTGGTCATGTTGGCATAAAGCAATTGAACAAGTTAGTGAAGCATGACTTAGTTAGAGGCTTGAAGGATGTCACATTTGAGAAAGATAAGCTATGTAGTGCATGTCAAGCCGGAAAGCAAGTAGGCAACACTCATCCATTGAAAAGCATCATGAGTACTTCCAAGGCATTTGAGTTGTTGCACATGGATCTATTTAGGCCAACTACATACACAAGCATTGGTGGCAACAAGTATGGCTTTGTGATTGTTGATGATTTCACTAGATACACATGGGTATTCTTTCTTGTGGATAAGAGTGATGTATTTGACATATTCAAGAAGTTCATCAAGAGAGTGCAAAATGAGTTTGAGACCACAATCAAGAAAGTAAGAAGTGACAATGGAAGTAAGTTTAGAAACATAAGAGTTGATGAGCTATGTGAGGAGCTTTGAATCAAGCATCAATTCTCGGCCAAGTATACACCTCAATCAAATGGTCTAGTTGAGAGGAAGAATAAAACCTTGATTGATATGGCAAGATCAATGTTAACTGAGTATAATGTGAGTCATTCATTTTGGGCCAAAGCAATCAACACGGCTTGCTTCTATAGCAACCGCCTCTATTGCCACAAGTTCCTAGAGAAGACACCATATGAGATATTGAATGAAAGAAAGCCCAACATTACATACTTTCAGGTATTTGGTTGCAAATGCTACATCTTAAAGAAGGGCACTAGATTGAGCAAGTTTGAGAAGAAATATGATGAAGGATTCCTACTTGGTTACTCGACTACTAGCAAAGCTTATAGAGTATGGAACCTAGCTAGTGGACAACTTGAAGAAGTACATGATGTTGAGTTTGATGAAACAAATGGCTCTCAAGATGAAGAAGAAATCTTGGATGATGTGAAAGGAACTCATTTGAGTAATGCTATAAAGGGAATGAATATTGGTGATATTAGACCAAAGCAAGTGATTGATGTGGATGACAACAAAGATCAAGTGCTCCAAAGTCCAATCACTCAAGCTAGTGGTTCTCTAATGCAAAATCAAGCTAGTACATCATCTCAAGTGCAACAAGATCAACAAGTAGCTAGTTCATCATCTCCAACTCATGATCAACATCAAAATCCAAGCAATCAAGTCCAAGCGCTTCAACCAACTAACATTGCAAGAGACCATCCATTGGATTCCATCATTGGTGACATACAAAGAGGAGTTCAAACTAGATCAAGATTGATATCATTTTGTGCTCACTCTTCTTTTGTGTCAATGGAAGAACCTAAGGACATTGATAGAGCATTGAGAGATCCGGATTGAGTAAATGCAATGCATGAAGAACTCAACTACTTCAAGAGAAATAAAGTATGGGAACTAGTTGAGAGGCTTAAGGATCACAATGTCATTGGAACAAGCAAGATCAAGATGGGATAGTAGTAAGGAATAAAAAAGACTAGTGGCTCAAGGTTACACATAAATAGAGGGTCTTGACTTTGGTGAAACTTATGCCCCGGTTGTAAGATTGGAAGCAATTAGGATCTTACTTGCCTATGCTTGTGCTCACAATATCAAGCTATATCAAATGGATGTGAAGAGTGCATTTCTCAATGGGTACATCCAAGAGGAGGTGTATGTGGAGCAACCTCCCGGTTTTGAAGATGACAAGAAACCCAATCATGTATACAAGTTATGGAAGGCTTTGTATGCATTGAAGCAAGCACCTAGAGCATGGTATGAAAGATTGAGGGACTTCTTGCTATCCAAAGGATTTGTCATGGGCAAAGTTGATACAACACTATTCACCAAGAAGATTGGGAAAGACTTGTTTGTGTTGCAAATATATGTTGATGATATCATATTCGGTTCAACCAATCAAGATTATTGTGATGAGTTTGGGAAAATGATGGCAAAGGAATTTGAAATGTCAATGATTGGTGAACTTAGTTTCTTTCTTGGACTTCAAATCAAACAAATGAAGGAAGGAACATTTGTAAGCCAAACCAAATAAATAAAGGATTTGCTAAAGAAGTTTGGTATGGAAGATGCAAAAGGAATCACTACTCCAATGAGCACTAGTGGAAGCTTGGATAGTGACAAGAATGGCAACATGGTGGATCAAAAGCTATATAGATCAATGATCGGTAGCCTACTCTATGTGACGGCATCAAGGCCCGATGTAATGTTTAGTGTATGTATGTGTGCAAGATTTCAAGCTTCACCAAGAGAAAGTCATTTGAAGGCAACAAAGAGAATATTGAGGTACTTAAAGCATACACAAGATATTGGATTATGGTATCCCAAAGGTGCGAGCTTTGAGCTAGTTGGATATTCGGATTCCGACTATGTCGGTGACAAAGTTGAGAGAAAGAGCACCTTCAGGACTTGTCAATTGTTGGGAAGATCACTTGTCTCATGGTCATCCTAGAAGCAAAATAATATTGCACTATCTACTGCCGAAGCCGAATACATCGCCGTGGGTAGTTGTTGTGCACAAATCTTGTGGATGAAGGCAACATTGAAAGATTTTGGAATCAACTTCAAGAATATGCCATTGCTATGTGACAATGAAAGTACCATGAAGCTAACCAACAATCCGGTTCAACATCAAAGAACAAAGCATATTGATGTTCGCTATCACTTTATTAGAGATCATCAACAAAAGGGTGACATTGCTATTGAGAGTGTGGGCACCGAAGATTAATTAGCCGATCTATTCACCAAGCCACTTGATGAGAAGAGATTTCACAAGCTAAAGAATGAGTTGAACATACTTGACTTCTCCAACATGAGTTGATGCACCCCATATATGACATGCCTCTCCTTCGAGCCCCAAGGTACAATTGGTTGACATGTCATACATTCTATGCTAAGGACTTGTTTAGTGCATCTAGTCATAATTTACATGTTCTAGGCTCATTCATGAAAATCAAATGAATTTGAAGTTTCTATGGTGCCACTATTGTTTCCATTACTTGTATGATCTAGTGGTAGCATATAACTTGTTTAAGTAGCTTGTGATCCTAAGTGTTTAATCTAGAAAACTTGTCTAAATATTTGCTTCAACATGGTGCATGATAACCCTTCTAGTGAGGTGTGAAGAAGCTTGCCCTTGGATCAAACCGAAGCATTTTATTTATGCAAGCAATCTAGGTTGAATCACGAACTTGATCCTCACCCTATAATTCAACATGATATTCTATCTAAAATTGGTCCTTTGTGGTCATTGGTGCCAAAGGGGGAGAAAATGTTGTTCACAAAGATAGATTCTAAAAGGGGAGAAAACCTAAAGGGGAGAATTGATAAAAGAAGGGGATCAACTAAAATTTTGAGCACACAAGTAGGGGAGCAAGCTCTTAAACATGAATGTTGCATTTTCATGTGCACTTCATATGTATGATGCATAGTTATGCATTTCTTTGTCTCCGATACATTGCTTGTGTGGTGACTTGCTAGTATAATTTGAATGGTATATTGAGGTACTAGCATGAATAGGAAGTAGTTAGATTTTTTTCTTGCTTCATGTTTTTCAAAGTGGTACTAGAGCCTTACTTATAATGTTGATCTCATAAGATTTCTAGTTATGTTTGTGTTTTTCCAAGTGGTATCTAACTACACAAGGTGCTAAGATGGTGTTTATCGCTACTCCGATGGTATCACGCTTCAAAGGTCTATAATCTTAAACACTTAGCACCTATTGGTAGTCAATGCTCCTAATCTTTCCTATCTAACATGTATGCTTCCAAAATCCAAATATATAGCATACATGTAGGGGGAGCCATTGCTATCAATTTGAATTCATGATCACATGTCCATAATTCTTACACATGGTAATATACTTGGACAATATGACATGGGTTCAATCAAAATTTTATCATAATATCTTTGTGAAAGGTTTGTCACTAATTACCAACAAGGGGGAGATTGAAAGTCCTATGTTTGGTGTTGGTAATTAGTGACAATGCCTAAGTACTAATCCTATGCCTAAGTTGTATGTAGCATATGAGGATTAGTACATTCCAAGGTTGGTGGCAAGATGGACATGGTGATCATGATGGCCACACTTGGATTTGGACGCAACCCTACGTGATCAAGGCAAAGGTATATGCTTAAGAGTTGTGTTTTAGTAACCAAGACACCTAGTGGGTATGGTTACATTATAGAATAGATAGCCATACTATAAAGAGGGGAATGATGCAGCTATTGAACTCCTAAGTGCCTCTAGGTGTGCATTTCATAATCATATGCATTTGGATAGAACTAATAACGCCTCAAAAATGATGGTGAAAATTCTAACACACTCACACATGACGAGATCACTTGGTGGTGTTAGCACGCTTGCGATGGCGGTGGATTTTGAGCGGTATAGAGGGTTTGGGGTCCTCTCTCCCTCCTGCCGAGCTTGCGAGGCGGGATTCAGGCGTTTTCGAGGAGTTGAAACGACTTTATTCCACTACGCCGGAAGTCGGAAATCAAATGGAGGCGAACGGAGGTCACAGAAGTGACCGGACGCTGGACCAGACGCGGTCTCTGTTTGACCGGACACGTCCGGTCAGTGTTCAGCATCTGCGCGTGTTTCGGTTTTTGATCGGACGCGGTGGTGCGTCCGGTCACAGTCGATCGGACGCGTCCGGTCGTTCAGGGAGCTTACTGGACTCCAATCGGACGCTGGCACTGTGGCGTCCGGTCAGTTCTGCAGCGCGTCCGGTCGTTGTTTCGTTGTGAGCTGCTCAGGCTTGACCAGCGCGTCCGGTCCGTTACGGGACCAGCGCGTCCGGTCGTACTTCACGCGTCCGGTCCACGCAACGAGCGCGTCCGGTCGGTGCTTCGCAACTTAGCCGTTGTGCGATCGATGCGTCTGGTCAGTTTGACCAGCGCGTCCGGTCAGCGCGACTTTGGTTGTTTCAAGTTTCTAACGGCTATATTCGAAGGGGTACGTCTATAAATACTTGTTGGCCGGCTCAAGGCTCCATCTCTTGAACTTTTGACATACTTGTGAGCACTTTGAGCTAAGCAACTCCCCTCCCACTCATCTCTCTTGCTTCCTTGCATATTCGAAGTGAGATTGAGTGATCCAAGTGCATTTGCATTGTGAGATTGCATCTAGTTGGCACTTGGTGGTTGATTTGCTGCGGGATTCTTGTTTCTCTTGGTGGTTGTCACCACCTAGATGGCTTGTTGCAGCTTGGAGGCGTTGGCAAGAGTTGGTGATTGATCTTGGCCACCTCCGGTGATTGTGAGGGGTTTGTGCCTACCTCGGCAAAGCGTCAAAGGCAACGTTAGTGAATTGCTCATGTCATTTGCAACCTTTTGCCATTTGGTAGGTTCTTGTGGCGCCTTTTGAGAGGCTCGGTGTGAGACCGATTAGCCACCGAACCACGTGGTGAAGAGGGACACAACGGGGACTAGCGTGCCGACAAGCACGTGAACCTCGGGATAAATCTTCGTGTCATCACTTTCATATTGTGATTGATTGATCCCGGTGTTCGGTTGTCTTGGTATTCATTGTTGATCATATTGGTTGGCTCAATACTTCGCCACTCGGTGAAACTCTCCTAACTCAACTCCGCATTACCTTCTTAGTTATCTTTGCTAGCTAGTTAGCTTTGCTAGAGTAGCTCCTTTGTGTAGCTTGCTAGTTGTAGTGTAGTTACCTTCTCGTTTTGACTTGTGCGGTTGAGTGCAAATACTAGAATTGTGAATTGGTTATATTGATAAGCAAAACTCGCATCTCGCTATTCGTTATATTGATAAACTTGTTTAGTTTGTCTTTATAGAAAATTTTAAAAGACTATTCACCCCCCTATAGCCATCAAGACCTTTCAGTAGTCCTTACGTTTGGTCTTATTCAAACATGTATCTTTTTTCAATCATATACGTCTGGCACGCATCCTATCCCTATTTGAGTGCATACCAAAGACTAAACTTGCAAATCTCGAGACGTAGTCATTACAAGTGGCTTGATGTTAATGATCATGTCATCTATCATTGAAAGAATATGGCCATTAAATTACAGAATAAATCTAGAAAAATACGCACTGATTGAAGAATTAAATAGGATGGGCAAGTTACACCATGAAGAACCTAATCACCTGAGTTATACTTAGTTCACATGCATTATTTGTTGTCATGACAAAATTTGAAAGTGAACTGAACCCTTGAGCACAGAAGTTGTTACCTGATGGTGGAACCCTTTGGCAAAGATTTTTTTCAAGTCTGAATCCCTCAGCAAAACCTAAGGATATTTTTTTATATACTTAAAAGTAAAGTTGCACGGGCATATCAATCCGTACTTGAGCAGAGTCGAGAATCTTATGTTGCATAGAATCTTAATCACAAAAGTGTTGAAATTTCCATGGATGAATTTAGTACGTATAATTAAAATTGATTATCTTTACTCTCTCCATCCATTTCCTAATACAAGACCTATTTAGATACTATATAATCTCTATCCGATTCTGATAAATTTGCCACTCACTCTATTTATGGCTAGATATTTTTGGTTCTAGGAATTATCTTTCTTTTCTAATTCATCTTATTATGATTAAAATGAAGTCCACATTGAGAGAATCCAATTAGTAATATTATGATATGTATTGTCATATTTTGCATTGCACCATTCGTAGGCCTTCAGTATGTATATTTAGTTGAAACAAAAGGTTAGTTACATCAACTCATGCTGCACTCTTTCTATGATATCATGGATCTATGTTTTGTCTTTTAATTTGGATCTTATTTGTTGTCACGGTTTCTATCGTCCATGTGCTAAGTTGACACTCTATTATTTATTGTTTTTTATTAAATCTTTTGTATTTTATTAAAAATAGATTTTAGGTTCTAGACTATACTTTTAGTTGCTATGTCATAAACAATTGTTTCGGCTTGCACTACGACACTCAAGATGTTAAATTTATTTGCTACATCGAAGAATTATATATGTGTAGTAGTATTGTTTTAGTTTATTTAAAATAACATGGGGGGTTAATCTCGATACTATGTTATCTTTCGGTAGATGTGGGTAATTTAAACCAAATTTAGGAGTTATTTTGGTATATTTCATAGTGGTATAGGTGAGTAATTTAGAAACAAATTAGGTGTTTATTTTTAAAATTATCTTTCATAATAGTAGAAGTGGGTAACTTAGATGCAAATTCAGTTTATGTATTTTTCATAATAATGGTAGAAGTGAATGTTTTCAGAATAACGTAATAGATTTATTGGCTATTATTGACAATAATGATTAGAGTCTACCAAATTTAAAGTCTAATATTTCTGATTTTTGTAAGATTTTTTCGTGCTGTGTCTCTTAAGCAGTAATGTGTTTGGCTCAGTTGGAGGTATCACGGGGTTTCAAGCTGCGTACGTCATTGTTTTTGGCAAAGTGTGAAAGCAAAGTGGCCACCTTGGCCAAGTGGTATGGCTGACCTGGAACCCTTGGCAATTTGTTTCCATTTGCGGCGTCTTCTGTTACTGTTTGCGTTAACGTTTACATAATGCAACCAAACAGCACCTTAGTGAGACCTAAGCATATTTTGTCCTGTACGTAAAACTAGAGCTGCATGGGCATGGCCTACTCTCGGTGGAAATAGGGAATCGACACCATTCAGCATGCAGCACGAGAGAACCAGAACAGCCAGTTAGCAATAGTACTCGTGTCGCCGACACTAAACAAAAAAAAAAAACCAGGCTGCAAAATGCCAGTCATCCATCATCAAAACCACCATCATCATCTCCGGGTAGTAGCATGCACGCAAAATTTCTCATGGCCATCATAGGCACAGGCAGCAGCGCGGGGCGCAGCAGCACGCGGCGCTGCACCTGGGGCAGGCGCAGGAGCAGCAGCGCGGGCAGGCGCAGGTGCAGTCGCAGGAGCAGCGCGGGCACGGCGCGCAGCAGCCGCAGCCGGCGCCGGCGCCGGCGTACACCACGCGGCACCGGCAGCAGCAACAGCAGCAGCAGAGCTTCTTCAGCCGCGGCGCGCAGGAGCAGCTCGGCGCCGCTGGCCTCTTGAGCTGCACCGGCGGGCACCACCCACCACCGCAGCAGCAGATCCACGAGAGGTAGTAGCTCAGGCAGCTCTTTGCTCTGTATGCATGCACAAACGCATCTTCATTCATTCATTTTATTCATCTGCTCCGTGACTGTAAATCATTCACCCAAATACCCAATGCAAGCTAGCTAGCAACAAACAGCAGCATCATTTGATGGTTTACTGATATAGGAGTACTCCTATTCAGTGGCTGCTGATGGTTTCTGACGACATGTTGAGGAATAATTGAAACAATTATAGTAACAATGAGGTGACGGTTCTGAAAAGTAGCCCTTTAGATGCTCAATTAAAGTGTTAGTGCAGACAACGACAAACTGATTGGTCTGGCTGACAATGTGATGTTGATGGCATGGCAGTTTAAAGTAAACGACAAGCTATTTACTCTGAAAGTTTGTAGTGCAGTACAGTGGAGGGGTGCAGGCTGCAGAGGAAAAAAACAGCAAAGATCTGATACGAGCCGTTGAAGCTGCTAGAACGTATGCTGGTGGGACTGATGAGGCTCGCAGATGATCACAAACTTCATAAAGCTTTAACCGAATGAATACTCACTTGCGTACTTTTCAGAAAATGGACAGGTTGTGTTCTCAGTATGATATACTAGACAGTAATAATGGAGAGATATATGTGTCATCCATTTCAGTTTTAGCTGGTGTTAGTTTTATGTCTTATGCCAATTTACAGAGACTGTTATCTTCCTGTACATTCTCCTACCTATAACAATGATTTTAGAATTAGGAGGTAATGATTTTTTATCGTACATATTAGTCTTTTTCATGTGAACTGCTAGTACTTGGGAATATATAATTGACAGAAAAATAACATTACTATATACGTGCACTAATGGTAAGAACCAACAGTATTAAGAGTTGTGAGCAAAGGAAGTACCTGAACTTCTTCAGAAACTGCTGAGATTGATCATGGCTTCCTTTCTCTGGCTGACTGCTTTTTAAACAGACATAATAAGAAAAAATGCACCATTCATGATAAGTTAAAGACAAATTCACAACCTGAAAATCCATACATCGTTATGAATGGATCCGGATTACTTCCAACAAACTCATCAACCCTGCAAAGATTCATCAAAGAGAGGCAATCAACAGAGAGATCATCTTTGGTTTCTCCACATGGTCAATATAGTATTATAGCAGCGATTTATTCAGATAGAAACCTAAAACCAGTTATCTGACCATGGCTATCTAGTACCTAATCCAAAGAACAATGGATGCGTGGACATTTGGATGAGAGTATGTTTTGCAGTTTAAATTAAAGAGAAAATTCATTAATTTTCTGATACTAGCATTTTGATCAGCCATTCTTGTGAAAACACTGCAAGTAAGGTAAGGTCCCCTGTATAGTAGTAATAATGAAGTATTTCTTGAGCTTACTCTTTGCAGCATCTGGAGGCAGCGTGGACCCCCTCAATGGAACTTATTTCGCCCTGCACCAAGGAAATTAAATCGAGCATTTCAGGATAATAATATAATAATATTTATATCATTGGTAATAGTAAATACTACTGTATACTGGTAAGTAAAAGCCATGTGTTCACCTGTCAACTTTTCAGGCGTTGTCTGGGTGGGATATTAACACACAGCACATTCAAAGTTTAAGTTACTGAAGAAACCAGCTGGGGGCCGAACTTTCCAATATTCTAATATATATAACGAGATACTGCAACCATGAGTGTGTTTAGTTCCCAAAATATTTTGGTTTTGGGTACTGTAGCTTTTGTTTTATTTGATAATTACTGTTTAATCATGGACTAATTAGGTTCAAAAGATTCGTCTCGCGATTTCACGGTGAACTATGCATTTAGTTTTTTTGTTTCGTCTACATTTAATGTTCCATACATGTGCCACAAGATTCGATGTGATGTTTTAGGGTGAAATATTTTGGGAACTAAACACACCCATATACAAACGGCCGTACGCCAGCATATATTGCCATTGGCATCAATGCAACATCGTTGTTGTTGTGTTGGGAAAAGAACAAACAATCTCATAGCAAATAGGAGTCCGTTGCTAAGGCTGTCTCCAACAGGGTACCCAGTGGGGTACCCAAACCTAAAATGGGTCTTCAATAGGATACCTATAGCCTCCAACAGAGTACATATTTGAAAGACTCATTTTGGGTGTCAGGAGATCTATAACCTAAATATGGGTATTCTCTCTCCAAAAGTCCCATTTGCAGAAAGGATCGTCTTTTGGGTCTTGTTGTTGGAGAATACTAAAAATAGGTATGAAACCCTTTGACTGTAGCGTTACCTAAAGGAAAAATAGGTTTTGTATTTTGGGTTGCGGACTTGCGGTTGTTGGAGACAGCCTAATGCATGCATTATATGCATCAAGGAAGGCATGCATGCATATGGTGTAGTATGGTAGGTCGTGAGTTTGTAGTAGAACATCAGTTGTATTCGAATAAATTTGTCCGTTTAGATTAGTTATTAATTCTGACATACTGATGGAGTGATGGCACGTAGGCATGGCACCAATGCGGCTGTGTTTTTGCAGGCTCATCGGGCAGTAAATAGTGTTTAATTACATATGTTTTCAGGAATATTTTATTTTTATTGCTTGGTAGCTGAGCTCTGATGAGTGAGCAGGGTGGACAGGATGAGTAGTTAGAAATGTGGAGTCATTCCCAATAAACATGAGAATCAACTTTATGTCGAGTATGCTTGCCGCTTTGCTGAAAAGACAAGCTGAAAAGTACTGTTGGCTGATTTGTTGCGACAGAAAAACATTGTTACTTCGCTGAAAAAATATGGCTGAAAAGACAAGCGAACATGACCTATGAATATAAATAATAGTATAAGACATTAAAACGTGAAGGTGGCAAGCAAAGGCCAGGCTGGACGAAATTTTTCATGATGAGTTGAAGGAAGCCTGCTGTAGGCTGCTGAAACATGTTTTAGCAAGTAGACACACCGACGGCTACATGGGTGTAGTATTGTAGTGAAAGCCTGCCTGCCATATATGATAGGATAGGAGTAGGTATTTAGGAGATGCAGGTGACACCAAGGCAATAATCAAAGCGTGGGCCGGCCCTATTGTATCTTCTTCTACATGTACTAGATCCTAGATCCCTTAAACCCTAGCTAGATAGATAGACAAAAAAATCATTATCATTAGCAGCAGCAACAGCAGTGCTTTATTTGAGATTGTGTGTGTGGGAGAAGTAATGTAATGTACTAGTAGTATAGTATCATCAGTAGCAGGTACTGTAGAAGAGAAGAATCCAAGCTACCGGTGAGAGTCGTCGGAATCGTGGGAAATGGTAGGCAAGAGGAATATAAAGAGCAGAGTTGAGGCTTGACACGCGCGCAAATCCATGGTACGATCCGCACGTGCCCAGAGGCAGAGAGATTAAACTGGTCACGATTAGCACAGCTACGATGGATTAAACTAAGCTGCTTTCAAGTTAAACGGTCTCATCAATTGCCCCACTACTGTTGATAGCGTTTCAGTTCTCGGGCGCCGGCCGGCCCATGGACACCAGCAACTGGTAATTTTGAATGTCGTTGACTAGCACACTTTATTTATCCTTACATATATCACTTGTGCATGCGATTAAATCAAAAAAAAGAGAGAAAAAATGGAAAAGGGAAACGCAGCTGAGCAAGGCAGCAGGAGGAACGCAGCACATCGTAGAATGTAGATAGCTAGGTGATGCAAACTGCAAAGATCGGTCGAGCACTGCAGATACACTCTAATAGAATAATATGCGAGAATCGAAGGCTGAGTTGATGCATGCAGATGGTAGCTTCATACTACTAGTGCAGTATATTGATCCGTACCTCGAGGAAGCCGATCTCCCGGTGGAGCGCGTCGACGGCGAGCTGGAGGCGGTGGCGGCCGCAGGGGTCCGGCGAGGCAGGCGGCGACTTGGGCCTCGGCGCCGCCGCCGCTGCCGCCGCCATCATCGATTGTTATATCGGACGAACGAACGATCGATCGACGAGCGAGCCGCCGGCAGAATGATGAATTGAAGGAAGGGAAACGCAGGCAGAATGGAGCTTGGCGAGGGTTCGAGCGACGAATTAATTTAAATGAGCAAGCAAGTGCAAGCCAAGGAATGATGGGAGCTAGCTAGCTAGCCACCAGCCAGCCTAGGTGCAGTGCAAGCAGCGAAGCGAGGAGAGGCGGATTAAATGGCGGTAGTGGAGCGAGAGCGAGCTGCAGGCGAGCACATGGAGGGGGAGGAGGAGGGGGGACTGGAGGAGGAGGGAGCGTGCAGTGCAGGCAGTGGGACGGTGGCGGGTTGCCGTTTCGGGCGGCAATGATGGAGGGGAGAGAGAGGAAAGGGATAGCGCCAAGCCTTCGTTTCTTTCCGGAATACTGCTACTGCATAGGACTAGGAGTAGTGCGGCCTGCGGGGGGGCCGGGCCGTGCGTCGCGCGCCCTTGTTGGCAGGAGACGACGACGAGGATGACCGAGCTGAGGGATCCCACCCAAACGGATATGATGCAGCAATGCAAGCTCGTCGCAACGCACAGCTAGCTAGGAGTGGCTAGCTCGCCACCACTGAGACGAGACGACTGACTAGTGAGCTAGCAGCTCGGAGTAGAATCTGGTACTACAGGCTTGTTTAGATCCTAAATTCTCTTCCCAAATTTCACTATGTAAAAAAGGAGATTCCCTGTCATATCAAAATGCTGGCAAATACATGGAGTACTGAATGTAGATAAAATCAAAAACTAATTGTACAGTTTTGTTGTACTTTACGAGACGAATATTTTGAGTCTAATTAATCAATTTTTGGACAATTTTTTGAACTAAAAAACAAAAAGTTGCTACAGTGTTCTGACACGAGCACTGTATTACAGTGACCGAATCGGTGCCCCAAATTGGAGATCTAAACACGGCCTACGAGTAGTATGAGGGCCGGGGGAAGAGAGAGAGAATAGAGAGAGAAGGGGGGGCGTGTGGTGGCAGAGGAGAGAGAGACACTGGGGCTTGAAAGATTGTCGGGGTCGGATCTAGAGACGGACGGACGGACAGAGTCACAGAGACACAGGGATCCAGCCGCGGCCAGCCAGGCCGGCAGCCATCCAGTCCAGGCCTCGCCGGTGGGCGGGTCCGTCCGTCCGGGACGATGTGGAGGAGTACTCCTATACTGTAGCCCCCCGGCCGCTACTCTCCTCTACTCGATCGCTGCTGCCTGCGTGCGTGTTCTGCTCTCGTCTGTCGCGCTGCTACATGTGCTGCTCCCCTAGCTATACTTGGATTTTGTCTATAAAGCCCTGCTCCTTGCAGATGATTTGTCATCATACGCTTCATTGCCAATTATACTGTGTTCCCTAAATATTGTCGTTATTGGTTCGTCAGTCGAAAGTCTAATTAGATTTGTAAAAAATATTAGCATCATTTGTATCTCCAAATAAAAGTATTATGAGAATAGATCCAATAATCTATCTAATGATATTAATTATGTATTATGAATATTAATATTTTTTTATATAAATTTAGTCAAAATTATTTCTCGGAAAACGAGAACGACAGTTATCTAGGGATGGGAAGAGTAGACTGTCAGAGTTTGACCACCGATAGCCTGCACGGGGGTATCCGGGATAGTTGTTCGGGCTTCGGCGTATGTTAGAACTCGACAGTGAACACAGAGAGTCGATTTATACTGGTTCGGGCCCTCGATCGTGATCGAGTAATAATCTTATGTCCAGTCGGCGTTAGCCTTTGCGTTGGATTGATTGTGTTCTATCGTCTCTTGTTACAGGGGTGCTCACGTCCTCTCTTTATATCGATAGAGAAGGCTGCGGTGCGGTTACAATCCTAGTCGGATCCAAAGAAGATGTCCTGAACTAAACACAGAAGTTACTTTCCATAAGAATTCGGCTAGTCTGGCCTATTCTACTCGGACTCGGTGTAGCGGATGCTGCACCTCTCTGTAATACCCCGGTGTTACGCATGCATTCAGCACCTGCAAATCATGAGCATAAGCATTGTCATGCATTCATTAACATTGCATGAAATAATGATTGAAACATGACCTTGAAACATGTTAATGAAAACATGCTTGTTGCATTGTTTGTTTAAATAGAACTATGCCATGGTTGTGCTTGTAATGGTGTTAAAAATGCTTGTTTGCTTGAGTAATTAGTTTAGAAATGTTTAGCAAAAATTTTGGAGCAAAGTTGTATTCAAACTTTTGACAAAATTTACTTTTGAAAATATTATGGAAAAAGTCAAAAATCCTCCCTATTTAGCTTTTTACTTTCCAATTTAAAATTTGTTGGAAATTTTGAGTTGGTCCTTTAAGCAAAGTTGTAGAGGATTAAATTCTAAGCAACTTTTATTTTTGGGCTATTTCCAAAAAATGTCATTTGGTTGCTCAAAAATTGATTTAAAGCAGCTGCATTTTGAAATTTTGGAAAAAAGAATTGAAAAATATAAAAAAGCTTTTTCTCCGCCTAAGTGGGCCGGCGCCTCACTTTTGGCCCGCAGCCGCAAGCCAGCCCGACCCATCTCACGCACGCGCGCCCGCGCGCGCCGCGGTCCAGTGGACCAGGCGTACGCCACACGCCGCGCCCCGCTCTCGTGCGCTCGCCAACCCGCGCGCGCGCCTCGCCGCGTGGCCGTGCCGCACCGGCGGCCATGGGCGGTGGCTGGCCGGCTGGTCGGAGCCCCCGCACCTGGACGGGAACGCGTCCAGGGTCGCTCCCGACCGCCTTAACCCCCGCGCCCGCTCCTTTCCTCCTCTCGCGCTCTTCATTCCGGAACACAGCCCCGCTCCTCGCCACCGCGCGGCCGCCCGCCATTGCTGCCGTTGCCGAGCTCGCCCGCGCCGCTTGCCTTCGCTCGGAGCGCCGCAAGCTTCCGCATGAGCTTCGCCTCGCCCTAATGCACCTCTGGCACAACAATTTTGCCAAGGTGAGGGCCGGAATGGCCATAACCACCACGATGGTGCCATCGGTGCTCGTCGGAGCCACGGCCATGCCGACCTCCATGCTCCGCTCCTCCTCTTTTCCCTTGAACTTCATCAGCGTGTTCGCTTTTTCCTCGCGATCCTCCTGCGCACCGCTTCTCGCCTGCTCTCGACCGGGAGCGGCCGTTGGCCGTTGGCCGTTGGCGGCCGCCGCACCGCCGCGCTGCCACGGTCCAGAGCTCCGACGTGGCCGTCTCTTTCCCGCCCCCCCCTCGGTCTTCGAGTGGACCGTCTCCGGCCTTGGGCCGGGAGGCCGAGCGGGCCGGCTCGCCTTTTCCCCGCGCGATCGGTTCAGGCCAAAAGCGGTCGTGGGCTGGTCGTCTCACGAGCCGGCCCAGTAACCATAAGAGATTTGTTTTCCATTTTCTTTTGATTATTTAAGAAAATAAATAATTAGAAAAATGTTTGTGTACACATTTTGGCTCCAAAAATGGTGAAACAAATTTTGTAGTGATCCTCATGAGTAGATCTATGATGTAAAAATATTGCATGTTGATTTTGAGATACTTTTATGTAGAGTTTTAGTTAATTCTTGTAATTGCTATTTATCTAAGAAAATGAATAATAAATCCATTGTTGCTCAGAAAAATATGGTTCCACTTGCATTAGTTTTCTTTTGTGATGTATTTTCTAGGGAAATAGATGCTATGCATGTTCTGTGTAAAATTTTTGATGTGTAGTTCAAGTGCTTTTTATTTCTAATATTTGTTATTTTTGTTAGAGAGAAATATATGAATAAAACATGCAAATGATAATTTTTATACAGTGATTATTTACTGTGCAGAATCTAGGAAAAATGATAAATCTATTGTTTGATACTTTTCATAATACAAAGTATTTTAATGATTATATTTATGCCATATCTTGTTATTTTGGTGTAGGCAGTTCTAGTGATCCAAATACAATGAAATTTTTGTGGCATGCTAGATTAGATGATAGTAAGTCACTGTAATTTTCCTAGATTTTTCTGTGCTGCCAAAATTGGTGTTGTTGTTTAAACTTAGTTTCAACTAGGGTTTAATTAACCTTTTTAATGCATGTTTAGTTAATAATGATTGCTTTGGTGTATCTTTGAAGCATCTTGGCTTGTTGTGGTGACTTAGTAAGTAGTATAGTGGTTGTAGTAGTAGTTTAGTAGTACATGTTCTTGGATGATGTGGACTACCTTGTAGAAGAATTATATTTCTACACTATCCAATAAAGTAAACATGTTCATCTACATCCCATTCATCATAATCATTACCTATCATCCCTCCAATGCACCTATGCATGAGCACTTATACATCTGCATCATACAAAATCGCATGAAGGGATTTCGGTAGCAGTTCATGAGGAGCCGGAAGAGCAGCCCGAGGTGCAAGAGCAGGAGGTGCTCGAAGCCGACGAGGAGGTCGGTGAGGATCTTCCAGAGTGCCCCGATCATCGCCCGAGCTCTTTCGAAAGAGGCAAGCCCCGGAGCATTTCTCTCCCGGTTTGCAAATATTTTATTAATGCTTTACCTTAATTGATGCATTACGTTTAGGAGTTGTTTGCAACCGTTGCTGTATTATACCTTGTTTACCTTTGTTCTATCATATCCTTGTTACCCTGGTCTTCGCAGTCGAGTCAATGCTTAGCTGGCTTAGACCGGTAGAAGTTGGGTGATTTCCTGTCACCTGCGAGCTATAGGTGGTTACCTGGATCTGCTTGAATAAGTATGTCATCTTAGGATAACTAAGTGTTAATGTGAAGTTGAGACCGAATGGAGACTTACAGGGTTTCGGACTATAGTGTTTTCCGTCTGTGTCGGTTAAGGAGCGACCGTTGTTGGGCCTCGAGTCATGTTGAACGCATGCCTCACATTTAGCTGGTCGAATAATGCACCTTTCGACCGCGAAGCTGGGAGATTATTCGGGCCAAGTGGATTGCCCGCAGCGCACTGTACCGGAGCAGGTGTGGTAGGATATGGGGGCATGATGATACGGCTAAATAGCAGTTGGGCGGCCCCCGGGTACATGTGGTTCCTGGCAAACTCGAGACTTTACCTGGATAGTTGACTCAGTGACCAATATCTCACTTTAGCGGGTGAGTGAGGTTTATGTGAGGAATAAATTACCAGCTGGTTAATAATCGATTCGAATCGTCATCGTTCACTAGATAGTGAACACTTGACTTGAGTTACTTCATCGTAGTAATGTTGATGGAACACTTGGACAGTTATATGAAATATGACATTATGAAAGTTGTTAATGATCATTAGTTATCCTTACTTGTTTAATCACATGTTTACTCTAGTACAAGTGTAAATATAGTTGACAGGTTAATAAAGATTAACTTGATATAAAAGCTTCTGGAAAAGGTTCTTTAAATGCTAAAAATGCCTTTTTGCAAATGAGTCAGCTACCCCCACTATAAAGCCCTTCATCTTCCTTGGTGTCACTTTATTTTCGGTTATGTCGGGTAAGTCTAGCTGAGTACCTTCTCATACTCAGAGATTTGTTCTCACTTGTTGCAGATGGGCAGATGTATTACGACTATTGTATCAACTATCTCTATCCTGCGATGGGTGATGCTTAGGACCATGGGCAGTGGTCGTTCCCTACGTCTCACCTAATATTTTTGTTGGAGATGATCATCAGCTGGCACTGTACTTGAACTCTGTGTGAGTGTGTGTGGATTTGAACTAAAGGCTTCCGCTACTTTTATTCGAACTTGGTTTGTAATAACTATGTTTAAACTCCGATGTATCCGTGATGTGAACTTTTATGTAATTTATGATGGTGACCACTAAACTTATTATGATCTTGGCTGGTATGTAAGTTGGTTTGAAATCCGTCGTGATTTCACGGACTACCGGGTTATACGGGCTTAAGTTTGCTAAATCGTCTGCTCGGTGGATGATTTTCTTCCTTAATTTTTTATAATTGGTCAATTCTGTTACACTCTCCTTGCTCCAGTCCGTGGGCTAGGCCAGGGCCCATGACTCGCAGTCATATCGCTGGGAAACCCTATCGGTCCTGCGTCGACAAGCTCCCTGAGCATTTTATGGTTGAACTCAAAGATCCCCTTGTTTCTCTGACTTTGCCTGATGAATCAAGTTTGTTCCAGGTTCTTTCGACGTGAAGCCTTGAAGTGGTCCTGTCTTGAAGAAGTCTAGAAAAAGCGCACTCACTGAGTGTAGCCCTCGAGCCTCTTGCTATTTGGAATAAAAAGTTAGAGGGTCTTGAATTTGAATTGTTGAAAAAACTGAAAATCTCATGAGAATATGTACCCTGCAGCCCGCAAGTATCTTTCTAGGGTCTTTTTTTATCCTTAAGAACTTAGATAGAGGGTCTTTTATCGTCTTCTTAGGTAGCTGGCTTTATGTTTGAGGTTGGTGGTGGTTGGCGGTTGAATTGAATTCTCTGTAGTCACGAGGTGTACAGTGTTGGTATATTTTTTCGGATATGCTTGTCCTTGAGTACTGTTCCTTCACGCGTATGTCCTCTCTTATTGCTTTCTGTCTTTTCGCTGGGACTTTTTTAGGCTTGTTCTGTTGGTGCTCCCGGTCTATGTGCACCGCTCTTTGGCCTATAAATACCCTCTCGGTGTGCTGCTTTGATTCGTCAAGTGTCTTGTTATATAGTCCGAAGCCTCTGCAACCATGAATATGATAGTTTGTGAAGTAGAGCAGCCCACGGGCATGAGTTGTGAATCTTGTAAGTCTTGTAGCAGATGGAAGAAGTCTTGTGATCGATATTAGAGGTAGACTAATCTTGCAGCAACATTATACCAGGTAGTACGTGGTGGCAGGTGGAAGAAGTCTTGTGATGTGGGATGTGTTTCATTGTCTAGTAGCTTCGGGTTGATCCTTCCATATTGCCTTGCGACTGTCTGGTGCAAATCAGCGTCTGATCTAGGATCACATTGGGCTTGGATAGACTAATGTCTGCGAGCCTTACCTGGTCCGTGTTGTCCCGTTGTGCTGCTGATATCCATCTTGGATGCACTGCGTCCTTCCTTTGAAGAAAACAGTGTATCCGAGTTAAGTGTTTTCTGTCGTGTTGTAACTAGGAGCACGTAGTCATTTCCAGAGCCGTGTTCTGCCTGGGCTCCTTGTTGCTACCTTGCTCGTCGTAGTACCGAGTTCGTTAGGTCTTGTAAGATCTGTAACTTTATGTCCTTTGACGATATTTGTAATAAAAAATGTTTCTTTCTTAGTTGTTGTCTTCTTTTTTGTTGTCTGAGTGCTTTTGAGTATCATCCGGGTTGTTTTTGGAATATCTGGGTTCTCTGGCAGCGTTCTATAACGTCCTCTGTGATTCTTGTGAATGGCGAGTTTTTTCTGAGTTGTGCGAGCTGTAATAATTTGGTAACGGCGTAGTGTGAACGGATAAGTTTGAAATCTGCCCGTTGCACTGTACCATTGTTGAAAGTTGCGTCGTCCGTCATTTTGGCTGTGTCAGTTATGGCAAGAAACAGACCGTTGCGTTCCCATGCCGCGTTAAGCGGGCCTGGTGGGCCGCGTTTTTACCATTGTAAATCTATTTAAAGGCCCTCCTTCTTCTTCTTTCTTACCCTGCCTTTGCCCTTTAGCATTCGGCCTTTGCGAAACCCTAGCCTCTAGAGTTCCACCGCCGCTGTCGCCGCCACCGTCGAAATTTTGCCACCGACCTTAGATTCTCGTCATTGTATGGGCAAGAAGAAGTCATCAAGCAAGTCAAATGAGGTCTTAGTGGATGTGGAGGTGTCGCTCTTGATCATCGAGAATCAGGAGTTCGTCGTCATGAGGGCTGCAAAGAAGCTCTGGCCAATTCCAACTACAACAGAGGATCAGTTGCATGAGTTAGTCAGCGACGACCTTATCTAGGAGAAGGATTTTGCCGATTGAAAGATCCTAGGCCAGCACTAGGTTCCTACTCCTGATCTTGGTGAGATTGTCCTATTTATCTCTTTCATTCGAGCTGGTCTCTGCTTGCTCGTCTCTGCTTTTCATCATCGTTTCCTTTATTATTTCGATATTTCTCTGAACCACTTGACCCCGAACGCTGTCCTCCATCTGTCAGTGTTCGTCCATCTCTGTAAAGCTCTTCTTGGCATCGTTCCTTCAATCTCTCTATTTCATTTCTTTTTCCGTTTGAAGCCGCATCCTCGGAGTTACAATACTTCTCCGCTAGGTGGTTGTGTCATCCAATTCCATCAGGGGAAGAAAATTCTCTTTTTTATTATGATCTTGTTGATTCTGTTCGAAACTGGCATTCTGAGTAGTTTTATGCTACGAACATGATTCCTCCCCTTGCTATTCATTCTGGATCTGGTCCCACGGTTAATGACCATTGGGAGAAGAATCCCTTAACGAGCGATGAGCTCTAGGCAATCAAGCCACTTCTTGAGAGGATCCGGACTCTGAAGCAGCAAGGTTTGATCAGTTTTGGGATCATCGCCAGCTACCTGCGTCACCGAGTTTAACCCCTGAAGGAGAGGGAGCATTATGGCTTCGAATACTCTAGGGCTGAGGACCCATCTCGGATGGTTCCCGCTCTTGAGTTGACTGAAGAAGAGGTGCTAAAGCGCCTGAAGAAGGTTCTGAAGGGGGTGACCATCGTCCCCCACACAGTTCCCGAATATCGTGGAGATAATTCGTCCCCTGCTTTGAGTTGTTTTATTTGTGTGAGTATATTTTCTTCATTGTTGGTGCTTTCTGTCTTCACTTTTTGCTTACTCTTTTTCCTTGGGTTGTTTTGTTTCCCTATAGGAATTGGGGCGTAGCTTCGTTGACCCAATCCCTACTGATGACAACCCTGCTAGGGTGGAAGTTGGGGAGAATCTTGCTAGAGTGTCTTCAATCAGCAAGTCTCAAGCCACCACAATCCTTCCTAGTGTTTCCTCCGCAGAACTCGACCCATACGTTGAGTATGTTCCTCGTCCAGTTCCTCAGCTCCTCGTTCTACCAGTAAGAGGGCACGGGCGGATGATGCTTCTGCCAGCGTGTCTTCTACCAAGAAACCTCGTCAATCGGGTACTCTTCTAGGTACTCAAATTGTAGGTAGCATGCTCCTAGGTGAGCACATCAGTATGTTTTGTCCCCTTTGTTGTTTGTTTGTGTACTTAACCGAGTTCTTTCTCTCTTATCAGATAGTACTGTGGTTGAGATGCTTGAGGGTGAGGAGGTCCTCGACACATGTCGGTGAGTTATCGTTGTATTTTTATTTTTCTTGCTGTTATTCTTGAGCACTTCTTTTGACTTGTCCTTGTCCTTATCCTTTGCAGTAAGCGGTTGTCGAGCCTGAGTTCTTCTGGGGGCTTAGGTGTCAATCACGCCATCCCTAGCGCGAGATGGTGATGATATTTTTGCTGCCGCCATGCCTCCGCCGAAACCTTCAGTTCAGCTTGGGGGTTTTAGTACGAAGAGGAAGACGACCAAGTAAGTGAATCCTGGTTAGGTTGTTTGCTTCTGTTTTCCCCTTTTCTGCTTCATCTTCTTATCGTTGAGGTTGTCCATCATCTTGCAGGTCCTCACCTTCGCCTTTCCCCAACCCCGGCTGGCTTCTTCTCAGTCCGCTGGTGCGCCCCTGCGTATTGAGTCTCAGGACTCAGAACGCACGGTCAGCGAGGTGGCTGTGAGGGAGGCAGTGGCTCCTGATGATCATGCTGCCGCAGAGTCACCAACTCCGGAGGTGATGGTGACCGTGGTGGCAGATCCGTCTAAGGAGGTAGTCAGGGCTTCTACTGCCGAGGTTACGGCCTTGGTCTTGTCATCTTCGCATCGGTCATTTTCTCCTCCTATTGCTCTTGGCATTAGTGGTCAGCGTCTAGATGACGACGTGATGTGGGATATCTTTAAGAGCATGTGTCTATCTTTACTCGAAAGAGTAAGATCAATCTTACCTAACTTGCATAACCTAAGATAAAGATGTTCATCTTCAGTTAAAGGCCTCACACCTGCACCTAAACTTACTTTCATCAAATTAAACACCTAGGAACATTACAACAGGCTTATGAATAGTAAAGGCACACTTAACAGAAAGTTTCAGGTTTAACATGCAACGGAGCAGTTCATTAACTCAATCACAACAGAAGTTCTACAAACCCAATTAACTTACAAGAGGTCATTCTGAAAATCTTATAAAATTCTCTATAATTTATTTATAAATATTACAGCATGATTCCAAAGTTTACCAGATCAAATTAAAGTAAACACAGAATTTGTTCTGTGCCAACAGAAAACAAGCACAACTGAGGGTCAATTTTAAATAGCTATATCTCCTAAACTACATGACCAAATGCCACCAAATTTGAATAGCAGGTAAATATATAAGTTATCTATAACTTTTGTACAAGCAAGTTTTATAGTAAAGCATCATAACATGGAGAACTTTGCTAAATCCCCAGATCTATCCAGAATTGGCAGATTCACTAAATTAATTAATTGAAGATGTAGCAAAAGCACATTGGAGCTAAACTAAATTTACCAACTCATTGCTCATATTAAAATAACACCAGAAAGTGTGGTGCCAATATCTAAATAATTTCTTTAATACCCTTTATTAATTTATTTAGATAATTAGGGGAATAAAGGAACCTATATCAAAACTGTATAATAAATTCTATAAAAATTACAGTAGCTACAACATACTTCCAAGAGGATATCATAAAAGTTTTATACCATTTGAGAAAGTATATTTTCCTATACTAAAAAAACATATGGAAAGACTGATTTTGGCATAAATGAGAAACTCTATTGAAAAGTGTCAAACAATAGATTTTATATTTTTTTAGGTTCTTACTAACATGAGAATAACACTCACCAAATTTCACCTTTACTGGATCTATAGATAATTTATAAAAATTCACACAAGATCCAACCATGCAAACAAGATAAATACATAACTCTACCATATAGCGTCCAAAATTAATGAAATTTAAACTACAGTCTACTCATACCATGAACAATACCTCATAAAATTTTCATAATTTTTGGAGTTGTCTACAGAGAGATATGATTTTCCTCTTTTCATACATGAATAAAAGGCATAAATAATAACTCCATTTTTCATAGCAAAACGTAGCATGTTTCCTATTTTTAATAAAAACTAGAGTCCTCAAGGAACCCAACGAAATTTTAACCAACTCATTTGGATCTACCGATCTCGAGATATGTATTTTTGAACTTAGCATTCAAATCTATAAATAAAAGAAAAGAAAAACAAAACTAATCCTAACCCTAGCTACTGGGCTGGCCCGCGTGAGCCGCTCGGCCCACGGCCAGCTCTTGCCCAAAGGTGCTGACGGCAGGGGCCCGCGCGTCAGGGAGACAGAGACAGGGGAAGACGGAGATCGACGGCAAGCTCGCCAGCGGTGAGGCTTCCGGCGGAGCCCCAGCCATCGACGTGACCACCGCGACGCGCCGCACCTAGCGGTGCCAGAAATGCGGCCTAACTCTAACCCGAACTATGCTGGTGATGAGAGCAGCGGCCGGCGGCCATGGCACGACGGTGCTCCGGCGGTTCTAGGGCACGACGTGCTCTCCGAGGCTCGGTACGAGCTTCACGCACGCGTGAGGAACACAGGAAGCCGAGGCGGAGGGCGAAAGGAAGCTCCGGTGAAGCCGGCCACGACGACGATGGCGCTTCGGTGAGCAATGTCCATGGCGGACGGTGACGGAAACGACAAATGCGCCCTCACCTCCGCGCGATTGGCCCAACTAAGAGGTGGTCGAGGTAGAGGAAGCTGCAGTGGAGCTTTGGGCGGGCGGAATGGGGCAGAGGCGCGATGGTGGTGGCACACGAGCTCAGCGAGCTCGTGACGACAATGACGTCTCTGCTTTTCCGCTCGGTGAGAACGAGAGAGAGTCAGGGTGAAGTGAGGCAGGTGGAGGGTGGCGTGGGCACAGTTTTCCCTTCATCAAGCAGACGCAAGCGACGCTGTGGCACTCTATGCGCGCGCGGGCGAGCCACGCGGCGACCGGAGCCTGTCATCGGTCAGCCATGACCGAGTTCAAAGAATTGAACTGTAGACGTTGATTCAGTTAACACAGTGACTGACGATGTGTTTTGCTTAGCCATTAACTCCTAAACCGGCACGAATTGGTGGCAACGGGTACGATACCCACCGTCCAAATACGGACCGACTAGACGCTTGTACGATCCCACCCACTACGGGGCACGACAAGGGGCTCGACAAAAGGCCATCTAGACCAGCAGAGTGCCTCGACCCCAACGATTGGGGTCGAGGCCCTCGGCCCCGCAAAGCAACCAAAGCGATCGATGACCCGGAGCGGCTACCAACTCTTGTACGACGTCCCTGGAAACCAAGAGATGGCGACGGAGGCCATGATGGATACCGCGTTGCGCAGGATGGCTGACGAACCACCAATGAGGCTAGAGCGCCGCCACGGCCGACACAGTAGCACCAGGTCATATCCTGCCGCAACGTGGTCAGAAGACCATGACGATAGCCATTACCGGACGTGCATCAAAAGACGACGTAGCTTGTAAGCCAAGTTAGCTAAGACCTTCCTCAGGCTCACGACCCTTCGGTCAGGAGAACCTCTTGCTTTGTATGCGCCTTGGCCCTGGACTCTATATAAGGGCAGCCTCTCCAGATATATTCTAAGTCCTCGACTCATTCATATCCTCTACCATTCCATGGTAGTAGGGAACCTGAAGCTTTCCTTCGGGCAGCCCCTCATATAACATAGGTTCTACCACATCTTTCACCATTCTTACAACCCCATTATAAGAACTTCATAGCATTCAAGCGAGGAACACGCACTCGATCATCTCTGAAACTGGACGTAGGGCTCTGGCCTGAACCAGTATAAATTCTCATATCTATTGAATGCTACCATCGTCTTCCTAAAACAGCGCGACAATCATAAATATTTTACGAAACACCGACAACACTGGTAAATTAAATCGGGAACATTAAATTAGGAACACGCTGACTCACGCAACCACTTCAAAAGTGTAGCTCGACTCAACAGATTTAATAATCACATCATGACATCTGTATAATGCAAACAAGGGTCCATCACAAACTGACATTAGATAAGTGTGAACAGTTCCAATTCCAAATAACTGGAAATATTAGATAAACATAACCCCAAATACGGTATTCTACCGTGGGAACGTTCCCGCTAAAATACAGGATCCGCGAAAACGGTCAGGAAAACAGCTTACCCGAATTCGTTTTCGTTTGTACCGAATTTTTTCTAGGAATTTCGCTTCCCCAGTAAATGGTATTCGATCGATCGGTAAACGGTGGTGCCGGTTGGTATGGGATTTTCCCTTTCCATCACTGAGCTCAACGAGCTTTTTGTCCAGTCTAGACTAGTATAGGAGACGACGACCGACGTCCCCGGCCAAGCACATATCAAGGCGTTCCTCTCACGCTGCGGCTCGGCCACCGGTCGCCGGCATCCGCGTCGCAGGTGCCCAGCCCAACGGCTGGCTTCTCCTTCCGTCGTCTTTGTGTGTATGCGATTGTTCATTTAGTCTGTCGTTGGTTCTGGCCATTGAAAACTTGTTTGATCTCATCTCGTGCACTGATGACTGTTGTTCAGCTATGGCTTTTTTTGCAAAGATTGGTAGAATCTGATCGATGTTCCCTTGATCTGAGCTGATGCTCTGAAATTGACTGCTGATCCATTATCTATTTTTGAGCAATAAAGACCTACATTACATCCACCATGCAGTAGAAGTGGAAATTCCAAAGATCTTGTACTCTGGATCTTGTACACTCCGTACAAAATTAAGATCTACTCCGTACCTGTTTCTTTGAACACGTACGTCGATTATTGTGTTCTGAAAATAGAGACCTTCAATCTGCATGTTAACGTGAACTCATTCTTTGATATGATTGGACAAAAGTGTTGCAATTATACTGTATGTAATATATGATTTATATTGGTGGTTTAAAAAATATTATAACCACGTTCATCTTATTTATATTTGGTCTGTTTTCTATCAAATAGTAATATAATGGTATACAGAAATGACATCTATATTTGAACTTGACTGCATACAGAGCATTAAACAATTTGTAGACAATAAATTAGTCAGTCCATTATACAGTGTTGTCTTTTTAAGCCGGTCAGATTTGAGGCTCGACGACCCCTCTGTGCTTGAACATGCCTGCCCCAAACGACCGGTGTTGTTTGACGACAAGGAAAAGGCAAAAGTCATTGAAAGAAACAGTAGGGGCCTAGCAGGATTAGGTTCTAGTCTTGGGTGCAGCTAGTCGAGCGTGTATGGTTTCTCACCCTGTTCGTTTGAGTTATCCAGCCAAATCAGTAGCCATTCAGCGGTGTTTTTCTCTCACAATAAACCAGCGAACAATACTTTCAGCCACAATAAACCAGCGAAACGAACAGGCTGTCTGTCTTTGCTTGGCAGTGATGGAACAGTGATACGAACTAGCTAGGATGAGAGGTCCCTAGCTAGAGCCTAAAAGAAAGGGTAGTGGCTCTCTTTGTCCTAGACGTAGAGCATGGTCGATAATAGAGCTAAGTGCTTGGCTACAAGTTAAGTTATAAAGAGTCGAGCTATACAATAGTTGTCTTCTATTTGGCTTTAGAAAAGTTTTTTATTATTATGTCGTACCATGTCTTACTTTCTCTTTTCTATTTCTTCTCACATACACTTTTGTTTGGGCCCACATATGCCTATGGTTCCGTGTCTTGTTGCTTGCATGAGAGCCAAACTCTCTTCTCTTTCATCTCTTCTCTCCTCCACATGAGAAAAATACTGACTAGCTTGGCTATAAGCCTATTATTGTACCTGCTCGTATGGAGTAGTACTGCTACAACAGTATAGCATGCTGATTGTACCTGCACCGTACGTCCGGGCTAGGCCGTTCCGTTCCGACCCATAACGGTGCCCTGGACTGGATGTCTGGATGGCTGACTGGATCAGTGGATCACATTCACTGATTCACATCGCGATATATCGTAGTACGTACGAGTAGGCCGCTGTGTGCGTGCACCCTAGCCTCTCGCTCGCCGGCCTCATCAGCCTCAGCGCCTGCCTGCCGTGCGCCGTACGCGGGCGATCGAGGGCGAGGCTGGGGGTCGTCGTTGGTTCGTTACGTCAAGTTACGTCACGTCAACGCGACCACGGCGGGACCGCCACTACTTGCGCCAGTGACCCGGCCAGTGTAGTAGGCGTCGCTCGTCGGCACATGCAGCATGCCAGCATGTACTACGTACGGATACTCCACTGCTCTACTGTGAATGTACTTCCTCCGTCCGTAAAAAACATGCAACTATGCCTCCATCCATAAAAACATGCAATTATGAGTTACGTGTCAGAAAAAGTAGTTCACGTTTAACCAAGTTTATAGCGAATAGTATTCATATTTATGGTTCCAAATTAATTTACTATGAAAATATATTTCATAATTAATCTAATGATATTTATTTGATATCATAAATATTGATACTTTTTTATCTATAATTGATCAAAGTTAACGTACTAAAAATATGACACTATGCTAAAATTATATGTTTTTCTAGACGGAGGGAGCAGTATGCAGGACAGCAGGAGGGCTAACATGCACGCGCTCATGCAGTGCAGTGCTACGTCTGTCCGCTACTCTGTCTGCTTGCTTGCCACTTTGCCACAGATTTAAAAAATTTTGAGGAAAAATTTGTAGCACTTTTTGTTATTACTAGGTCCATCTCAAATTATAAGACGTTTGACTTTTTTGACACCAAGTTTTACCACTCGTCTTATTCAAATTTTTTACAAAATATCACTTCTTTTATCGTGGCTTGCTTTATTAATAAAAGTTCTTCAAGAATGACTTAAATTTGACTATGTTTGTACAAATTTTTTAAATAAGACGAGTGATCAAACTTAGGGTCAAAAAAAAAGTCAAACGTCTTATAATTTGGGATGGAGAGAATATTTGATAAAATTTGTCTAATCATGGACTAACCAGGTTTAAAAGATTCATCTCAACATTTATAGACAAACTATGTCATTAGTTATTTTTTACCTACATTTAATGCTCTATGCATGCGTCTAAAGATTTGATGTGATAGAAACTGCACAAAAATTTTTAGGCCTTTTTGGCCATCTAAACGCGGCCTGAGAGAGATCCAACAAGAGAGAGATCGATCGATCGATCAAATGCTGCTTGAATGTGACTGGAATGTGGGTGCGGCCCTCCTCTCCTTTCCAGATCCCTGCTTGGGCCTTGGCCCTGGCTCCATCCTTCTGATGAGTTCTGACGCACTAGTAGAGAACTGACTTATACTCCCGGCACTATTTTTTAGATTACTCTCGGCACTTATTGCACCAGGGAGTAAAGGAACCTTTACTCCCGGTTGGTGTCTTCAACCGGGAGCAAAGTCCCACATGCAACTGCCACTCCATGATCCGAGGACTTTTACTCCCGGTTGGTGTCTCCAACCGGGAGTAAAGGTGCAGTCAACCTTTACTCCCGGTTGGTGTCTCCAACCGGGAGTAAAAATGGACTTTTAGTCCAGGTTTTTAAGCACAACCAGCTAACTAAATGTTTCTCTATATATTGTTAGCCCTGCATTCCGACCGAAGTGTTGGAGACAAGAAACTTGAGGTTCGCATTAAGTACAGATGGCACTTGATGTTGCGTTCAAACTTTTTTTTTAAAAAAAATGCAAAGTCATCACCAAATTAAATTTGGTGAGTTCTGTGAATCACAAGGCGGTTTAAGTCTTAACTGCTTTTATGTCACGCATGGAGTAGTTGCAGGTCCAATTAAAATTTAGGTATCTAGATAAATATTTGGCTATATACATAGTAGAAGTTGATGTATTTTATTTGAAATGGAAGGAGTAAATGACAAAAAGTTTAATACCATATTTGTCTGGATGCATACACTACAGAGTGTGCCTAACAATTAGTTACGCTAGACTAAAATTTAAATCTACGTTTTAATTCATACTATGTTTGAACAGTCTCAAACTAAAGTTTTACATGATTAAAGTTTAATTTAGTGATCAAACAGACCTATAATATAGTATTTTTTTGTGGTACTATCTCTAAACTCGTTTGTTTTTGTGTATTGAGAAATAATTATGTAATAATTGTGATCGCACATTCATTCCAGTGTTGTATTGATCTGGAATTTTTTTTTCTGAGGCTTTCAAATTCCCTATGTGAAGCAACCGCCAAGTTTGAGATTTTTATGAATTAGTTTGGTACTTTTTCTGATTTAATTGAATTTCCGCGCAACTTCACCAAGTAACTCTACGTTGAACTGTGTCCACCCCAGAAAAGAGCTGGAATGGTGCCAAACTTTACCACATGGTCTCTTATGCCCTAGGAGACAAGTATTTGTGGAGGTCGCTGCAGAATTCCAATGTTTTCAATCTGTAATCCACCATAGTTTGTTTCCCGCCACACGAAGAAAAATATAGTAATAAAAATAATGATTAGAAAAACCTAAGATCTTATGTGGGGTCATATTTTGGGTGTAAATGAGTGCCAAAAAAAATCTCAAGCCATTTCAACAAAGGCGGAGTCCACGTGCTTCACAAAGGTATATGGAACCTTTTCATCGAACCATGTCTATACACCTGGGTTCTTAGGGATTATGAGGTCCAAGTGTCGTATTGGTCTCAAACTTTTTCTTAGGCTTGCAAATGCCCTATGTGAAGCAACCGCCAAATTTGAGATTTTTTCGAATTGGTTTGGTACTTTTTTCGGTTTAATTGAATTTCCGCGCAACTTCACCAAGTAATTCTACGTTAAACTGTGTCTACCCTAGAAAAGAGCCTGAATGGTGCCAAACTTTGCCACATGGTCTCTTATGCCCTAGGAGACAAGTATTTGTCGAGGTCGCTGCAGAATTCCAGCGTTTTCAATCTGTAATCCACCATAGTTTGTTTCCCGCCGCACGAAGAAAAATATAATAATAAAAATAATGATCAGAAATACCTAAGGTCTTGTGTGGGGTCATATTTTGGGTGTAAATGAGTGTCAAAAAAAATCTCAAGCCATTTCGACAAAGGCGGAGTCCACGTGCTTCACAAAGGTATATGGAACATTTTCATCGAACCATGTCTATATACTTGGGTTCTTAGGGATTATGAGGTCCAAGTGTCGTATTGGTCTCAAACTTTTTTTCTCAGGCTTGCAAATGCCCTATGTGAAGCAACCACCAAGTTTGAGATTTTTCCGAATTGGTTTGGTACTTTTTCCGGTTTAATTGAATTTTCGCGTGACTTCACGAGGTAATTATATGTTGAACTGCGTCCACCATAGAAAGGATCCGGAATGGTACCAAACTTTTCCAAATGGTCTCTTGTGACATAGGAGTCAAATATCCTCGGTGGTTGATGCAAAATTCCAGTGTTTTCGATCGGTAATTCACCATATTTTGTCTCACGCAGCACGGAGAGAAATATAATAATAAAAATAAATTTTAGAAAAACCTAAGATTTTGAGTGGGACTATATTTTGGGTGCAAATGACTACTAATAAAATTTCAAGCCATTTCGACAAAGGCGAAGTCCACATGCTAAACAGAGGTATATGAAACCCTTCATCAAACGATGACTATACACTTTGGTTCTTGGAAATTCCAGGGTTCATATGCATTCCAACGTTGTATTGGTCTCAAACTTTTTCTCAACATTGCATATGCCCTGTGTGAAGGAATTAACAAGTTTGAGATTTTTTTTAATTGGTTTGGTACTTTTTTCCGATTTAATGATTTTCTGATTTTTTACAATATGTTGTGAATATTTAAAAGAAAAAATAAAATATTTATGTTACATATTTTTCATGTGTGCAATAAAGCCAAAGCAACTCTAGTTATTTTTTAAAAGATTTTATGACTTCTATGTAATTTACTGCACATATAACTAGACTTTAGACATTAAATAAAATGAAATATTAAAAAAAATCAAAATTTTCACGCCTACATTTTCGTTGCCCGCCAAAATATAGCTAGGTCTGACCTTTACTCCCGGTTGATATTACAAACCAGGAGTAAAGTCCCGGGTGAATTTAGGAACCGGGAGTAAAAGTCTGAAGTATATTACCAGCCCCTTCTCCTTCCCCGTCCGCCTGGCTGCTCTCCAATTCTCTCGATCCAATCTGCACCGCCGTCCGCCCGTCCGGGTCCTGCTTTCGGACGCCCGAGCTCTTCCCTCTCACAGCGCCACGACGGCGTCCAGGGCCGGAGCTGAGCACATTGCTGAAGGCAACCATGCTGATGTGGTCGCGGGCTTCGCCGCCTCCAAGTCGCTGGCACATCCGCGTGCATGGCAGCTACCCCCTTCCTCTCTCCTTGTTCCTGTGTGCCACTTGCATCACTTCATACTTTTTTCCAACACTTAACACCATTTAATCCTTTTTTTCAGATGGAGTACGTATCACTTCATACTTTTCGGATTGGAGTACGTATCAGTTCATACTTGACCTGCTGTTAGTTGTGCTTGCTTGGTGCTAAAATTAAGTATCAAGATATCTTGACGACGTCAACTCAAGATGGCCTAATGCTGTCCAAAGATGATGGTTAAGATAGCAGCTGAATGTCTGCTGAAGCTACAATATTTTTTGGGTCTGTCTACCTGTCACCCGAGTGATTTTCACCCTCCTGTCACTCGGGTGACAATAGCCTTAAAAACACCTGAATTTAGCATGCAAAGGGAATCGGGTGACAGGAGCCAAAGAAATACTAGATGCGCTCTATTAGTTCAATTTCCCTATGTTGTTTCCTATATGTATCAATTTACCTATATCGGATCAAATACTGAATCTATTTTCTCCTAAAGTGGGTTCTGCGGCAGCCAAAGGGGACCAATCTCTGTGAATACTATGTTTGCGAGTTCCTGAAGTCGTGCTAAAAAAAAGTCTAGAGCAAGAAAAAGTACGTATCTAAATACTACTACTTTTTCTTGATTTATCATTATTCTTGATATATATACTAATATTTTTTCTTTTACTCAAATTGTAGACTAGACATTTGAAAGAGAAGACCCTGCAAATACACCATCTCAAAGCAATGCAAGAGACGATAGCAGGATTTCTTAATGAACAGGTCTTAAAGCCCGGCGCCGAGTTCTACTTTAACCCCGATGAACAATGGCTTCCAAAAAACTAAGGTCATGATAACTTTATTTTGAATGTAATGGATCATGACAACTTGTTATCGGATCCAAAGGGTGGACACGACGATGAAAGTATACAATGCAAGCTTGTATTATATATGGTGCACAAATTGTTTGTATATACTTTCTTTTTAGTTGGGTTACTTGCGTACATTGCTCGAAACCAAACTTTACTATACGCACGTGTATGCATATATTATTTGTAGGGCAAAAATTGTATACGAAAACCTATTTTAAAACCAAAATAAATTATGAATTGAAATGAAAAAGAAAAAAGGACTTTTACTCCCGGTTGGTATTACCAACCGGGAGTAAAGGTGTCTACCAGGCCACGGGCCCAGCTGACTCTTTACTCCCGGTTGGTATTACCAACCGGGAGTAAAAGTCCCCCTTTACTCCTGGTTGTGAACCTTTACTCCCGAGAACGTACTCCCGGTTGGGCAACCGGGAGTAAAGGGGGTTGCCAACCAGGAGTATATGTCATTCCTGTACTAGTGACGCGTCGATCGCTCACGCTACGACCGCCGCCCGCTCACGAGCCACGGCTCACGCTCACCGGACCGCGCAGGTCCAGGAGCTCAACAGGAGCGACGAAGCCCGAAAAAAATTTAGGATGAGCTAAATACAAGTCTACGGCGTCTTAACTCTACTAAACTCTACTATGACTCTCATAATATATATAATAATACACAAAAAAAATTAAGAGGGGGCTTAGGTGGGGCTCCACGTTAGCGGCCAGAATCTTGCATTGGTAACAGGCAAATCGATGATAGTACGTCCTAGGGCAGTCCAAATGGGATATTTGTGATGATTTCTATGTCTATTAATTACCTTAACAGCTCAGCTTTTTGCTCATGTGACAAAGGAACTAATGAAGCGAGAGAGTGCAAAATGGAGAAAAAATTCTTCTGGAGGGAACCGAGTCGACGCTAGCATCGATGCATGAAGAAACGAGGCAAACCCCGTTGGGGAGACTCGAGTAGAGTAGAGCAGCTTCCGCGCGGATCCTATGCGTCGCCGCCGAGCAGATGGCATGCGCTCGCACGCTTTCCCTCCCACCTCCAATTTCTCGCTCGCTCCTCGTTCCCTCCTTTCCCTCGCGCCGCTCCGGCCGCCACCTCGCCATTTTTCCGCGCGCGGTACTTTATCCCACGCCGCTGACCCCAATCGGTCTCCAAGCCCCCCAAGTCCAAGACCTAGCTTCATCCGCCCCCAATCCATCCCAAATCTCTGCGAACATGAATCCACTTCGGCCACCCTCCTCAAGTTCCAGGCAAGGCAGGGCAGGTCAAGGCAGGGGTGCTTCGGCCGCCCTCACTGCCTGATCTGCTTCGGTCACCGGTGCTCCCGCCGTCCCTACTGATGGATCCACTTCGGCCGCCGGTAATCCCGCTCGCCTAGCTACAGCAGCATCTCTACCACTTGCAAGTCTTCAAGCAGCCGGTTTCCTGCGTGGTGGACAAGTTCCTCTCCGATGGGATCCAATGAAGGGTACATTTACTTATCAGTTATATTGTTCCAGTGATGGCTACATCATCATCTACTAGTTTAGTGTGTCGATTAGTTTTGAATACACCAGTTTGAAGTAAGTTCTGAACAAACAGTAGTCCAGAAAAGTTTTATTTAGTTGGCAAGACATTCAACCTTCAGGCATTGAACATCTATTTTTATTTTTTTAGGATGTACCCACCAGGTGGGTTTACCAATTTTCTCTAGTCCAACAGTAGTCCAAAAACTGTCCATTTAGTTGGCAATACAACAAGCACAACTAGAATTTCGCCAACTACTCCAAGTTTTAGAGGAACCCCGCTTGGTGAAAGCAATGCACAAGACAAAGAAACAATCAATGTTGATGAGGATGAACCTGTCGAAGTTGGTAGGACTGAGAGGCGATTGAACTGGACGAAAGATGAAGATATTTGATTGGTAAGCAACCTCTCTTAGTTTGTAAACTGAGCTTGGACTGATGCTAAAAAATCTATTTGGTTGTAAAATTTGAGCTTTTGTTTGTAAATGTAAGCTTCTGCGTGGGTGCGTAACTCAAAGGACCCGGTGGATGGAACTGATAGGAAATCAGATCAGTATTGGGCGACTGTTACTAATGAATACAACAAATCCACAGAGGTTTGCCGCAGGAGAAACCGAAACCAACTGAAAATCCGTTGGGATCGTGTTAAGAAACCAGTGAGTGATTTCCATGGATGCTGGGTAAAAACCAACAATGTGTACAGAAGTGGTTATAGTGATGACCAATTGATGGAAATTGCTGAAAAGATGTATGCCTCTGAACATAGTGATAAAGATTTCATGCTGAAGCATTTATAGAAGGTTGTGCGAAATGAAAGGAAGTGGTCTGCATATGTGAAAAAATGGAACAGAAAAAAGAGAACAATAAGGGTGCAATTAATAAGAGGGCTGAAGTGGTGAATTTGGAAGACAATCCTAACATTCGTCCTATTGGACATAAGAAGGCTAAGGATGAGTGCTACCAGAAAAAGAAGAAACCTAAAGCTTTTTCTGCTATTAGTGAGAAGCTAGACAAGTTCATTGAAGTAAGCACAATGGCTAGGAAAAGGACCATGAGAAGATGGCGGAGACGCAGCAAATTATGGCAAATAGTAAGGTTGAAGCTGCTAGGTTGAATGATAAGGCAGCAGAAAAACAACTTAAGTGTAAAATGTTGGACACTTATAGAGAGTTGCTATTAGCACCGACAACTAATTTGAATGCTCCTGCTTTGGCTGAGAGGGAGAAAGCACTGGAGTGTATGAGGTTGGCCTTATTTGCTACAGATAATTAAGGTATTTGCTAAATACTTATAGTGACAATTAGTTGGGCACTGGATAGTATGTGTTAAAGTGTCACACCCATTTTTAAGGACAAAAATAGGATGCATATAAGACTCATGTGCGCCCCAGGAAACAGTCGCACACATAAGTTGACAAATTACAAAGTATCATCACAGTGCTTATTACATAACGAATAAGTATTTAAGACATAGTCTTGAACGATAGATAATAATAACTAATAATAAATCTTCAGCGGAAACTCCACATAGGGACACGGTTGACTGGTTGACACCAAGACTAGTACTCATTCCGATAATCTTCCTCTATATCTTCATCTGTTATGGTGGAAATAGCAAGGGTGAGTCCATGTCGAACTCAACAAATATAACACAGGGTTCATGAGGCTCAAAAAGGCTAGACACTGTTTAACTGCGTTTAGCTTTTAATCATATATTAGCAATTGAGTAGCATCAAGATAAACTGCTTCCCGTTAAAGAACCAATGATCAATTGTAATAATGATAACGAATAGCATTAACATGAGCATAATAATAATCAACAATAATTAAACATGATATAGCAATGGTGATCATCTATCTGTAAATGTTCCAAGGCCGCTCGTATCCGTGAGCACGGCTAGTATACCAGTTTTTAACTCTGCGCAGAGGTGTACACTTTCACTGTAAGTCATGATTTCCAAATGAGTGGGGAGATCAAGCCCAAACACCCGATGAAAGGTCCTTGTTTGGTTTTGGTAATTGAGTGACAACTTAGGTGGACTAATATGTGGTTATGTGAGATACACAGGAGATTAGTCCACATGTGATGGTGTCATGAAGGAGCTCATTGCATATGAGACATGACATGGAGTCATGTGACCAAGGTGGAGAAGATCAAGATGAGGCTTGGCTTGATGGACCGGTTGCTAGGGTGAAGGGCAAGTTGTGTGATGGCTTGGCACCGAAGGACCGAGGCAACGGTGAAGAGCAAGTGAGGTCAAGATCGATGAACCAATACGGTCACGTGATGATATGAAGTGAATCATATCATTTGTGATATGGTTGGTGCATGTGTTGCATCAACGACGGAGGAGATGGAGTGGAATGCACAAGGCAAAGGTATAACCTAGGGCATTTCCATTTCACCGGTCATAGGTGTGTAGAGAAGTTTATGACCGGGTTTAGGATAGATGGCCGTACTATCAAGAGGGGCAAACTTGTTTGCATATCGGTCATCTAGTGCCACTCGTGTGATCTAACTATGCATCGTTGCTAGGATCGAGTGGCGTGTCAAGTTGAGTGGTTAACTCCTTCGGTAAAATGATTATGAAAATGCTAACACACGTGCACAAGGTGGTGATCACTTGTTGGTGTTGGCACATTTACGAAGGCAGTGGAGTTTGAGTGGTAGAGAGGGTTTGGGTTCCTCTCTCCCTCCCGCCGAGCTTGCGAGCGCGGGATTCAGGCGTTTTTGGGAACTTGAAATGCCTATTTTCCACTACGCCGGAAGTCGGAAAAGAAACGGAGGCGAACGCGGTCACAGAGGTGACCGGACGCTGCACCGGACGCTGCACCGGACGCGGTCACGGTGGACCGGCGCGTCCGGTCAGTGCAGCGCGGGCGTCAGGCGCGCGAGCTAGGGTTTGGCACCAGCGCGTCCGGTGACCCACGGGACCGGCGCGTCCGGTCTTGCGCCCTGAGGGAAACGAGGACGTCGGACGCGGTGCGCGTCCGGTGTCACACCATCGGACGCGTCCGGTGGTCTCGGGCGCTTACTGGACTCGCACCGGACGCGGGTACTGTGGCGTCCGGTGGTTGCGAGGAGCGCGTCCGGTGATGTCTTCGCGCGCGCGGGAACTGTGCGCACCGGTGCGTCCGGTGGTTCGCAACAGCGCGTCCGGTGTGTCGTTTGACCGTTGGCGCGCAGTGACCGTTGGAGGTTCTAACGGACGAATTTGAAATCGCTGGGGCACCGGACGCGGTTGAGCGCGTCCGGTCTGTTACGACCGGCGCGTCCGGTGCTCCCGCGGAAAAACGGACAAGTGGGGTAACGGCTCTATTTGACCGTGGGGTTATAAATAGACCTTGTGGCCGGCCTTGGCCGGTAGCTGAGCACACTATAGTCTTTGTGACTTGTGTGGTAGTGCTTGGGAGCCCTCTAACTCACTCATGCTTGATAGTGTTCATCGGATCGAGTGAGAGAGCGATTCTAGTGCGTTGCTTTGAGAGATTGCATCGTGTGGCACTAGGTGATCGTGTTGCAAGCCGGTGGTGCTTGTTACTCTTGGAGGTTGCCACCTCCTAGACGGCTTGGTGGCTTGTGGCTCCGTCGAAGCTCGCAAGAAGATTGTGCGAGGCTCCGGAGAAGCTTTGTGAGGGGGATTGTGCTCACCCCGCGGGGATCGCGAAGAGCAACTCTAGTTGAGCGTGTCATTGAGCTACCACACTTTATGGTGGGTTCTTGCGGTGCCTTTTGAGAGGCTCGGTGTGTGACCGATTAGCCGCCGAACCACGAAGTGTTGGTCGACACAACGGGGACGTAGCTTGGTGGCAACCAAGTGAACCTCGGGAGAAAATCACCGTGTCAACATTGTCTACTCTTCTCGGTGGTTTGCTTTCGTGCAACACAAGCTTGTATTTACTTTCATATATACTTGTGCTTGTGTAGTTGCTCTCGTAACTAGTTTGCTTGTGTAGCTTGCTAGTTGTCTTCTTGCTTGTGTAGCTAGAAGCTTCCCCTTGCGTGACTAATTTGGTTTGTGTAACCTTGTTAGTCACATTGCTTAGTTTGTGTAGCTAAGTGTTTTGCGCTCTCTAATTTGGCATTAGTTGCCTTGTTATTGAGCTTTGCTAGTGAGCTTAGGAGCTTTGTGCTTTTGCTTCACTAGTTGTGTAGGAGCTCCCTCGGTTGGCAAAGTACTAGTGCATAGGTTTGTGTGACCTTGCTCTAGAATTGTTTAGGTGAGCTCTTGGTAAGCTTAGCACCTTAGTTGCTTAATTAGGATCTTTGCAAGGTGCTAGAGAACTTAGATAGAGGGGTGTAGTCTTGGCTAGACCAATAAGTTTAATTCCGCATTTGTTTTGGTTAGCCTACGCGTTTAAGTTTTAGAAAGGACTATTCACCCCCCCTCTAGTCCGCCATCTCGACCCTTCAATTGGTATCGGAGCCGGGTCTCTCATTTGTGGTCTTCACCGACCCGAGAGGATGGCGACTTATGGGCTAGATGATTGTGTGGAACACATTTTTGATGGCACTCACTATGCACGGTGGAAAAATCACATGCTTGATCATTTTCGTGCTCTTGGCCCTAAGTTTTGGTGGATCATAGTTGTTGGTTTTTCTCATGACTTGGATGGGTGTGGTAACCGTACCCAAGCTCAAAAGGATTGCCGAACACTTGATGCACAAGCTAAGCGTTATCTAATCAAAGCTTTGAATGATGAGATCTTTAACAAGGTGATGTGTCTCTCAAGTGCACATAGCATATGGACGACGCTCAAGCATCACTATTGTGACTCCTCAATTTGGGATGATGGAAAGTTCAAGAAAGATGATCACATAGTGATGGAGGTACATAAGGATGTTGAGCATGACCACAACAAGGTGGTTGTGGAGGATTGCTCCACCTCACGGTCAAGTGATGACAAAGATGATCATATCACAAGATCACTTGACAAGAAGAATGAAAATGCCACAAGTGATGCAAGAAATGACTCTACCCCATGCACACTTGATGGTGAAGATGTTGGCTATGAGAGTGATGCTTCAACAAGCTCTTCGACATCATCACATGGTAACAATAAGATACATGTTGGTGGTTTTATTGTGGATTGTGATGATCCAAATTTTAAGCTTCTTTATAAACTCTCAAGAGCCTTGAAAAGGAAAATGGAAAGAATAAGTCAATTGGAATATGATAACTCTTTTCTAAAGACCACATGTGAACAACAAAAGCATCTACTTTATGTTACTACTTGTTCACATGAGGAGCTAAAATTGGCTCATGAGGAACTTAGTGTTGCTCATGATAACTTGGTACAAGAACATGCTTTACTCACTAAGAAGCTTTCTAATGAAGAAACCAAAACTAGTGAGAGCTCATCATTTGGGTCAAATGATCAATCACATATTACTAACCCTTGTGATGTAGGCAAGAAGCATGTATCCACCTCTTGTGATGATTTATTAGATATGCCATGTTCTTCACAATTAAATGCTTGTTCTACTTCTATGTCTTGTGAGACTAACCTTTTGAAGGAGAACAATGAGCTCAAAAGTGAAGTGAAGAATTTGAGCAACAAGTTAGAGAGGTGCTATAACTCTAAAATCGCCATTGAGCATATCATGACCAATCAAAGAAGATATGGTGATAAGAGTGGTATTGGCTACAATAAGAGTAAGGGCAAGATTATGAAGAAGCAAAATGCAAAGAAGCTATCCCAACTCATGTGCCACCGATGCCATGAAATGGGACATATTGCCAAGTGTTGCCCTACCAAGAAGCCTCAAGTTGAGCCAAAAGCAAAGCCCCAAGCTAAAGTCAAGATCAATCATGAAGATGTTAATGACTTGATGATAAAGAAGAAGAAAACAAGAAGGGGTGGAAGAGCAAGGCATCCAATGCAAATTCAAGATGCCAAGATGATGAGCAAGAATCAAGATGAGAAGAAAATACATGCTCACATCAAGTGCTTCAAATGTGAAGATAAGGGACACTTCGCCTCAGGGTGTCCTACCAAGCTTGAGAAGAAGGCTCAAGCAACACATAAGAGGCAAGGCATTGAAAAGCAACACATGAGCAAGGAAGAAAAGGCTCACTCTAAAAGAAGTTGCTACTTATGCCGGGAAAGGGGACACATGACTCATTCATGTCCCCTAGGTAACAATTCTAAGCCTAGTTCAATTAATAATACTAATATGCTTAGAAAGGATGGCAATGGTACCTCTATGATTGCTATTGCAAAACATCCCGCTATTCATACTAAGGCAATGCCTAAGTATGTTGCACCTAACTTGAGAGGACCCAAACTAGTTTGGGTACCATCAAAAAGTGGATAAATGATTGTAGGTACCATCGGCATTGGAGGCTTGATTCAATTGGTTTCGTTTTGTTCATCATATATTGAGTCAAGCTATGAAGCTCAATGCATATCCAATCCCAATGCCAAGTCAAAATATGTGAAGTCCAAGTGCTACAACATACAAGTGTCATGATCTAGTTGTGGATGATTTATTGGAATTATTTGATGGCTTGCAATTTATTTGAGTAAAAGCTTGCTATTGGATGATCATGAGCTAACCAAGGTATATCTCTAGTTGATCATTTCTTTTGGGTGTATATAAGTTGATTGAATTGGATATATATGCAATGTTGCTTGCTATGAGATGATTGAATGGATTCAATGCCTAGCAATCAAATTTGGATTGATTTGTGTTGGATAAATTCATGAGATGACATTTAGTAAGTGGATTGAATGGATATATGTCTTATGAAAGTGTTCAAACAAGTTAGTTTCAAGTTTGATTCAATTTGGAGAAGTTTAGCTCAATGTATTGAAATCTGTCCATTATTGAAAATCTGAGCTAGCTGAGATCAAGTCTGAGTTTGAGTGACCAAATCATATTGGATTGGCTTGAAATTTGGTATACATGCTCTAGACTTATGGTATAAGATTCTGTACAAATTTCATAAGAATTGGACAAGAGATGCTTCTGTTTTGGAGTACATCTTGTAAGCTATAGTGCAGCAGTTTTCAGCATGTAGCAGTGGTGGAAGAATTGAAATCTGGTAGCAATCTAAAAGTCAAATGAAGATCAATTTTTGACAGTTGCTAGATGACTTAGTAATGCACATCTCCACCAAATTTCATGGCATTTGGATCTGTACATTGGGAGATATGAATTATTCTTTGAAGGGTACAGAATCTGCCAGAAAAGTGACAATTATTGGATTGATCTAGAGTCACTTTAAGTGAAAGGTCCTCAAGTTGGAAACATATTTATAAGTGTTTGAGGTACCTAAGTTTGGTTTTGAATTGATCTAGAAGCATGACAAGAAATGAGTACAAGGTCATTGATTGTGGAATGTACTTAGTGTACAAATTTGGTACTCAAATTTGAAAATGAAGATCAAACTCAAGATGAAGATGAGGTTCAAATTCTAGTAATGATTGGAGATCATTTGATAGAAAGAAAAGGACTTAAAGAATAATTCAAGGTTACTCATCAAGTTAAGTCCATAGATCAATCAATCAAAGGCATTTCAAGTGAGTATCAAGAGTGGTTCTTTGGAGAAAGGTCACTTCTCCCTAGTGAGGGGCTTGCCGCCGTGTGTAGGTGAAACCAAGTTTGGGACTTGGAAGGCTAATATGGAAGTGGTGATCCAAGGAACTTGTGATGCTTAGTTGAAGCAATCAAAAGGGTTGATCAAGAAAAGCAAGCAACACCCAAAAGAGAACTAGTCATGTATTTCAAGTGGTATTCTAAGTAGTTCTCTCATGCAAGCATTGATCAAAAAGATGAAGCAAGCCAACCACAACTCAAGAGATAGTGCACTTGATCATAAGTGGTTTTCATTTCATATGGGTGAAGAATGGATTTATCTATGATGATTGGTCTTCACCAAGCTTATAAATTGGACTTCACATTGCTATTGGAGTAATGAATTGGAATCTATGTGACTATCCTCTACTCCAACATAGCAAAGGTATCATTGTAATGTGCATGATCTTTTCATCCCTTACTAGTATGCGATTAGTACATATAGTACATGATTACTAGGATCATGCATAACAAATGAAAATTTTAGATTCATAGCCTACCACTATTGCTTGATTGTTTAAAATGATCTAGTGGTATGAGTATGAATTTGTTCATGAGCTAGTGAACCCAAGTACTTGATCTAGTTTGGATTGCTAACAAGTGACAAGTACAACATTGGCAAGATAACCCTTATTATGAGGTGTGAAGAAGCTTGTCATTGGATTAAACCGGACTTGGAATCTTAGACAAATCAACTTAGTTCAAGTCATACTAGAAGCTCATGACAATGATAAGAGTACAAGCACAAGACAACAATGAAAATAGATATCTAGTTTGTTTCAAGTAGTATCTAGACTCAAATTGATCTTCCAAGTGGTATTCACTAGTGGTGTCTAGATCATGATCTACAAGTGGTACTCATGAAGATAGCAAATGTTCAAGAAATGAATATTATTGTCAAATCCTTCAAAGTGAATCCATACAAGAAAATTCTTTCAAATGGTATCACATTTCTACTCATGGTATCTTCACGTGGTATCATTCATGCAAGACGATGGTTTCACAAGTGATCCTCAACTTTAAGTGATCAAATCAAGCAATGCTACCCTCATCTTCAAGTGGTATCTCAAGTGAATGACACATGCTATGACATAGGGGGAGGAGCCCCACCGATTGGTATCAAGGTCAAAGATCCTATGTGGTATCTCAAGAGCAATCATAAAGTTTGTCATTCCAACATATGTGGTAATGTCCATCAAAAATGCAATATTCAAGTCTCAACCATCTACCCCAAATACAAGCCTTTGTATCAATTGAGAAGAACACCTTTTATGGAAATTGATGACAAAGGGGGAGAAGTTGGACAAAGATATGAAAGCTTTTGAGCTTTGGGGAGAGATTGGAAAGATTGGACATGAACATGGACAAAGAGGGAGTAACATTGAAGAATGTAAGGGGATCAAACATTCTTGGACAAAGAATGCACACAAGTAGGGGGAGCAAGCTCATGAACTTTAATTGATTATATTTGATATGTGCATAATTCATGTGCTTGCTTGCATTGCATAAATTCTTAAATTCAATATGCTTGCTTGTGTGGTGTATGCTAGTTATAGAATTTGATTGATGCTTTGATAACTAGCATGCATAGGTTGTTAGCTAGACTTATGATTATCATGCAAAAACTAGAACCTTGCTTATAATGTTGATCTCACGGGGTTTCTAGTGTTTTTGATGTCTAGCTACTCATGATGCTAAGGATGATGGCAAACTTGTGATTTTCAAATGGTATCAAGCTATCAAATGGTTTCGAACTACAAAGGTTTATTCTATACACCTTAGCATCACTTAGTAGTGCTAATCCTCCCACAAATTTCATATTTAGGCATATGTGCAAGCTTGAAACCAAACCATTTGAGCACATATGTAGGGGGAGTTATCACTACCAAGTCGGGTTTTATGGTGCTTATCCAAATCTTGACATAGAGCTTAAATGTTGGATAAGTAGCATAAAATCCAAAACAAGTTAGCAATTTACACTTTGTGTGAAGTGCTAGCTTGAAAAAGCTTAATTTCCATATCTTTGTAGAGTTGTCATCAATTACCAAAAAGGGGGAGATTGAAAGGTCCTTGTTTGGTTTTGGTAATTGAGTGACAACTTAGGTGGACTAATATGTGGTTATGTGAGATACACAGGAGATTAGTCCACATGTGATGGTGTCATGAAGGAGCTCATTGCATATGAGACATGACATGGAGTCATGTGACCAAGGTGGAGAAGATCAAGATGAGGCTTGGCTTGATGGACCGGTTGCTAGGGTGAAGGGCAAGTTGTGTGATGGCTTGGCACCGAAGGACCGAGGCAACGGTGAAGAGCAAGTGAGGTCAAGATCGATGAACCAATACGGTCACGTGATGATATGAAGTGAATCATATCATTTGTGATATGGTTGGTGCATGTGTTGCATCAACGACGGAGGAGATGGAGTGGAATGCACAAGGCAAAGGTATAACCTAGGGCATTTCCATTTCACCGGTCATAGGTGTGTAGAGAAGTTTATGACCGGGTTTAGGATAGATGGCCGTACTATCAAGAGGGGCAAACTTGTTTGCATATCGGTCATCTAGTGCCACTCGTGTGATCTAACTATGCATCGTTGCTAGGATCGAGTGGCGTGTCAAGTTGAGTGGTTAACTCCTTCGGTAAAATGATTATGAAAATGCTAACACACGTGCACAAGGTGGTGATCACTTGTTGGTGTTGGCACATTTACGAAGGCAGTGGAGTTTGAGTGGTAGAGAGGGTTTGGGTTCCTCTCTCCCTCCCGCCGAGCTTGCGAGCGCGGGATTCAGGCGTTTTTGGGAACTTGAAATGCCTATTTTCCACTACGCCGGAAGTCGGAAAAGAAACGGAGGCGAACGCGGTCACAGAGGTGACCGGACGCTGCACCGGACGCTGCACCGGACGCGGTCACGGTGGACCGGCGCGTCCGGTCAGTGCAGCGCGGGCGTCAGGCGCGCGAGCTAGGGTTTGGCACCAGCGCGTCCGGTGACCCACGGGACCGGCGCGTCCGGTCTTGCGCCCTGAGGGAAACGAGGACGTCGGACGCGGTGCGCGTCCGGTGTCACACCATCGGACGCGTCCGGTGGTCTCGGGCGCTTACTGGACTCGCACCGGACGCGGGTACTGTGGCGTCCGGTGGTTGCGAGGAGCGCGTCCGGTGATGTCTTCGCGCGCGCGGGAACTGTGCGCACCGGTGCGTCCGGTGGTTCGCAACAGCGCGTCCGGTGTGTCGTTTGACCGTTGGCGCGCAGTGACCGTTGGAGGTTCTAACGGACGAATTTGAAATCGCTGGGGCACCGGACGCGGTTGAGCGCGTCCGGTCTGTTACGACCGGCGCGTCCGGTGCTCCCGCGGAAAAACGGACAAGTGGGGTAACGGCTCTATTTGACCGTGGGGTTATAAATAGACCTTGTGGCCGGCCTTGGCCGGTAGCTGAGCACACTATAGTCTTTGTGACTTGTGTGGTAGTGCTTGGGAGCCCTCTAACTCACTCATGCTTGATAGTGTTCATCGGATCGAGTGAGAGAGCGATTCTAGTGCGTTGCTTTGAGAGATTGCATCGTGTGGCACTAGGTGATCGTGTTGCAAGCCGGTGGTGCTTGTTACTCTTGGAGGTTGCCACCTCCTAGACGGCTTGGTGGCTTGTGGCTCCGTCGAAGCTCGCAAGAAGATTGTGCGAGGCTCCGGAGAAGCTTTGTGAGGGGGATTGTGCTCACCCCGCGGGGATCGCGAAGAGCAACTCTAGTTGAGCGTGTCATTGAGCTACCACACTTTATGGTGGGTTCTTGCGGTGCCTTTTGAGAGGCTCGGTGTGTGACCGATTAGCCGCCGAACCACGAAGTGTTGGTCGACACAACGGGGACGTAGCTTGGTGGCAACCAAGTGAACCTCGGGAGAAAATCACCGTGTCAACATTGTCTACTCTTCTCGGTGGTTTGCTTTCGTGCAACACAAGCTTGTATTTACTTTCATATATACTTGTGCTTGTGTAGTTGCTCTCGTAACTAGTTTGCTTGTGTAGCTTGCTAGTTGTCTTCTTGCTTGTGTAGCTAGAAGCTTCCCCTTGCGTGACTAATTTGGTTTGTGTAACCTTGTTAGTCACATTGCTTAGTTTGTGTAGCTAAGTGTTTTGCGCTCTCTAATTTGGCATTAGTTGCCTTGTTATTGAGCTTTGCTAGTGAGCTTAGGAGCTTTGTGCTTTTGCTTCACTAGTTGTGTAGGAGCTCCCTCGGTTGGCAAAGTACTAGTGCATAGGTTTGTGTGACCTTGCTCTAGAATTGTTTAGGTGAGCTCTTGGTAAGCTTAGCACCTTAGTTGCTTAATTAGGATCTTTGCAAGGTGCTAGAGAACTTAGATAGAGGGGTGTAGTCTTGGCTAGACCAATAAGTTTAATTCCGCATTTGTTTTGGTTAGCCTACGCGTTTAAGTTTTAGAAAGGACTATTCACCCCCCCTCTAGTCCGCCATCTCGACCCTTCACCCGAGAACCATATAAAACCACTCAAAAGTTCGTCTAACAAGTTAGGGCCATTAGATTCACTCGGCAGGCAGATGTAGAACCCCCCTTCCCTGTGGCACAACAACCGCAGCCTATACACACTAGGCCAGGGGCTCGCACTACACCCAAAGTGGCAAGCCATTCTTACGCCATTTAAGGTAACCACTAACAAGCTAGAAAAGGTCTCTTGAACAACTAAAGCCAGAGCCATATAGCCCTCACAGCTGTACTGTATATCCCGGATAATCATGTACAGATAAGTCCTTATGGAGAGAAACCAGAGCATCAAAATAATACACATGCTCTAGCCCCCTTTTAACAGTAATAAAATCATCTTAAAGGTTGATTGCTTAATCCATTAATCAAATTACAAGATCATTGTTCTTAGTTTAAGCACTAGCATTAGCTACCCATATGCATTCCCAAGGTTGACAAGGAATCAAGATATCAATCACTAAGTTATAATCTCTAAAGTTGTCAAGGTAAGCACATGCATATGTATGACAATTCAATGTATAGGTAGCAAGGATAGTCCTGTGTTATACTTGCCTTGATCAAAGCTTTCCAAGTGATACTGCTGACTTGATTCAAAGTAATACTCCGAATCGTCCAGATACTGCTCACCTTCTATATTCGATCATCAATCAACAACATACATGCATCCAATCAAACATACACGAAGCAAACAAAGAGATATAATTAGAACAGTACACCAACAGTAGCAAAACAGTAATAAAAGTTTATAAAACTCTTCTACACGTTTCTACGATCACACAGACGCAAAGATCACCAAATTCGGAGTTAAAACGTGAAAGTTATGTATTTTCTAAGATTTCCTATAGATAAATAAATACTTAATTATAACCTCGAAAAATAAATTATCAAAACTAACTGTACAACTACACTAACATGTAGAGCTCGCAAATACGAACCTAACGCAACTTGAACGGATCAATTCAGAGTTAAAACGAAGATTTTATGACCAAAACAATTCTAGTGGCAAAACTGTAAATACCTGAAAACGTATTTTTGACTTAACCGGAAGAGAATACGCTTTCAAAACACGAAAACGTACTTTCAGCAATACGCTATGGACGGCGGGTTTATTATTAAAAAGCTAAGGGGCTCTTTAAGAAGTTTACCCCGCGAAGGGGTAAGTTCTAATCTGGGCCCTTGATTTCAAATCGGACGGCTGTCATCGTCTCCGGCTTACAGAGATAGAGGGCGCGGCTTCCTTCCCCAACTCCGGCCGGTGGCCACCATGGCTGGCCACTCCACCTCGCCGGAAAACTCCGGATTCGCCTTTCTAGACCACAACTCGCCCCGCCACCAACACCAATCGGAAGAGAAGCTTCCCCCGAACTCGTCTACCTAGTTTAGGAAGACTACCATAGCACGGAAACGAGACGCAGCTAGGTTAGGGCGGCGGCGCCATTGCCGGCTCACTGGAGCTTCGCAAACATGCGATTCAAAGCACTACAACTCAAAAGAAAAGCATGGGGAGGTAGAGAAGGAGATGGCGAACTCACCAAAGCAAAGAAGAAGGGCTCAAACCAACCCGCAAGCTCCGACGACGAGCAACCGAAACCTCCAATTTCCCCCAATCCCAAGAGCTCGGTTTCACGTGGTTGGACTAGAGTTTTAGATGAAAAACGGAAACTAGAGGACCTAGGCGTCATATTTATAGCTTCGATTTGCCGTGTTCGATTAGGAAATCCCGAGATTCTCGATGGATTCGGTTGGAGTCGACGTCGGTCTCCGGCTCGGCCACGATGAGAGGAAGAAGGCGACTGACAGCAGGGTCCCACCGGTCAGCGACAAAAGAACGAAGGAAAGGCGCGGCTGCTGGACATCGGGTGGCTCGGCCGAGCTGGGCCGCTGCGGCGCGGTCCGGCCCACGCGGCAGGCGCGGGGAAAGCAGCCTCGACCCGATGGCCCAAGGAGAGAAGGAGGCCGAGCGATCGGGCTTCCAGGCCACTTTGCTCAGGTAAGTTGTTTTATTTTTTTTTTCTTCTTTCTTTTCTTTATTTGTTTGTTTTCAAACTATTTCAAACAAAATTTTCTAAACCAAATCAAAATAAAATAAATCCACACCACAAAAGAAAACAAATGCAGCAGCATGAATGCATCACCAAATATATTTTTTTAAAATTTTAATTTGCCATTAATTGTTATCTAATTTATTCAAAATTCATTATCTCTAAAATTTGGAATTTTTGGGTGTTACAAATTCTACCCCCCTTAAAAGAATCTCGTCCTCGAGATTGGACTGCTTACTCAAATAACTGCGGATATGATTTTCTCAATTCATCCTCTCTTTCCCAAGTTGCCTCTGCCTCTGAATATCGATTCCACTGCACCTTGCACATCTTAATAACCCGACTTCGAGTAACTCTCTCAGCAGTTTCTAAAATCTTGATCGGAAACTCTTCATATGTAAGATCTTCCTTAACAGTCAACTCTTCTAAAGGTATCTGTTCCTCAGGCACACGCAAACACTTCTTAAGTTGTGAAACATGGAACACATCATGTACTCCCGATAAATTCTCAGGCAACTCTAATTGATAAGCAACTTCCCCACGTCTATCAATAATTTTAAATGGTCCAACATACCTTGGTGCTAGTTTACCTTTCATGTTAAACCTCTTCACACTTCTCATCGGTGACACCTTCAAATAGACATAATCACCTACCTCAAAAACTAGATCTCTTCTCCTATTATCAGCATAACTCTTCTGACGAGATTGTGCTACTCTCAAATTCTCACGAATCACTCGCACTTGATCTTCTGCGTTTCTAAGAACATCTGTACCAAACACCTGAGATTCACCTATCTGATCCCAAAACAATGGAGTTCTACACTTACGTCCATACAAAGCTTCAAACGGTGCCATCTTAAGACTCTGTTGATAACTATTATTGTAAGAAAATTCTGCATAAGGCAAACTCTTATCCCAACTAGTTTCATATTGTAATGCACAAGCTCTCAGCATATCCTCTAATACCTGGTTGGTCCTTTCAGTCTGTCCATCTGTCTGTGGATGATATGCTGTACTAAAATTCAATTTTGTTCCCAATGATTCATGCACAGCTTTCCAAAAGTGTGACGTAAACTGCGAACCTCGATCAGACACAATTTTCTTTGGTACTCCATGCAAACAGACTATTCTTTCCATATACAAGGTAGCTAATTGTACTCCCGTGTATTTAGTCTTGACTGGTATAAAATGAGCAACTTTAGTCAATCTATCCACTATCACCCAAATAGAATCATAACCTTTCTGAGTACGCGGTAACCCCACTATAAAGTCCATACCAACTTCTTCCCACTTCCATTCAGGAATCTTCATTGGTTGCAACAATCCAGCAGGTCTCTGATGCTCTGCTTTCACCCTCTGACAAGTATCACACAATGTTACATACTCAGCCACATCTCGCTTTAATCCAACCCACCAATATTTCTGTTTCAGATCCAAATACATCTTAGTACTACCAGGATGAATAGAATAAGCTGACTCATGAGCTTCGCGAAGAATTGCCTGTCTAACAGTTTGATCCTCAGGTACACACAGTCTCTTTCCAAACCACAAAATTCCATTATCATCCATCCGAAAGCCTGGTGACTTACCAATCACTATATCTTCCGCTATCTTCTTTAGTTTCTCATCCTTCAACTGACCCTTGTAGATTTCTTGCTCTAAAGTAGGCTCTATCACTAATTCCATTGTATTAGTAACAATTCCCAAATTCAAATATTCAAATTCAGCACATAACTCACTAGTCATAGTCAATGTCTGTATCTCATTGACATAACTTTTCCTACTAAGAGCATCAGCTACTACATTAGCCTTACCAGGATGATAGTGTATCTCAATATCATAATCCTTAATCAACTCTAACCATCTACGTTGCCTCAAATTTAGATCTGACTGAGTGAAAATATACTTCAAACTCTTATGATCAGTGTATATATCACTCTTATGTCCAATCAAATAATGTCTCCAAATCTTTAAAGCATGAACTACAGCTGCTAACTCCAAATCATGTGTAGGATAATTAAACTCATGCTTTCTCAACTGCCTAGATGCATAAGCCACAACTCTGCCTTCTTGCATAAGAACACATCCCAAACCTTGACGAGAAGCATCACAATAAATAGAAAACTTCTTACTCAAATCTGGCAAAACCAAAACAGGCGCTGCAGTCAACCTCTTCTTCAATTCCTCAAAACTAGCTTGACATTTATCTGACCACACAAACTTGGCATTCTTCTCTAACAGAGATGTCATAGGTTTAGCAAGTTTAGAAAACCCTTCAATGAACCGTCTGTAATATCCAGCCAATCCCAAGAAACTACGAATCTCACTAGCATCAATAGGTGGCTTCCAATTTAATACATCCCTTACTTTACCTGGATCCACTGATATCCCTCCATTAGAAATAATATGACCAAGGAAAGAAACTTCCTTCAACCAAAACTCACATTTACTTCGCTTCGCATACAACTTATGCTCTCTAAGCTTCTGTAACACCTCCACGACCTCTGCCACGTCCCCTGCCTGACATCTGTTTCCAAAAACACAGAAGATGAAATTCAGTACAATCCAAGATGATGTATTCAATAGATAAGCAAAATCTGATTTTTCTGGGCGAACTCCAATTTCAGCAACTCAGTAAAACTGTCATATCTCGAGCTACAGACGTCCAATTCAGATGATCTTTACATAGTTGGAAAGCTTACAAAATTATCTACAACTTTTATTCACAACACTTTTTCTTATTCTGTCAATAAATTGGCCAAAAACTGAACTTAACCGAAACTGTTTCAGAATTCCAGACTGTGCAGTAACTCCAACTTGGAATAGGTATATCTCTTAGCTTATAATAGATATTAAAGTGATTCTTGTGGGGTTGGAAAGATATAGAAGTCTAATTATTCCCAGTAAAATTTCTTAAATTTCTCATGAATGGATTTTTAAGTTATTTCTAAACCATCCCAGACTGATCCAAAAATCAGCAAAAGACAGAACTAAGTTAACCTCATATTCAACTAATATATTTTGATCAACTTAATATTCTTAACCATGGAACTTGTAGGAATGTCTACAAAACTCCAGCACATATTACAAAGATCCAAATCACACATTATCATAATAACAATCCATCAATCACACCATTGTTCACACCACAAACTGACTCTTAAAACAATCCAAACTTAAAATTAACTCGCAACTACTATCGTTCCTATTACATAGGGATTTTTCCTATTTCCTAATTAAGCTTCTCATAAATCTTGGGATGACCTAACTCCGCCCTTAATTGGTCAATATCTCTATAAGCTTGCTCCTTAAGTTCTTTTTCCTTCAGCAACTCATCCTTCAAATCCACCTCATGGAGAGCCAATTCACGAGCTAATCCCACCGTAGCTTGTAAAGTCAAGGAGGAATCATCTGCAAGCGGCACGGTCCAAATACCCTTGTCATGTAAGAAACAAGGAAAATGCCGAAATGCACCCTTTAACGTCTTGTCCGAGCGTAGACCATGGTAGTAAACAAATGCATTGTAGGCGACATCCTCCATGCTTGTCTCCACGGTTGCCCGGCTCACTCTAGTAATGAACTTTGACTCCACCTTAGGCTCCTTAGTGGTTGGATCCCTTTTCTTAACCCATAACTCCGTTTCCCAATAGGAATCCATCCATGGATGACTATACTCTGCACTACGATACTCCAACGTAGCTTCCCAGTCGTAGTAGTAGTTGTCCAAGGTTCTTGTCAACATGTCATGGAAGAAAGCATCAGCTTTAGGAACTATGATATGAAACTTCGTAGTCCACCCCATAACTACATTCTCCATTGGTGTATCACCAACTCTTGATTCAGCATCAGATAGCTCTTGATCACCATCTTCATACGACTCCTGAGGTTTGAAACGGGCAACGTACTGTGCAGCTGACAGACGGGGATAAGGAGACATCTACAAGATTTAGACATAGATTAGATAGAATCAATGTATTTTCGCAATAGAATAAAGTAGAGGAAGCATAAAACTTTAGTAATTAACAAGGTGAAAAGAGGAAGCATGAATTAAGTGAAGTATGGATGCTATTAACGACCATTCTAACTAGGCTCGCGTCCTACAGTCAACACGGCTCTGATACCAATCTGTCACACCCATTTTTAAGGACAAAAATAGGATGCATATAAGACTCATGTGCGCCCCAGGAAACAGTCGCACACATAAGTTGACAAATTACAAAGTATCATCACAGTGCTTATTACATAACGAATAAGTATTTAAGACATAGTCTTGAACGATAGATAATAATAACTAATAATAAATCTTCAGCGGAAACTCCACACAGGGACACGGTTGACTGGTTGACACCAAGACTAGTACTCATTCCGATAATCTTCCTCTATATCTTCATCTGTTATGGTGGAAATAGCAAGGGTGAGTCCATGTCGAACTCAACAAATATAACACAGGGTTCATGAGGCTCAAAAAGGCTAGACACTGTTTAACTGTGTTTAGCTTTTAATCATATATTAGCAATTGAGTAGCATCAAGATAAACCGCTTCCCATTAAAGAACCAATGATCAATTGTAATAATGATAACGAATAGCATTAACATGAGCATAATAATAATCAACAATAATTAAACATGATATAGCAATGGTGATCATCTATCTGTAAATGTTCCAAGGCCGCTCGTATCCGTGAGCGCGGCTAGTATACCAGTTTTTAACTCTGCACAGAGGTGTACACTTTCACTGTAAGTCATGATTTCCAAATGAGTGGGGAGATCAAGCCCAAACACCCGAGAACCATATAAAGCCACTCAAAAGTTCGTCTAACAAGTTAGGGCCATTAGATTCACTCGGCAGGCAGATGTAGAACCCCCCCTTCCCTGTGACACAACAACCGCAGCCTATACACACTAGGCCAGGGGCTCGCACTACACCCAAAGTGGCAAGCCATTCTTACGCCATTTAAGGAAACCACTAACAAGCTAGAAAAGGTCTCTTGAACAACTAAAGCCAGAGCTATATAGCCCTCACAGCTGTACTGTATATCCCGGATAATCATGTACAGATAAGTCCTTATGGAGAGAAACCAGAGCATCAAAATAATACACATGCTCTAGCCCCCTTTTAATAGTAATAAAATCATCTTAAAGGTTGATTGCTTAATCCATTAATCAAATTACAAGATCATTGTTCTTAGTTTAAGCACTAGCATTAGCTACCCATATGCATTCCCAAGGTTGACAAGGAATCAAGATATCAATCACTAAGTTATAATCTCTAAAGTTGTCAAGGTAAGCACATGCATATGTATGACAATTCAATGTATAGGTAGCAAGGATAGTCCTGTGTTATACTTGCCTTGATCAAAGCTTTCCAAGTGATACTGCTGACTTGATTCAAAGTAATACTCCGAATCGTCCAGATACTGCTCACCTTCTATATTCGATCATCAATCAACAACATACATGCATCCAATCAAACATACACGAAGCAAACAAAGAGATATAATTAGAACAGTACACCAACAGTAGCAAAACAGTAATAAAAGTTTATAAAACTCTTCTACACGTTTCTACGATCACACAGACGCAAAGATCACCAAATTCGGAGTTAAAACGTGAAAGTTATGTATTTTCTAAGATTTCCTATAGATAAATAAATACTTAATTATAACCTCGAAAAATAAATTATCAAAACTAACTGTACAACTACACTAACATGTAGAGCTCGCAAATACGAACCTAACGCAACTTGAACGGATCAATTCAGAGTTAAAACGAAGATTTTATGACCAAAACAATTCTAGTGGCAAAACTCTAAATACCTGAAAACGTATTTTTGACTTAACCGAAAGAGAATACGCTTTCAAAACACGAAAACGTACTTTCAGCAATACGCTATGGACGGCGGGTTTATTATTAAAAAGCTAAGGGGCTCTTTAAGAAGTTTACCCCGCGAAGGGGTAAGTTCTAATCTGGGCCCTTGATTTCAAATCGGACGGCTGTCATCGTCTCCGGCTTACAGAGATAGAGGGCGCGGCTTCCTTTCCCAACTCCGGCCGGTGGCCACCATGGCCGGCCACTCCACCTCGCCGGAAAACTCCGGATTCGCCTTTCTAGACCACAACTCGCCCCGCCACCAACACCAATCGGAAGAGAAGCTTCCCCCGAACTCGTCTACCTAGTTTAGGAAGACTACCATAGCACGAAAACGAGACGCAGCTAGGTTAGGGCGGCGGCGCCATTGCCGGCTCACTGGAGCTTCGCAAACATGCGATTCAAAGCACTACAACTCAAAAGAAAAGCATGGGGAGGTAGAGAAGGAGATGGCGAACTCACCAAAGCAAAGAAGAAGGGCTCAAACCAACCCGCAAGCTCCGACGACGAGCAACCGAAACCTCCAATTTCCCCCAATCCCAAGAGCTCGGTTTCACGTGGTTGGACTAGAGTTTTAGATGAAAAACGGAAACTAGAGGACCTAGGCGTCATATTTATAGCTTCGATTTGCCGTGTTCGATTAGGAAATCCCGAGATTCTCGATGGATTCGGTTGGAGTCGACGTCGGTCTCCGGCTCGGCCACGATGAGAGGAAGAAGGCGACTGACAGCAGGGTCCCACCGGTCAGCGACAAAAGAACGAAGGAAAGGCGCGGCTGCTGGACATCGGGTGGCTCGGCCGAGCTGGGCCGCTGCGGCGCGGTCCGGCCCACGCGGCAGGCGCGGGGAAAGCAGCCTCGACCCGATGGCCCAAGGAGAGAAGGAGGCCGAGCGATCGGGCTTCCAGGCCACTTTGCTCAGGTAAGTTGTTTTATTTTTTTTCTTCTTTCTTTTCTTTATTTGTTTGTTTTCAAACTATTTCAAACAAAATTTTCTAAACCAAATCAAAATAAAATAAATCCACACCACAAAAGAAAACAAATGCAGCAGCATGAATGCATCACCAAATATATTTTTTTAAAATTTTAATTTGCCATTAATTGTTATCTAATTTATTCAAAATTCATTATCTCTAAAATTTGGAATTTTTGGGTGTTACATAAAGTTTAATTTATTTGTGACAGTAGGTTTTGGAGTATAAACTTGATGTCCAAAAGCTTGTTTCAACTGTAAGTTGCATGATGTTTTCTCCTTTCCCTCTGTGGCTATTTATTTAAATATCTCTTATATGGTGTGGATACAATGCAACCCACTATAACTATCACACTATATAGTTGCTTGGAAAATAGTCAAACTTGTGTGAACACTGCCTGTTGGTGTGAAATGATTTTTGGTGTGAACACTACATCTCTGTTGTGCTCGTGGGTGCTGCCTATTTGTTTCCTGTGCAACTGTAGTATTTAATTGCTGGGAAGATAGTCAAACTGCCTATTTGATGTGAACACTACATCTCTGCCCTCTTTAGTTCTCTCTATACATGCACCGGCAGTCTGCCCTCTATGCGCACATGTAGTTCTCCTCTCTATATATGCACCGGCAGTCTGCCCTCTGTGTGCACATGTAGTTCTCCTCTCTATATATGCACCGACAGTCTGCCCTCTGTGTGCACATATAGTTCTCTTATCTATCTACCCATAATGTCTCATCAGCCACCGCATGATGCTAATCCTCGTGATAAGGATGGCAGCATAGACCCAGAAGATTTGTACACAGTCGATGAATTTCTAGCCGAGCAAGATTTATTAGAAGACCTGCAAGATCGAGTGGTTGCAGAATTGAGAGATGAAATTGAAGTGCTAGAAGAAGGGAGGAGAAGTAACAGTGGTCCAAGGAGATATGTGGCAAGGCCTCATGAAGAAGCCAATTAGCGGCTTATATGGATGACTATTTCACTGAAAATCCTATCTACAGTTCTCTACAATCTTTCGTAGAAGGTTTAGGATAACGAGGCCTCTGTTTCTGCGCATTGTCGATGCCCTCAATGAGTGGTCTCCATTTTTCACCTTAAGATTCGATGCTGTTAATCGCTCTGGGCTATCACCAATTCAAAAGTGCGCTACTGCTATAAGACAGTTAGCAAATGGAAGCCTTGTAGACCAGCTTGATGAGTATATTAAGATTGGTGAAAGTACAGCAGTAGAGTGTTTGAAGTTATTTGTGCAGGGAGTGATTGCAGTATTTGGGGGGGGAGTATTTAAGGAGGCCAACGGTACAGGATGTTGAACGCCTAATGGAGATTGGTGAGTGTCGTGGGTTCCCTGGTATATGCTAGGGAGTATTGATTGTATGCATTGGCACTGGAAGAAATGCGTTTATGCATGGAAGGGGATGTATACTCATGGTGATCATGGTGTACCTACGATCATTCTAGAGGAAGTTGCTTCGCATGATCGTTGGATATGGCACACCTTTTTTGGTGTTGCTGGATCAAACAACGATATCAACGTGCTTAACCAATCACATTTGTTTGTCGAGCAGCTGAGAGGAGAAGCTCCTAAGGTGCAATACTCTATCAATGGAAGAGAATACAATATCGGTTATTACCTAGCTGATGGCATATATCCAAAGTGGCCTGTTTTCATGAAGTCTATACAGAAACCACAGTTAGACAAACATAAACTATTTGCAAAAAAACAAGAAGGGGCAAGGAAGGATGTTGAGTGCGCCTTTGGCATTTTGCAGTCTCGCTTTTGTATTTTGCGTCGACCAGCATGTCTGTACGAGCAACGGGATCTTGAGAATATCATGCTTGCTTGTATAATCCTCCACAACATGATAATTGAAGATGAGAAGGATATAGAGCAGGTTCCACTTGATTTGAATGAGGAATGCAGCACATATTGTTCAAGAACCTACAATTTCTCATGGACAAAACTCAGAGATGGAAGACGTGCTTAACAGAAATACCGCCTTACATGATCGTGAAACGTACAAACAACTTCAATCTGATTTGATTGATCATATTTGGCAAAAGTTTGGGAATTCACATAGGCAAAATAATTAGGTACATATCTAATAGTAGATCAGTTTCTAGAGATATACATGTTTATGTTCATTTTTGTTCTCTATGTTTATCTTTGTTATCTTTTTTTTAAATTCATTGTTTATTTTCACTTGTAGATGATGCTGTGGAGCCTGATGGCTTCTGGGGGACTTTTGCAACCTGATGGCTTCTAGAGGACTTCTGAACCTACCTGAGATGATGCCGTGCAACCTGATGATACCACCTTATTATTTTATACTATAATATAGTTATTTTGTTGCCCAACTATATGAACCTACCTGAGACGATGGATGATGCCACCTTATTATTTTACTATGCATATCATGAACTTTAGTTCTTCTGTTATGAACTATATGTATGAGAGATGATGGATGATGCTACATATTATCTTTATTTTTAGATTGCTATTATTAATTAATATATTGTTTTGGAAACATATATATGGGTTGCTATTTGATAATATATGGTTCTGGAAAGTGTGTTGAAACTGGCCATTGGGACTGCCCTTAGACTACCTACAGTGTGCTCGATGTCAAAAAAAAAAAATGCACATGCCGTCAACACCGATGCTCAGAGCTCTTCAAGCTGCACAGCGTTTAGCATCGAGGACATCAAGGTGCATGAGCATGTGGGCCAAACCTGTCAGAGAACCATCAATGTTTCTTGTGCACGGTTAACTGTCCGTGAGCCGGCTGAGAAATCGTTTTTTTATTTGGGAAGCATCGACTCACTTTCTTGCCTCAATGCCTAGAATTTCGAAGTCAGCATTATCGCTCACTGTAACGTGATGATTCAATGCTTGAAGACTCTCTCTCTTCTTTCAGTATCGGCAGATTCATACGTTATGGCCACTCTGCTCATTCAGTCATACTCAGCGAAAAAAGGGAGCTGCACTACCAAAGAAGCCTACACGTATATCTCTCTAGATAGATGCAACAGACTCTCTCAACTCAAGGACCTAGACGGTTGACCCCTCATATATCCTTAGCCTTCTCCAAAGAGTTTGGATGCACAAGACATTGCCTCCTAGAATAAAAGCCTTTTCATAGAGACTAATTCCACATGCATTAGCAACAGGTGATCGGGCTTCAAGGTACTCCTCCCACGTTGACAACCACTACAAACTTTGTGGTAATTAAGAAAGAGAATGATAAGCACATTTCCTTTGATTGCAACTTTGCCAGAGCAGTATGGTTTAGTTTAGATCCTCCTCTTAGAACTGACCTCCTATGGAACCAAATGGTGTAAGACTTTCGTTGTCCCTTATATTCTTCCTGACACTTATTCTAATGAGCTGTAACAAAAGGTTCTCACCACTTTATGGTATATTTGGAAATCCATAAATGACTTAGGCCCCCTTTGGCTCACGGGGCAATCAAAGGAAAATCATAGGAATCGATTCCTATGGTTTCGCTGACGTCAGCACCCCTTTGGCTCATGGAGGAAAACACAAGATCGATTCTAGAGGAAGGATTGTTCTCTCACAAGACCGCAGGAGAGAAAACATCCGGTTCGAGCTCATGTTGTGGCGGAAGTCCGAGGCAAATCGCAAAGAGAGAACGTGCTTGCTAACTTGCACGACGCCGAGCTCCCTCTCCGACCGAGCTCTCTCCTCCCCATTCCCCTTCCTGCTACCACACCGCAACACAGGTGCTCTACTGCCCAAGATGTGGATCCCCAGATCTGAGACCCCAAGGCACCACTTGAACGAGAGCTCCCTCAGCTCCGCGCACCCGACGACGGCCAGTGAGAGCCTCCGGAGCTCCCTAGCCCACACCACCTCGGCGACCACGGCATCCCTGAGGTCGACCCCATTGGAGAGGTAGAGGTCGGCGAGGCCCGGGCACGATGCGGCGAGCGCGGCGACGTCCGCGGTGCCGAACCTGCGGGAGCGGGAGAGGTCGACCGCGCGGAGCGCGGCGCAGGAGGAGGAGGAGGAGCCAGAGACGGCGGAGGCAAGGGCGGCGGCGAGGACGCGCGCGCAGAGGGAGAGGTCGAGGCGGGTCGCGGATGGGTACCGTGCCAGCGCGGCGGGGAGGAGGCCCGCACGGAGCGGGCGGACGACGCGGCATGGCAGGCGCGGGAGGCCAAAGCGAAGGCCTTGAGGGCCTGTAACACCCCGGTGTTACACATGCATTCAGCACCTGCAAATCATGAGCATAAGCATTGTCATGCATTCATTAACATTGCAGGAAATAATGATTGAAACATGACCTTGAAACATGTTAATGAAAACATGTTTGTAGCATTGTTTGTTTAAATAGAACTATACCATGGTTGTGCTTGTAATGGTGTTAAAAATGCTTGTTTGCTTGAGTAATTAGTTTATAAATGTTTAGCAAAATTTTTGGAGCAAAGTTGTATTCAAACTTTTGACAAAATTTCCTTTTGAAAATATTATGGAAAAAGGTCAAAAATCCTCCCTATTTAGCTTTTACATTCCAATTTAAAATTTGTTGGGAATTTTAAGTTGGTCCTTTAAGCAAAGTTGTAGAGGATTAAATTCTAAGCAACTTTCATTTTTGGGCCATTTCCAGAAAATACCATTTTGTTGCTCAAAAATTAATTTAAAGCAGCTGCATTTTGAAAATTTGGAAAAAAGAATTGAAAAATATAAAGAAAAGCTTTTTCTCCGTCTAAGTGGGCCGGCGCCTCACTTTCGGCCCGCAGCCGCAATCCGGCCTGGCCCAGCTCGCGCTCGCGCACGCGCACCCGCGCGGGCCGCGGTCCAGTGGACCGGGCGTACGCCGTATCCCGCTCCCGTGCGCTCGCTAACCCGCGCGCGCCTCGCCGGGTGGCCACGCCGCACCGGCGGCCATGGGCGGTGGCTGGCCGGCTGGTCGGAGCCCCTGCACCTGGACGGGAACGCGTCCAGGGTCGCTCCTAACCGCGCCTTAACCCCCGCGCCCTCTCCTTTCCTCCTCTCGCGCTCTTCATTCTAGAACGCAGACCCGCCCCTCGCCACCGCGCGGCCGCCCGCCGTTGCTGTCGCCGCCGAGCTCGCCCGCGCCGCCTTGCCTTCGCTCAGAGCGCTGCAAGCTCCCGCGTGAGCTTCGCCTCGCCATAACGCCTCTGGTGTAACAGAACCGTCCAAATTATAAGAGCACAAGTACAAAAACAATCACCGAAATGATCAAATTCTCGCACTTGAGCCCATATAACTCCGGTAGTCCAATGAAATCACGAGGGATTTCAAACAAACCAACATAAAAGCCAAGATCGTAGTGATTCAACATAACAAGTCACATGTTACATTCATTTCACAAGTAATTCAATATACATCGGAGTTCAACATAGTTATTACAACTTAAGTTCAAAAGTAGCGAAAGCAAAGTAATTTGAAACTAACATTATTCTTATTTCAAATACATGCCAGTGCCACGGTCGACTTCCAACAAAAGCATTAGAGATAAGGTAGCTCAGAAGGATTATGCCCATGATCACACTCCGCCACTAAGGCAGGAGCCAACCAACTCTTGCAGTCGCCATGATACATCACAACCTGCAACAAGTGGGGATAAAACCCTGAGTACGACAAAGTACTCAGCTAGACTTACCCGTCAGAAACCAGAAATAAGGTGACACCAAGGATCATGCAAAGCTGATATAAAGTGGGGCTAGCTTGACAACATTTTGCATAAAAGCTTAATATAGATGAACAATCATTAATGCTTAAGCATCAAGTTAATTATCATTAACCTATCATCTATATTAGAACCTGTACTAGAGCACTCACTTTATTAGGATCAAACAATATTAACCATAGTAGGTATAAATTGAGGCAACCTTTCCATTGTGATCCAATTAACCATCCGTTCAATTTAATGGAATCTATGTTGCCGCTGCTCAAGTCAAGTGCTCACTAACCGGGAGCGACGACGATTCGAATCGAATTCCTATCCAGCTGGAGGGGTATTTCTAACACTCACCGTGCAGACCCCTGCCAGGGTCGCACAGGCCACCTTTTCATATGATTCCGGAATCGTGGGTCCGAATGATGTCGCGACCCCAAGAGCGACACTCTGCCAGGTGATAGGGACTCTAACCCCCCTTGGTCTCACACCAATGTCTCCAAGCACATCCTTTCTCTCCTCCAAGAAGCAACCTACCATTCGATTCCCGGTCTGAACCATATTACTCGGCTTCGCGGTTGGAACGGCTTATCCGGCCAACTAAGTGTTAGACTGCGTTCAACATGACTCAAGGACGTACAGCGAATCGGTCCTTAAACGACTCAGACGGGGATAGATCTACACCCAAGACCTCCATGCCTTGTTGCTTCACTATCGTCATCCCGTCCGGTCTCATTTCATTTTATTAACACATGGTTCCATTCCACGATAGCAAATATAGCCTACCGTGCCATATATGAATATCCCTATATCTCGCAGGTGACAGGAAATCACCTGACTTCTACCGCTTAAAGCAGGGCTAAGCATCTACTCGATCCTAGTCTATGTAGGATTCAAGGATTCATATATCTGGACAAGGAATGATATAATGCAGCAAGGGTTTCCAACCAACTCCTACCACTTAATGCAACAATACTTATAACATATATATATATATATATATAATTGCTTTGAAGATAGGAGGCTTATAATGCTCCGGGGCTTGCCTGGGATCCGACTCAAGTTAGAGTATGTCAGATGAGTTCGCTTGGCGAGCATCTTCCAATCTACCACTTATCCGGTCCTTCGATCTTCGGGAGGGATCCACCAACTCCATTTTCGGGTTTGGCTCCACCTTAGATCCTTCACGTGTTTCTGCTAGCGTACCTAAATGAGATGCAACCATACACATGTGTGAATGCATAGAAGTGCAATAAACAGAGTAATCAAACAAGCATACCAAAGTTCTCATAAACACCTAGAGCTAACTAACTTAATTCTCACTAAGGCATAACATAGAAGATTGCAAACACATCAATCAAGACACAAGTCTTATAAGATCCTAGGGTACCAAACCAAGTACCAACAAAGACATGTGTCACACTTCAATACACAAGCATGGCAAAGTTAATCAAAGCACTACAACTAAAATCTATCACTTTCTGGACATACATACAGTAGCTCAGTAAATTAATCATAACTGGAGATCCCTAAATCCAAATGACTTGCAAGATGATATTCTGGAAAGCTTATGAAATTCTCTCCATTTCATTTAACATCATCTAAACCTGATTCTAACATTTACCAGGTCGAAATACAGAAGGTACAGAATCTGTCCTGGAAGGACAGAGAGCAACATAAATCTGAACTCAACTTAGAACAGCTGTAGTTTCTAAACCATATGGCCAAATGTCACCAAATTTTAAAAGCAGCTAGATACATAAATTATCTACAACTTTTGTATAAATAAGTTTCACAACAAAGCACATTATCATGAAGAACTTTGCTAAGTTCCCAGATCTGTCCAGAAACCTCATTTACAAGAAATAATTATTAACTTATGTTGCAAACATATAATTAGACAAAACTAACTTTACCAACATATCACACATGACTAATGAACATCGGAAAACATAGTGTCAATTACTAAATAAATTCTTTTAATACATTTTCTTAATTTATTTAGATAATTAGGTAGAATTATGACCACATCATAAAGATGCTCAATAAATTCTACCAAAATTACAGGGGTCTACAAATGCTCTCAAAAGTCTAATGTACAAATTTCAATCCATTTGGGCAAGTATATCAACCTCTATGAAACAGACAAATAGCTATTGCAATAAATCATGTGAGAGCAAGTTAAACCTAAAACTCAATATTTTCTGTGAACACATGGCCATAGAATGAACCAACATCAAAGAGCAACATCATAATAAGGTGATGGGACAACATTTTCTATTTTATCATTTATATATTATTTATAAGCTATTTATTAAGCCATAAACAAGTTAACTCAATAACTTGAGCATACAGTAAGCAATGGCCATGAAATTTATACCACAGTACATCCATAGCATGACAAGCCTACCATAAAAATTTCACATCAATTGGAGCAGCACAACTCAAGATATAAAAATAACAAGCAATATAATATAAATTCCTTATTTATCAAGGTCCAATCAAAACCCTAAGAAAACAGTGAACAAATAGTGTGTTTAATATTTTTCTTAGCAAGTACATGTCATTACAAAATTAACAAAATAAGAATCACTATTTTTGGAGTTCTAAAACTCTAGATATGGCTCTGCTCAAGTTGATAAGAATTTTTGGGAGCATTTTTAAGGCTTAAATAAAGACATCAGAAATTATCTACAAACATATAGAATTTTATGACTCTACTGCATAGATCTCTTCTCAAGGTTTCCAAAAAGTCCCCATTTACTATTTTTGGAGTTTTCTAGCATGAGATATGAATTTTTGAAGATTTAAATGAAATCTGAAATTCAAACACAGAATTACTCAAACCCTATTGAAATTGCTAGGCGCACACGAACGCTTACCCCATCCCTGCCATTCATAACCGACACGTGGGACCCCTGGTTCAGCCGGGCCCGCACGTCAGTCACCCAGAGAGATACTGAGAGAGAGGGAGGCATCAGTCGTCTTCTTCATCTCGACGCCGAGCGGGGAGGTGGTGGTCCGGCTCGGTCGGCCGGCATAGGGCGGCGCCGGTGGCGAGGAAGCGGCCGGTGAGGTTTGCGGCATCGAGGCGCATCCAAAGGTGGCCGCGGCTTGGCGTGAGGTGGTCCTTGTCCTCCGGACCGCGTGCACGGTGACATGCCGAGGCACTGCTCCGCCGGCGGCGGCGCTCCGGCGGCTAGCAACGGCGGACTACGGCGGTGGGAGGGCGGTGGAGTGCCAGGAGACTCGCGCCCTGCACGGAAGCGCTCAACTCAACCAGAGCTTGCCTGTAGCAGCCGGCCACAGAGCTCGACTCGGCTCGGCAATGGCGGCTATGGCCATGGCGATGGCGTCCGCGCTCAGCTCAGAACGAGAAAGGGGCGAGCGAAAGTGGGAAGGAGTGGGAGATGGAGAGCTCGGCCTCGGCCTCTCCCAGTGACCTAGGGCGCGACATACAAGACAGGGAGGAGCAGCAATGGTGGGGCGCGCGCTGTGGCATGCTTGCCACGCACCTAGCCACGCGTCGGTGGTTCAGGCATTATGTCGAGCACGCGGCAGGCATTGGCGAAGCCAAGCGGAGGCGCCATGTTGGGCCCGAAGCTGGCCGAATTGGACTATGGGCTAATTGTCAAAGTTGTTCATCTCAGTATGCTCTATATTTTCTATTTAGGGGTCATAGTCATTAGAGCTTTAGATTAGGAGATAATCAGTCCCCAAATTACCAGTGTCAATATGTTAAGCTAGGGCTCGGTTTTGGGATTTTGCAATACCAAACTTGGTCAAATTGATCCCAACTTTCTACATGTTATTCTCCATAACATAAACTCCAACTTTTGTTAAGGGGTCAAATCATGTTGGTTAGCAAAATCAAGAGAACGCGGGATGCCAACGTCGATGTTACCGGAATTAGGGCTTAAAAATGGCTAAGTGCTGAAATCAGCCCTAAAACTGACTTGTGGGCCCTGTTTGAGCATGTTACACACATTTTCATGACTTGACTCTTAAACAAAGTTTGTTCCTTATAAAATTCTCTACAACTTTGTCAAAGGGTGCACAGTCATGCAAAGCTTCTTGGTCACACTTTTGAAACGGTCAAACAAAAGTGTTCCTGGGTCCATACATGGTCAACCATCACTTAGAAGCACATTTAGGCAAAATGATCAACATGAACATTGTTCCATTAAGTGCCCTAAGTGTAGTTAAGGTGTTGTAAAGTTCATCTAGAGTCATTTGGACAGTTTGCAAGGTTTGGTTGATGTTCTATAGTTCCATTAACTTAATGGGGCAAATTCCAATAGGAATGGAACTTATCATTTCATGTGACTTTTTGATTCCAAACTTCATGAAACTTTTCCAGGGATCAATAAAGATAGTTATTGATGTGAGACATGTGAAGATACTTTGATAACAACACCCAAACATATATCTTTTAATTGAGCCTATATGTAAGCAAGGGTGCAATATCCAAGTTTAGGTTAGGGCTTATTTCCATAGGTTTAACCTTGACATCATCACCTCCACTAATCTATCATGTTTGAGCTTAAACCCACTACTTAATTGGTGATAAACACCTAGGGGTGTTACATTTGGCACAGCAGTTTCGCCAAGGTGAGGGCCAGAATGGCCGTAACCACCACGGTGGTGCCGTCGGTGCTCGCCGGAGCCCGCGGCCGCGCCGACCTCCCTGCTCCGCCCCTCTTTCTTCCTTTTCTTGCGCGCAACAGGTCGTCCTTGCCTCCGTGATGCTTTCTCGTGCTCCTTTGCGCCTCCCCGTAGTCGGGCTAAGCCGCCGTCGGCAAGCCGCACCGCCACGGCCGCCATGAACGCCGGCATGGCCGCCTTCTCTCTCTCGGCCTCGTTGGGCCGGGTCACCAAGTCGGCCCACCTAGCCACAAGCCGCAGCTCCGCTGCCCCTTTTTGGCCAGGCCGAAAGCGGCCGTGGGCCGGTCGTCTCACGGGCCGGCCCAGTAACCATAAGAGATTTGTTTTCTATTTTTCTTTTGATTATTTGAGAAAATAAATAATTGGAAAAATGTTTGTGTACACATTTTGGCTCCAAAAATGGTGAAACAAATTTTGTAGTGATCCTCATGAGTAGATCTATGATGTAAAAATATTGCATGTTAATTTTGAGATAATTTTCTGTAGAGTTTTAGTTAATTCTTGTAATTGCTATTTATCTAAGAAAATGAATAGTAAATCCATTGTTGCTCAGAAAAATATGGTTCCACTTGCATTAGTTTTCTTTTGTGATGTAGTTTCTGGGGAAATAGATGCTATGCATGTTCTGTGTAAAATTTTTGATGTGTAGTTCAAGTGCTTTTTATTGCTGATATTTGTTATTTTTGTTAGAGAGAAATATATGAATAAAACATGCAAGTGATAATTTTTATACAATGATTATTTACTGTGTAGAATCTAGGAAAAATGATAAATCTGTTGTTTGATACTTTTCATAATACAAAGTATTTTAATGATCATATTTATGCCATATCTTGTTATTTTTGTGTAGGCAGTTCTAGTGATCCAAATGCAATGAAATTTTTGTGGCATGCTAGATTAGATGATAGTAAGTTACTGTAATTTTCTTAGATTTTTCTGTGCTACCAAAATAGGTGTTACTGTTCAAACCTAGTTTCAACTAGGGTTTAATTAACCTTTTTAATACATGTTTGGTTAATAATGATTGCTTTGGTGTATCTTTGAAGCATCTTGGCTTGTTGTGGTGACTTAGTAAGTAGTATAGTGGTTGTAGTAGTAGTTTAGTAGTATATGTTCTTGGATGATGTGGACTACCTTGTAGAAGAATTGTATTTCTACACTATCCAATAAAGTAAACATGTTCATCTACATCCCATTCATCATGATCATTACATGTCATCCCTCCAATGCACCTATGCATGAGCACTTATATATCTGCATCATACAAGATCACAGAAAGGGATTCCGGTAGCAGTTCCTGAGGAGCCGGAAGAGCAGCCCGAGGTGCAAGAGCAGGAGGTGCTCGAAGCCGACGAGGAGGTCAGTGAGGATCTTCCAGAGTGCCCCGATCATCGCCCGAGCTCTTTCAAAAGAGGCAAGCCCCGGAGCATTTCTCTCCCGGTTTGAAAATATTTTATTAATGCTTTACCTTAATTGATGCATTATGTTTAGGAGTTGTTTGCAACCGTTGCTGCATTATACCTTGTTTACCCTTCTTATATCCTATCCTTATTACCCTGGTATTCATAGTCGAGTCAATGCTTAGCTTGCTTAGACCGGTAGAAGTCGGGTGATTTTCTGTCACCTGCGAGCTATAGGTGGTAACCTGGATCTGCTTGAATAAGTATGTCATCTTAGGATAACTGAGTGTTAATTTGAAGTTGAGACCGGACGGAGACTTACACGGTTTTCGGACTGTAGTGTTTTTCGTCTGTGTCGGTTAAATACCGACCGTTGTTGGGCCTCGAGTCATGTTGAACGCATGCCTCACATTTAGCTGGCCGAATAATGCACCTTTCAACCGTGAAGCTAGGAGATTATTCGGGCCGAGTGGATTGCCCGCAGCGCACTGTACCGGAGCAGGTGTGGTAGGACATGAGGGCACGATGATAAGGCCAAAGAGCAGTCGGGCGGCCCCCGGGTACATGTGGTTCCTGGCAAACTCGAGACTTTACCTAGATAGTTGACTCGGTGACCAATATCTCACTTTAGCGGGTGAGTGAGGTTTGTGTGAGGAATAAATTACCAGCTGGTTAATAATCAATTCGAATCGCCATCGTTCACTGGATAGTGAACACTTGACTTGAGTTACTTCATCCTAGTAATATTGATGGAACACTTGGAAAGTTATATGAAATATGATATTATGGAAGTTGTTAATGATCATTGGTTATCCTTACTTGTTTAATCACATGTTTACACTAGTACAGGTGTAAATGTAGTTGACAGGTTAATAAAGATTAACTTGATATAAAAGCTTCTGGAAAAAGGTGCTTTAAATGCTAAAAATGCCTTTTTGCAAATGAGTCAGCTATCCCACTATAAAGCCCTTCATCCTCCTTGGTGTCACTTTTATTTTCGGTTATGTCGGGTAAGTATAGCTGAGTACCTTCTCATTCTCAGGGCTTTGTTCCCACTTGTTGCAGATATGCAGATGTTTTACGGCTACTGTATCAACTGGCTCTATCCTGTGATGGATGATGCTTAGGACCATGGACAGTGGTCGTTCCCTACGTCTCATCTAATGCTTTTGTTGGAGATGATCATCAGCTAGCACTTTATTTCAAACTCTGTGTGAGTGTGTGTATGGATTTGAACTAAATGCTTCTGGTACTTTTATTTGAACTTGGTTGGTAATAACTATGTTTAAACTCCGATGTATCCGTGTTGTGAACTTCTATGTAACTTGTGATGGTGACCGCTAAACTTATTACGATCTTGGCTAGTATGTGAGTTGGTTTGAAATCCCTCGAGATTTCACAGACTACCCTGTTATACGGGCTTAAGTTTGCTAAATCGTCTGCTCCGGTGGATGATTTTCTTACTTAATTTCATATAATTGGTCGGTTCTGTTATAGGGCCCGTGGGTCGGCCTGCGCCACGCGGTCCAGCACTAGGAAGAGGAGCTCATCGGCGAGCGAGTCGAGCGGCGGCGCAGTGTCAGAGGTGAGGGATGGGAAGGGGGAGAGGGAGAGCGTGAGGCAGCAGCGCTTGGGGTGTCTGTGCTGCTGGTGGGATGCCACCACGGGCATGGAGGGATGGTCTTGGTGGCTTCTTGACATGGAGGACGAGCGGACGGCTGAAAGTCCCTAGTTTGGTTTTGGCTAATTGATGAAACCTTGGACTAACCTTTGTATCTAAGTGGATGATTTAGATAAAGGTGATCATTGAATATGAGATATGACATTGACTCATGTGACCAAGATGATGAAGACCGAGATGATGCTTGACTCGATGCACCGGTTGTGAAGGTGAAGGGCAAGTCGAGGCTTCGAAGCGAAGGACCATGCGATGGTGAAGCTTGAGCAAGACTTGGCGCCGACGGACCAATGCAACGGTGAAGAGCAAGTGAAGTTAAGGTCGATGGATCAAGATGGTCATGTGATGATATGAAGTGGATCATATCTTTTGGAAAAATAAAATGGGCTCAAGGCAAAGGTATAACCATAGGGCCATTTTGTTTTGCACTCAAGACACCATAGAGGGTGTGAGTGGTTTAGGATCGATAGCCGAACTATTAAGAGGGGAAGTCTTATCGGTTATTCGATGCATAGGTGCCACTAGGTGAATTCATAAAGTGCATTGCATGTAGGGCCTAGTGACCTAACTGGAAAACCTTCGAAAATGATTATGAAAATGCTAACACACGTGCACAAGGTGGTGATCACTTGTTGGTGTTGGCACATTTACGAAGGCATTGAAGTTTGAGCGGTAGAGAGGGTTTGGGTCTCTCTCTCCCTCCCGCCGAGCTTGCGAGCGCGGGATTCAGGCGTTTTTGGGAACCTGAAATGCCTATTTTCCACTACGCCGGAAGTCGGAAAAAGAACGGAAGCGAACGGAGGTCACAGAGGTGACCGGACGCTGCACCGGACGCGGTCATGGTATGACCGGACGCATTCAGTCAGTACTTCGCAGCAGTCAGGCGCGCGGGTGCTAGGGTTTGCAACCAGCGCGTCTGGTCACTCGCGGGACCGGCGCGTCCGGTCAGGTGCCCAGAAGGAACTGCGGTTCGCAAGGACGATCGGACGCGGGGCGCGTCCGGTCACATGTGATCGGACGCGTCCGATCGTTGAGGGAGTTTACTGGACTCTAACCGGACGTGGGCACTGTCACGTCCGGTCATTGACTGGAGCGCGTCTGGTCGTCACTTCGCGGTCATGCGGTGCTGTGCGAACGACGTGTCCGGTCGTTGACTGGAGCGCGTCCGGTCACTCGGGACCGGCGCGTCCGGTCGTTATGAGAAGCGCGTCCGGTCATGGGGTTTGACCGTTGGCGCAGTGACCGTTGGAGGATCGGACGCGGTTGAGCGCGTCCGGTCAGTTATGACCGGCGCGTCCGGTCATCCCGAAAAGACCCAGTGAAGGGGTATAACGGCTCTATTCGGATGGGATGCTTATAAATACTTGTTGGCCGGCCCTTGGGGAGGTCTCTCGTAATTTCTAACATTCTTGTGCATCCTTTGAGCTAGAGCTTGTCCTCCCACTCTTCTCTCTTGCTTGATTGCAAATCTTAAGTGAGATTGAGTGATCCCAAAGTGCATTACATAGCTTGAGGGCATCTAGTGGCACTTGTGGGTTGTTTAGCCGGTGGATTTCTTGTTACTCTTGGAGAGTACCGCTTCTAGTCGGCTTGGAGATTATTGGAGGCGTTGGCAAGAGAAGGATATTGTTCTTGGCCACCTCCAGTTGATTGTAAGAGGTTCTTGTGCTTTCCTCGGTGGGACGTCAAAAGCAACTCTATTACATTGCGCGTGTCATTGAGTTACCTCACTTGAGAGTGGTGTCTTGTGGTGCCTTACGGGGCGTGCCTTGAGGGGTAAGTGACTTGAGGGTCACACCGAGGAACCATCTAAGTGTTGGTCGACACAACCAGTGACGTAGCTTGTCGGTGCACAAGTGAACACCGGGTGAATAAAAATATTGTGTCTCTTGTCTCCCGGTGATTGGTCTTCATATTGTGTTGTTGTCAATATTGATTGATTGTATATCATCTTGGTGATTGGCAACATCTTCACTCCACCGTCGGTATAAGATTCACAATCCTCTCTCTTGCATTTACATTTACTAGATTATCTTGTGTAGCTCTAGTGGTAGCCTTTGCTAGTAGTTGTTAGCTTGCTCACTAGTGTAAAATTAGTGACATAGCTCTTGTATGAACTAAAGATCATAATCTACTAGACTTGTGGATAAGAGGCTTGCATCACAACCGTAGGCTAAGCAAAACTTGCTTTACGCCGTTTGTTATTCTAACATGTTTGCTTAGTGGTTCTTATAGAATTTTTTATAGGCTATTCACCCCCCTCTAGCCATCTAGGACCTTACAACGGCGGCGGCGGCGGTCTCGGTGGCTTCTTGACGATTCCTCTGGAAAACTGTAGGAACGTTTCCTTTCCTGCGCTTAGGGATTCCTACGGTTTTCCTTTCATTTCCCCGTGAACCAAAGGGGGCCTTAAGGTTTAATAACAAAAAGTGGACCATTAACTAATGCACACAACGGATAACCACCTGCTCGATACGTACGTGGAGACCGATGGCAGCAGGCAATGATACAAGACCACTAGGTAACTTTTCCTATATCTCTCAAAGGTACAAAATGCTATATGGCTGCTGCCCTGGCACCCGATGGCTCCAGTAACACTCCAAAAATTTGTGGGCATTGGGGTATTCATTGTAATCCCTTCAGGGCAGACTATGAACTCTCAGATGGTGTCAAGCTCACTATGTAATTGAAGCTGAGGTTGTGGCTCTTCTTCTAGCAACAAACATCATTGCCAAACATCTCGCGCTCGCGTATCAAACCCCATGGGACGCCGTTTTTTGGGTCGCCTGACAAGTTGTCCTGCTCGGGCAGATAGACTTGACCGCCACCTTTGGCGTGCAAGCCTACTTCTGCACCGAGGCCCTAATGTTTAATGTTGTGGACTTTCCGGGCACCTACCACACCATCTTGCGGCGAACATGGTGTGCGAAATTCATGGCAGTGCCCAACTACACCTACTTCAAGTTGAAGATGTCGGCCCGAACAATGTCATCACGGTGGAAACCAGCTTCCAATAGGCTTACCTAGATTCGCTCATGGCAATGACAATAAGCTAGATAGCTTTGTTAGATTTAGTTGGGCTTATGCTTGACCTAACCTTATTTCAATTAAATAAAATAAATTACAATGACCAGAATAAATGCTAGGTGTAATAGAGGATTAATCTCATATGAAAAATTGACCCAGTTTTAGATGTCAATTGTGTATATCTTTTGCGAGGTTAAGAAAGGTTGAACGTGAGTCATACACCCGCTTGCATGTCGACTCATGATGCACGCATGCATGTGTGATCGGACAACTAGACCACGACATGAGCGTTGTGCGACGCTAGTGAAAGTTTTGCAGCTCTAAGTTATTACCAACGTCATGTTACAGGATACAGTCTACCTCTTTTGGATCTCAGAGACTCAGGCCCTGTTTGGTTTTCGTTTGTTAAAGTTTAACTCCCGTCACATCAAATTTGCGGCAAATGCATGAAGTACTAAATGTAGACTAATTGCATGCATGTCGGCACAGATTAGGAGTAATTTACGAGACGAATCTATTAAGCCTAATTAGTCCAAGATTGAAAACTTTTTATCAAATAAAACGAAAGTGCTATAGCGTTTGTTAAACTTTAACACGTGTAACCAAACAGGGCCTCAGACTCATGTTGTGGGTCTATAGTGGCCATACAAAATGAGGAAATGAGGAGGCGCTGAGTGACGGACGGATGTAACAGAGAGTGATGGATTAAAAGGGAATGGAAGCGAGGGATGGATGAAAAAATTACCGTACTTTAAAATGTAAATATACATAAAAGCCTCTTATAGTTAGAAATCAAAATTAGTTTTAATTTGCAACTTTGACCTTTTAAAAGACAAATTTTGACTTGTCCTCCCAATGCAAGTTTGTACGTAGATGATCCAAAGACCCGTCTTTTTTTTTTTGTTTTTAGCCCTTTTTTCGAAAGATTCTATCAAATATGCCCCTTGTGGAAAGATTTTAAATAATGGACCCTTATCTTGGCGCCATAGTTGTCGGCGCCAAGATATAACGGCATGACACCAGGGTCACTGGCGCCAAGACCCTGCCGTCGTGGCGCTGACGTGGCAACTTGGCGCCATGCATGGCGCCATAGATCTTGGCGCCATGCCCCCTGTAAAACTGTTTCCTTTCTTCTTTCTTCTTCCTCTCTTCCTTCTCTTTCTTTCGTCCATCTCTGGCGCCCGCACGCCCGCCTGCCCGCACGCCGCCGCCGCCCTGCCGCCCGCGCGCCGCCGCCCGGCCACCCGCGCGTTGCCGGTGAGGCCGCGCGCTGCTGCCCGTCCCTCCATTGCCAAGCGTCGGCATCTCCGCTTCTCCTACAAGGTAAAATACTTTGTTGTTCTTACTTAACAATAGTTAGTTAGTTAGTTAGTTAGTTAGGTAGCTAGTTAGCTAGTTAGTGTATTATAGATTAAGATTTGAAGAAAGATGTTTAGATAGATATGTAGATTGATGGATACTTTATATAGGTACTTAGTTACTTAGCTAGTTAAATAGTTATATAGTTAGTTACATAGATAGTTACTTGACATAGTTAGTTAGTAGTACTGTGCAGTTAGTAGTATTTATTAGTTATGAATACTTAGTAGTTAGTAGTACTTAGTATTTACTTTTTATGTATTAGAGACCTAGTACTTAGTATGTTTTATTTATATTGGAGTAAAGCAATTGTGCTTCGTTATGTTTTGGAACTAGATGGACAACCTAGTGAGCATATATCATGGAGAAACTGTGGAACGAGATCGCTATGGATATATTGAGTTTGTTGACATGCAAAGTGTGCCTGTGCTATTTAATGAGAAGCCATCATTTAGTGAGTTGACTGCAAGGGCTCGTGAGGAGGTACATTGCCATGGAGATGATGGCATCATAGTTGAGGGTGTACTTCACCTAGGTTTTCCTCCCAACATGCTAAGGAAGATGATCCTAATAGGGTGTGCAGATCAGTGGGTTAACTATGTGAGATCGGCTATGAAAAGCTAGTTCAAAAGTTTGGACGTGGTTGTGCATCGAGTGCTCGTTGATCCCATCCCTCTTGGGTTGTCCCCGTCAATGGGTGAGCATGCATACTTTGAACCTCCCGTCCCAGAACGTGATGTGGATGCGGAGGTTCCGCCTACCGTCCCCGATACGTAATCTGCCCCCAATGATGTGGCACATCCTCCTCAGGAGATCCCTTTGACACAGAATCATCCGAGTAAGTGTCAATTAGGTATCGTTTTATCTTTGTAACTTAAGTCTCTTCTTTTCATCCACTCTTCTTATCATCTCTTCTTATTTGTGGCTATGTTGCAGGAGACGTTCCCGATAATGAGGGTGCTCCTCCTGCTGATGCTCAAGTCCAGATTGGAGATGGAATCCATGCCTCCAATAGTGTTGAAATTATGAATGATTCAGAGCCATATGAGATCGCAAGGGCTGTTGATTCTGACGATGATCGTCCCGTTGAAGAGCTCACGGAGAGTGACGTTGAGATGCTGAGGCGTATTCTTTAAATGTCCGCGAGCAGAGGTAATTGGTTTTAAAATTTATTACTCAAATTTTTTTCTCCATTATTTTGCATCTCATAGGCGAAACTAACTGCATGTTTACTAAAATCGTTGAAATGCAGTGTTCAGAGTCCAAAGAAAATTGTGGCTTCACTAGGTGGGTCGATCCTAGACCAATCTATCCGCACGCATAATACATCTACTACTTGCAAGACCGTATCTTCGAACTAGAAAGGAAAGTTAGCAACGGTTACAAGGACGACGAAGCAGACGATACCAGTAGTGGTGCCGTTTCACACGACGGACCATGCCATGATCCATATTGCACCTGCCCTAACCACAAGAACAACGGGCCTCCACCACCACCCCCGCCACCTCCACCATCAACAATGGGAGGGTACTTGTAACACCCTAAAAAATTTGAAAAGAAGAAAAATAGGAAAAACATGATTTTTATATTTATTTTTGTGAAGCATGCAAAATTTAGAATAAGAATAATTTTGATAAATTTAAAAATAAATATAAGGGTAGAAACATGTTTGTGCACTCATGCTGTTGCATTTGAATTTTTGAGATGAGTGGTTTGATTCAAATTCAAATTTGATTCCAAAATCATTTGAAAATGCTTTGAAATAATTGAAAAGGAAAAAGAAAAAGAAAATTTCCTTTCTTCTTGCTTTTGGCCCAGCTCAGCCGGCAGCCCAGTTCCTCCCGCGCCCGCATTCTCCTCCTGGGCCGAGCCCAAGCCGCAGCCGACGGCCCGTCACCGCGCGAGCGCTCGCGTCGGCCGTGTTTTCCGCCTGAGTCGCTGACTGGTGGGTCCCGCCTGTCAGTGACCGTTTCACTTTTCCTTCTTCTTCCTCCGGCGCCTTCCAAAAACGGACGCCGTCGTTTCCTTCTTCTCCGATCCGAAGCCGCCGCGTATCTCCCTCCTTTCCTTACTTAGCGACGCCTCCGGGCTATAAAACGGAACCGCAAGACTCCCTGTTTCTCATTGAGCCGCTAAGACCTAGCCTTGACCTCCCGGGAAGGTCACCGTCGGAGCTCCATCTCCACCGCCGCTTTGACGAGTTAGCCGTCGCCTTCCGGTCGCTCTTCCGCTACATTCTCGCGCGGGGTAAGGTCGCGGTGATGTGTTCTTTCTTTTGGTACTTTCGATTTGGCGATTGGCGCTCAGTTTGGTCATTTTCACAAGTCCGGCCATGGCGCCGCCGCGGGAAGTCGCCGTCGGGGTCAAATCCGGCCGGAGCGCCGCCCCGTTTTCCCCGATCCGATCTGGACCGTCCGATCTAAATCTAACGGCTAGAATTAGAAGATACCGGTTCGCTGGTGATTTTGCAAAAGAAACCCTGTAATTTTTAAGTATAGAACCCGCAGTCCTAAAACGTAAAGCTCAGAGTACGCTTTGATCGGTTGAAAACGTATTTCGTCTCGGTAAATGAAAAATACGCTTTCTGATATTTACAGTTTTGCCATTCAGATTGTTTTAGTTGTAGAATTTTCGTTTTAGCTCCGATTTGATCCATTCAAATTGCGTTAGATTCATATTTGCGAGCTCTACATGATGATAGAACTGTACAGTAGGTTTGAGATAATTTATTTTCAAGTTTATATTAAAGTATTTATTTTTCTATAGGAAATCTTTGGAAATTCATAACTTTGTCGTTTTAGATCCGATTTTCGTGATCTTCGCGTCTGTGTGATCCTAGCAAGTTGTAGATTCATTTTAAAGACTTTTTATTTTATTTTCTTACTGTTGGTGTATTGTTCTAATTATAGTCTTGTTTGTTAATGCATGATTGCCTCTGGATGTGTGTTGTTGATAATGGTTGATTGAGTATAGACGGTGAGAAATTCGTTGGAGATCAAGAGCTTTACTACGAGCAAGATCTTCAGGACCAGTTCGAGCAAGGCAAGTATAGCATGGGATTATCCTTGTTGTCCTATTCACCTTATGCAAATAATATCATTATGCATTTATTCCTTGTTAAGGATGACTTAGCGATTGATCTTTTACCTTGGTACCCATTATATTGCATTGAGTAGTTTGGCTAGTGCTTAAACAATGATCATGTAATTTGACTAATGGAATATGCAATAAACATTAAAAGATGATTTTAATACTGTTTAAGGGTACTAGAGCATGGGGTTACTTTTGATGCTCTAATTGCTCTCCATAAGGACTCATCTATAAGCGACAATCCGGGATTTACAGTACAACTGTGGGGGCTATATGGCTCTGGCTTTAGTCATATAGAAGGACCTTTTCTAGCTTGTTAGAGGTATTCCTTTATGGCGTAAGAATGGCTTGACGAATCGGGTATAGTGCGGCCTCTGTCCTCATGTGTATAGGCTGCGTGTTATTGTGCCATCAGGAAGGGGGGCTCTACATCTGTTTGCCGAGTGAAATCTAATGACCCTAACTTGTTAGACGAACCTTCGAAAGACTTCATAGTGTTTACCTTGCCTGCTCACCTTGGTAGTGTTTTGGGAGTAATTAACCCGGGCATTTGGGTAACACGACTCACAGTGAAAGTGTACAACCTCTGCAGAGTGTAAAACTGTTATAACAGCCGTGCTCACGGTTACGAGTGGCCTTGGACCCTTATGGAATAGTTGAATAATTGTTTATGATTAAGTTTTTGCTATTCATTAATCATTTCACATGGATCATATGTTTAATGTTTATATTGAGACATTTTGATGTTATTGTTATGCTAAAATCATGCTAACTAAAAGCTACATGCTGATAAACCAATGAATATGTCTTTTTGAGCCTCATGAACCCCATGTTACACTTGTTGAGTACGAGATGTACTTACGCTTGTTTATTTCTTTTACTTGGATAAAAATCCCGGATGGGTAACAGATGGAGGTAATAGTGACTACTACGCCTACTTCCCTGAAGATTACTAGTCTTGCTGTCAACCAGTCAATGTACCTGTGACTGGAGCTACCACGAGAGAATTTTTATTTATACTTCCGCTACGTTTGTGTTAAGACTATGTGTTTAAATATTCGTGATGTAATAACATTTGTGATGATACTTCTGTTATAATTTGTGAACTTATGTGTGATTGATCTCTGGGCGCACATAAGGGTATGCATTCCATTTGGTCGATAAATGGGTGTGACAAATTGGTATCAGAGCTCTTGTTGACTGTAGGACGCAAGCCTAGCTAGGAATGGTCGATTTAGTATCATCTTTACACTATTTTTATGCTCACTATCTTGCTCTTGTTATTTGATAAATTTTTATGCTTCTTATGTCACATTCTATTACGAAATTTTGCCCCTATTCTAACTTCATCTAAAAATTCTGTAGATGGCCCGTGACCGTAAGACTGCCCGCATTAGCTCTGGAGGATACTACCCACCTCGTGCTCTGCATGCAACTGAAGAGCCACAAGAGCCAGAACCTCAGGAACAGGAGCAGACTCCTGTAACACCAGTCCAAGCACCAGCACCTTCCCAGGAAGAGCCTGAGTCTGAAGAAGATCCAGAAATCATCAAGATTGAAGATGATGAAGAGGAAGCTAATGAAGGAGTACAACCCCCGCCTCCACCATATGAAGCTCCTGAAGATATGCCACCTGCTCCAATGGGATGGACTGTGAGGATCTACCACAGGAATGGAGGAAATGCTGTCTCTCATCTTCGCCTGGTGGGGATGCTCACTGCTTACTTCGCTGACTGGCATCCAGCTGTGGAGTACGTCTGCTGGGAGTACACTCATCCACTGGAGGACACGTACTGGAAGGCAAGGGCAAGTATCTTTGCCCATAAGGAAGACAAGGGGGCATATCAGTTGGACAGGATGTTCTCTCACGTGGGACATCGAGCTACTATAGAGGATAGCATTGAAGATGCTGCTTTTGAAGCATGTATGGGTCTCCGCTATCTTCGCTTTAACCTTATGAAGCATGACATTTATCGCTTCTTTCCTCGTGCACACCCCGAACTTGGATGGGCTATGACAGATCCAGTGCAGCTAGAGCCACTACCTCGGGTAATGGTGGACTTTGTCTATGATATGATGGATAGGAAGCTGCAGTTAGAAGAGATGGTGAAGGCACAAGGGAAGACTATCAAGAGGTGTCAAGCAACCATTGATGAGCTCCGAGCAAACCAAGGCATGCCCAAGATTTATGAGACATTAGAGCATGAGCCACTTCCTTAGGAAGTAGGAGTCCTTTATGTAATAAGAACGTTCTTAGTAACGTCAGTTGAGTCAGTCGAGTCTGTCGTGTGGTTTGAACCTTGGTGTGCTAGTTGCTTTATTATTATGCTTATGTGTGAGTTGGATCTTTGTTTGAGTGTCGGGATTTGTAGGCATGTCTACAAGTTCCATTCTTAAGAATAATAAGTTTAATAGTCAAGGAATAATAGTTGGGGTTTGATATTATCACGTTTCTGTCCTTGCTGTTTTCTGGAGCAGTCTTCAATGTTTCTGATATAGTTTAAAAACGGTTCGTGCAACATTTATGAAATTTTTATGAGAGAAACTAGACTCAAGCATCTTTCAAAAGCCACTGGAATCACCTTTTTATCTGATCTGGTTCGAGAGATATAATTTTTACAAGTTAAAGTTTTTGCACAGTCTGGAATCTGGAACAGTTTCTGTTACGCCTTATTTTTCATAGACTTAACGACAGAATTTGATCTTGAGGTCTGAATAGAAATTGTGGATAATTTTATAAGCTTTCCAACCATATAAGGCACGCCACTTTTGGATTTCTGTAGCTCGAGATATGATTGAAATACTGAACTGTCAACAATGCTACTCGTCCAGAAAACTTTCAGATCTCCTTCTTAATCTTATAAGTGGTTGAAATCATGGAATTCTTAAAGTTTGCATGTTTATGGGTGGCAGATGGCCGGCAGAGGAAGAGGCAGAGGTCGTGGAAACATTCCCCCAAATCCACCACCACCACCGCCACCAACTATCGAGCAACTGTTGGCGGTACAGACGCAGTTGATGCAGCAACTAGTGCAAAATCAGCAAAATCAGCCAGTTGCTGGGGCTCAACCACGTGATAAGCGTGGTGAGTTTTTGAAGGGTCGTCCCCCAGTGTTCACACATGCTGCTGATCCTTTGGAGGCCGATGATTGGCTTCGTGCTGTGGAGAAACAACTCACTATTGCCCAATGTGATGACCGACAGAAGGTGTTGTTTGCTTCTGGGCAACTTCAGGGAGAAGCTCAGGATTGGTGGGAGTCATATGAGTATGGTCGTCCTGCCAATGCTCCTACAGTCACCTGGCAGGAGTTTAGGGAGAACTTCAGGGCATACCATATACCTGAAGGAATGATAGAGTTGAAGGCGGAGGAATTCAGGAACCTGACCCAAGGGTCAATGACTGTAGCTGAGTACCGTGACAAGTTTGCTCAATTGTCACGATATGCTCCACATGAGGTGGCCAATGACCATGATAAGCAGCGCCGCTTCTTGAAGGGATTATATGATGGACTACAGTTGCAGTTGATGTCCAATACCTACCCTAATTTTCAGACGCTTGTAAACCGCGCTATCGTGGTGGATAGCAAGCGCAAGGAAATGGATGCAAAGAGGAAGAGGTTACAGGGACAAGTCTCTAATAGCAACACCCGTCTGCGTACTGGTTTTCAGCAGAATACTCAGCAGAGGCCTCCCTCTGGACAGTGGAATCGTGGTCAAGCCCCATTCCGTGGACAGTTCCCGCAACGTCCCCTATTCCAGCCACAGAATAGCAACCAACGTCCACCGCAGCAGAATGGAAATCAAGCACAGCGTCAGGGTCCTTCCAATAACACTCCTATGAAGACCAGTGCTCCCAATACCCCCAACAAGTGTTTCCGATGTGGAAAAGAAGGTCACTTGTCTTACAATTGCCCGGAGAAGCTTAACCAGCAGACTCCCCAGAGACAGAGCAGCCACCAGAAGACCGCACCTAACTCAGGAAGGGTGAATCACTTGTCCCAGGAAACTGCAGTGGAGGAGCCAGAAGTTATGCTTGGTACGTTCGATGTTCACTCTACTCCCGCCACTGTACTTTTTGATTCTGGAGCATCACATTCTTTCATATCGCAATCATTTGTTAGAATACATAGAATCCATTTATGTGCCATGAAGAACCCTATCTTAGTAAACTCACCTGGTGGAAGCATGCCAGCATCTTATCGCTGTCTTCCGATTAGTCTCAACCTAAAGGGGGTAGAGTTTACAGTTAGCCCTATAGTATTGAGAACAGCTGGGATTGATCTTATATTGGGAATGGATTGGATGATGCAACAACAAGCAGAGATTCAGTGTAAGGATAAATCAGTTGTACTGACAACACCAAAAGGTGATAGAATCAGGGTTGAAGTAAAAGTGCAAAAACAAGAGACTGCTACAGTGAACCAGCTCAATGATGGTGCCAACCAGGAAGATCCAGTTGTGGAGGAGTTTCCAGATGTGTTTCCAGAGGAATTGCCAGGTATGCCACCAGACCGTGACATTGAATTTATTATTGAATTATTACCTGGAACTGCACCTATAGCTAAGCGTCCATATAGAATGGGAGTAAATGAATTAGAAGAACTTAAGAAACAAATCAAGGAGTTGCAGGGTAAGGGTTTTATTCGTCCTAGTTCTTCACCTTGGGGAGCACCAGTGATTTTTGTGGATAAGAAGGATGGAACTCAGAGGATGTGTGTAGATTATCGGTCTCTTAATGAGGTTACTATTAAGAACAAGTACCCATTGCCTAGGATTGATGACCTGTTTGATCAGTTGAGAGGAGCTTGTGTATTTTCCAAGATTGATCTTCGTTCTGGATATCATCAGTTGAAGATTCGTGCTAGTGATGTACCAAAGACAGCTTTTACCACACGGTATGGGTTGTATGAGTATACAGTGATGTCTTTTGGTTTGACTAATGCCCCTGCATACTTCATGTACTTAATGAATAAGGTGTTCATGGACTATCTGGATAAGTTTGTAGTGGTATTCATCGATGATATTCTAGTATTTTCCAAGACTGAGGAAGAACATGCGGAACATTTGAAGTTGGTCTTGCAGAAGCTCAGAGAACACCAACTATATGCAAAGAGGAGTAAATGTGAGTTTTGGTTGAAGGAAGTTTCTTTTCTGGGTCATATTGTCTCTAATGGAGGAATATCAGTAGATCCTGGTAAGGTGAAAGATGTATTGAATTGGAAACCACCCATCAATGTGAGTGAGATCCGTAGCTTTTTGGGATTAGCTGGTTATTATAGAAGATTTATAGAGGGATTTTCAAAGCTTGCAAAACCAATGACTGCATTGTTGGAGAAGAATGCCAAGTTTGTGTGGTCCGAGAAGTGTCAGGCTAATTTTGAGGAACTAAAGAAGAGATTGACGACTGCACCCGTCTTAGTTTTGCCAGATTTGAGTAAACCTTTCTCTATCTATTGTGATGCATCTCGATTGGGTTTGGGATGTGTACTGATGCAAGAAGGTAGAGTTGTGGCATATGCATCGAGGCAGTTGAGGAAGCATGAGTTAAATTACCCTACTCATGATTTGGAATTAGCTGCAGTAGTTCATGCATTAAAGATATGGAGACATTATTTGATTGGACACAAGAGTGATATATACACTGATCATAAGAGTTTAAGGTATATCTTTACTCAAACGGATTTGAACTTGAGGCAGCGTAGATGGTTGGAGTTGATAAAAGACTATGATCTAGAGGTGCATTATCATCCAGGAAAGGCCAACGTTGTTGCTGATGCTCTTAGTAGGAAAAGTTATGCAAATGAAATACAAGTAATGCCTATGCCAAAGGAATTGTGTGCCGAGTGCAAGTATTTGAACTTAGGATTTACTACTAATGCAGTGGAATTAGTATTAGAGCCTACTCTAGAGCAAGAGATCCGTAAAGGTCAGCAGAAGGATGAAAAGTTGAGGGAGATAGCTGAAAACATAGCGAAAGGTAAATCTCCAGGGTTCCGTAAGGATGATAATGGTACGCTATGGTTTGGAAAAAGGCTGTGTGTGCCTGAAGATAAGGATATCAGAATGGTAATTCTGCGTGAAGCTCATGAGTCAGCTTATTCCATACATCCGGGGAGTACTAAAATGTATTTGGATCTGAAAGAGAAATATTGGTGGTACGGTTTAAAAAGAGATGTTGCTGAGTATGTTGCTTTGTGTGATACTTGTCAAAGAGTGAAAGCGGAACATCAGAGACCTGCAGGATTGTTACAGCCTATGCAGATACCCGAGTGGAAATGGGAAGAGGTTGGTATGGATTTTATAGTTGGGTTGCCACGGACTCAAAGAGGATATGATTCAATTTGGGTGATAGTGGATCGTCTGACTAAGGTTGCTCATTTTCTGCCTGTGAAGACTACATATAGCAGTGCGAAGTTAGCAGAGTTGTATATGGAAAGAATAGTGAGTCTACATGGAGTACCTAAGAAGATTGTGTCTGATCGAGGTACTCAGTTTACATCTCATTATTGGCAAAAGATACATGAATCATTGGGAACCAAATTAAATTTTAGTACAGCTTATCATCCTCAGACAGATGGTCAAACGGAGAGAATTAATCAGATATTGGAAGATATGTTGAGAGCTTGTGCTTTACAATATGGTACTAGTTGGGATAAGAGTTTGCCTTATGCAGAGTTCTCTTATAACAATAGTTATCAGAAGAGTCTTCAAATGGCACCGTTTGAGGCTTTATATGGACGAAAATGTAGGACCCCGTTATTCTGGAATCAGACAGGGGAGAGTCAAGTGTATGGGCCTGATGTATTAAAGGATGCTGAAAAGAAAGTGAGAATGATTAGAGATAATCTAAAAATAGCACAGTCCAGACAGAAAAGCTATGCTGATACTCGCAGAAGGGAGTTGACTTTTGAGGTAGGGGATTATGTGTATTTGAAAGTATCGCCAATGAGGAGTGTGAGGAGATTCAACATGAAAGGTAAATTGGCACCAAGATATATTGGACCTTTCAAGATTATAGAGAGACGTGGTGAAGTAGCATATCAGTTGGAATTACCTGAAAGTTTGGCAGGTGTACATGATGTGTTCCATGTGTCTCAATTGAAGAAATGTTTACGAGTACCAGAGGAGCAGATTCCATTAGAGGAACTCACTGTTAAGGAGGATCTTACATATGAAGAGTTTCCGGTTAAAATTTTAGAGACTGCGGACAGAGTCACAAGAAGTAGAACAATCAAAATGTGTAAAGTACAATGGAATCGGTACACAGCAGAAGAGGCTACTTGGGAACGAGAAGAGGATCTGAGAAAAACCTACCCGCAACTGTTTGAGTAAGCATCGGTCGAATCTCGGGACGAGATTCATTTTAAGGGGGGTAGAATTGTAACACCCTAAAAAATTTGAAAAGAAGAAAAATAGGAAAAACATGATTTTTATATTTATTTTTGTGAAGCATGCAAAATTTAGAATAAGAATAATTTTGATAAATTTAAAAATAAATATAAGGGTAGAAACATGTTTGTGCACTCATGCTGTTGCATTTGAATTTTTGAGATGAGTGGTTTGATTCAAATTCAAATTTGATTCCAAAATCATTTGAAAATGCTTTGAAATAATTGAAAAGGAAAAAGAAAAAGAAAATTTCCTTTCTTCTTGCTTTTGGCCCAGCTCAGCCGGCAGCCCAGTTCCTCCCGCGCCCGCATTCTCCTCCTGGGCCGAGCCCAAGCCGCAGCCGACGGCCCGTCACCGCGCGAGCGCTCGCGTCGGCCGTGTTTTCCGCCTGAGTCGCTGACTGGTGGGTCCCGCCTGTCAGTGACCGTTTCACTTTTCCTTCTTCTTCCTCCGGCGCCTTCCAAAAACGGACGCCGTCGTTTCCTTCTTCTCCGATCCGAAGCCGCCGCGTATCTCCCTCCTTTCCTTACTTAGCGACGCCTCCGGGCTATAAAACGGAACCGCAAGACTCCCTGTTTCTCATTGAGCCGCTAAGACCTAGCCTTGACCTCCCGGGAAGGTCACCGTCGGAGCTCCATCTCCACCGCCGCTTTGACGAGTTAGCCGTCGCCTTCCGGTCGCTCTTCCGCTACATTCTCGCGCGGGGTAAGGTCGCGGTGATGTGTTCTTTCTTTTGGTACTTTCGATTTGGCGATTGGCACTCAGTTTGGTCATTTTCACAAGTCCGGCCATGGCGCCGCCGCGGGAAGTCGCCGTCGGGGTCAAATCCGGCCGGAGCGCCGCCCCGTTTTCCCCGATCCGATCTGGACCGTCCGATCTAAATCTAACGGCTAGAATTAGAAGATACCGGTTCGCTGGTGATTTTGCAAAAGAAACCCTGTAATTTTTAAGTATAGAACCCGCAGTCCTAAAACGTAAAGCTCAGAGTATGCTTTGATCGGTTGAAAACGTATTTCGTCTCGGTAAATGAAAAATACGCTTTCTGATATTTACAGTTTTGCCATTCAGATTGTTTTAGTTGTAGAATTTTCGTTTTAGCTCCGATTTGATCCATTCAAATTGCGTTAGATTCATATTTGCGAGCTCTACATGATGATAGAACTGTACAGTAGGTTTGAGATAATTTATTTTCAAGTTTATATTAAAGTATTTATTTTTCTATAGGAAATCTTTGGAAATTCATAACTTTGTCGTTTTAGATCCGATTTTCGTGATCTTCGCGTCTGTGTGATCCTAGCAAGTTGTAGATTCATTTTAAAGACTTTTTATTTTATTTTCTTACTGTTGGTGTATTGTTCTAATTATAGTCTTGTTTGTTAATGCATGATTGCCTCTGGATGTGTGTTGTTGATAATGGTTGATTGAGTATAGACGGTGAGAAATTCGTTGGAGATCAAGAGCTTTACTACGAGCAAGATCTTCAGGACCAGTTCGAGCAAGGCAAGTATAGCATGGGATTATCCTTGTTGTCCTATTCACCTTATGCAAATAATATCATTATGCATTTATTCCTTGTTAAGGATGACTTAGCGATTGATCTTTTACCTTGGTACCCATTATATTGCATTGAGTAGTTTGGCTAGTGCTTAAACAATGATCATGTAATTTGACTAATGGAATATGCAATAAACATTAAAAGATGATTTTAATACTGTTTAAGGGTACTAGAGCATGGGGTTACTTTTGATGCTCTAATTGCTCTCCATAAGGACTCATCTATAAGCGACAATCCGGGATTTACAGTACAACTGTGGGGGCTATATGGCTCTGGCTTTAGTCATATAGAAGGACCTTTTCTAGCTTGTTAGAGGTATTCCTTTATGGCGTAAGAATGGCTTGACGAATCGGGTATAGTGCGGCCTCTGTCCTCATGTGTATAGGCTGCGTGTTATTGTACCATCAGGAAGGGGGGCTCTACATCTGTTTGCCGAGTGAAATCTAATGACCCTAACTTGTTAGACGAACCTTCGAAAGACTTCATAGTGTTTACCTTGCCTGCTCACCTTGGTAGTGTTTTGGGAGTAATTAACCCGGGCATTTGGGTAACACGACTCACAGTGAAAGTGTACAACCTCTGCAGAGTGTAAAACTGTTATAACAGCCGTGCTCACGGTTACGAGTGGCCTTGGACCCTTATGGAATAGTTGAATAATTGTTTATGATTAAGTTTTTGCTATTCATTAATCATTTCACATGGATCATATGTTTAATGTTTATATTGAGACATTTTGATGTTATTGTTATGCTAAAATCATGCTAACTAAAAGCTACATGCTGATAAACCAATGAATATGTCTTTTTGAGCCTCATGAACCCCATGTTACACTTGTTGAGTACGAGATGTACTTACGCTTGTTTATTTCTTTTACTTGGATAAAAATCCCGGATGGGTAACAGATGGAGGTAATAGTGACTACTACGCCTACTTCCCTGAAGATTACTAGTCTTGCTGTCAACCAGTCAATGTACCTGTGACTGGAGCTACCACGAGAGAATTTTTATTTATACTTCCGCTACGTTTGTGTTAAGACTATGTGTTTAAATATTCGTGATGTAATAACATTTGTGATGATACTTCTGTTATAATTTGTGAACTTATATGTGATTGATCTCTGGGCGCACATAAGGGTATGCATTCCATTTGGTCGATAAATGGGTGTGACAGTACTGTGGAGAAGGGGCTTCACAGTTTGCTATGTGGCCGCACTACTAGATAGAACAAATCTATCGTGTACACATGCCATGTAATGTGCTCGTTGTTCGCTCTAATTACCTAAGGCATGTTAGGTTTAGTCCAGGACATATGTGCCCTAGTTTGGTACAAATTCTGACATGCCATGTCCTATGTTATGCGTGTTGAATTATGAAATCCAGTACTTCCTTATGTTTTATGTGCACCTCGAGAACTAGTTTCAGTAACTCAGTAACATTAAACTTGATATATGACAACACTATGCAAGGTCCAAAAACTTAAAGTGCATATGAAGTACATGACAACGAAATAAATAACACAGAACATGCCCTAGGTACATGATTTACCTAAAGTACATTAGATTAAACACATTGCATACTACATCGACCACATTGTTTATAATTAAACCATACAACTAGCATACTACTGAGTACAATGAGATCACTTTCTCTTTTTCTAGGCATCGGGATTCTCCTCCATCGCCGCCTTCGCTCGGTGCACGCTCTCAAGCTTCTTCTCCCTCTCCTCCCTACACGCAACAACATGCCTCCTTTCCTCCTCTTCCTTGTGCTCCTTTGCTGCTGCCTCCTCTCTGCGTCTCTTCTCTAATATCTCCAGACGCTCCGCATCCCACTCCTTCAGGCCTTGTAGAAGCCGCATGTCAGCCTCCTTGATCTCAGTGTCGATCCACTGCTCAAAATCACATAGCGGTGGAGGGGTCTGCAGCAAATGCAATTGTTTCAAATCCAATTAATATGCAAAACTTCATATGACACAAATTAATTAATAAACAAAAGCAATTTCTCACAATAAATGTACTGCGGCGCTGACGCTCTGTAGGCTCCCATGCAAAATTGGAACACATCCAATATCTCTGCTTATATGTTGCCTCATCTTCGAAAATATCTACCTTGCAAGGATCGCCACAGAAGCATATGGGTATTGGCACACCGCTAGGGAGCAGATTTGGGACCTACGGACTTTCAGTCATCCATCCATAGCTACAATTCAACAAATTCTGTTCTAATATAACAAAACAAATAACAATAAACCTTAAAACTAAGGGTTTAATATATGATGAAAAAGATCTACGCATACCTTTGTTTTCTAGCTTTTCCACGTCTAGACATCCTACGGTTGTACAATACATACGAATTTTAAAAAATACATGAACAAATAACATGTGAAGTTCATAGGTTAAGAATATGGCTTCATTTTACCAAATCGATTCGAAATAAATAAGGAAGGGTGAGAGGATACCTAGCCCTCGAAGATCGACGGATAAAATCCAACTTTTCACGGTTCAATAGGTCGATTGAAGAGGTTGGCCGAAGTGTACAGAGGAAAAACCCGAAGAAAAGGAGAAAGAAAACGAGAATGACTCGGGGAAGAAGAGGGGGCTGGCTAAAACGTGGGCTCTTGGCGCCAAGATCTATGGCGCCAAGGTATGGCGCCAATGACGATAGCGCCAAGCTCCCTGCCACGTCAGCGCCACGACGGCAGGGTCTTGGCGCCAATGACCCTGGCGCCATGCCGTTATATCTTGGCGCCGATGACTATGGCGCCAAGATAAGAGTCCATTTTTTAAAATCTTTCCGCAAGGGGCATTTTTGAGAGAATCTTTCAAAAAAAGGGCTAAAAAACAAAAAAAGACGCTCCAAAGACCAAAGTGCAGTTGCAGTCCAAGCTCCTAATAATACTAAAAATTCCTTTTGCAACTAGGAATTGAAAGTCATGTGTTTTGTGGCGCGTCTCAGATTTGGGCCCAGGTAATTGGACTATACTCATGTCCGTCTCCACTGAATTAGTAAGCTGCATGAGTAACCAAGTGGGGCCAGGAACCTGCATCACTGCTCACCGTTTGTCCCAGACTGTCTAAAAAGCGCCCCCTACCCGACTGTGCGAGGACCCACTGCACTGCAACAACAAAAACAAGACAAGTGCCAGGCACTGTGCAATCACATCCATCGTGCATGAGCCTCTACGTTGCTTCCTTGCATGCTTGTCAGATTCTTTGATCACTTATTTATAGTATTATAAATTCAAATTATTATTATTATTTTTTAAAGTTTAACTAAATTTATGATGTAAAAATATACAACATGGCGAATTTATTGACGCTTATTTGGTATTAGAATACGGACACTTTTTTAACATAAATTTGCTCAAACTCAAAGTGTTCTATTTGAGTATTAAAAACTAGTTTACTATAGCTTTTCAATTATAATACTGTTGTATCAGGAATCAGAGAAGCTCAAAAAATCAGCAAGCTACTCTAGAGTCATTTTAGTGCTCATTACTCACCAGACATGTAGCCGGAGCCGAAGCTGGAGTCCATAAAAGCCTAGCCTGGCAAAGCCAAACGGAGACAAGTTAGGGCCGTTTGTTTCGGCTCCCAAGGGCTCCGGCTCCGGCATGCGGTTAGTGTTCTATTCTGCGCAACACTGTGTGATACTGTAGCTAGCAAGAAAAAGGCCCTGGATCCTTCACAAAACAATGTAAACATAAACCATGGTTTTGGGACGGCTCTACTACAGTGTCAGAGGCCCAGAGCCCCCTTAGAATTGACGGAGAGAGAGTACTAGCAAAAAAGTAGCAATGGTCTGGAGGATCTCTCACTCTCTCAGGTAGCACTGTAAAAAACTAAACTAAAAACAGTTAAGAGGATGGAGTAAAAAAACAAGAGAAAGAGGGGCCAAGCCAATAGTCGAAATTAACGGAAAGAAACAAAGGAGTTACAGCCTTACAGCAGGGGTACGGTGCAAGTGCGAGCCCCTGAACAAGAACAAAGGCAATGCAGAGAAGAGTTGTATCATCTACGACTACAACTATACGACACCTCTAGTTTTCTCTCTCTCTCTTTATACACAAAGCAGTAACAAGCACTGTTAAAAAAAACCCTATAATTAGGTCGCGCCACACTACCCGGCCTGCTACGCTTTTCCCTGTCCAGCCGCAGCAGCAGTAGGCATGTGCCACTCCCAGAACTCCTCGCTCTGGCCGGGAGCCCGGCTCCTGACGGCCCTCTTCGGGTTCGGCGACCTGGCCGCCTCCGCTTTATCCTGCCGCCGCGCCTTGTCTCTCCGGTCGCCGCCACCGCTGCCGTCGCTTCTCCTTGTCCTCTCCTTCCTCGCCTCGTCCCGCGCCGGCGCCGGCACGTCGTCGTCGTCGGCGGCCGTGAGCAGCGGCTCCAGGTCCTGGACGACGCGGGACATGTCGGGGCGGTTCTTGGGGCTGCCGCTGAGGCACTGGTACGCCACCAGCGCCGCCCTGTGCGCGGCGGCGGCGGGGTACTTGCCCTCCAGGGCCGGGTCCATGACCCGGGCCAGCTTGTGCGGGTCCTTGAGCCACCCGCGCATGTGCTCCACCAGGTGCTGCTCCCGGCTGGGGCGGGCCTTGTCGACGGCGCGGCGCCCCGACAGGATCTCCAGCAGCACCACGCCGAAGCTGTACACGTCGCTCTTCGCCGTGAGGTGGCCCGTCAGGATGTACTCCGGCGCCGCGTACCCGTGCGTGCCCATCACCCGGGTCGACACGTGGGTGTCGTCCCCCTCCGGCCCGTCCTTCGCCAGCCCGAAGTCCGACAGCTTCGCCTCGTAGTCCTGCAGAATTTCCAATTCATTGTCAGTCATCTGTCTGTAGTACGCATGTACTATGTTTAGATTTAGATTCTCAGTTGGGCTGAACTTAAGAGCATTACGGCCCATTTTAGCCCAGTGGTGACACCAGAAGACTTCAATTAAGTTGGGCTGGAACTTAAGCGCAGCACGGCCCATTTTTTTATCCCAACATAGTGGCCCAGTAGCTAACTCCGAAGTTTTGCTAGGCTGCAGCTAGGCCGATAATGCAATGTGCCTTTCTTTCTTTTTAAATTAAAAATAAAACCTGTGACAATTGAATGAAGAAATTAAGGTACAAGAGCAAATTCTAGCCAACCACCCCCACATTTTGAACAACACCGGATGAGCCGAAATTCAAAAAGGAGTGTCTCGAACCATCCTTGTATCTTTTGTCCACTCTCCTTGGGTTTCCCTTATCATTTTCTTTTTGCAGGAAGAAAAAAGTAGTATGAAAGGATGAGAAAAGGAAGCATCGGATGATCAATTGTGCGGTGGGAAGGAAAGAAAAGAGGGCTCCTCTGATTTTGTCAGCCCTCCCACAGCCACAGCATGTGGCGCCGCCGCCGCAGTTGAAAAGAGTATAGCGGCGCTGGTAATAAAGGGTTTACTAGTAGTAGGAACGTACGATTTGCATTTTTACCAAGTCAACTACGGGCACGCATCAACTTAGGCCATGCCAAAATTTTTCCCAAATTCTACTATGCAAAAAGAAGATTCTCCATTACATCAAAATGCCGGCACATGTATACTAAATGTAGATGAAATCAAAAATTAATTATACAGTTTTATTGTTCTTTACGAGACGAACATTTTGAGCCTAATTAATTAATTTTTAGACAATTTTTTGCACTAAAAAACAAAATGGTACAGTGCGCAACAGTGCACACCAGTAATTCGGCCGCCACCAAATCAGCCGAACTAAACACGGCCTTAAAGGTTGATCAGTTTGAAGTTTGTTGCATTGTTTCATGCCAAGTCAACCTATTACTCCAGTCAGTGGTCAGTACTAGAACAACTAGGGTACAGCTTTTAAAAAAGAAATAAAATGGTTGTCTGAAGAAATTTCTTGTGAAGAAAATTAAGAGAATAATATATACGAGTACTATTTATTACGTACCGGGTCGAGCAAGACGTTGGATGTCTTGAAGTCGCGGTAGATGACGGGTTTCTCGTGGTCGTGAAGGAACGCGAGCCCCTTGGCGGCGCCCACCGCGATGTTCAGACGCGTTGCCCACGATAGAACGGGCGGGAACTCTGCAGCAACACATGAACAAGGAAGCCCATTAGATTGTTATAATGAACCAACATGAATGCTACAAGCATGATATATAATGATTTTGTTACGGTGACTAGACTACAAATGGACTGGCATGGATATCGGATCAGTTAGAGAGACAGGCACGCATCATTATTCAGCATTAACAAATACAGTACATATATATCATTAATTCATTATATTCAGCATGATTGCTAGCCGCAATTTAACATTGTTGATCGATCCATATATTGCTTGTCAACTGCCATGTACCCCGTATGGCTAGCATGTATATCTACAGAGTGGTACATAAACTACCCAATAAACTATAGCAACCAAATGCAAGCGCGCGTGCACTACTCATATATATGCAGTGGATTAATTGTACATATACGCATACTTCATCCATTCTGAATTATAAACTAATTATGGATATTTGAAGTCAGACTTCTCTAATTTTGACCAAACTTATAGGAATATATATTGTCATCCACGATAAATAAGTTCACTCTCAAGACATATTATATTGCATATGGTTAGATTGAGTGGAAACTCATTTAATGCCAGTTTATTTTATTACATGGTCAAAGAAATTTGATTTAAGACAAAGCTACAGTGATTTATAATTTAGAACGGAGAGAGTATATAAACAGTAGGATTTATCCACCGTACGTTCGATAAGTCATTTCTACGAGGGTGGTTGTGGACTAGACGACTCACGGTTTTGCTGCCCTTTATTTCCCGATCGGATGGAGCCAGCAGAGAGTAGTAGTTAGCCGGACATGAAAGAAATTGGAGCCTACCGTGTACACACTAGCTAGTAGTACATAGAAGTGTGAACTTTTTACTAATATTCATTCACCGTTATGCATCCGCCCACAGGATCAGAGCGTAGCGTGTTCATCTTTCTACAAACCAGAAACCGCGCCGCAAGAAATAAACCAAGCAGGGCTCATGGCAACTAGTAGGGATGAAAACGGTACGGATATTTTCCGACCGTATTCGATACCGAATCCGTTTAGAGGGGTTTTAATCCGTCCGTATCCGAGTCCGGATATTTAACATCCGATACCGTATTCGTATCCGAATATTTAAATCACATATTTATGATGTCGATATCCAATCGTATCCTATCCGACATTTTTTATATTATCCGTATTCGAATCCGAATCCGGACATAAATATGAAAACAAATACGATACCAGTTATATCCGTCCGTATCCGATCCGTTTTCATCCCTAGCAACTAGTAGGAGTACTTTAACAAAGTCAACAGTCTCATGTAAGACTTGGTCAACCACCTAGCTTGGGTAGTTTGGTCAATATCAACTGGTCTCCCTTTGTAGGCCTAGCTAGCCTAGCTCTTTCAGACAGTGCCTTTTTTTTGGTTGTTTACCAGCTAATCCGATCCATGATCAGTTGATGAGCTGAAGTTTGTTAGTGCGGGCTAGCTGGAGCACGTTGTACACACATTGCAAATTGCATAGACGATGGATATGCAATCCGACCCGGCCATATGGATGGATGAAAGCAGAAAGCAGCTACAGCTAGCTAGCACATCACGCACGAACTGGCCTGGATCCACCCGGCGCGCGCGTTTCCGTTGACAGCAACGTGGTCAAAAACAATTAGCTGCTGTCTACTAGCTAGCAGTAAGCTGTGCACATGTACATGTACATGGCGAAATGTACATACGCAGTAGTGCAGTACAACTAAGTGAATACAACTAAGCGAAGATATATGCCATATGTGCATGCGGCTCCAAAAGTAATCCTAGTTTGTCAGCTTGCCGGCCTATATACGGTGAAATAATCCATTCTCTGCTGACATGGCACGCATGGCCCAAAGTAATAATAACTTCATATACAGTATACAGTATGATGCTATTTTTATGCCAGTACGCAGTACTCCCAAAAAACAGTAGCATGTACGCACGAACTAATTTAATACCAAGTATTATGTGCAGTATATATAATTATATATGCGTAAATAAATAACAAAATGATGATAAATTTAACGAGCAGTAAAATAAATAAAGGAACTCACTCTTGAAGAGGTGGTTCTCGAGGCTCCCTTTGGGCATGTACTCGTAGACCAGCAACCGGTGCTCCTCCTCGCTGCAGTACCCGACGAGCTTGACGAGGTTGCGGTGGCGGAGCTGGCCGAGGAAGATGACCTCGGAGAGCCACTCCTTGTGGCCCTGCGCCCCCTCGGGGTCCCACAGCTTGACGGCGATCTGCTGCGCGCGGAGCCCCGGCTTGGCGCCCTCGGCGACGGCGCCCCGGTACACGGGGCCGAACCCGCCCTCGCCCAGGAAGTTGCTGTCCACGAACCCCCGCGTCGCGGCCTTGAGCTCGCCCACCGTGAACACCTGCAGGTTCGACCCCACCAGCGACACCGACAGGTCCTGGTCCGACGCCGTGCTCATCACGTCCGTTAGAGAGAGGCGCTGGTGCTGCAGCCCCGCCGGCGACGGGGACGGGAACGACGACGGGGCGGGGGACGGCGCCCGTCCGTGCTTCGGCGTCGTGCGTGGCTGGACCTTGTTCCGCCTGCTCCCCGCCGCGGCGCCGCCGAGGCAGCCGCGGAAGAGGAACTGCCACGCCGACACCGGCTTCTGCTTCAGCTGCTGCGACTTATTCTTGGATGACCTCGCCATCGACGATCGATCTACCTGTCTGTCTGTGTCTATCTGTCTATGCCACACACCACATGCAAGGTTGGGACCAGTTTGAGAGCTCGATCGGTCGATGGATCTTCCGTTGAATTTGCAGGCGCTAGCTGGAGGAGTAGATCGAGAAGAAAGCGCGCGTGTGGTGGTGGACTGGTGGTGGGGGAGATGGAGGGGTATTTGTAGAGGCCGGCCGGGCCGGGGCGAAGTAGCTAGCTACCAACCATGCCGAATAAATGGACGGGACGAGACGGAGGGAGGAGCAGAAGCAGACCGCTTCTTCATCCCACCCGGCCTCTTGGCTAGCTCTACCGGTAACACGGGATGGGGAGCCGCGTTCAGTTCGATCGATCGGCTTCCATTTCCATTCCACAGCGGATGACATGTCGCCGCGCTGACCGTTGACTTGACAGCTCAAAGCCCTCCATTTTCTTTCTTCCTGCCTCCCCACCCCACCTTTGTATGTACAACACCTTTTCTTTTTCTTTTCCTTTTGGCTGCTGATTGAGTTAACACGGGACGTGGCTAAAAAATCATCCTGTTTCTTTAGCAAAGGACAATGCTCCCTCCTTTCTAAATAATATATTTATAGATCACTTTGGCTTTGGCTAAATTAAAGTGAAACTTATCTAATTTTGACTAAGGTTATAGAAAAATACTCAAACATTTATATCATCAAATTCGTTTCATTACATCCATTAAAAAAATACCTTGATAGTGCGTTTGTTTAATATTGTGGATCTCCATATATTTTTCAAAAAAAAAGTCCAAAATTAGATAAATTTGACTTAGACCAAGCTAACTTGAATTGTTGACCTACAATTTGGAACATGGGAAGCAGTAAAAAATAAGACCACATTCAGCATTAGTCATTCATTGATCTTGTTCTATGGAGACTAAGCTCAGCTTGATGATGATGAGAAAGCATCCATTACCCAAGATGGTTAATATAATAAGCAAAATTATGTGATCAGTTCATAATAATCCGGACACAAATGTACTGTGCTACATATATAGTAAATTTATCTTAAAATTGTTGCTACCTCCATCTAGAAAAACACAATTAAAAAAGGATGCTCGGTTTGACACTAGAATCCCCTTCTTTAATTGCATCCTTTTAGGATGGAGGTAGTACGTAAGAATTTTAAGATAAATTTAATATATATGTAGCAGACTACATTTGTGTTCTGGTTATGAACTGATCACATAATTTTGTACGGGAAGTTGAAACCTCAACAAAAAAAAAGTAGCCATTTAAGTTTGAATATATATGTTGCCAACGACAACAATGCAATTCACATATGCATAAGCAACATGGACTTGACAGCAGAATGGAAGTGTCATCGTTAAAGAACAGAGATCCTCGGGGACGCGTGTGGCGCATGGATTGCCATGTGCACGCACGTAGTATAATAAACATGTGAGAGAAGCGAAAAATGAGAGGTTGCCGTTTCTTATGCCCAACCTAAAAAAAGAGGCGAATTAGGTTTTGCAGGGGACAAGCCAGAAACGTGTTGATTTTTGCAGGTTCCTAACTTTCTATCGATCTCTCTAGTGTAGGCATGCGTGAAGCTATAGGGGTTTCTCGCCATTTATTCCTTCATTTCATATTTTCATTTATAATGCTATAGGAGCAGAGTAGTGCTAGGAACCAAGCCAAATCAGAATCAGCTAGGGTTTGACTTCCAGGATTTCTAGTAAACAAAATGATTACAAAGACTCCTCATCACACAGGTGATGAGGTGCATGCACGATGATCACCAAATGCCTCATCGTTGAGTTATTGCTTTGCCATTTTTGAAGGTGACTCACCTCAATTGCGCTGATAGTTTGAAGAGGCCAACGTACCATTCATGTAATTTTATTCATGCTAGCCTTATCGTTATTGGTTCTGGTTCTCCTTTATCCTATTAACATTTTGTTTCTTCCACGACATGCCTACTAGCTCCTTTATAGGTAGAATTCAAATTTGGCGTAGGTTATAACATTTTCATTTTTTTGGTTCTACCATATCGTCATCATCACTTTGCTCTATCCATCAGATCATGCTATGCATGCACTTATCCCTCACAAAATGGATTATCTGTACTTCCTCTCAATTCAATTTTTAACATGATTGACGAAGTTACATAGCGCATGTCGACGAGAATATCGCCTATCACTGAAAACACAAAGTCGTTAAATCTGAAATATTTGCTCCACGAGAGTCGAACCCAGAACCTCAGGTGCTACTGAGGGCTCTTTTTAGCACTCTACTCCCTTCGTCCCAAATTAACTGTCGTTTTGGGTTTCTGTGCTACAAGTTTGACTCGATTTATAGAAAATATATGTAATATTTGTATCTCCAAATAATTTTGTTAAAAACTAGTTTCAAAGATCTTTCCAATGATACTAATTATGTACCATAGATATTATTATTTTTTTAAAAAATATATTTAGTCAAAGTTGTTTCTCGAGAAGCGAAAACGACAGTTATTTTGGGACAGAGGGAGTATGAGTTTATAAAAAATATTACTTTTTAAAAAAAAGGATTTATCTTTTTTTTTATTTCTATCTAACACATCTTATGAGGATTAGGCCTTGTTTTGGCATGGCTTCTATAGGATCCGGCTCTATGCTACATTACCATTCACAGATGGAGCTGTTTTTCTCTCCCTACTAAAATAAACTAATAGCTAGTTGACCTTTGATGTGAAGGCTTCATTGAGGGCCCTCCATGAAGCCTCCACATCGAAGCTAGCATTAACCAGCTATTACGAGATGTGTTTCGGTAAAAATGGATGCATGTTTACTTCGCCTATATGGTGGCACTTGCACATAACATTTTAAATTTAACAACGGTAGAAGTATGTAACTTAGAAACATAGTACATTGTACTATTATGATTATTGAATTATTTTGTATAATAGCTTATACCTGTATTTTAGATATATCTTTGAGGAATGTTTTATATTTTTTATAATAGTAGAAGTGGATAATGTAGATACAAATTAAAGGTGGTTGCTTTATATTATCATGCATAAGGACACATCTGTGGGTAATTTAAGGTAAATTTAGGGGTTACTAGTAAATATGGGTAACTCGATGTAAACCTAATGTTATTATAAATTGTCTTTTATAATAATAGAGATGAATAATTTAGATATAAATTTAGGAGGTTACTTTATATATTCTTCATAATGATATAGGTTAGTAACCTTTTGGAAGTAGAATATATCTAATGACTATTGTTGGTATTGATGATTAGAGTCCTTCTTTCTAGTTCCGGTTCAATCATAACTTACTATCAAGATGAACTGTGCACAGGCACATAGCTTAGCTGGTTAGGTTCTCTTGTAGCCATACCTGTTCTTCAGGGTTTAAGAATGATACAGTACACGTACGGCACTGTTGACCTCCTTGTCCTCCCGGTTGATGACCCGGCCACGAGCCTCCTTCCTCACTTAAATGCACCAACACCTCTGTCTCAAGGAGTTTAGCATCTTGCCCTTTGGCTCTGGGGACTCACCTGCCATGCGGCACCCGCTTGACCGCCTCGTCGCCGACTTCTTCGATCGCACCATCAAGGTGCTTGACCTAGCTATATGCAATGCCGCAATGGCTTTGATCTCGTCCGCGAGTGGCACAAACACCTTGCCATCGCCACTGCCATCGTAGCTTCTTCCTCCTCTGCCTCCTCGTAGCTTGGGGATGCCCGGATCCATCGCGCCCGCAAGGCACTTGAACTCACCATTCTTGTAACACCCGGTTTTAAAGAACAAACCAGGCTAGCCATATGTGTGCCCAGGAAGTCCACACATACAACAACAGAGTACATAGTATCAGAAACAATGTTATAAAGCAGAAACATACTCATATTTAACACTTACATCAGAGTATCGTGGAACGAGAACTAATCTTTAGGCTCTATTCTTCGCGAGAGACGGCTGACTGAGGGTAACATATGCCTAGCACTCCTCAGAAACTTAACCAAGCTTCACCTTCTGTTACCCATCCGGGATTTTTATCCAAAAATAAAAAATAAACAAGCGTGAGTACATTTCGTACTCCACAAGCATAACATGGGGATTCATGAGGCTCAAAAGGTAGACACGGTTTACTGCGTTTAGCATTTTAGTAGGTCAAGATTTTATCATTGGCTACTATCAAGTTATGCTTAAGCTCCCAGATTAACCCACATGATCATATATTAGAATCAAATAAAACCATTTGAACATCATTATAACATCATCATTCATCATCATGAATTAACAGCATAATAAGTATCCATTTATTCTGTGAGTTTTTCGGGCCGCTCGTGACCGTGAGCACGGCTGTTATAACAGTTTTAACACTCTGCAGAGGTTGTGCATCTTTACCCGTGAGTCGTGTTGCCCATATGCCCGGGTTAATTACTCCCATAACACTTCCAAGGTGAGCGGGCAGGGTACACTATGAAGCCTTCCATAGGTTTCTTCTAACAAGTTAGGGCCGCGAGGTTTCCTCGGCAGGCAGATATAGAGAACCCTCCTTTCTGTGGCACAATTCCCGCAGGCTATACACACCAGAACAGAGACAGTTCTATACCCAAAGTGGCAAGCCCCTCTTACGCCCTTTCGGGTAATCTCTAACAAGCTAGAAAAGATCCTATTACTGAGCTAAAGTCAGAGCCATGTAACTCTCACGGTTGCACTGTATGTCCCAACTTTTGCCCTACATATAAGTCCTTACGGAGGGTTTAGGGCAACATGATCGACATCATTTGCACCATCACCCTATAGTTCAATTATTACCATCATGTTTATCCGTTTGTTCCATTAGTCATAGTATTAATCATGTTCAGATAGAGCACTAGCATTCTACCCATATGCAATAAAACCCATAGGGATCAAGGTACAAGTCATCAATAGCTAGGATGTCCTTATAGTCGAGCAATATTAGACACATGCATAATGAGTAGATTATATAATGAATAGGACATCAAGGTAGGCCCATGCTATACTTGCCTCAACACTTGCTCAAACTTGCTCATACTTTGCTCCTGGTCGTCTCCTTCCGATCTTCAATGCTCACAAACAGTTTTGGTTCTACTCATAGCAAGCACCACACAACTCGAGCAACATATATACAAGCAAACAAGGTAGACTAAGAACACCACACCACACAAGAGAAAACATCATACTAAAAGAGAACTAATTGCTATGGTCAAGAGAATGCAAGAGACGCTGAAAACGAAGCTACAGTGCAAAAGAAACGACTATCGAAATATTTATATTATAAAAGAAACAATTACGAGCTTTATTTATTTTAATTAAACAAAATAATTGAAAAGTTATTAGCTCAGATTAGAAAATCTAAATTTTAACACAAAAGCCGAGTTGAAACTAGTCATCAAGTTTTATTTATAAACATTATCACATAGTTTTAAGCAAGTGAGACTTTAATTTTTACAAAAATAAAGTAACATGTCAGAACATCTATTTTAATTACACATGGTGCATGTTTAAACTAATCAAATTATCAGTTAGAAACACATTTATATTTATATTAGTAATTAATTACTTAATATATGTATTATAAACACCAAGTATAAACCTACGTTGCTTTTATTATAAAACTAGTTTCATGCAAATTAATCAAGTTAATAATTTAATTATAAACATATGTCACGTGACTTTAAACTTCACTGCTACCACATAGATTATGTAGACACGAATCCAACGCAATTAGAATGAACTACATCAGAGTTAAAACAAATGAACGGTGGCTATTTGGGTTCGGTGGCAAAACTATAAATTGTAGCATCTTCTACCTTTGATTGTGCAGATCGTGGCCTCCATGGAGCTCCGGCCGTGAGGATGGATCGGGCTGGGGTGGAGCCGAAGCAGGGACGGCTGACGCCGGCTGCACGCGCGTGGTTCGCGCACCAAGACCGAGCCGCGGCGGTGGCTGTGGTGGCTCTGCCGCATCGGAGCGGCTTGACCGGCGGCCGGTTGCGCAGCTGCACCGTCGCGCGCGGGCGCTGCACCAGGAAAGCGCAGGGGCTGGCCAGAGCGAGGCGGCGGCTTCTCACTGCATGGTAGTGGCTGGCCGGACTGCCCGCGAAAGCAAGCGCCGACGGCCGAGGGTGACCGGAGACGAAGAAGCTCATGCCATCCTGATGGCGGGGAAACGGTGAGCGGCGTGGTGCTGCAGCAGCCTGACGGCAGTTTGTTTCAGGGGCTATGGAGCGACAGCCTGGGGGCGCTTTTGATCCGGGAGCCGGGTTGCGCCCTCTGCTGCTCGCTTCTATTTATACAACAAATGACAGGGCAGTTTCTCAGCTAATTGGCGCTCTTTCGTTTGATTTTTGTTGCCTAATGACACCGTGCGCCAGAATTTAAACTTGAGCACGCGGCCTCGAGTCCAGAGATCGTGCAGTACGTGAAGATGACCATGGTCGCTGCGGCCAGTGCCGCGCCTTCGTTCAAAATGCATGCGCGCCAGGAATTTCCCGCGCGCTTAGCCTGTGGAGGCTTCATCCGATCCTTTTTTTTCTTTTTCTATGATTAATCAAAATGATTAGGAAAAGAAAAATCTATTTATATATTTCTTAGCCGGACGCCACAAAACAGATCATCATACGCGTATGCTTGTATCTTTGTCGATATGTGCCACGCACGCTTGACCCTGTTGTTTTCCTGCACGAGCCGGTGCACGAAGGTAGGCACGTAGCCATAGATGTATGCATTTCGGACATGACATGCACTCATTTCTCACACGTGCTTCCTCTATTTTCATATATCAGTACGTTACTTGCATGGTGGATTAGGCCATCAAATCAATTGGTTATTTATTTAATCAACAAAACATCGCATATTCACGTGAGTACCTGATATTCAATCCGTCGCACGTCTTCACTCATGCCAATTTGGGTGTACTAAATTTCATAGCCAATATCATTTCTCCTATTATTCATTTCTTATTTATATGGGATTTGGCAACATATATCTTTTACATTTATTTAAAGCAAATATTGCACAAATTATAATTATAGGTGAGCCAAAAACCGTGCCAACACATCCATGCGGAAGATTGTCGGAAAAACACACTAGAGAAGAAAAACTATAGGGATTCGGTCATACGGTCACGTATTGGTGCAAACAAGAACACTAAAGCGCAGAGAACGACCAGAGTTACCTTGTGGTGGTATTGGTTTTCGCCAGAGACGTCCGAAGTGACCTGAAAACCTCACCAGAAGTTCGTCGGAAACCTAGATAGGCAGAGCTTCGGCGATAGATTTGGAACGCTATGGCTGGCGGCTCACTAAAAGGAATTTAGATCTGGAACAACCGCGGCGATTGAGAGATAGATTGAGAGATAATGAATCCAAATGAAGTATTTGGAGCCCATGAAAAAGGATTTTAGAGCATCTAGAAATTAGATTAAACTCTAGGAAATAGGAAAATGCTCTGGAAAAGTCCAGAAAATTCATGAGAAGGATCGGATGGTGTCTAACGCGTTTTGAAAATTTTACGCGCACAACATACAAAGTCACATGACAAGCTAACATCGCATCACGAAAGGCCTGTTAAATTAATATGAAAAGTTTGAAACCACATCTTTTCTAAATTTAAATTAGCATAACTTAATTAATCTTAAAAAATTATATAAATATTGAAATCATTTATTTTATTTAGTGTTTTTCATGCACAACCCAAAATCGGAAATTTTGGGGTGTGACAATTCTGATTCTCGACGATAGGGAGGACATAGGCATCGTCGGTTAGTGCAACCGTTCCTTCAACCGTGCCAAGGGCGCCTACCCCCACGGCCACAGCCAGGGCGACCACCACCGGAGCAGCAATGGTGGTAGCTCTGGCTCCAGCTCCCACGACATCCACAGCCGTCACGCTCGTAGATGGAGAGAGAGGAAAAAGGGATAGAGAAAATGGAGGAGAAATAAAAATGAAATATAAATATATTCTGCTGACAGAAGGCCCCACATGTGGGAGACAATGAATAGAGAGGATACGTGGACCTGACACGTGGGCCCCATATGTTAGGTCTATGTCGATGGATAGTCACAGCAGCGTAGAGAGTAGGTTAGGCTTCATTTCGATGACGTAAATGAGAGTTGAAACGAAATTTAAAGACCCAAAAAATAATATTTTGATAACATCTATTGTGAAGTTGAATGACCGATCATAATTTTATTAGTCGCTTTGAATTTTTTTGTTCATCCAACTTCACAATAGAATGTTCTACTTCCTCCGTTCTAAATTATAAGTCGCTTTGAATTTTTTTGTTCATCTATTTTGCTATGTATCTAGACATATTATTATATTTAGATGCGTAACAAAATCGACGTACCGAAAAAATCAAAGTAACTTATAATTTGGAACGGAGGGAATATCTTAGTTTTTTTATTTTGTTTTGAAAGTCAAAGTCTTGTCTTGTTTTTAAAGCACAGCAGCTAAAGCGGACGTTCAAACAAGCATCAGTTCTTCTGCGCGTTTGTCAACGTCATCGACTGATCGTCTCTTCTCCTGCCGTCGGGTCAACTGCAAGCGGAACGAAGACACGGTGGCGTGACAACTGCGAGGCATAATAAACAAATTAATTCTAGCATCGTTGGCGGCATTCACAGTAAGCATGCAGATCGCCATATCGCGAGCGCAATTGAAAAACAGCCGGGGCCTTACTCCTACACGTGAATCGTGATGGTGCACGGGAAAACCGGGCGGCCACCGCGTGGATGCTCGCACGACCCCCAGCTGGCCAGGAACGCCGGACAAGGGACACGGACATGCATGAGAAACTGGCTGTAGGGCAGCAATCGTACGTCTGAGGTCTGACTTGCTTGATCCACCGGCCCGACTCCCAGTCCCAAGGATCGGAACGAGCTAGCGAGCGCTCGTGTCCGTGTCCGTGGACCGGGGAGAATTTTTAAAATCTCGACCGCCCATATCTTTTTATGAGCAATAACAAACTACGATGACACAGTATGACCGCCGTACGTATGCGTGTTGGCGCGCACTGTGTTCAAGTCTTCAAGAACGCGTGGTACACAAACTGACTCCAAAATAAACTACTCCTACATGCATGCGCAAGTCCACCAAAAGCTAGGATCAACAAAAGTCCACCAAAAGCTGGAAAACTTCCACCTTTTTTTGCAACAGAAAAACTAGATGGCAGTTGCTCTTTGCAATGGACAACATACGCGTGGTACGTACGCTGGAAAACTTTTTAGTAGGGTAGTTGCTCTTTGCAATGTTGTCCATAGCAAGTTGTGAGTTTAACTTTTCGGTCGAATTGTTAGTTGGGGTCACTTTTCGGCTACTCCAAGTAGTCGTGCTGGCCTATCCTATCTCTAGAAAGCCAGTTCTGTCCTGACAATACCCCTGGAACATGTAGTACATCTTCATTGACCGACCTTTTCTTATTAGTACATTGAATAAATAGAGAGATTGTACATGCTTCATTAGATATAAACATCCTATCTACTTCTAACTATATGTGCACATGTGACAATCTTACTGCTTTGGTAATAAATCTTTAGCTTCTCCGCGTAAAAAAATCTAGAAAAAAACGCCCTTCAGCGACAGAGAAATCTCTTACTTTAATTTCTTGATCTACGAAGTCATTGGGGCGGTGGCAAGACATGTGTCTAGTGTAGCACGCAGGCGCAAGAGATAAGCGTGTATTGTTTCCTCCATCTACTAGCATTGTTTTATTTTTTAGAAAAAATAGGCATATGTGCCCACATTTTGTTTTGTTCTTTTATTGCACGATCGACCTTGGTTATCATTGATGCGGCTATGCAAGTGGAACTTTGCTTACCCTATTCGTGAGAAGTGGAGAAATAGTCTCAAGGCTAGGCTGCATGGGCAAACTCGGTTGCCATTGATGCGGCTACAGATGGAACTTTGTTTAGCCTGTTCGCAAGAAGTCGAGCAATAGGACATATTTGGTTTTCTTGCCCATGTTTTTCGCAGCTTTTACTTCATCTTCTCAAAAGCTAACCCTTTTGGATGTTTAGATGGTAGCTCCACAGTTGGACTGTTTGTTTTAGCTGCTGGCTTGCGCGCTGTGGTTAGCATAATAATTCTGTAAAAGCTGAGACAAACATGTTCTAACTTGAGCATCTAATTAATTAAATTTCAGGAATGAAGTTGGAGGGATCGGATTTCAAATTTGCATGACTTGTCGCTTGTGGCATTAATTCCAAAACCCCAATAAGAAAACACGAGTTTGAACGGTGATGCTAAACCCAATCCATGCAATACCAGTAGATTGAGGAAATGCAGAAAAAAAACCGTCATCATCTGTCTATTCTCAACCAGATCACCAAGCACACTTGCTAGCCGCCCAATCTGTGTAACTTGCTTATAATGAATGGAACACTTTCCCTTTCAAAAAAAAAGAAACAATTGCTAGTAATTCAGTCGTCAATAATAGACGGTGAGCCGAGAGTTCCATTTCATTTTTAATGGAGGAACTGAGGAAAGGGCAACCTGGGTTGGTCTGCCGTCTCCTTCCAAACGGATCCAAGACAAAGCCCAAATGCATTGTGTTTTACCAATGACCAATGCAGATAAGCATAGTGACATACATATTATATTCAAGTATTTATATATATATATATATATATATGTGTGTGTGTGTGTGTGTGTGTGTGTGTGTGTGTGTGTGTGTGTGTGTCACCCTCCGTCTTAATTCTTCCTCTCTTGTTTCTTTCTCTGCGTTGGAATAGCGATATACAGAGAAAACACTTTGGTAGGTGCAACCACAGCTCAAGACTCTTGTAGTCTTGTGTGATCTCACTGATGAATAGTGCACACTGATGTTTAATTGGTCTGCTTATATTCCCTTACGACAGCAAGCTAGCTTAATTTGCTACGATTCTCGAAGAGGGCTCTTCAAGACCAAACAGAGCAAATAATTGGACAAAAATACGCGCAGGGAGATTCTTAGATATCCTTTTGTGACTTTGTTAATTGCAACACGTCAATGAATACGTCGTTGTCGTCAGTGATGTTATGTATGTCTGCTGATCGGCACAACAATAAGGTAAACTACTGAATTTTCTCCTAATTTGCCGGCTACAAGCAAGCGCTTAAAATCTCTGCTCTGATTCAGTCAACCATCCCTCATCCTACTTCCATGCTGTTTTCCCCCAGTAGCCACTACTAGTTCACAATAGCATAAGTAGTACGTATATATGGGTGTGTTTGGTTTGCTGGGCGTGAGGACCCTCATGTCTAGTTACGTGTCACTTTTCTTTTAATAGATTAATTAAGACCCTTTTTGTAGGATTAACAACTAGTCCCTGTTTGCTCCTATTTACAGACCAGTGGACTAACAATTAGTCCCGACTTAATTATCACCTTTAAGTCTGCCCGTTTGGATTAAATTAAAAATTAGTCAACTAGTTGTTAGTTGTATGGATCCAGACAGGGTCTAACCCTATACACTAATGACTTTGTATGTTCTAGTTTCCGTTGTACTGTACTGTTTGTCAATACTTAATAGTAGAGGATCAGAGCAGCTAGGCTCCATCCTGTCCAGGTGCAAAACAAAATATCAACATGACCAATAGCAAATCATCAACTTGTCTGCAACTTGGACCTGTGCACATATATAAAACCAATGACTTGCCTTTCATGCTTCAATCATAGTTTTACACAGAACCGCCGTCTCTGACTATGCTGCCGCCTTTTTTTCTTTCTCTAGATAGACTAGATAATAATATTACTACCATCAACGCGTGCGTGCGTGTGCGATCATTGTCATGCTGACGACTCAGTTTCATGGCAGGTAGTGAACCATGTAACTGAGGTCAAGATCGTCCAAGCAAACTACTCGCTTTGGTTATGACTTAAGACGGTTTCAATCTAGAGGCAGAAAAATGGAGTGCTACTTGGATTGCTCTGTAGCATTTGTGGAGTATAATGCAATGTTTTTTAAACAATCGGTCAATCGCCACTAAATGTTCGTGGAATATCTACCAATAAGGAAGGAAGTTTCCAAATTCAGTTGCTGAACTGACTGGAGTTCGTCCCTGTCGTTGTCAAGCTCTAGTTGAGATAGATGTCTTTTTGTTGCCTTGCTACTTGCTCTCTTCTTATTGGTACTGATTCTGGACTGTAAAACATCTCGATTCAAAGTTCAGATTGGAATGGTGTGTTTACATGTAAAACTCTCATATCATCCCAGGAGTTTGAGCCACATGGGCACCACACAGTCGCCTGAAACTTCCAGACATGGTTCAGGTCAACAGATCGACATGGGGAGATAGACGATGTATACTAGGAGAAAACGAAACTTTAGGCAGCTTCCCACTCGCACAAAACATGCAGCATATCAAAATTATTACACATATGAAGTTGAGGATATACATGCATAATGATGTGGATGCTCAGTTTGAAACTCTGATATGCACATGCTCTGCCGACGTGGATGCTCATGTTTTGCACGCAGTATACACAGTAGGACACATGACAGGGACACGCATGCTGAGCACAAGAAAGGAGATAGTTAGATGGTAGCCTCTCTTTATCTGAATTCTTCTGTTTTAGCCTTTTTTTTAAGATTCTCTCAAATATGTCCCTGATGAAAAAATTTCAAAAAATAGACCCTTATCTTGGCGCCATGGTCGTCGGCGCCAAGATAACACGGCATGGCGCCAGTTAGCGCCAGGGTAACTGACGCCAAGACCTTAACGTGTGGCGCTGACGTGGCAAGGTCTTGGCGCCGTGATCTTTGGCGCCAAGACTTGGCGCCAAGCCTGGCGCCACATATCACGACGTCAAGACCCTGTTTTAAGTATCCAAATTTACCGTGAGATGGACATGTTGGAATTTGTTAAGTCTTGATATTTACTAAGGTTTAGACATATGCAAATTGGCTAAGTCTGGAATTTTATCATGAGATGGACATATGCAAATTTTATCATGACTTGGATATTTAAAATTTTGGCTAAGTCTTTAAATTTACCATGAGATTAAGTCTTTAAATTTTGCTAAGTCTGGAATTTACAAATTTTGGCTACGTCTTTAAATAACCATGGTAAAATTTGCATATGTCCATCACATGGTAAATTTGAAGACATTTAAAATTTTACCATGACTTAGATATTGCAAAATGACTTCATATTGTGGATTTGGATATTTAAAATTTTACTTGGGGCCAAAATTTAAAGACTTAGCCAAAATTTGCATATGCCTATCTCATGGTAAAATTTGCATATGTCCATCGAAATTTTACCATGAGATGGACATATGAAAATTTGATGTTATCCCAATGGTGACGGCGCCATCGTCATTGGTAACAGGTCTGTGGCGCCAGGCTTGGCGCCATCGTCACTGGTAACAGGTCTGTGGCGTCAGGTCTGTGGCGCCAAGCTTGGCGCCATCGTCATTGGTAACAGGTCTGTGGTGTCAGGCTTGGCGCCAATGGTGACGGCGCCAAGGTGTTGCCACGTCAGCGCCAGCTCGGCGTCGTCGGTCAAGTGGCATGGGGGCTTGGCGCCAACGTTAACGGCGTCAAGCTGTATTATCTTGGCGCCAGCGCTGATGGCGTCAAGCCCTGGGTCTATTTCCTGAAATCTTTTCGTCAGGGGCATATTTGAGAAAATCTTTCGAAAAAAGGGCTTAAAAACAAAAAAAAAGACGGTGGTGACTGGTGAGAGACAAATGTGTGAACATTAAAACTAACAGAAAGGAGCGTCGTTTAATTTCTGGGGACACTGGAGGTAGGCAGTCAACATCGAAAGCAAATATGTTGTAAAAAAAACATCGAAAGCAAATAAAACCTCTCTCAAGGAATATATATAATTCAATTCAAGCTGCCCGCCGGTCAGACATGGAACGTCATGTGTGGCCTAGCTTCACTGCAGGTTAACAGTGGAATAATATATTTTTTCAGGTAACTTGCTTTACCATGCCTCCTGAGTCCTGATGGATCGATGGATTAAAATAAAGCACGCATGAAAACAACAGAGCTAGAGACCTCCCTCCCTCCCTCCCTTGTTTCGTCATCGCGGTCGAGCTGAAAAGAGGATGAAACCTGGGTGGGTGTGAAACTGTGAATGCAAGTGGCTTGCTTTGCTTTATGGGTTACAAGTTAAGACCCGTGGCTTATTTTAGATTTTGTTTGGTACAACTTAGCTTCACTAGACAAGCATTTTTTTTAGCTTCGGTACGATAAAGCAGTTTTACAGTAAAGTTAAAAGCTGTTTTTCACTGGTACAGGATTCTTTCTAGGTAGCGTTGCACTTTTCTGATCGGAGGCGGGCATCCAATGTTCCCAACGCGGACACGCTCAGCCAGTCAACAAATCGCCCGCCTCGGTTAAAGCTTAACGGAGGCGGTCAGCATAAGGGAGCCACTTCCATTAATTCCACATTAACGGAGGTGGTCACCATTACACAAACGCTTCCATTAATTGATTTACGGAGTCAACCGCCTTAAGTCAACCGCCTCCAAAAATCCTCTATTTTTGGAGGCGGTCATCTTAAAGCAACCGCCTCCGTAAATCAATTTCTGGAGGCGGTCGACTTATGAAGCTCGCCTCCATTAATAGGCCAGGCCTGTTCGTAGCTTGTCCAGCCCATCTCGGCCCGATATCAGACTCAAGTATATATACTGCAGGTTAGGGTTCCGTAGCGCCTTCCTTCCTCAGACTCGCTCTCAGTCGACGACGCCCTCCTCCCTCCGGTCTCCATTCTCTTGCACAGGCGCCGCTCTCCACTCTCTCTCCCCATCGCCTCCCTTTCTCTCTCTAAAACAGATGACCGCCTCCTTCCCTCCCTCTCCAGTGCTCGGTGGCACGGGTCCACGGTGTTGGGCGGCGCGCAACGCGCTGTGGCACGGCTCTACGGGGTCGGGCGGCATGTGGCGAGTGGTGGCGAGGCTCTGCGGGGTCAGACGGCAAGCGGTGCCTAGTGGCGCGGGTCCGCGAGGTCGGACGGCGAGCGGCGAGCGGCGCGCGGTGGCGCGGGTCCATGGGGCCAGTCTGCGTTGCGTCGTGGGGCGCGGTGGCATGGTGTCGCGCGGCGTGGCGGCGCGCGGTTGGGCACGGAGGTAGGTCGCTCTCTCCTCCCATCTCCCTCTCTCTCCCTCTCTTCATCTCCATCACTCGTCGTTGTCTCCTCCTTGCAGATCTGCAGCCGGCAGGTCCTTCTCTAGAGAGGGCGAGTCTAGACCTGACCACGGTGCGTGGGGCCAGATCCGACGATGACCGGTCGAGATCCGGCCACCGCGGGGCCAGATTCGGCGAGCGTGAGGCCAGATCCAGCAACGGCGGAGAGCCTGGAGCTAGATCATTCAGCTTGGACACGATGGCGGCGGGCTCGATTGGGCTCAATGGTGGGCTCAATCGGGCTCGCTAGGGCTTTTTTTATTTTTTTTAAATGATTCATGGAGGCGGGCACCCTAACTCGCCCGCCTCCCTTAATGGATTAACCGAGACGGGCTGAGCAACCACCTCGGTTATGGTTCTATTAACTAAGGCCTTACGTTGGAGGCGGTTGCCTTTGCCCGCATCTAAAAACAAAAAACGACCGCCTTCGTTAAGATTTCTGTACTAGTGTTTAAAAAATATTTGGTAAAATAGTTTCTTAGGGAAGATAGTAGAGCGAGAATGCTTTAAGAAGTAGCTACTACTAGTATTTTCAGCTTCACCAGATTTACCCGAAAAACTATGCTTGTGAGGAAGCTGTAAAACAACTTTTAGAGAGAAGTTGTTTTATCATGGTCTGTTTAGTAGGAGAAATTAAACAATAACTTTGTGAAGAAGCTATGATAAAAGCCCTATCAAACAGGCCTTTGTGAAGCTAGGAATTAAGTAGGAATTTGATTGATGGGTTTTAGATAGATCCGGTTACAGACAAACGGACACACATACATACATATATACCTATGTATAATTATAGTTACTGGTTACTTTTTGTGAGTGCCTGTTTGTGTCAATTATATTCTAGCATTTCACCGCTTTGTCCTAGCTAATTAATCTGTGTCTCCATCCAACAAATTAAAGTTGCATGCGAATGCGATGTATAAGATCATAAGAAGGGGGGCAATGCAACAGAGCCGCTGTCAATATAATGAACACACGCTGAGCACACACTGGACTGGAGACACGAGTGGAGCAAGTGGGTCTAGAATTTTTGATCTACTGAAACGTGCCAAGCAGCAAGCGACCGAGGGAAACAACAAAGGCGGAAAACCACTGCACCTCAGAAAGGCGAAGTGGCCGATGTTTCCGTGCATGTGCACACTGAGCTTTACGGATTGATTGATTGTGTGCGTGAGCTACACTACAAGTCGCGCCCAATCGCACGGCAAAACCAAGGAAATAGGATGACGCCTCTGTGGGATAACCTTGATATATTGAACTACGGAGTATGCACCATGCTCTAAATATAGTTTAACTAGTGCCGCTGGGTCTGTCACTTCATCGAGAATGACACGCATTATGTTTGTTTGTTTGGCATTAATTCTCCAGGAACACGAGCCATCTTTTCAACAGTTGGTCAAAGTTATGAGGTTCCAACCATAATCATCTTTTATTGACTAGGGCTGCGGTATTTTGCTGGGCAATATGGATCACAAGGAATGATGTGGTTTTTGATAATGGTCATTCAAAAACTTTTTTGCAGGTTCTTTTCAGGAGGACACCCTGGTTACGATTTTTGGCTCTATTGCACACTCGGATGACGGCAAGGAACGAATTCTTGACGCTTGTAAGCTACTAGAATCGAGAGCCATGGAGTTTTTCGCATTGCATGGATGATCTTTCATTTACCGTCTCAAACTTTAGTTCTGAGCCTATAATAAGTTTTAATTATGGGTGTGTTGTAATAGGTTTGGACTGATGTATCTTCTTGCTGGAGCTCAAAATTTTCCATTATCTAAGAAAAATATGTCCTGGTGATTTAAGCGGCTTCTTCAATTGGAACCAAAGCTTCTTATATACAGTAAGCTAACAACGCGTTTGGTTTATCAGTAGCGGCACTGTTCGCCTAAACACGCCTTAGACGCTCGTCAGACCAAACACGTACGCTGTTACAGTCAGTCCTGAAGCATGAGAACTTGCACGGAACCTGCACTGCACTGCATGCGAACCCGGTCGGAGAACGCTAGCTGTGCATTGGTATGAACTCTCAACTCTGTGGTTGACAAAATATATAACCTGTCCAGGTGATCCGGACGATATATATGGCCGCAGCGGCAACGTGATCTTGGCAAAGATATATCATATACTCCCTTCGTCAAAAAAATAAATAAATAAAAGAGTCATTCTCGCTTCTCAAAAAGTCAGTAACTTTTAACTTTGATCAAATATATTTAATAAAATATTAATATTTATGGTACATAATTAGTATCAATAGATAGATCATTAAATATACTTTCATAATAAAATTATTTAGAGATAGAAATGGTGCACGTATTTTCTATAAACCTGGTTAAAGTTAAGAAAGTCTGACCACGAGTCCCATAACAACTCTATTTCGGAGAGGGAGGGAGTATATGCGTATCGGTGTGGGGGTTGAGGTTGACGATCATCTGTGTTGAGTGTTGATGGCATCAGGAGTGGAACCATGCATAGCGCGCGCCAGCTGAACCTGTCAACTGTGTGAAACAATTATGCGGCCGTGTTGTACTACACACGCCGGGAGAGGAGGATCACCCGGTTCCAGGCTACGTACGTCCACGTTGAAATCAGCATGACATACCTATGCTGTCACTGGGGTGTTAACCTTTTTTGTTTTGTTTATTTATTACTGGTTAATTTGTTCCTCGTCTTTCCCTTAATTTATCCCATGTCAATCAATACTACTATCACCAAGTTAGGATTTCTTCTGCATGTATAATCTATATCTATATCTATATCTAATATATTTTAATAATCTATATCTAATATATTCTAATAATCTATATCTACATCTATACATAATCTTAAAGAGCTAAATGATTCTTTTGTCAATCCTTTTTACTTCCTAAAGTGCCCTCGTATCTCTTATAATTCATATTTGAGTCGACTTCATGACATGTGCTCAAACGAGTTAGAACTGTGCGTTTATTTTGTGCATAGAGCGATAGTCACTACTAGAAGACTAATTTTAGGAGACAAGCTCTCTACTTAACAGAGGCGGGCATACTTAGTGACCGCCACCATAAATGGTCAGGGGCCTCAAGAAAATTCCCGCCTCTAAAAATCATTTATGGAGATGAGCTTGACCGTCTCTGAAATATGCCCTGAAAATCTCTATTAACAGAGGCGGCCATTCTAAGTGTCCGTCTCTATAAATCGACTTTCAGAGGCGGACGTTTTAAGATGTTTGTCTGTATAAATAGTTCCATCCAAAAATAATTTATAACTTGTTCATATAAACTTGGATTAACATAAACTTTATATGAAAATTGTAGCCCTCAACATGATGTACAACTTTGTAGTTAAAAAGTTCTTGATTCGAAATTGTTTGGAGTCACGAAATATTGTTGTAAGTTCATATATTTTAAAATTTGAAGTTCAAAATTTTTAAACAATCTCAGACATTGACATGGTTTATACCAAAGTTGTAATTTTCAATATAATCCATAACTTTGTAGTTGAATTTTTTTTTATTTCAAGTCATTTAGAGTCACAAGTTTGTGTTCTCACTTTATAGATTCTGAAATTCAAAATTTAGAACTCCTAAATGACCTTAAATGTTCACATGCTTAATATCAAAGTTATAGTAGCGGACCTAATCTACATGTTTTCCGTTGATAAGGTTTTTATTTGAAGTTTTTAGTGTCTCAAAAATTTGTTTTAAAATCAAATATTTTGAGATCCATTTTTTTATTTTTTCAAGCAATTCCCGATGGAGACACATCCTATACCAAAGTTGTAGTGCTTGACAAGATTTAAAAATTTATAGTTGAATTTTTTTTCATTTGAGTTTATTTAGTAGCCAAAATATTCAATATAAGATTATAAACTATTTATATAAAAAAGGTAGAATCCTACATATACTCAAAAGTGAGTGTGTGGTGCAGTGGTATTGCATGCTAATATTGAGTGGTAGGTTATGAGTAGAGTCTTGAGTACCACCAAATTTGTTGTTTGTTGGGTTTTCTCGAAACCATTAGGGAAGGTGGTCATGGTGTCCGCCTCTGGAAGTCTGATTTGCAATTTGTTGGCTTTTTGGGTTTTCTGGAAAGCATTAACGGAGGTGGTCATGGCGCCCTCTGATTCGTAGTGATGCTTTGCTAGAGGCCGAAGCCGTGCTCGCCTCTATTAACCCCAAAACGACCGCCTTTGGAAATGGTTTCAACTCTCGGCTTGAAGGTGATTTTTTCCTTGCCATTGATGTTGAGATTGATCTCCCTAGCTCCCTCCCAAGGATGAAAGGGGTCCTGGTGTCAATCTCCATGTCGAGGACCACGTAATCCACAGGGACGAAGAAATTCTAGATTCTTACTAGTATATTCTTTGTAATTCCATTGGATAGCAGATCATTTGGTCAGCCAGCTACAAACACATAGCAGTGGGGGACAGACAGTGTAATTAAGCTTAATTTTGATAATTGAGTGATGATATTAGTAGACTAATGTATGTCATGTGAGATGAGTAGATGACTTAGTCCATGAGCTTGTCTTAAGCAATATGAAGGCTATTGATATTTCTTATACTCAAGTAGATAATTCACAATCGCACAAAATATCATTAGAGTTTCACCCGGGAGTATCCCAAAGTATCATATTTATCCTCAAAAAAAGCAATGGTTTAAGAGTATTGTAACTAGTAAGAGTGTATCTACTAATTAATATAGCAATTAGACTATAGTGGGGGTAAGTCGTATGATAGGAATTATGATTAATGACACAAACACACAGGTAGAGAGAAGAAGTCCATGCATGGTAAGGATAGGTGAGCAATCTAGCTAGGTTGGGAGGACAACAGGTAAGAACAAGGTTCCAATACTCTTCCTATTGGTACGATTCTATTCTAGTATAGACCACAGGGATAACTAAAGAATGGGTAAATCATAGCGATCATATATAAGAGCACTTTGGAGTAGCAGTTCCTCTCCGACTCTCGAGAGGGTGAGAAAAGGGTGGCCGGACTAAGCTGTGAAAAGCTCTATGAAAACACCAATTCAAAATGTGGTGGATTACAAAGACCTGACATGGGCTACCACAACTATTCGTGGGACTAGGCACAAACTCAGTAACCTATAGTCTAGACACCACATCTATACTACTGATCACTACTCTAGTCAAGTACTATAACTAGGACACTCGATGCAAGGGGAGATACCATGCTATGGTATGATTCGACTATTCTACCCACACTTATTTAAGCAACTAAGGCCTAAGCTAGATAATCATGAAATACATTCAAGTAAATAGAGAAGATAACTATATTAATACTCAAGTCTTACAAAGGAAAATCTATGAAGGGTTAATATAAATAGTGAGAGTGTGAATCAAGGAGGGAAGCAAGATAAAAACAAAGGTAAAAGTAGAAGGTCTAGTGCTGTCAGTGTTTCATAAACCGGACTAGTAAACTTATATAATTGATGTGTTGCCCTAGGAAGACGATGGTAGCATCCAATAGACACGAGGATTTATACTGGTTCAGGCCGGAGACTTATGTCCAGTCTCAGAGATGATCAAGTGCGTGTTCCTCGCTTGAATGCTCTGAAGTTCTTATAATGGGGGTGCAAGAATGGTGGAAGGAGTGAAAGTGTAACACCTCATGTGTTAAGCATTAGGCACTGCAAATCATGAGCATGAGCATCATCTTGCATTCATAATCACATGTTATATAAATGAAACATTGGTTTGAAACATGAAACATATCTTGGCAACATGGATGTTGCATTTGTTTGTTTAAATAAAACTATACCATGATTATGCTTGTTAGGTCAATAAACATGTTTGTTTGGTAGTGCAAATAATTTAGAAATGTTTAGCATGTAATTTGGAGCAAGTTTTGTATTCAAAGTTTTCTCAAATTTTGCTTTTAAAAATGATTTAGAAAAATAGGATTTTGTTTTAAATGAACTTTAAATCTCTATTTCAAAATCTAGTTGGAATATTAAAATGCACCTTCAAGCAAAGTTGTAGAGTTCAAAATTCTAAACAACTTTTATTTTTGGACCAACTTGTGAAAATATTTTTTTTGTTGCTAAAAAATGTAAAAATGTTGTTGTTCTTCAAAAAAATAAATTAAAAAATGATTTCTTTTCCTAATTGGGCCGTGCGCCCTACTTTTCGGCCCACGGCTGAAGCCGGCCCGCTCCCACCGCGCGCCTGCCTCCCCGCTCGCGTGCCCGTGCGCCCGTCTTGACTGTGGATAGGAGAAGGCCGCCGTGTGGCCACCGCTCGCCGGCGACGTCGTACGGGTGGCATGCCGCGGGCCCTGCCACCCCTCTGCTCGCCAAGTCGAGCGCAGCCCTCGCTCAGCTTCCACTCGCCTCATTTCTCTCTCACCTTGCCCACGCTTGCCTCGCCAGCGCAGCCACTGCGGTAGCAGCGCCGCCGCACCGTCTCTGCCGCAGTCGTACCTCGCCACCGCGGCTTCTCCATCCAATCCCGTCCGCACTCGCCTTCCTCATCCTCTACTCGACCTCGCTGAGCCATTTGAGGCTCGAATCGGCAAGGTAAGAGGCCGAATCGGCCATCTTCCTCCTCGCCAGTGAGCTTGCCATCGCGGCTCCTGCTGGCAACCCTTTCCTCCCTCGCATTCTTCTCCTGCTCTCACGCACCACGGCCGCCTCTACCCATTGGAGCTCATGCGCACCTCCTTGGTCCTCACCGTGGCCCGCACCGGCCTCCACGCCGGCATGCCGCGCCGCCACTCCGCCATCATCGTCGGCGAGCTCGGTCCTGAGCTCCCGCGCCTTGGATAACTAGCGCATGAGATGCGCCTCAGTGCAGGGAACACACTGGTGCCGTCCCCATCACCGGAGGTCGCACCGGCAGTGAGTTGTCGCCGGTCAACAGCGAGCCCGCCTCGGGTCCGGCTGACCGGTGGGGCCGGTTGACCCGCGGGCCTCGCCTGTCTATCCCTCTGTGTGGAGTTGGGGTAAAGCAGCGGGTGCACCCAGCGTTTTCAGCAACGGTTTTTATAAGGATTTCAGAAATAAATTTTTTAGAAATTATTTAAAAGCTTTAGAAATTCATATCTTGGTCAAATTGGCTCCAAATTAGATGAAACAAATTTTGCTGTGCTCCTTAGGACTAGATCTATCTGTTAAAAATATTGCATATTTTGTGATACTTTTATATGTAGCTTTGTTTAATTATCATAAATGCTGATTTCTTAGAAAATGCATAATTACTAGAATATACATCAGAAAAATATGATTTCGATTTTGTTGATCTATTCTTGACATGTACTTTCTGTGAAAAATATAAGTCATGCATGTGATCTATTCTTGATATGTACCTAGTAGAAAGGTTTTACCTCTATTCTATCCAATAAATCTAAGTGTATTTATCGACACAACATTCCATAATGATCATCACATGGCATCACATTTGATGCCCCGCTTGCATCATACAGGATTGAAGGAGAAAGTACAAGTAGCAGTACAAGAGGAGCAGGTCGGGGCCGACCCACAGGAAATCTAGGCACATGAGGTTCCAGAGGTGGAGGAGCAAGGAGAGGACCTGTCCGAGTGTGTGGACCATCCACCTAGTTCCTTTGAGCGAGGCAAGCCCCGGAGCATCATAAGTCTCCTACCTTATAAAAGCAATCTTTTACATATGAGTTTTATATATTGTTACATTAAGTTATAGGAGTTGAGTAAAACTATTGGTGCATTTATTACTATCTTTGCCTATCTTATTATATTCTTACCCTGTTAGGTTTAGAATCGAATAATTGCTTAGCCCTACTTAGACCGGTAGCGATCGGTGATTTACTGTCACCTACAATTATAGGTGGTTACTGGAATACTTTAGCTCTGGTATGGATGATATCCTAAAAATAACCATGTGTTGATGGATAATTGGAGACCGGACGGAAAAGTTGGAGGCAAACAGACAGGGTTCTGGGGTGCTATTAGTTTTCCGTTTGTATCGGTTAAGGACCGATCGTTGCTCGTCCCTCTTGTCATGTTGAACACATGCCTCACATTTAGCTGGCCGAATAAAGTACCTTTCAACTGCGATGCTAGTGGCATTATTGGTGCGCGTATTGGTGCTGAAGGGGGTATGACAGGGGCACGAAGAGTGAGCCCAAGGGCAGGCAAAGCCTGATTCCTGGCAGTCGAGTGGTCGCTGGGTACTACGTCCCTAGTTTATCCCGTGATATTTACCTGGATAGTGTCATTGGTGATCTGTAGCTCACTTGATCGGTGAGTGTGGTTTGTGTGAGGAATAAATCACCAGCTGGTTAGGAATCGATTCGAATCACCATCGCTCCTGAATAGTGAGCACTAGGCTTGAGTTACAGAATCGTAGTAATGATGATGGAACACTAATGGTTATATGGATAATGTTGGAAATGCTAAATCTAAGTTGGTAACTGGATATTGTTGGTTAATCAAGTGATTGCTATAGCATAGGTGCTTACCTAGCTTGATAGGTTATAATAAAAATGATGCAAAGTACTTAAATGGTTCATTATGTTAACTTATTGCTCTTTCGCAAAATGAGTCAGCTAGTACACTAAAAGAAAACCTAGCATACTCTTAGTGTCATTTTACTTTAGTTTAAGATGGGTAAGTCTAGCTAAGTACTTTCTCGTACTCAGGGCGTTGTTCCCATTGTTGTTGCAGATGGTCAGATGTACTATGGTTATTGCATCAACTGCCTGTACCCTGCGATGGGCGACAACTGGGACCAATGACTTGGTCGCTCCGTATGTCTTATCTGATGCTTTTATTGGAAATGACTATTTACTGGCACTGTATCTGAACTAAACATGTGTGTGTGGTTTTAAAACTATTTGCTTCTGCTATTTCATTATGAACTTGGTTTGTAATAACTTTATGCTTTAAACTCTGATGTATCTCAGTGTTATTGCGAACTTTATGTAATATGTGACTATGGTTGCTAAACTTGTACGATATTGGTTTGTATGTTGGTTGGTTTGAAATCCTTCGTGGTTTCACGGACTACCGAGTTATACAGGCTTAAGTTTGTTAAATTATCTGCTTTGGCGGGTGATTTTCTTACTTAATTTCGTATAATTGGTCGGTTCTGTTACAGAAAGAACCTATGCTAGGCGAGGGGCTGTCCAAAGAGAAGCTCTAGGAGCCCCACTACAATGGTGGATGAATGGAATGGTAGAGGATTCGGGATCATGTCTGGAGAGGGTACCCTGACTGCCCTTATATAGAGTTCGAGGCCAGGGCGCATACAAAGTAGGAGGTTCCCCCAACCAAAGGGTCGAGAGCCTGAGGGAGGGCCTAGCTAACTTGTCTTGCAAGCCACGCCGTCTTCTGGTGCATGTCCAGTCGTGGCTATCGTCATGGCCTTCTGACCGCGTTGCGACAAGATGTGTCGTGGTGCTACTATGCCAGCCATGGTGGCACTATAGCCTCGATGGCGGTTTGTCAGCCGTCCTGTGCAATGCAGTGTCTGTCATGGCCATTGTCGTCTGTTGGTATTTATTAATTTATCACTTGTTTTAGTAGCCACCTAATGTATGTCTACATCTCTTAACATTACTTTACTAGGTTATCATCTGTTGACATTTACTACTGCTATTACTAAACTAACAACACTAGTAAATGCATGGTAATGATTAACATGTCTTTAGCACACGAGTCACCTATCACATACATACACTGCTAAGCTTGAACTAAGTTGTCATCCCTAGTTTTATAGCTAGAAATGTATATTGGTACTATATAAAGGAATCTACCATTTTATGTGACTAGGCAAAAATAATAAGAATGAATATATGAATAAAATTGGTTCTGTAAGCGGACAGATAATTATACCATTGTAGCATTTTACCTAGAGTATTACCAGGTTGTATACCACTGGGAAGGTCTAGCTAAATAGGAAATCTATAGTATTGATAACTTTCTATATATATGATGAATGAGAGATAAAACCAATATTATACACTCTACTCCTAATAGGGATAGGTCACATGATAAAGATATATATGATAAGTAATGATCAGTCATCATAATAATAAGATAATAGATTCACTCAGAGCACTCTAGCTACTACAATAACGTCATAAGACCCGAATATTAGAGAGATAATTCCTAATGTAGTTCTTTAATCACAAGTCAATAAATATTCTAATTAGTGCAACTACATCTAACAATCATTGTTAACATTACTACTATGTCATTATCCACACATAAAGAGCATCAACTAGAGAGCCTTTTAAGACGCAACCATCACCTCCGACGCGACCGCGCTCTACATAGCCTATGCGAAGGGGATGGACTACAGAGGACTCAATGAAGCTATAATAGTCACCTTCGCGATCTACCACACATCCCGGAACATCAGGGAGCACTCGTAGATATGCGATATATCTAAGCACCACACCTACATAATGCAAATTATCTACCCTAGGTATCTTAGGATAAACGCTATACGAGCATATGCATGAACTCAATAATAATAAAGTAACTATGCTAGATATATAAACAAAGTAAACAATGAACATTGCAATCAAGAACATAAACACGATGAAGATTAATGTTTCCATAAAACTATAATAAAACACACAATGATGAAAAATATAAAGAGAGAGGAGAGCATAAGAATAGTACCAATCTCCACGCTCTTGACAACATTGGGAATCCAAGCTAGGTTGACCAACTTGACTCCCTGTAGATCTAGTCTAACTAGGCTATCGCTATAAAGTAGAGGAACTCTGAGGAACTAGGGTTTCTGGCTCTGGATGACTTGATCTCCAAATGACCTGATGGCTCTAAGGGGGTTAGGCTCTGTATATATAGTCCGGTGGGATGCACGTGAACCCTTAGATCAAACTGACTTGACATAGGGCTAAGATTGATCCTCAAGGTCAGTGGAGGAGGCTCGTAGAAGATGACAGGTGGGGCCCATAGCCAGGGGTCGGTCAGCCTGGGAGCACTACAAGACATGCGTGGTTTTTTGACATTCTGATTATGTCAAAATATATGAAATTATTGTCATAACTTAAGATTTATGACATTCAGTTGACAAAAATTCAAACGTCAAAAAACCCGCGTCACAAAGTGATCATGTGACGTTTGTATATTCATTGTCACAAGCTTATGACATTGGATTTTAGTGTCATATAGGTTTATGACTTTGGTTTATTGTCATAAAATCTTAGGCCTTGCCACATAGGCAGATGCCACGTAGGATCAAAAGCTGACATGGCAGGAACAAAAAAACGTCACAAAATGAATTTTGGCCTGCTAAAGCCCATATAGCAAGCAACCTCTTCATGGGCCACAAGGTTTTTTGGGCTGATTTTCCCTGGCCCATTGTTTTATTTTCATTTTTTTATTTAGCTCATTTCTTTAGCCCACACAATTTCAGCTTGTACAATTTTTTTAGCCCATACAATTGAACCCATATACTTTTTTCAGCCCACATATTTCAGCCCATACAATTTTTTTAGCCTACATATTTCAACCCATATATTTATTCCAGCCCACACAATTGAGCCCATACATTTTTTCGGCCACCAAAAATGCAGCCCATACAGTATGCAAAACATACAATTGCATCCATATAATTTTTAGCCCATACAAAAATCAGATTCAAATGAATCAACATCTCCACATGATTGCAATATCACAAGCATTACACAAGTCTTAAAATGTAATACATTACATCCATCCACCAATTCAACATAGAACCAGAGTCTCAGTCTCAAATTAATTTGCTGCTATAGCAGCGATAGCACAGTAGCAGCAGCGGTAGCAGCACAGCAGCAGCAGCGATACACCAGCAGCACAACGGCCACCAAAATAGCTTCCTTAGCATCGCAGACATAGATGTCACCAAAATATGAGCCTAATTGAGTTAGACAGCTTACTACTGAGCATCAGGTGATGCAAACTTGTTGCCAAACAAGGTCCAAAGGAAACCTTGGATTTCAAGGCCTTGCTGCTTCAGCTTCTTAGTTTCTTCTTTGTTCTTCCTTGCTGCTTCTTCATTCTTCCTTGCTACCTCTTTCTGATCCTCTAATTGCTTTTGCACATCAACCAGCTACGATCGCAATCCTGCTGATCTCATCTTCTCAGCTTGCAATTCACTCTCAAGCTCATTTACACGATCATTCATTGCAGCAGCTTTGGCATTTCCCTTCATCGCTGCGGACTGCATGCCAACATTGCGAAGAAAAGTTGATTTTGGAAGAACATGAGCTACAGCTTGAACATGAGTCTTTGGATCTTGCCCTTCTTCTATTGGTTGAGCAACATAGGCCTCCATTTGAGCCTAGCAACAATAATACCAAAAAAGTCAGATTTCAGTGCTAGTTATTTATGTCTAGAACTAATGTCTATATGTAAAGCAACATAGTGTAAGAAATGGAATGATGTCTATAGAATGGAACCTTCTATGCTAGTTATTTGTGTCTAGAACATATATATGTAATGATGTCTATATGGAATAAAGATCTGTGCAAACATTTTTCTTGTGTTATAAAGGTCTGTGCAAACAATGGAGGAAATGAACTTCCATGCTGATATAAAGATCTGTGTAGTCATTTTTCTTTAGGTTTATTTCTCTGAATATGCTAAACTGAATGTGGCAATCTAGTGGATGTCAAGAAGTTACCACATATTCATCCATGCACGCCACACAAATAGAAGTATGCCCATGACATTAAGAAACTGTACAGTAAGAAATTATACATGACCATGACATTAAGAAATTATACAATATGGAAACACTGCTCTAGTTTCATTCTCATGTACTCATCTGTTGTGTTGTTCATCGTAGTAAGAAATAGGGAAAGGTAGGTACTCACAATGGCATCCATCGCTTGCTCATTAAAACCTGACTTGCTACTACAGTGGGTGTCCTTGAAAATATCAATCGCAGTTGGTGGCGCATCCTTAAATTTAGTTTGCTTCTGAAATTACACACAAACAGAAAATTAAATAACTGAAAGCATGTGTAGCAGTAGCACCACCACCACAATAGCGGCAGCACAGTAAATAACAGAAAAGTAAATTACATACAGTAAGAGTAGCACAGTAGCAGCAACATACATACAACAGGAGCAACACAGTAGCAGCAGCATTAACATTTAATTATTTGTATCCTAAGATAGCATGACAGCAGCAGTAGCCCATCCCCAATCCAGCTATTCACATCAGTAACTAGCTGAATCCCAATGAAGTTGATTCAAAATACCCTATTTGCATACTAGCCCATCCCTGCCTGACCATATGGCCGTGGAACATGCCAATATGGACAACAATGTTAAAAAAAATCAACAAATCACTTTGTGACACACAAACTTTGTCATAGGTTGATGGCATTTATAATTTGGACTTTGTGACATAGAAAATGCCTTTGTGACGTAGCAAATATTGTCACTGGATAGAATTGGACTAGCTAAATGACTTTTTTTGTGACATACGACCTTTTATTGTCACTGAATCAAAGTGCCTAAAACAAAATGTCATAAACCGAATGATATAATGACATTCTGATCTGTTGTCATGCTAAATACGTCAAAAATCACACATTTCTTGTAGTGGAGCTTGGTGCCACCTGGCCTCCTCCAGAAGCTTCTGGAGTCCCGCTTTCGCCTACTGCCTTCTCATGTCTTCTAGAGTCTTCTAACGTATCTTTCACGGTGGAATTCCGATAATCCGTTTGATAATTAGGTCCCTCTTGTCGGCTTTTCTAGAATAATCCCTAAAAAATAATAATTCACCAAAACTCATGGAATTTGTCAGATAAAACCCTAGACTTTTCTATTTCCATGTTTATTAATCATTTCTCATGTTTGTTGCGCTGTAAAATGTTGATGCTTTCCACCGTCAACATCATCCCTAGTGATGATGTCAGAGATGCTTGTTGGTACTACTTAGCATTACTACTAAATAATACTAAGTTGTTCTTTATTATTTTATGTGACTAGAAAGAATATATATATAGGGATCTACAAGCGTACAGATAAAATACTGTTATAGCACTTCACCCAAGAGTATTCCATGTATTGTTATTTATATTTTTACCACAGGGAAGGTCTCACATCGACATATATTGATAACTTATATTATTGATGGAGAAAAAAAAACCATAACCAATATTCTACTCACAATAGGGGTAAGTCAAGAGGTAAATGTATATGAATGGTGCATAATAACTAATCATTGATCACTAAGAGTACTCCTTTCTATGGAATTAGCATGGTTAAGAAGAATATTAGAGGAATAATCCCTAAGTCATTCTTAATTATAAGTCAAAGCATACATTGATTAGTGTAATTACATTTAGTAATCATGGCTAAGATCATCTTCGTATCTACACATAAGGGATATTACTAAGGAAGATTAAGAAGAGAGCTTGTCTTCCTTCGTAACTAGATCCTAATTGTATATCTATATTCGGAGAGTGGACTACAAAGGACTCAATGAGAGTGTCATGCCTGCGATCAACCACATGACCCAAAATATAGGGTGTATCCATAGGTAAACAACGTGTAAGTACCACGCTTACATAATGTCGACCACTCACCCCGTGTACTTTGGAGCAAGCACTATATGTACTTATGCATGAACAAAATGATAATCTAACTATACTAAGCATATAATCAAAGTAGATGATAAACATTATAACTAGGAATATGATAAATATGAAGATGAATGTCATAATAGTTGTAGCAAACATATAAAAGTAATGAGAGATACAAAAGAGAGAGAGTACAAAGGTTATACAAAACCACGCTTGACACGATCAGGAATCCAAGCGAAGCCTGCTTGCCTCCCTCTAGACCTAGCCTAACTAGCTATGCCCTAGAATATGGTGGAGCTCTGAGGATGATTAGGGTTTCTATCTTCTCAAATGACTTATGCCTTTAGGGGGTGGCAGGGGTTGATATATATAGGCTGGAACATCAATCCTGAGCCCTCGGATCAAACCGACTTGAATAAATGGCGTAGATGCAATCTAGGAGGCGGTGGAGAACCGACATAGCAACGGGGGACTGACAGGTGGGCCCCAGGGGCTGGCTAGCCTGTAGGTGGGGCTGGTGTCATCTTGCCCTCTGCTTCGGTGTGGAGTCCTCTCGAGTCTTCAGGAACCTTCTAGGGTTATTTTCACTATGGATAAGCGCATTTCTAGATAAACCCTGCAGAAAATATAGATTCACCAAAACTCGTAGAATTTATTAGTTTAAACCCCTAGACCTTTGTTGGTGATTATATTTATGCCCTTATGCATGTTATATTGATGGTTTATAATGGTTGTTAACTACCGTCAACAAACTTTTCCAAGCTTAACCTTTGCTAGTCCCTTAGCAAAGCTAACCTTAGTAAATGGATTAGGACTTGCGTCGATGTTTTCACTCCTCAAAAGTACACGTGCGTTCAAACAAGAATTCTCCTTCGGATTAGAATGAACCGATTTGAATTTTAAACTTGCCAATATTATTTTTAGCAATGGGGCTTCTTAGCCTTCTCTTAGGTCTTGAGCAATTGAAAGACAGAATGATTAAGTCAAGCATTATGTCTCAAGTTCTTTGCTCAACCATAGGTTTTTAAAATAAAACTTAGAGCTTCCATTGTATGATACTCTCAAGTCTCTCAATATATGTGGTATTTGTGGATCCTCACCAAGGCAATAGTGATGTTATGCCTTTTTTTCTACAACTAAGGCTTATGTGGAGCTCATAGGAGTGGAAAAAGCATGAAATAGCATACTTGCAATACATATATTGTAAAGTCAAACCTGATATCCAAATAGAGTTGAGTCATACAATCAAATCAAGATGTGCATGTATGTGAACGTATATGGTGGATTATGGTGGCTAACCTAATTCTACTATCCTCCTTAAAAACATCTCTCTTTTGAAACTTAGAAAATACTTTGCAAGAAAGACATGGGCTATCTTATTCATCTCTCTTTTTTTCTTCTTATTTTTTAGGCGAGCATCTGAGTACCCATTGTTTTAGATATCTCGGACGCTTGTCTATTTTTTCTTAGCTCTTTTTTCTTCTTCTTTTTTTATGAATAACTTTTGCATAGCCCCATGCTTCTTTTCTGCAACAAAACTTTTGAGACATAGCAACAAGAGCTTGGAGTATTTATTTGGTGGAAATCTTATCAAGCATATTTTTGATGTTCACTCCCAGTGTAGGAGTAAAATATTTTTGGGTGGATCTAGATGGAATGGTATGTTTTTTGCACCTACCCCCAGTGTAGGAGTAGTGCATATGTGGGTGGTGTGTACGTGATCTTGATTTTAAGAGCACGACAAACCTCTCATAAGGGTCATCAAAGCTTGACTAAACTCAATGCAAAACAAGTAGCATATAAGTGGAAGTTTTCCTAATCTAAATAATATATATGGCTCTGGTAGGAATTCAAGCTTGGTCATACATGAACTTATCATGTAGCATTTTTATGTTTTTCAAAAGAAATCTTTAGAACTTTAGTGTCACTTCAGGATAAACAGCAACCCAAACCTTCTCATATCATATCCGTCAATTACCTAGACTTAGATCAAGCATATGCTACCCACAAGTTTCAAGTTCAGAGTAAATTCTTATATCAAAACAGTCGTATCCAAAACTCGAGAGAATTCAAGGCTAAAAACTAGGTACTTGAAAGGAATTATAACAGACCAACTATTTATTATTTCCATTATAGGAGATTATCCTCAGAGTCCATTTATTTAGCTCTTAAAAACAGAAAACTAGACACACCTTTTATTTTGTTTTCGTCTTTAGATCACACATTACTTCAATATATATAACTAGCTAAGGTAACTTTTTATTTTGTTTTTTGTTTGTTATGCATCTTTTTATTTTGTTATTATTTTAAGTAAATATAAAGCAAACTTAAGAATAACAAAAGGAAAGAAATACTTAGTTAGATACATGGAGGATGCCTTTCCCCCAAGCTGGATGTTGGTATAGTGAATGTTGAAACTGCGTGATCCTTCTCAAAGCATATATGCCAGCGGATGTCCTTTTCGTCCCAGAGTGGAGCAAGATGAAGAAGACTGGGTGAACTTGCTCTTGATCTTTGTGCATCATCCTGCATAATACCAATAAGAATATAAAAACTCATGGAACAAATTAGGATAAGGTGTTAGCGGTCAGTCGTCCGAAGATTAGTTGTTCTTGAGGTTTAGAAATATTTTGTATTGGCAGAATTTTAGCAGGATGTTTACTTAATATGTTTTTAGATTTCCTTATTTATGATATGCAGAATAGAAATATATATGCATGGTATTTTTTAATTTTTATGCCACCATAGTAAATATTCCCTTGGGTATTTACACCGTAGATCTATTCACATGGAGCCTAGAATTTATAATGCAATGATGAAATGCAATCATGAAGTTTTTTATCTTTCTTTTATTAGCATTAATGCAGGAAAGTAAATATGCTAAAGCAAAAAATAATTCATGCAATGCTAAAAAGTAAATATGGATAATTACGGATGTTATCTCCCGGTGAGGGTTCGGAATTTTAAGTCCTCCAGACTGGACTTTACTGGAGAAGAGTCCTTTATATTTTGGGTGCATCATCTGGTCTTAGAGATGGAGACCTTGATGGTTGCACCTCTAATGAGGGTGACTCGGATGATGTCACCTTTTCTTTCCATATCTGCTTGGTCTGTGGATTTAACTTTGGTGGAGTATGTTCATCTTTCACAGGTTCTTCATCTTCTTCCCATCCATTCTTTGGAGATTGATTCTTTCAGTGTTGGAATGATCAACGTCTCCTCCTAGAGTGGGTCTTCTTGGGTTGTTCATAAGTGGTATAGCTATTGAAATAGCCTCCAGGGAATTGGAAGTGGACTTGTCTAGATCCGGTGTAGATGATCGCATTGGGGTGTTGAGGAACGGTCTTTCCAAGATGATGGGTGTATCATCATCTTCTTCTCCCATGTCTAGAACCATGAAGTCGGCAGGGACATAGTGATCATGTATTCTTACTATGACATCTTTTGCTATTTCTTCTGGAAATCGGATTGATTGGTCCGCTATCTGCAATTACATATATGTAGGGAACAAAGGTTCGTCACCAAATAAATATTCATATGTTACCTTGGACATTATGTTGACACCCGACCTAATGTCATAGAAGGTCTTGTGGAATATTCTTTATCCAATGGTACACTCGATTATCGGCACACTAGGGTCGTCCTTCTTAGCAAGGAATGGTGAAGCGAGGAGGTGGTCGTACTCTAATCGGAGTGTGTTCATCATGTTGACTGATTCTTCGAGTGACTGCCTGGCCTTATTCTTCCTCCTTCTCTAGTTGTTCTTCTTCTTGATCACTGCTGTCTCTTCGGGCAGGTACAACGTTTGTGGATGTCCAGGAGATTGCAGGATGCGGTTCTTGTAAGAAAACTTCTCCTTTTTATCCTTGATTGGGAAGTAGATCCTGGCACTGTCCGCGTAGATGATGGCTTTCACAGTACTTAGGAAAGGTCGGTCCAAAATGATGGGCACCCTTACATCTCCACCTGTTTCTAAAACCACAAAGTCTACAGGAATATATGATTGTCCCAATCAAACAATGGCATCTTTAAGAACTCTCTTGGGGTAACAGAGTGATTGATCTGCAAGCTACAAATGCATATTTGTGTACAACAAAGTATCTCCATTAATTTTATCATAGATTACCTTAGGCGTGACGTTAACACTTGCTCCGAAGTCACAGATAGCTTCTTAGAAAATGTGAGGTCCAATGGCGATGGGAATGACAGGTCTTTCTAGATCGCTCTTCTTTTTCGACAAGGTATAATCTACCCACCTTCCCCTCGATGGTTGTGTACAATAATATGCTGCATTGTGAATATCGACAAGATTTATAGTTTTAAGATCTTTCGGTTACCCTAGAATCTTACCTTTCTCGGCTAAAGGAACAGCGGCAGCCAGCTGAGCTATTTGTGATTCTATCATTTTATTAAAGCTATGCTGGTTCTTAATAGTAGAAGAGAGGTTATCCATTTTATTACTCAAGTTTTCTAATATTCTATCATTGGTAGCTAATTTCTTAGATAAGCCCTCCATAATTTTAGCTTGGCCAGAAATCAATTCTCTCAAGGGTGGTTGATTGAAATTATTGATATTATTATCTTGAGGGCTACCTTGGTAATTACCATGGTAGTTCGGCCTCTGTTGCTGATTCCATCCTTGATTTTATTGAGGACAAAAGTGGTTGTTGTTGACAAAATTCACATCCTCATGGGTTTTAGGGAAGCTGTTCCCTGAATGCCCAGTGTTTCCACACTCTTCATATGTCATGCGGGAATCATGAATGTGCATGACTTCTTACTTCTCATTAGCTTGATCTTCAAGCTTCTTCATCAACAGGTCCATTTTGGCAGACAGCATGTCTGCCTCCTTGAGTTGATGCATACCTCCACCTCTCTTATGGGTTTGAAGACGTTCTTCATTCCAACCTTGGTTAGAGGCTATCTTCTCCACAAGAGCTATTGCAGCTGGTATGGTGAGTGACAGGAATGCACCTCTAGCAGCAACATCCATAGTCTCACGGGTACTGTTGGTCAACCCATGGTAGAAAGTCTGCATGAGTAGTCAATTCTCCATCCCATGATGAGGACATTCTGCAATGTAATCTTGAAAGTGTTCTCATGCCTTAGGAATAGATTCATCATGTCACTGTTGAAAGCTTGAGATTCTTCCACGCAGAGCATTAGTCTTGCCTGTGGGAAAGAACTTTGCTAGAAAGGCAGTGGAGCAATTATCCCATGTAGTGCTTCTATCTTTGTTGGCATAAAACCACTGCTTCGCCTTCCCCAAAAGTGAGAATGGGAAGAGTGCTGCAGATCTCTAGAAAGTGCTGTAGATCTCTAGAAAGTGTTGGAGATTGACACTCACATCTTCATGTGCCTTCCCACAAAACTGCTTGCTTGCACCATATTGATAAGAGCTGGCTTGAGCTCAAATCCATTGCCTCCAACATCGATTGTTAGTCCAGTATGAATGGTGCATAATAACTAATCATTGATCACTTATAGTACTCCTTTCTATGGCTTTAGCATGGTTAAGAAGAATATTAGAGGAATAATTCCTAAGGCATTCTTAATTACAAGTCAAAGAATGCATTGATTAGTGTAATTACACTTAGTAATCATGGCTAAGATCATCTTCGTATCTACACATAAGGGATATTACTAAGGAAGATTAAGAAGAGAGCTTGTCTTATTTCATAACTAGATCATATCCTACTTGTATATCTATATTCGGAGAGTGGACTACAAAGGACTCAATGGGAGTGTCACGCCCGCAATCAACCATATGACCCGAAATATAGGGTGAATCCGCAGGTAAACAATGTGTAAGTACCACGCTTACATAATGTCGACCACTCACCCCGTGTACTTTGGAGCAAGCACTATATGTACTTATGCATGAACATGATGATAATCTAACTATACTAAGCATATAATCAAAGTAGACGATAAACATTATAACTAGGAATATGATAAATATGAAGATGAATGTCATAACAGTTGTAGCAAATATATAAATGTAATGAGAGATATAAAAGAGAGGGGGTACAAAGGTTATACCAAACCACGCTCTTGATATGATCAGAAATCTAAGCGGAGCCTTCTTGCCTCCCTCTAGACCTAGCCTAACTAGCTATGTCCTAGAATATGGTGGGGCTCTAAGGATGATTTGGGTTTCTATCATCTCAAATGACTTATGCCTTCAGGAGGGTGGCAGGGGCTGATATATATGGGCTGGAGCATCAATCCTGAGCCCTCAGATCAAACAGACTTGAATAGACGGTGTAGGTGCAATCTAGGAGGTGATGGAGAACCGACATAGCAATGAGAGACTGACAGGTGGGCCCTAGGGGCTGATGGCCTGTAGGTGGGGCGGCGCCTCGCCCACCGCTTCGGTGCGGAGTCCTCTCGAGTCTTCTAGAACTTTCTTGGGTTGTTTTCGCTATGGATATGGAGATTGAGTCTGACATCTAGGTCCACCTTGATGGTTTTCTGGATAAACCCTGCAGAAAATACAGATTCACCAAAACTCGTGGAAATTGTTAGTTTAAACCCTTAGACCTTTGTTGGTGATTATATTTATGCCCTTATGCATGTTATATTGATGGTTTATAATGGTTGTTAACTATCATCAACATCGTCGTCTCCTAGCTCCCTAGGGTGTCATACCCAGAGTAGGTAGCTGCCCTAGGTCGTCGATTGCTTGGTCGCTTTGTGGGGCCGAGGGCCATGACCCCGATTGTCGGGGTCGGGGGCACTCTGCTGGTCTAGATGGCCTTTTCGTCGAGTCCCTTGTCATGGATCCCATCCCAAAGTGGGTGAGATCATACAAGCATCTAGTCGGTCTGTATTTGGACAGTGGGAGTCGTACCTATTGCCACCTTGGTAAAGTGTTGTCTCGTCGGTGTGGCATGGCACAAGGAGGATGTCTGACTAGGCCTGTTGCCACCTTGGTACCATATTTGTCTCACCTCCTCTATAGTGTCATTCCTCGAGGGCTTTTCAGTGATACCACCACTAGGGTGTGGTGGTATCAGTTTTTGCATTCCTTGTGTGCGGATCGCCCACACATCGCTTTGTAATCATATGAGATATGAATAAAAGCTCAAGGAATCCTCCTTCCAGAGTTGCTACAACCCTTTCATGAGGCTTTGCTTGACTGTTGTATGTGGTTTGACTGCTCATGTTTTGTGGCCGTGTTATCTGAGTGAGACCTTGTTGACCTTCGGCCTATTCGGTTGGGATTAGATTCATGAGTCTAGGGATGCAGACTTTGGGTGAGTCACTAGCCCTTTGCCGCGTGGGGTAGCAAGGTCATAAAGCGACCTTAGACCTTTCCTCCTAAGTGTCTGTGTGTTGGATGACGTAGGCTTCAGATGAGTCATTGGCCTCTCGTCGCGCAGGGTGACGAGGTCATCAAGCGACCTTGGACCTCTCCTCCCGAGTGTCTATGAGCCGAAGGATGCAAGCTTCGGGTGAGTCATTAGCCTCTCGTCACGTAGGGCGATGATGTCATCGAGCGACCTTGGACCTCTCCTCCTAAGTGTCTGCGAGCCGTAGGATGCAGGCTTCGGGTGAGTCATTGGCCTCTCGTCACGTAGGGCGACAAGGTCATCAAGCGACCTTGGACCGCTCCTCCTAAGTGTCTGTGAGCCAAAGGATGTAGGCTTCAGGTGAGTCATTAGCTTCTCATCACGCAGGGTGACGAGGTCGTCAAGCAACCTTGGACCTCTCCTCCCGAGTGTCTGTGAGTATTGGTATTTATTAACTCCTCACTTGTTTTAGTAGTTACCTATTAATTACCTGCACCTCTAGCATTACTAAACTAGGTTGTCATCCCCAGTGATGGTACTAGAAATGTTTGTTGGTACTAACTAGTATTACTACAAGAATAATAATAAATAGATATTTATAATTTTATGTGACTAGAAAGAATATAAAGATATGAATAAAAAGGATTATGCAAGCAGACAAATAATTATACCATTATAGCACTTCACCCGAGAGTATACCAGGTATCATATTTATATTTTACCATAGGGAATGTGTAGCTTTGGACATGTATTGATAGCTTATAACATTGATGGAGAAATAAACCATAACCAATCACTCTACTCATAACAGGGGTAAGTCATGTGATAAGATGTATATGATAAGTACTGATCAAGCATTATAATAAGTAAATGACTCAAAGCACTCCTATCTGTGGCAATAGCATGGTCAAGTTAGAATGTTAGAGGAATAATTCCTAAGTCATCATTAACTACAAGTCAAAGCATATGACAATTAGTGTAATTACACCTAGTAATCATGGCTATGATCATCATTATATCCACACATAAGGGGCATTACTTAGGAAAGTTTGAGTATAGAAACCTCTCTCTTCCTTCGTAACTAGGCCCTACTTCCTCAACCTAGACTCGGGGAGTGGACTAAAAAGAACTCAATGGGAGTGTCACATTCGCGATCTACCACATGACTCAGAATATAGTGTATTCACAGGAAAATAACATATAAGCACCACACTTAAATGATCTCTACCACCCACCCATGGTACCTTATTAGGGTGAATGCCATACGAACTTATGCATAAACACAACAATAAACTAACTATACTAAGCATATAATCAAAGTAGACAATGAACATTGCAACCAAGAACATGAATAAGATGAATACTATATTGTTTTGACAATTGTACCAAAGCATATAAAAATAATGGAGGTATAACAAGAGAGGGGTACAAGAATTATACAGAACCAAGCTCTAGATGATGTCAAGAATCCAAGCGAAGATCTACTTGCCTCCCTCTAGACCTAGCCTAACTAGCTATGCCCTAGAAACTAGAGGAGCTCTGAGGATATTAGGGTTTCTGGCTGTGAATGACTTGATCTCAAATGACTTGATGCCTCTGGAGGGGGCTAGGGTCTCCTTATATAGCCTAGAGGGTCCAACATGAGCCCTTGGATCAAACTGACTTGAAGAACGACATAGATGCAGTCTAGGGAGGCAGTGAAGGAACATTGCAGAAGCTGACAGGCGGGGAACCACTGCTAGGGGCCGGGTGACACCAAGGTGGGGCTGGTTGGTCCCACCTAGCGGCCTCTCAGGCTCTGCCTCGGGGGGTTGCCTCCTGGAGTCCTCTGGAGTCTTCTAGAATAATTTTCATCGTGGTTAAGTTTAATTCATTTTGATGTTTTAATCCCCCTTTTTAGTTTTCTAGATATACCCTATAGAAAATATAGATTCACCAAAACTTATGGAAATTATCAGTTTAAACCCTGAAGTTTCTATTGGTGATCCATTTCAAGCATTTATTCAAGTTATGTTGAGGGTTTAATAATGTAGATAACTACCATCAACAGCGAGCCGGAGGATGTAGGCTTTGGGTGAGTCATTGGCCTCTCATCGCGCAGGCAATGAGGTCATCGAGTGACCTTGGACCTCTCTTATAGAGTGTCTATGAGCCAGAGGATGCAGGCTTCAGGTGAGTCATTAGCCTCTCGTCGCGCAGGGCGATGAGGTCGTCAAGTGACCTTGAACCTCTCCTCCTGAGTGTCTACGAGCCGAACGATGCAGGCTTCGGATGAGTCATTGGCCTCTTGTCTCGTAGGGTGATGAGGTCATCAAGCGACCTTGGACCTCTCCTCCCAAGTGTCTGTGTGCCGGAGGATGCAGGCTTTGAGTGAGTCATTGGCCTCTCATCGCGTAGGGCGATGAGGTCGCCAAGCGACCTTGGACCTCTCCTCCTAAGTGTCTGCAAGTTGGAGGACATAGGCTTCGGGTGAGTCATTAGCCTCTCATCACACAGGACGATGAGGTTGTCAAGCGACCTTAGACCTCTCCTCCCGAGTGTCTACGAGCTAGAGGATGCATGCTTCGGGTGAGTCATTGGCCTCTCATCGCGCAGGGTGATGAGGTCGTCAAGCAACGTTGGACCTCTCCTCTTGAGTGTCTGTGAGTCAGAGGATGCAGGCTTCAGGTGAGTCATTGGCCTCTTGTCATGTAGGGCGACGAGGTCATCAAGCAACCTTCGACCTCTCCTCCTGAGTGTCTGTGAGCTGGTGGATGCAGGCTTCGGGTGAGTCATTGGCCTCTCATCGCGCAGGGCGACGAGGTTGTCGAGCGACCTTGGACCTCTCCTCCTGAGTGTCTGTGAGCCAGAGGATGCAGGCTTTCGGTGAGTCATTGGCCTCTCATCATGCAGGGTGATGAGGTCGTTGTTGGTATTTGTTAATGCAACACTTGTTTTAGTAGTAGTCATTTAGTAATCACTACACATCTAACTATGGAACTAGTTGTCATCCCTAGCAAATGAAGCTAGATATGTATTATCAAATTGGCTATCATTTCATGTGACTAGTAATATTGAATATATGAAATATATTAAATAACAATAAATCTATAAGCGCACAGATTAATCCTACCATTGTAGCACTTTACCGGGAGTATTCTAGGTGTCGTTATTTATATTTTACCATAGGGAAAAGCTATTGAAATTGAGCAGCATGAAATAACAAATCATTGTGGATTACTTGTGATGAAAATCAATCACATAGGACATGCCCAAACAGGGGTAAGCCAATGGTAGATAAATAAGGATAATGAATTAATGTAAGCATAAATATTGATAACCCCAGAGATAGAAATAGATATTACACAAGTTTAGTAAGACCTGATAGGAGATTAGTTAAGAGGTTGAATCCCTAAGTAATTACTAATTCATTAAGTCTTTCACGTACTCTAGCAAATATACAATCATATATAGCACAAAGGACTCTTCATCTACAAATAAGGAACATTGCCAGAGGAGAGCTAGAACATAGCTAGACTATTCCTCTGCAACCGGGTTCTACTAGTTCTATATACGAGGTGTGGGTTCCAAAGGACTCAACGGGATTATTGTCATGCTCGCGATCTACCACACTTCCTAGCATATAGAGTGCATCTGCAAGCATACAATATCTAAGCACCATGCTTACATACTGGCTACCACTTAACCCACTCGAGTATTGGATTAAGTGCTCTGCGAACATATGCATAAACTCATAACCAATCATGACTATATCAAATATACTACTAGAGCAAACTAGGAACATAATAAACAAGAATATAATATTAAAATAGAACAAAGTCATAACAAAGGAGAGATACAAAAGATTATACCAGACTCCAGATGATTGCAGATCTAGAATCCTCGAGCGAGAACCCAAACTCTACTTAAGCCTTGCCAGCTAGCCTATACTAGAACTTTGAGTAGCTAATCTAATCTCTGGTGGAGAGCCTCTCCTTGGCTTTAACTAATTTCCTCTTGGCTTCTCCCCTTCAGGAGGGGGGTGGGCTCTATTTATATAGGTCGGTGGAATGAACCGCAACCTTTTGGTCAAATCGACTTGAAACAATGTAGGAGATTGAAACCCTAAGGCGATGGAGCATCGTGTGCAAAGGCCGAGGCTGATAGGTGGACCTCTAGGTCAGCCAACCTAGAGGCCAGGTCGGCTGACCTAGGTCACTTCTAGGTGGGTCCCACCTTCGGGGGTCTACCTTTTCGTATCTTCTAGATCCTTCTTCACTTCATGCCATCGTGGAATATGCTTTTTATCCTGACGTTTATTCATTTCTCCATTTACTTCCTGATAACTCCCTGTAGAAACATAGATTCACCAAAACCTGTGGAACTCTGTTAGTTAAACTCCTATTCTACATTTTTATTTATTATTTGCCCTTTTTCATGTTTTATTGATGGTTTGAAATTGATGGTTGACGACCATCAACAAACTCCCCCAAACTTAACATTTGCTCGTTCCTGAGCAAACAACTAAACCAGAGATTATCTATTTATTTAATTGCTCATAAGCACACATGCTTTCAAATAGAAATTTTCCTCTAGACTTAGAATAACTGATCTGACCTTCAAACTCATATATATTACCTGCAATCATGGTGCTTTTACCTACACTTGGGTCTTGAGCAATTGAAAGATAGAATAAGTTAGTCAAGCACTATGTCTGATGTTCTTTATTTCACCTCTGTTTCGGAGTTTTTATGAATTTTCAGAAATAAAACTCAGAGTATCCTTTGTTTGACTCTCTCTAGTCTCTCAATATATATAGTATTTTTGGCACTCTCTCTTACCAAAGCAATATGTTGTGCCTTCTCTCTCAACCTACAACTAATAAGGCTTATGTGGAGTTCATAGGTGGGAGACAACACATACATACTTGCAAAACATTTATTGTAAAGTCAAACAGTGGATCCAGAGAGACAAGTCATACAATCAAATTAAGATGTGCATGTGTGTGGACCTAGTAAAGTGGATATATGGTGGATAATGAAATGAAGGTGGAAACTAATTCTACTTTGCTCCTTGAAAACTATCTCTCTTTTGAACTTGGAAAATATTGGTAAGAGAACATGGGCTATCATTTATTCTCTTTCTTTTTCTCTTTTTTTCAGCTAGACACTTGTCCATTTTTCTTTCATACTTTTTCTTTCTTTCTTTTGCATAGCCACATGCTTCTTTTTAACAACAAAAACAGAGAGACAATAACAAGAATTTAGAGCAATTATTTAATAGATGAAAAACCTAACAAACATATTTTTGCTATTCACTCCCAGTGTAGGAATAGAACATTTTTTTGGGTGGATCTAAATGGAATGCATGTTATTGTGTACTTCTAGTATAGAAGCAGCATATTTAGGTGGTGTGTACGTGATCTTGATTTTAAAAGCATGACAAGTCTCTAAGGGTCAACAGAGCTTGACAAAACTCAATGCAAATACAAGCAGTAAATATTTAAGTGGGTTTCCTATTCTAGGATGTATGGCTGTGGTAGGAATTTAAAGCTCTATGATACAAGGAACTCATCATGTTTTTAAGTTTTTGCAAAAAGTAAATCTCTAGAATTCTGTGTCATTAGGATCAAGATAAATAGCAGCTCAAACCTTCTCATATCATATCAATCAATTACCTAGACTTAGTTTAGGCATGTTCCCACATATCACAAGTTTCAAGCAAATTCTTAGGCTAAATCAATCTATCCAATCTAGGGAGAACATCTATATTGAAAACAAGATACTTAGAGCAGCTATTTATTTATTCCTTAATTAAACACTTCATTTATTCTAAGACAGAAAACAAACTTATACACACTTTTTATTTGATTTTCTATTTTCTTACTATCATGATGACTCATTTATTTATACTAGTAGTAGACAGAAAGTAAACATTTTTATTTGGTTTTTGTGTTTTAATAGTAAGAAATTTAACTACTATGTAATTATGCTAGAAATATAGAAAAATATCAAGGGTTTACCTCCCCTGCAAGTGTGACTAACTCGGGGGCTCCTCCCCCGAATTGGGTATAACTGGCTCGGGGGCTCCTCCCCCAAGCTGGGTGTTCCTCACTTGGGGCTCCTCCCCCAAGTTGGTGTTGCGGTTGAAACTTCTCCTGGTCTTCAGATAGATGGGTCCCCCCCCAAGCTGGTACTAAAAAAACTATGATCGGGGATTGCTCCCTTGAGGTGATGCTATCATTGAGGTCACTGCTGTGGCAGACGGAACTATGGAAGATTCCACAGTCTATCCCAGTACAAGAGCTGTTGTGTCTGGTTCTCTTGGATTTGATCAAAGCACTGGTCCGCATGCTACTACCACTCTTGGGTTTGTTGTGCTGATTGCTGGAGTTCTGCTTGGTTCTCTTCTATACCATGGAGGCGAGTGTTAAACTCATGCCTCCCCACGAGCATCTCGTGGTATGAAGGACCGGAGTAGGATGCTCGTCCCAGCTGTCGGTGATGGTACCCTGAGGATGACGATACCTCCTGCGCATCAACAGAATGATGACCACTATCTTGTCTATGATGTGTGAAGGGTCCTCATTGGCCTGGTTACCACTGATCACTATGCCACGATCCATCGGACCGTTACGGAGTCGCATGTTCCCATGTATTGTACTATGGAGGACGTGATGGCCTTGGGTGGTCGAACGTCTGGTACGCCATGTATGCTGCACCTTGTGGAGACGGATCAACTCTGAAGTAGTGAGTTGGCAGGTTTTGGTCTCGCCTTTTGGAGGTTCTCGTCCCTACAGCTATAGTAGATGGCACCACAAGCAGAGAAGGTGTGGAATATAATCCGAGACCTGCGTTAGGTAACAGGATCTCGAAATTCTTGTTGCGATAAATCATTATGCATGACCTATCCTCTCTTATTTCTTTTGTCATATGTCCTTGGAAAAAGTGTTCAGCAGTTATTTTTGGATGTTCCCTAGGGATACATGCTACCAACACGGTGTCCATTAAACCCAACTTAGTTGCCAACCTCCACACTAAGGATGAATATTCAATTTCACCATTTTTCTACTTAGTAAAAATTTTTACCCAATGATCTAACATGAATTGTACTGGTGAGACTTTCACTTGTTTAATCATACAAAGCATCAATTTTAAATCATTTATTTTAGCAGACCGAATGTCATCACGTGGGAAAAGAGTAATGCCTGGCCATATATGCATGAAGCGTAAAACGGGCAGTTGTATGGAATTAGTGTGGGGATGGTCACATTTGTCTTCATTTGAAATTTCTTTCCAAAAGTTGGGTCTAACAAATTCAGGAATTACTGTGTCTACATCTATAATACACTCTTGCTTAAAACCCCAGTGTAGGCTTAGTTGTTTCCAGGTGAGATTAAATTCTTTGTTAAATAGCCTAAACTTAATTCCATCCCAAAAGAGTTTTAAGGTGCAAAGAAATTCCAAAGTAAGTAATTCGCAACCCGGTTCATTAATGGTGCAGAAATTCTCCCATCTTACTTCACAAAAAATATGATTAAGCTCGATATCCATACCTGTTCAATGTAGGAGTGTTGGGTCGATGATGCGAGTGAGGGTAACACCTCTGTCCTTGATCAAATTGTACTTGTCCACCTCCTCTCCAAGAAGCTTCAAGTTCCTCTCATCTATCATGGTGTTGACGACTTCTGACATCGGACGTAGCGGACTTGCCGGTGGAGTATCGATGTTCATCGACACCGCTGAGTTGCTGCGAGTGCAACGACGAGATGACGATCTTCCAAATGAGAACTTCCAGCTCATCCTACACAGAACTTAACAAAAACTTGTGAAAATAGAGTTAGAAAAATAGAAAGTCAGTGGTCAGCTGTCTAGTAGTCAGTCATTCTGGGGTTAGTCGTCTGAGAATTTTCACTAGTAATTACTAAGCACCTTCCCCTAACAAATTTTAGTTCTCTCTCTCTAAATGGACAACACTTCCACCTTTAATGTCACTTTCTTTTCTACTCCTTCAAATGACTTCCATCTTGACAAGACTTCACACTTCTCTCTCTCCCACTATTCACTTTCTTACTTTCACTCTAACTTTTACTCAAGATCACGAATTTCAGCAACTCGAGCTTCTGGAGGCAGGGGATGATGTGAGCAGTGGTGTGGAGTGTGAAGGAGCTGGTGGGGTGTATTTATAGGAGAGGGGAGAGGCCAGGTCGGCCAACCTACACTGTGGGCCTCACCTGGTTGCTCTCCTTCCTGCCATTCTTTTGCAAAAAAATTTATTCTAAACATCGTACCAATTCATGTGGAGGTTGAGTGGAGCATCAGGTGCAAGATATTAAATGAATGGAACATATTAAAAGATGAGTAAGGTTATGACATGTGGGTCCCAACCATAGAATCTACCCCTAGATGAAAGTAAAAATAATTTCATGCATATGCCATGTAAAATTTACTTTTATGTAACTATCAAAAAATAAGGAGATGAATGGTGATTTTTGTTTTCATTTTTATGCCTCCATGGTAAATATTCCTTACGGCGGTAATTCCATAAAAATTATTTACATAGGGCCTAAAATTTTTATTATTTCATGATGGAAATGTTTATTTTATTTTTCTAATGCAAGGAAAAATGCCAAAGTAAAATTTGATGCAAAAAGTAAATGTGAGTAAATACCGATTTGTAAACCGTTCTTCCTTTCTATTTATGTTGAACTTGATTTCTCCTTCTCTGACATCAATGTGAGCATTGACTGTGCTCAAAAAGGGTCTCTCCAGGATGAGTGATATTATTGAGTCTAATTGCTTGTCCAGTACCACAAAGTCTACTAGCACAAAGAATTCTCTTATCTTCACTGGAATATTCTCAGCAATTCCTATCGGGTAGCGGATCAATTTGTCGGCCAGCTGTAGACACATTGATGTTGGCTCTAATGTTGAATAAGTGAGCTTGTCGAAGACTGATTTGGGCATAACACTGACACTTGCTCCAAGGTCACATAGTGCATTATCGAAATGTTAACTTCCAATTGAGCAATCAATAGTAGGGCATCATGGATCCTTCTTCTTAGTTGGTGATGTATTAAGGATGGCCTCACTACATTCTTCTGTCAGCTTGATCACCTCAGTGGTGGGCAGTGACCTCTTCTTGTTCAAAATATCTCTCATATACTTCGCATAGGTAGGGACCTGTATGGCATCCAACAAAGGTATGTTGATATATAATTTACCAAACTGCTCATCCATATGAGTGTGAGCTCTCTGTCTTCTATGTGGGAATAGTATGAAATTGGTGCCGTGGAAATCTTGTCTCATTTTTTTGTGGTTCTTATGGAGTGACATCTTCAACTTCATCTTCTTCTGGTGTCACTAGTATTTCTTTCGTCCTTTTAGACATCCCTTTTGGATATGGGGGATCCTATGTAGACTTGCTACCTCTTGTAGTTATCCTATTTACCTGCTCAGGGTTAGTGAAAACAAGTAGCGCAGCAGACAACCGTGCTATTTGTATTTCTATCTTTTTAGTAAAATTAAGTTGTTCTTTTATGGCAGAAGAAAAGTATCCATTTTAGCATTTATACTCTCCAAAATTTTATCATTCGAAACAATCTTATTGGATAAATTATCATTAATTCTAGCTTGTTCTAAAATTAATTCTCTTAAAGGTGGTAATTCAGTATTGGGAGAATTATAGTAATTACCTTGGTACTTACCTTGCTGTTGACTCCATCCTTATTGTGGTGGAACTCAATTGTTGATGACAAGGCTTGTGTCTTGTTTATAAGCATTTTCAATGGCTCTTTGATCTTTCTTGTACTTAGCTCTCTCATCAAGCGAATTTAGCAATATGTCCAGCTTGGTTGATAGTGCACATAATTTCTCTGGTGCCTTCTCACTCTGGTGGCATGATTAAATATTGCCTGATGGCTAGCTTTGATTTTCTGCTATCTTTTCCATAAGAATTTCAGTTTTTCCAGCAGTGAGTAACATAAATGATCCTCCAGCAATTGCATCTAGTTGTTCATGAAATTTATGACTTAATCCATTACAAAAGCTTTGCATGAGCAACCATAACTCCATTCTATGATGAGGGCAATCTGAGATGTATTCTTGGTAACGCTCCCAGGCTTCTGGAATGGTTTCTCCCTTCTGCTGTTGAAAATTTGTAATCTTTCCTCTTAAGGCATTGGTTTTGCCTACTGAGAAGAACTTTTCTAGAAAGCCCTTTGAACACTTCGCCCATGTGTTTATGTCTTCTTTATTGGCGTAGAACCACTGCTTTGCTCTTCCCAAGAGTGAGAATGGGAACAAACAGAGTAGTATGATGTCTTGAGCGACGTCCTTGATGATGATTGTACTTCCAATCTCTAGGAAATCCTACAAATGTGCACTTGCATCTTAATGCGCCTTCCCACTGAATGGTGTAGCTTGTACCATGTTGATGAGGCTTGGCTTGAGCTCAAATTCTGAATCATTGGTGTCGAGTTCTGGTCCAGTGTGGATGTTCTCTTGGTGCTTAGAGCAGAGAATTCTCGCATAGTCTTAGCCATAGCTTCAAAAACTGATGTGGGCTTCCTTCTTGATTAAGTTGATTCTGATTGGAGTGTGGTGAGTCCTGAAATTCCTTGTATAAGATACAAAACAAATAAAACAAGGATAAACCTAAAAAGACAGAGGTACCTAGTTATGATTTTCATCAATAATTATTTTCTTGATTAGTTAGTTTCTAGCTTTATGTTGCTTTTCCCTAGCAACGACGCCAGAAATGCTTGTTGGCATTTATTAATGCAGCACTTGTTTTAGTAGTAGTCACTTAGTAATCACTACACATCTAACTATGGAACTAGGTTGTCATCCCCAACAAATAAAGCTAGATATGTATTATCAAATTGGCTATCATTTCATGTGACTAGTAATATTGAATATATGAAATATATTAGATAACAATAAATCTGCAAGCGCACAGATTAATCCTACCATTGTAGCACTTCACCGGGAGTATTCCAGGTATTGTTATTTATATTTTACCATAGGGAAAAGCTATTGAAATTGAGCAGCATGAAATAACAAATCATTGTGGATTACTTATGATGAAAATCAATCACATAGGAAATGCCCAAATAGGGGTAAGCCAATGGTAGATAAATAAAGATAATGAATAAATGTAAGCATAAATATTGATAACCCCAGAGATAGAAATAGATACTACACAAGTTTAGTAAGACCCGACAGGAGATTAGTTAAGAGATTGAATCCCTAAGTAATTACTAATTCATTAAGTCTTTCGCGTACTCTAGCAAATATACACTCATATATAGCACAAAGGACTCTTCATCTACACATAAGGAACATTGCTAGAGGAGAGCCAGAACATAGCTAGACTATTCGTCTGCAACCAGGTTCTACTAGTTCTATATATGAGGTGTGGGTTACAAAGGACTCAACGGGATTATTGTCACGCCCGCGATCTACCACACTTCCCAGCATATAGAGTGCATCCGCAAGCATACAATATCTAAGCACCACGCTTATATATTGGCTAATGTAACACCCTAAAATTTTGAAATTTTGGGATATTAAAAAAATAGGTAAATATGATTTTTATACAATTTTGTGACCATGTAAATTTAGAATAATAAATAATTTTTATTAACTTAAAATTAAATATAAGAGTAGAAACATGTTTGTGCACTCATGCTGTTGCATTTGAATTTTTGTAATGAGTGGTTTGATTCAAATTCAAATTTGAATTCAAAATTATTTGGAAATGCTTTGTAATATTTAAAAAGGAAAAAGAAAAAGAAAATTTCCTTTCTCCTCGCTTTCGGCCCGGAAGCCCAATTCTTTTCCCGCGGCCCGCTCGTCTCCCGCTTCCGCGTGGGCCGTCTCAGCGCGCGCCGTTCCCCCGCCTGGGCCGACTCCGGCCGCTGGCCCAGCAACCGCGCGAGAGCTCGGCCGCGCTTTCCTTCTCTGTGGCATCGCTGACAGCAGGGCCCCGCGTGTCAGGCCATCTTCTTCCTCCCTAAGCCGCCGTCGGATTTTCTCTTTCCAAAAATACCGACGTCGAATCCTTCCTTCCAATCTCCCCTTTCCTTCCTTGGAATCGTCTTCGGACTATAAAAACCGAGCCCGTGACTCTTTCCGCTTCATCCTATTTCAACGTGGAGCATCGAAATCATCCTGAGGGGGCATTGCTTGGATCACCGTCGTGACCGCCCGCCATCCCGAGCCGCGCGCCTTCTTTTGGTCTGTCCTCGGTTCCGTTTTTGCGCGAGGTGAGATCGCCTTGCTCTGTACTCCATCCTGGTACCTTTTAATCGTCGAATGGTGCTCGGTTTCGAGTTTTAGCGATGTCACACCCATTTATCGACCAAATGGAATGCATACCCTTATGTGCGCCCAGAGATCAATCACACATAAGTTCACAAATTATAACAGAAGTATCATAACCAATGTTATTACATCACGATATTTAAACACATAGTCTTAACACAAATGTAGCGGAAGTATAAATAAAAATCTCTCGTGGTAGCTCCAGTCACAGGTACATTGACTGGTTGACAGCAAGACTAGTAATCTTCAGGGAAGTAGGCGTAGTAGTCACTATTACCTCCATCTGTTACCCATCCGGGATTTTTATCCAAGTAAAAGAAATAAACAAGCGTAAGTACATCTCGTACTCAACAAGTGTAACATGGGGTTCATGAGGCTCAAAAAGGCATATTCATTGGTTTATTAGCATGTAGCTTTTAGTTAGCATGATTTTAGCATAACAATAGCATCAAAATGTCTCAATATAAACATTAAACATATGATCCATGTGAAATGATTAATGAATAGCAAAAACTTAATCATAAACAATTATTCAACTATTCCATAAGGGTCCAAGGCCACTCGTAACCGTGAGCACGGCTGTTATAACAGTTTTACACTCTGCAGAGGTTGTACACTTTCACTGTGAGTCATGTTACCCAAATGCCCGGGTTAATTACTCCCAAAACACTACCAAGGTGAGCAGGCAGGGTAAACACTATGAAGTCTTTCGAAGGTTCGTCTAACAAGTTAGGGTCATTAGATTTCACTCGGCAAACAGATGTAGAGCCCCCCTTCCTGATGGCACAATAACACGCAGCCTATACACATGAGGACAGAGGCCGCACTATACCCGATTCGTCAAGCCATTCTTACGCCATAAAGGAATACCTCTAACAAGCTAGAAAAGGTCCTTCTATATAACTAAAGCCAGAGCCATATAGCCCTCACAGTTGTACTGTAAATCCCGGATTGTCGCTTATAGATGAGTCCTTATGGAGAGCAATTAGAGCATCAAAAGTAATCCCCATGCTCTAATACCCTTTAACAGTAATAAAAATCATCTTTTAATGTTTATTGCATATTCCATTAGTCAAATTACATGATCATAGTCCAAGTTTAAGCACTAGCCAAACTACTCAATGCAATATAATGGGTACCAAGGTAAAAGATCAATCGCTAAGTCATCCTTAACAAGGAATAAATGCATAATGATATTATTTGCATAAGGTGAATAGGACAACAAGGATAATCCCATGCTATACTTGCCTTGCTCAAACTGGTCCTGAAGATCTTGCTCGTAGTAAAGCTCTTGATCTCCAACAAATTTCTCACCGTCTATACTCGATCAACCATTATCAACAACACACATCCAAAGGCAATCATGCATTGACAAACAAGACTATAGTTAGAACAGTACACCAACAGTAAGAAAATAAAATAAAAAGTCTTTAAAATGAATCTACAACTTGCTAGGATCACACAAACGCGAAGATCACGAAAATCGGATCTAAAACGACAAAGTTATGAATTTCCAAAGATTTCCTATAGAAAAATAAATACTTTAATTAAAACTCGAAAATAAATTAATCTAAACCTACTGTACAGTTACATCATTAGATAGAGTTCGCAAATATGAACCTAACGCAATTTGAATGGATCAAATCGGAGTTAAAACGAAGATTCTACGGCTAAAACAATCTGAGTGGCAAATCTGTAAATATGAGAAAGCGTATTTTTCTTTTTCCGAAACGAATTACGTTTTCAACTAATCAAAGCGTATTCCACCGTTTTACGTTTTGGACCGTGGGTTACAAACTCAGAAACCTCAGGGGCTCTTTTACAAAAATACACGCGAATCGGTATCGTCTAATGTGATCCGTCCGATTCAAAATGAACGGACGAGATTGAATCAGGGAGAGAGAAAAAGAGAAAGCCGGCGGCCACAGTGAATCCGGTGGCGGCGCCATGGCCGGACGAAGCCGAGCTCGCCGGAGCTTGCGAAGAGGACCCTCCCGAGCACCAAACGCCGAACCGAAGGCACCAAAAGAAAGAGCACATCACCGCGACCTTACCCCGCGCGAAAACGAGACCGAGGAGCAACCGGAGGGCGGCGGCTAGCTTGGCAAGGCGGCGGTGGAGGCGGAGCTCCGACGGTGGCGCTCCCGGGATGTCGAGGCTAGAGTTTTAGGGCTCAATGAGAAGCGGAGAGGCTCGGGGTTCCGTTTTATAGCTCCTAGATGTCACCTGTTATGGAAAGAAGAAAGATTTGGAGAGGATTTCGGATCACCGAACCGAGAAAGAGAGAGGGAGCGGCGTTCGTCGATGGAAAGAACCGGAGGAAGAAGAAGGGAAAGGGGAAAAGGACGCTGACATGTGGGTCCCGCATGTCGGCGGCTCAATGCGGCTGCGCGCGCGCTGGGCTTAGCAGGCCGCGCCTTGGGCTCGGCCCAGAAGAACTGGAGGCGGCGCGGGCTCGCGGGGAGGAGAAAAGAATGGGCCGCGGCTTAGCAGGCCGAGCTCAGCTGAGAGAGAAAAACGGCCCGGTAAGAAAAATCCTTTTCTTTTTCTTTTCCAATTTTTCAATCCATTTTCAAATGATTTTCAAATCAAATTTGAATTTGATTTAAACCACTCAATACAAAACTCCAAATGCAGCAGCATGAATGCTCAATCATGTTTCTACCCTTATATTTGATTTTAAATTTATAAAATTATTCTTATTCTATAGTTGCATGCTTCCCAAAAATAAATATAAAAATCACCTTTTCCCTATTTTTCTTTTCTTCAAATTTTAGGGTGTTACAATTCTACCCCCCTTAAAATGAATCTCGCCCCGAGATTCGACCGGTGCTTACTCAAACAGTTGCGGGTAGGTTTTTCTCAGATCCTCTTCTCGTTCCCAAGTAGCCTCTTCTGCGGTATACCGATTCCACTGTACTTTACACATTTTGATTGTTCTACTTCTTGTGACCCTGTCCGCAGTCTCTAAAATTTTAACCGGAAACTCTTCATATGTAAGATCCTCCTTAACAGTGAGTTCCTCTAAGGGAATCTGCTCCTCTGGTACTCGTAAACATTTCTTCAATTGAGACACATGGAACACATCATGTACACCTGCCAAACTTTCAGGTAATTCCAACTGATATGCCACTTCACCACGTCTCTCTATAATCTTGAAAGGTCCAATATATCTTGGTGCCAATTTACCTTTCATGTTGAATCTCCTCACACTCCTCATTGGCGATACTTTCAAATACACATAATCCCCTACCTCAAAAGTCAACTCCCTTCTGCGAGTATCAGCATAGCTTTTCTGTCTGGACTGTGCTATTTTTAGATTATCTCTAATCATTCTCACTTTCTTTTCAGCATCCTTTAATACATCAGGTCCATACACTTGACTCTCCCCTGTCTGATTCCAGAACAACGGGGTCCTACATTTTCGTCCATACAGAGCCTCAAACGGTGCCATTTGAAGACTCTTCTGATAACTATTGTTATAAGAGAACTCTGCATAAGGCAAACTCTTATCCCAACTAGTACCATATTGTAAAGCACAAGCTCTCAACATATCTTCCAATATCTGATTAATTCTCTCTGTTTGACCATCTGTCTGAGGATGATAAGCTGTACTAAAATTTAGTTTGGTCCCCAATGATTCATGTATCTTTTGCCAATAATGAGATGTAAACTGAGTACCTCGATCAGACACAATCTTCTTAGGAACTCCATGTAAACTCACTATTCTTTCCATATACAACTCTGCCAACTTTGCACTGCTATATGTAGTCTTCACAGGCAGAAAATGAGCAACCTTAGTCAGACGATCCACTATCACCCAAATTGAATCATATCCTCTTTGAGTCCGTGGCAACCCAACTATAAAATCCATACCAACCTCTTCCCATTTCCACTCGGGTATCTGTATAGGCTGTAACAATCCTGCAGGTCTCTGATGTTCTGCTTTCACTCTTTGACAAGTATCACACAAAGCAACATACTCAGCAACATCTCTCTTTAAACCATACCACCAATATTTCTCTTTCAGATCTAAGTACATCTTAGTACTACCCGGATGTATGGAATAAGCTGACTCATGAGCTTCACGCAGAATTGCCATTCGGATTTCCTTATCTTCAGGCACACACAGCCTTTTTCCAAACCATAGCGTACCATTTTCATCCTTACGAAATCCTGGAGATTTTCCTTTCGCTATGTTTTCAGCTATCTCCCTCAACTTTTCATCCTTCTGCTGACCTTTACGGATCTCTTGCTCTAGAGTAGGCTCTAATACTAATTCCACTGCATTGGTAGTAAATCCTAAGTTCAAATACTTGCACTCGGCACATAATTCCTTTGGCATAGGCATTACTTGTATTTCATTTGCATAACTTTTCCTACTAAGAGCATCCGCAACAACATTGGCCTTTCCTGGATGATAATGCACCTCTAGATCATAGTCTTTTATCAACTCCAACCATCTACGTTGCCTCAAGTTCAGATCCGTTTGAGTGAAGATATACCTTAAACTCTTGTGATCAGTGTATATATCACTCTTGTGTCCAATCAAATAATGTCTCCATATCTTTAATGCATGAACTACTGCAGCTAATTCCAAATCATGAGTAGGGTAATTTAGCTCATGCTTCCTCAACTGCCTTGATGCATATGCCACAACTCTACCTTCTTGCATCAGTACACATCCCAAACCCAATCGAGATGCATCACAATAGATAGAGAAAGGTTTACTCAGATCTGGCAAAACTAAGACGGGTGCAGTCGTCAATCTCTTCTTTAGCTCCTCAAAATTGGCCTGACACTTCTCGGACCACACAAACTTGGCATTCTTCTCCAATAATGCAGTCATTGGTTTTGCAAGCTTTGAAAATCCCTCTATAAATCTTCTATAATAACCAGCTAATCCCAAGAAGCTACGGATCTCACTCACATTGATGGGTGGTTTCCAATTCAATACATCTTTCACCTTACCAGGATCTACTGATATTCCTCCATTAGAGACAATGTGACCTAGAAAAGAAACTTCCTTCAACCAAAACTCACATTTACTCCTTTTTGCATATAGTTGATGTTCTCTGAGCTTCTGCAAGACCAGCCTCAAATGTTCAGCATGTTCTTCCTCAGTCTTGGAAAATACTAGAATATCATCGATGAATACCACTACAAACTTATCCAGATATTCCATGAACACCTTATTCATTAAGTACATGAAGTATGCAGGGGCATTAGTTAAACCAAAAGACATCACCGTATACTCATACAACCCATACCGTGTGGTAAAAGCTGTCTTTGGTACATCACTAGCACGAATCTTCAACTGATGATATCCAGAACGAAGATCAATCTTGGAAAATACACAAGCTCCTCTCAACTGATCGAACAGGTCATCAATCCTAGGCAATGGGTACTTGTTCTTAATAGTAACCTCATTAAGAGACCGATAATCTACACACATCCTCTGAGTTCCATCTTTCTTATCCACAAAAATCACTGGTGCTCCCCAAGGTGAAGAACTAGGACGAATAAAACCCTTATCCTGCAACTCCTTAATTTGTTTCTTAAGTTCTTCTAATTCATTTACTCCCATTCTATATGGACGCTTAGCTATAGGTGCAGTTCCAGGTAATAATTCAATAATAAATTCAATGTCACGGTCTGGTGGCATACCTGGCAATTCTTCTGGAAACACATCTGGAAACTCCTCCACAACTGGATCTTCCTGGTTGGCACCATCATTAAGCTGGTTCACTGTAGCAGTCTTTTGTTTTTGCACTTTTACTTCAACCCTGATTCTATCACCTTTTGGTGTTGTCAGTACAACTGATTTATCCTTACACTGAATCTCTGCTTGTTGTTGCATCATCCAATCCATTCCCAATATAAGATCAATCCCAGCTGTTCTCAATACTATAGGACTAACTGTAAACTCTACCCCCCTTAGGTTGAGACTAATCGGAAGACAGCGATAAGATGCTGGCATGCTTCCACCAGGTGAGTTTACTAAGATAGGATTCTTCATGGCACACAAATGGATTCTATGTATTCTAACAAATGATTGCGATATGAAAGAATGTGATGCTCCAGAATCAAAAAGAACAGTGGCGGGAGTAGAGTGGACATCGAACGTACCAAGCATAACTTCTGGCTCCTCCACTGCAGTTTCCTGGGACAAGTGATTCACCCTTCCTGAGTTAGGTGCGGTCTTCTGGTGGCTGCTCTGTCTCTGGGGAGTCTGCTGGTTGAGCTTCTCCGGGCAATTGTAAGACAAGTGACCTTCTTTTCCACATCGGAAACACTTGTTGGGGGTATTGGGAGCACTAGTCTTCATAGGAGTGTTATTGGGAGGACCCTGATGCTGCGCTTGATTTCCATTCTGCTGCGGTGGACGTTGGTTGCTATTCTGTGGCTGAAATGGGGGACGTTGCGGAAACTGTCCACGGAATGGGACCTGACCACGATTCCACTGTCCAGAGGGAGGCCTCTGCTGAGTATTCTGCTGAAATCTAGTACGCAGACGGGTGTTGCTATTAGAGGCTTGTCCCTGTAACCTCTTCCTCTTTGCATCCATTTCCTTGCGCTTGCTATCCACCACGATAGCGCGGTTTACAAGCGTCTGAAAATTAGGGTAGGTATTGGACATCAACTGCAACTGTAGTCCATCATATAATCCCTTCAAGAAGCGGCGCTGTTTATCATTGTCATTGGCCACCTCATGTGGAGCATATCGTGACAATTGAGCAAACTTGTCACGGTACTCAGCTACAGTCATTGACCCTTGGGTCAGGTTCCTGAATTCCTCCGCCTTCAACTCTATCATTCCTTCAGATATATGGTAAGCCCTGAAGTTCTCCCTAAACTCCTGCTAGGTGACTGCAGGAGCATTGGCAGGACGACCATACTCATATGACTCCCACCAATCCTGAGCTTCTCCCTGAAGTTGCCCAGAAGCAAACAACACCTTCTGTCGGTCATCACATTGGGCAATAGTGAGTTGTTTCTCCACAGCACGAAGCCAATCATCGGCCTCCAAAGGATCAGCAGCATGTGTAAACACTGGGGGACGACCCTTCAAAAACTCACCACGCTTATCACGTGGTTGAGCCCCAGCAACTGGCTGATTTTGCTGATTTTGCACTAGTTGCTGCATCAACTGCGTCTGTACCGCCAACAGTTGCTCAATAGTTGGTGGCGGTGGTGGTGGTGGATTTGGGGGAATGTTTCCACGACCTCTGCCTCTTCCTCTTCCGGCCATCTGCCATCCATAAACATGCAAACTTTAAGAATTCCATGATTTCAACCACTTATAAGATTAAGAAGGAGATCTGAAAGTTTTCTGGACGAGTAGCATTGTTGACAGTTCAGTATTTCAATCATATCTCGAGCTACAGAAATCCAAAAGAGGCGTGCCTTATATGGTTGGAAAGCTTATAAAATTATCCACAATTTCTATTCAGACCTCAAGATCAAATTCTGTCGTGAAGTCTATGAAAAATAAGGCGTAACAGAAACTGTTCCAGATTCCAGACTGTACAGAAACTTTAACTTGTAAAAATTATATCTCTCGAACCAGATCAGATAAAAAGGTGATTCCAGTGGCATTTGAAAGATGCTTGAGTCTAGTTTCTCTCATAAAAATTTCATAAATGTTGCACGAACCGTTTTTAAACTATATCAGAAACATTGAAGACTGCTCCAGAAAACAGCAAGGACAGAAACGTGATAATATCAAACCCCAACTATTATTCCTTGACTATTAAACTTATTATTCTTAAGAATGGAACTTGTAGACATGCCTACAAATCCCGACACTCAAACAAAGATCCAACTCACACATAAGCATAATAATAAAGCAACTAGCACACCAAGGTTCAAACCACACGACAGACCCGACTGACTCAACTGACGTTACTAAGAACGTTCTTATTACATAAAGGACTCCTACTTCCTAAGGAAGTGGCTCATGCTCTAATGTCTCATAAATCTTGGACATGCCTTGGTTTGCTCGGAGCTCATCAATGGTTGCTTGGCACCTCTTGATAGTCTTCCCTTGTGCCTTCACCATCTCTTCTAGCTGTAGCTTCCTATCCATCATATCATAGACAAAGTCCACCATTACCCGAGGTAGTGGCTCTAGCTGCACTGGATCTGTCATAGCCCATCCAAGCTCGGGGTGTGCACGAGGAAAGAAGCGATAAATGTCATGCTTCATAAGGTTAAAGCGAAGATAGCGGAGACCCATACATGCTTCAAAAGCAGCATCTTCAATGCTATCCTCTATAGTAGCTCGATGTCCCACGTGAGAGAACATCCTGTCCAGCTGATATGCTCCCTTGTCTTCCTTATGGGCAAAGATGCTTGCCCTTGCCTTCCAGTACGTGTCCTCCAGTGGATGAGTGTACTCCCAGCAGACGTACTCCACAGCTGGATGCCAGTCAGCGAAGTAATCAGTGAGCATCCCCACCAGGCGAAGATGAGAGACAGCATTCCCTCCATTCCTGTGGTAGATCCTCACAGTCCATCCCATTGGAGCAGGTGGCATATCTTCAGGAGCTTCATATGATGGAGGCGGGGGTTGTACTCCTCCATTAGCTTCCTCTTCATCATCTTCAATCTTGATGATTTCTGGATCTTCTTCAGGCTCTTCCTGAGGAGGTGCTGGTGCTTGGACTGGTGTCACAGGAGTCTGCTCCTGTTCCTGAGGTTCTGGCTCTTGTGGCTCTTCAGTTACATGCAGAGCACGAGGTGGGTAGTATCCTCCAGAGCTAATGCGGGCAGTCTTACGGTCACGGGCCATCTACAGAATTTTTAGATGAAATTAGAATAGAGGCAAAATTTCGTAATAGAATGTGACATAAGAAGCATAAAAATTTATCAAATAACAAGAGCAAGATAGTGAGCATAAATATAGTGTAAAGATGATACTAAATCGACCATTCTTAGCTAGGCTTGCGTCCTACAGTCAACAAGAGCTCTGATACCAATTTGTCACACCCATTTATCGACCAAATGGAATGCATACCCTTATGTGCGCCCAGAGATCAATCACACATAAGTTCACAAATTATAACAGAAGTATCATAACCAATGTTATTACATCACGATATTTAAACACATAGTCTTAACACAAATGTAGCGGAAGTATAAATAAAAATCTCTCGTGGTAGCTCCAGTCACAGGTACATTGACTGGTTGACAGCAAGACTAGTAATCTTCAGGGAAGTAGGCGTAGTAGTCACTATTACCTCCATCTGTTACCCATCCGGGATTTTTATCCAAGTAAAAGAAATAAACAAGCGTAAGTACATCTCGTACTCAACAAGTGTAACATGGGGTTCATGAGGCTCAAAAAGGCATATTCATTGGTTTATTAGCATGTAGCTTTTAGTTAGCATGATTTTAGCATAACAATAGCATCAAAATGTCTCAATATAAACATTAAACATATGATCCATGTGAAATGATTAATGAATAGCAAAAACTTAATCATAAACAATTATTCAACTATTCCATAAGGGTCCAAGGCCACTCGTAACCGTGAGCACGGCTGTTATAACAGTTTTACACTCTGCAGAGGTTGTACACTTTCACTGTGAGTCATGTTACCCAAATGCCCGGGTTAATTACTCCCAAAACACTACCAAGGTGAGCAGGCAGGGTAAACACTATGAAGTCTTTCGAAGGTTCGTCTAACAAGTTAGGGTCATTAGATTTCACTCGGCAAACAGATGTAGAGCCCCCCTTCCTGATGGCACAATAACACGCAGCCTATACACATGAGGACAGAGGCCGCACTATACCCGATTCGTCAAGCCATTCTTACGCCATAAAGGAATACCTCTAACAAGCTAGAAAGGTCCTTCTATATAACTAAAGCCAGAGCCATATAGCCCTCACAGTTGTACTGTAAATCCCGGATTGTCGCTTATAGATGAGTCCTTATGGAGAGCAATTAGAGCATCAAAAGTAATCCCCATGCTCTAATACCCTTTAACAGTAATAAAAATCATCTTTTAATGTTTATTGCATATTCCATTAGTCAAATTACATGATCATAGTCCAAGTTTAAGCACTAGCCAAACTACTCAATGCAATATAATGGGTACCAAGGTAAAAGATCAATCGCTAAGTCATCCTTAACAAGGAATAAATGCATAATGATATTATTTGCATAAGGTGAATAGGACAACAAGGATAATCCCATGCTATACTTGCCTTGCTCAAACTGGTCCTGAAGATCTTGCTCGTAGTAAAGCTCTTGATCTCCAACAAATTTCTCACTGTCTATACTCGATCAACCATTATCAACAACACACATCCAAAGGCAATCATGCATTGACAAACAAGACTATAGTTAGAACAGTACACCAACAGTAAGAAAATAAAATAAAAAGTCTTTAAAATGAATCTACAACTTGCTAGGATCACACAAACGCGAAGATCACGAAAATCGGATCTAAAACGACAAAGTTATGAATTTCCAAAGATTTCCTATAGAAAAATAAATACTTTAATTAAAACTCGAAAATAAATTAATCTAAACCTACTGTACAGTTACATCATTAGATAGAGTTCGCAAATATGAACCTAACGCAATTTGAATGGATCAAATCGGAGTTAAAACGAAGATTCTACGGCTAAAACAATCTGAGTGGCAAATCTGTAAATATGAGAAAGCGTATTTTTCTTTTTCCGAAACGAATTACGTTTTCAACTAATCAAAGCGTATTCCACCGTTTTACGTTTTGGACCGTGGGTTACAAACTCAGAAACCTCAGGGGCTCTTTTACAAAAATACACGCGAATCGGTATCGTCTAATGTGATCCGTCCGATTCAAAATGAACGGACGAGATTGAATCAGGGAGAGAGAAAAAGAGAAAGCCGGCGGCCACAGTGAATCCGGTGGCGGCGCCATGGCCGGACGAAGCCGAGCTCGCCGGAGCTTGCGAAGAGGACCCTCCCGAGCACCAAACGCCGAACCGAAGGCACCAAAAGAAAGAGCACATCACCGCGACCTTACCCCGCGCGAAAACGAGACCGAGGAGCAACCGGAGGGCGGCGGCTAGCTCGGCAAGGCGGCGGTGGAGGCGGAGCTCCGACGGTGGCGCTCCCGGGATGTCGAGGCTAGAGTTTTAGGGCTCAATGAGAAGCGGAGAGGCTCGGGGTTCCGTTTTATAGCTCCTAGATGTCACCTGTTATGGAAAGAAGAAAGATTTGGAGAGGATTTCGGATCACCGAACCGGGAAAGAGAGAGGGAGCGGCGTTCGTCGATGGAAAGAACCGGAGGAAGAAGAAGGGAAAGGGGAAAAGGACGCTGACATGTGGGTCCCGCATGTCGGCGGCTCAATGCGGCTGCGCGCGCGCTGGGCTTAGCAGGCCGCGCCTTGGGCTCGGCCCAGAAGAACTGGAGGCGGCGCGGGCTCGCGGGGAGGAGAAAAGAATGGGCCGCGGCTTAGCAGGCCGAGCTCAGCTGAGAGAGAAAAACGGCCCGGTAAGAAAAATCCTTTTCTTTTTCTTTTCCAATTTTTCAATCCATTTTCAAATGATTTTCAAATCAAATTTGAATTTGATTTAAACCACTCAATACAAAACTCCAAATGCAGCAGCATGAATGCTCAATCATGTTTCTACCCTTATATTTGATTTTAAATTTATAAAATTATTCTTATTCTATAGTTGCATGCTTCCCAAAAATAAATATAAAAATCACCTTTTCCCTATTTTTCTTTTCTTCAAATTTTAGGGTGTTACAAGCGAACTCCGGCGATGGCGCCGCCGCGGACATGGTCGCCGGAGCGTTTTCACGGCCGGAGCGCCGCCCCGCTCACCCCGAATAGATCTGAGCCGTTCATTTGATATCCAACGGCCGTAGATAAAGGATACCGTTTCGGCTGCGCATTTTGCTAAAGAGACCCTGTGTTTTTCAATTGTCTAACCCGCAGTCCAAAGCGTATTTCAGAATCGCGTATTATCCTTTTGAAAGCATAGTTTGATCTCAGTTAAGTCAAAATACGTTTTCAGTTATTTACAGTTATGCCATTGAGTTTGTTTTAGTCATAATTTATCCGTTTTAACTCCGATTTGACCCGTTCAAATTGCGTTAGGTTCGTAATGGAGAGCTCTACATGCTAGTAGAACTGTTTAGTAGGTTTTTGATATTTTATTTTTGAGCTTGAATTAAAGTAATTACTTTTCTATAGGAAATCTTCGTAAATTCATAACTTCGTCGTTTTAGCTCCTTTTTTCGTGATCTTTGCGTCTGTGTGATCCTAGCGAGTTGTAGATTCGTTTTAAAAACTTTTTATCTTATTTTCTAACTATTGGTGTACTGTTCTAATTATAGTCTTGTTTGTTTATGCATGATTGTTCTGGATGAATGTTGTTGCTATTGTTGATCGAGTATAGACGATGAGCAATTCGTTGAAGATCAGAAGTTTTTCTACGAACAACATTACCAGGACCAATTTGAGCAAGGCAAGTATAGCATGGGATTATCCTTGTTGTCCTATTCATATTAAGCAAACAATATCATTATGCATATATTCCTTGTTAAGGATGACTTAGTGTTGATCTTATTCCTTGATACCTATTATATTGCATGGATTAGTATTGCTAGTGCTCAACATGAACTATGATCATGTAATTTGACTAATGGAATATGCAATAAACATTAAAAGATGACTTTTATTACTGTTAAAGGGTACTAGAGCATGGGGTTATTTGGTGCTCTCGTTACTCTCCATAAGGACTTATCTGTAAGCGAAAATCCGGGATTTACAGTACAACTGTGAGGGCTAAAATGGCTCTGGCTTTAGTCATATAGAAGGAACTTTTCTAGCTTGTTAGAGGTATTCCTTTATGGTGTAAGAATGGCTTGACAAATCGGATATAGTGCGGCCTCTGTCCTCATGAGTATAGGCTGCGTGTTATTGTGCTATTTAGAAGGGGGGCTCTACATCTGTTTGCTGAGTGAAATCTAATGGCCCTAACTTGTTAGACGAACCTTCAAAAGAATTCATAGTGTTTCCCTGCCTGCTCACCTTAGAAGTGTTTTGGGAGTAATTAACCTGGGCATATGGGCAACATGACTCACAGTGAAAGTGTACAACCTCTGCAGAGTGTAAAACTGTTATAACAGCCGTGCTCACGGTCACGAGTGGCCTTGGAACCTTATGGAATAGTGGATCATTAATAATGGATATGTTTTTGCTATTCGTTAATCATTTCACATGGATCATATGTTTATTGTTACATGGAGACACTTTGATATTATTGATATACTGAAATAATGCTAATTAAAACCTACATGCTGATAAACCTATATTATGCCTTTGAGCCTCATGAACCCCATGTTACACTTGTTGAGTACGAGATGTACTTACGCTTGTTTATTTTTCTTACTTGGATGAAAATCCCAGATAGGTAACAGATGGTGCAAGTAGTGACTACTTCTACTTCCCGGAAGAGGAAGAGACAGGGGTCGTGGAGGTGTTCCCCCAAATCCACCACCACCGCCGCCACCAACTATTGAGCAACTTCTGGCAGTGCAGACGCAACTTATGCAACAATTAGTGCAGAACCAACATAATCATCCAGTTGTTGGGGCACCACCACGTGATAAGCGTGGTGAGTTTTTGAAGGGTCATCCCCTGGTGTTCACGCACGTTGCTGATCCCTTAGAAGCAGATGATTGGCTTTGTGCCGTGGAAAAGCAACTCAACATAGCTCAATGTGATGACCGATAGAAGGTGTTGTTTGCTTCTGGACAACTTCAGGGAGAAGCCCAGGACTGGTGGGAATCGTATGAGTATGGTCGTCTCGCCAATGCACCCACAGTCACTTGGCAGGAGTTTAGAGAGAACTTCAGGGCTTATCATATACCAGAAGGGATAATAGAACTGAAGGCAGAGAAATTCCGTAACTTGACCCAAGGGTCATTATCTGTAGCTGAGTATCATGACAGGTTTGCCCAGTTGTCACGATATGCTCCACATGAGGTGGCTAATGACAATGATAAGCAGCACCGCTTTTTGAAGGGGTTGTATGATGGACTGCAATTGCAGCTGATGTCCAATACTTATCCTAATTTTCAGACGCTTGTGAACCGCGCTATCATGGTGGATAACAAGCGCAAGGAGATGGATGCCAAGAGGAAAAGGCTTTAGGGATAGACTTCTGGTAGTAACAGTCGTCCGCGTATTAGTTTCCAGCAGGGCAATCAACAGAGGCCTCCTTCTGGTCAGTGGAATCGTGGTCAGGTCCCTTTCCGCAATCAATTCCCGCAACGTCCCCCATTCCAACCGCAGAATGGTAACCAATGCCCTCCGCAACAGAGTGGGAATCAGCCTCAGCGTCAGGGTCCTTCCAATAATACTCCAATGAAGACTAGTGCTCCCAATACCTCCAACAAGTGTTTCCGATATGGGAAAGAGGGTCACTTGTCCTACAATTGCCCTGAGAAGATCAACCAGCAGACTCCACAGAGGCAGGGTAGTCACTAGAAGCCTACATCTAATGCTGGAAGGGTGAACCACTTGTCTCAGGAAACCACAGTGGAGGAACCAGAAGTTATGCTTGGTACGTTCGATGTCCATTCCACTCCCGTCACTGTTCTTTTTGATTCTGGAGCATCACATTCTTTCATATCACAATCATTTGTTAGAATACATAGAATTCATTTGTGTGCCATGAAGAACCCTATATTAGTAAACTCGCCTGGTGGAAGCATGCCAGCATCTTATCGTTGTCTCCCGATTAGTCTCATTCTAAGGGGGGTAGAGTTTAAGGTGAGTCCTATAGTATTGAGAACAGCTGGGATTGATCTTATATTGGGAATGGATTGGATAATGCAACAACAAGCAGAGATTCAGTGCAAAGGGAAATCAGTAGTACTGACAACACCAAAGGGAGATAGGATCAGAGTTGATGTGAAAGTGCAAAAGCAGGAGACTGCTATAGTAAACCAGCTTACTGATGATGCCAACAAGGAGGACCAGGTAGTGGAAGAGTTCTCCGATGTGTTTTCTGAGGAATTGCCAGGTATGCCACCAGACCGTGACATTGAATTTATTATTGAATTATTACCTGGAACTGCACCCATAGCTAAGCGTCCATATAGAATGGGAGTAGATGAATTAGAAGAACTTAAGAAATAAATTAAGGAATTGCAGGATAAGGGTTTTATCCGTCCTAGTTCTTCACCTTGGGGAGCACCAGTGATTTTTGTGGATAAGAAAGATGACACTCAGAGAATATGTGTAGATTATCGGTCTCTCAATGAGGTTACCATCAAGAATAAGTACCCGTTGTCTAGGATTGATGACTTGTTTGATCAGTTAAGAGGTGCTTGTGTATTCTCCAAGATTGATCTTCATTCGGGATATCATCAGTTGAAGATTCGTGCTAGTGATATACCAAAGATAGCTTTTACCACACGGTATGGGTTATATGAGTATACTGTGATGTCTTTTGGTCTGACTAATGCCCCTGCATACTTTATGTATTTGATGAATAAGGTGTTCATGAAATATCTGGACAAGTTTATAGTAGTATTCATTGATGATATTCTAGTATTCTCTAAGACTAAGGAGGAACATGCCGAACATTTGAGGTTGGTTTTGCAAAAGCTCAGAGAACACCAGCTATATGCCAAGCGGAGTAAATGTGAGTTTTGGTTGAAGGAAGTTTCCTTTCTTGGTCATGTTGTCTCAAATGGAGGAATATCAGTAGATCCTAGCAAAGTGAAAGATGTATTGGACTGGAAGCCACCAATCAATGCAAGTGAGATCCGTAGTTTCTTGGGATTAGCATGCTATTACAGGAGATTTATAGAGGGATTTTCTAAGCTTGCGAAGCCAATGACTGCACTATTGGAGAAGAATGCCAAGTTTGTGTGGTCTGAGAAGTGTCAGGCTAATTTTGAGGAATTGAAGAAAAGATTGACCACTGCACCAGTATTAGTTTTGCCAGATCTGAGTAAACAATTTTCTATCTACTGTGATGCATCTCGTTTGGGTTTAGGATGTGTTCTTATGCAAGAAGGTAGAGTTGTGGCATATGCATCGAGACAGTTGCGAAAGCATGAATTAAATTATCCTACTCATGACTTGGAGTTAGCTGCAGTGGTTCATGCACTAAAGATATGGAGACACTATTTGATTGGACATAAGAGTGATATATACACTGATCACAAGAGTATGAAGTATATTTTCACTCAATCAGATCTGAACTTGAGGCAGCGTAGATGGTTGGAGTTGATAAAGGATTATGATCTGGAGGTGCATTATCACCCAGGAAAGGCTAACGTCGTTGCTGATGCTCTTAGTAGGAAAAGCTACGCTAATGAAATGCAAGTAATGCCTATGTCAAGAGAGTTGAGCGCTGAATGTGAGCACCTGAACTTAGGGTTTACCACCAATGCAGTAGAATTGGTACTAGAACCTACTCTGGAGCAAGAGATACGTAAGAATCAGATGAAAGATGCAAAACTGAGAGAGATAGTGGAGAATATAGTGAAGGGTAAATCACCAGGATTCTATAAGGATGATAAGGGTACGCTATGGTTTGGAAAAAGATTGTGTGTGCCAGAGGATAAGACTATCAGAAAGGCAATTCTGCGTGAAGCTCATGAGTCAGCTTATTCCATACATCCTGGGAGTACTAAGATGTATCTGGATCTGAGAGAGAAATATTGGTAGTATGGTTTGAAAAGAGATGTTGCTGAATATGTTGCTTTGTGTGACACATGTCAAAGGGTGAAAGCTGAACATCAGAGACCTGTAGGATTGTTACAACCTATGCAGATACCTGAATGGAAATGGGAAGAAGTTGGTATGGATTTTATAGTTGGATTGCCACGTACTCAGAGATGGTATGATTCAATTTGGGTAATAGTAGATCGCCTAACAAAGGTTGCTCATTTTCTACCAGTTAGGACTACGTATAGCAGTGCAAGGTTGGCAGAATTGTATATGGAAAGAATAGTGAGTCTACATGGAATTCCTAAGAAAATTATGTCTGATCGAGGTACCTAGTTTACATCTCATTATTGGCAAAAGATACATGAATCACTAGGAACCAAGCTAAACTTTAGTATAGCCTACCATCCACAGACAGATGGACAGACAGAGAGAATTAATCAGATACTGGAAGATATGTTGAGAGCTTGTGCTTTACAATATGGTACTAGTTAGGATAAGAGTTTGCCTTATGCAGAGTTCTTATATAATAATAGTTATCAAAAGAGTCTTCAGATGACACCGTTTGAGGCTCTGTATGGACGAAAGTGTAGAACCTCGTTGTTCTGGAATCAGACAGGGGAAAGTCAAGTGTTTGGGCCTGATGTACTCAAGGATGCTGAAAAGAAAGTAAGAATGATTAGAGATAATCTAAATATAGCTCAGTCCAGACAGAAAATTTATGCTGATACTCGAAGAAGAGAGTTGACTTTTGAAGTAGGAGATTATGTATACTTGAAAGTATCGCCAATGAGGAGTGTGAAAAGGTTCAACATGAAAAGGAAATTGGCACCAAGGTATATTGGACCTTTCAAGATTGTAGAGAGACGTGGTGAGGTGGCATATCAGTTGGAATTACCTGAGAGTTTGGCAGGTGTGCATGATATGTTTCACGTGTCTCAACTTAAGAAATGTCTACGAGTACCAGAGGAGCAGATTCCGTTAGAAGAGCTCACTGTTAAAGAGGACCTCACATATGAAGAATTTCCAGTTAAAATTCTAGAGACTGCTGAAAAAGTCACGAGGAGTCAAACTATTAAAATGTGTAAGGTTCAGTGGAATTGGTACACAGAGGGTGAGGCTACCTGGGAAAGAGAAGAGGATCTGAGGAAAACCTACCCGCAACTGTTCGAGTAAGCATCAACTGAATCTCGGGACGAGATTCATTTTAAGGGGGTAGAATTGTAACACCCTAAAATTTTGAGATTTTGGGATATTAAAAAAATAGGTAAATATGATTTTTATACAATTCTGTGAACATGCAAATTTAGAATAATAAATAATTTTTATTAACTTAAAATCAAATATAAGAGTAGAAACATGTTTGTGCACTCATGTTGTTGCATTTGAATTTTTGTAATGAGTGGTTTGATTCAAATTCAAATTTGGATTCAAAATTATTTGGAAATGCTTTGTAATATTTGAAAAGGAAAAAGAAAAAGAAAATTTCCTTTCTCCTCGCTTTCGGCCCGGAAGCCCAATTCTTTTCCCGTGGCCCGCTCGTCTCCCGCTTCCACGTGGGCCGTCTCAGTGCGCGTCGTTCCCCCGCCTGGGCCGACTCCGGCCGCTGGCCCAGCAACCGCGCGAGAGCTCGGCCGCGCTTTCCTTCTCTGTGGCGTCGCTGACAGCAGGGCCCCGCGTGTCAGGCCATCTTCTTCCTCCCCAAGCTGCCGTTGGATTTTCTCTTTCCAAAAATATCGACGTCAAATCCTTCCTTCCAATCTCCCCTTTCCTTCCTTGGAATCATCTTCGGACTATAAAAACCGAGCCTGTGACTCTTTCCGCTTCATCCTATTTCGACGCGGAGCATCGAAATCATCCCGAGGGGGCATTGCTTGGATCACCGCCATGACCGCCCACCATCCCGAGCCGCGCGCCTTCTTTTGGTCTGTCCTTGGTTCCGTTTTTGCGCGAGGTGAGATCGCCTTGCTCTGTACTCCATCCCGGTACCTTTTAATCGTCGAATGGTGCTCGGTTTTGAGTTTTAGCGAACTCCGGCGATGGCGCCGCCGCGGACATGGTCGCCGGAGCGTTTTCACGGCCGGAGCGCCGCCCCGCTCACCCCGAATAGATCTGAGCCGTTCATTTGATATCCAACGGCCGTAGATAAAGGATACCGTTTCGGCTGCGCATTTTGCTAAAGAGACCCTGTGTTTTTCAATTGTCTAACCCGCAGTCCAAAGCGTATTTCAGAATCGCGTATTATCCTTTTGAAAGCATAGTTTGATCTCAGTTAAGTCAAAATACGTTTTCAGTTATTTACAGTTATGCCATTGAGTTTGTTTTAGTCATAATTTATCTATTTTAACTCTGATTTGACCCGTTCAAATTGCGTTAGGTTCATAATGGAGAGCTCTACATGCTAGTAGAACTGTTTAGTAGGTTTTTGATATTTTATTTTTGAGCTTGAATTAAAGTAATTACTTTTCTATAGGAAATCTTCGTAAATTCATAACTTCGTCGTTTTAGCTCCGTTTTTCGTGATCTTTGCGTCTGTGTGATTCTAGCGAGTTGTAGATTCGTTTTAAAAACTTTTATCTTATTTTCTTAGTATTGGTGTACTATTCTAATTATAGTCTTATTTGTTTATGCATGATTGTTCTGGATGAATGTTGTTGCTATTGTTGATCGAGTATAGACGGTGAGCAATTCGTTGGAGATCAGGAGTTTTTCTACGAACAAGATCACCAGGACCAGTTTGAGCAAGGCAAGTATAGCATGGGATTATCCTTGTTGTCCTATTCATATTAAGCAAACAATATCATTATGCATATATTCCTTGTTAAGGATGACTTAGTGTTGATCTTATTCCTTGATACCTATTATATTGCATGGATTAGTATTGCTAGTGCTCAACATAAACTATGATCATGTAATTTGACTAATGGAATATGCAATAAACATTAAAAGATGACTTTTATTACTGTTAAAGGGTACTAGAGCATGAGGTTATTTGGTGCTCTCGTTACTCTCCATAAGGACTTATCTGTAAGCGAAAATCCGGGATTTACAGTACAATTGTGAGGGCTAAAATGGCTCTGGCTTTAGTCATATAGAAGGACCTTTTCTAGCTTGTTAGAGGTATTTCTTTATGGTGTAAGAATGGCTTGATGAATTGGATATAGTGCGGCCTCTGTCCTCGTGAGTATAGGCTGCGTGTTATTGTGCCATTTGGAAGGGGGGCTCTACATCTGTTTGCCGAGTGAAATCTAATGGCCCTAACTTATTAGATGAACCTTCAAAAGACTTCATAGTGTTTCCCTGCCTGCTCACCTTGGAATTGTTTTGGGAGTAATTAACCCGGGCATATGGGCAACATGACTCACAGTGAAAGTGTACAACCTCTGCAGAGTGTAAAACTGTTATAACAGCCGTGCTCATGGTCACGAGTGGCCTTGGACCCTTACGGAATATTGGATCATTAATAATGGATATGTTTTTGCTATTCGTTAATCATTTCACATGGATCATATGTTTATTGTTACATTGAGACACTTTGATATTATTGATATACTGAAATAATGCTAATTAAAACCTACATGCTGATAAACCTATATTATGCCTTTGAGCCTCATGAACCCCATGTTACACTTGTTGAGTATGAGATGTACTTACGCTTGTTTATTTTTCTTACTTGGATGAAAATCCCGGATGGGTAACAGATGGTGCAAGTAGTGACTACTTCTACTTCCCAGAAGATTACTAGACTTGCAGTCAACCAGTCAATGTGCCTGTGTTTGGAGCTACCACGAGAGTTTTACATTTTACTTCCGCTACATTATTGTAAATACGATGTGTTATTAATCGTGATGTAATAACATTGGTGATGATACATCCTTTATAATTTGTTAACTTATGTGTGATTGATCTCTAGGCACACATAAGAGTATGCACTCCATTTGGTCGTCTCCTCCCGAGTGTCTGCGAGTCGAAGGATGCAGGCTTCGGGTGAGTCATTGGCCTCTCGTCGCATAGGGTGTGAGGTCGTCAAGCGACCTTGGACCTCTCCTCCTGAGTGTCTACGAGCCAAAGGATCCTGGCTTCGAGTGAGTCATTGGCCTCTTGTCGCACAGGGTGATGAGGTCGTCGAGCGACCCTAGACCTCTCCTCCCAAGTGTCTGTGAGTTCCAACGTTGCTTCATGGGGAAGACGCTGTTGCGTGATTTTTTGCCACCCACGGCGGCGACCCCTTCTAAAAGGGTCACCGGTTCTTGGGGGTGCGTGTGGCTTTGCGACCTTGCTTCGGATCATGGTCTCAGGTCATAGGTGGGAGTCAACTACAGTCCTACCTCGACTATTGGTTTTGCTTAGGCCTAGCTCTATCTTCATCATGTTGCCCTTTCCTAATTCCTAAGGTTGTTCTACCTTATTACAAGCACGTTTCAATTTTCACCCCCACGTGGGGAGAGGCTTGTCCACCGTAACCACATGGTCAGAGCGGTGCACCTTGTCATGGTCGATGGGTAATTCGAGTGGGACACGATATCCTCACCAATTGATGTGGAGTTCGGCTGTGCCTCACGTGAAATGTCCCATTAATCGTTGGTCGTCAATCCTGTTTGTCCCCAACCCCCTCCGCAGCAGTTAGAGGGCAAGATGCCTCCCCTAGAGGGGGTCAACCCAGGAGACTTCGAAGCAGATGACTCAAACACACAGAGAGATGGTTGTGTGGCTTCGCACCACCGAGTAGAGCCATGGGGCCCATCTCCTCCCAGCCCCTATCCCTTTTGTGGCTATTGATGGTAGTTAAAGTATACCGTGAACCGTCAACCTTTCTTTCATAAATGATCAAAATGGATAAATACTATAAATTAGGAGGTCATCACTGACAGTTTCCATGAGTTTTGGTGAATCTATATTTTTTGTAGAATTTATACAGAAAATTGCCAAAGAGGACCAAAATATCAAAAGAGATCGCGGGATCACTTATCACGAATACTCGGGAAGGTTCCAGAGGACACCAGAGGACTCCACGCCGAGAAAGGGGATTAGACCCTGCCAGGTGGGGTCAGTCGGTCCTACCCCGGTGCCGCCCGACCCCCTATGGTGCGAAGCCAACACGAGCTTTGGGAGTATTCTTCCACCGCCTCCAAGGATGCATCTCAGCCATACGTGAAGTCAGTTTGATCCAATGGCTCGTATTCAACCTCCTAGGCTATAAATAAAGGGCAGAACCCCCCTTGAAGTCAAGTTAGATCCAGAGCCAGAAACCCTAATTTCTATTCCATCAAGATCTAGACCAGCAATCAAGAGAATATTAGTCCTCTATAGGATTTAGTCTTAGTTAGAGACAGAGAGAGATAGAGTGCAGGAGTAGAGTTCTAGAGGAGTTTTGGCCTATTGGTGCTCTCTTTTGCTGTATTCTGTGGGATAAAGTTCTTCTAGAGCTTGCTTTTAAGATTCTTTGGTAATCAACTTCTAATTCAAGTAAGCAATTTGAATCTATTGTTCTTCAAGTTTGCAACTCTCTTTTGAGTGCTTTGATCTTGGTAGCTCCTTGATTGAAGTAGTATTCATAGTGTAAGTGTGGTGCTTAGACTAGGGTTACTTGTGAATATCTCCTATTGGCCGAAAGGTGGTAGATCGCGTAGGTGACAGCTACGTTGAGTCCTTTGCAGTCCATCTCCCGTCGATAGGATTTGGTAGGCCAAATGGTGCTCATAGGGAAGGAACTATGATTTTATTCCTTAGGAGACATCGCCCACAAATTGAGCTTTAGTCGACAAAGTTTATTGAGATTGGAACTAGACAGTCCTTAGTAGTCTTCTTTATTCCCCTTTATTATTAGACATTGATTGTGAATTTGGATTAAAACGAGCTAGTCAGAACACACTCACATACTGTTCCTTTTGGTTTGATATTAAAACCGGGATTATCTTGGTGAAGTGCTACAATGGGATAGATTTATCTATGCGCTTGCGAATACCTTATAACTTGTGTGTATTTAACTTATACCAATAGTGGCCTCGAGCCCTTCTAAGGGCCGGTCCAAGAGGAGTTTTCCTAAGCATGATGCGGGGTCATGTTCATGACGGGTCGCTTTCACGTATAGGTTTTAGGGATACGCGACACCTTTGATCCCATAGCATCGTGAACGTCCACCCGCGGGTAGCAAGGCACCTTTTAAATGAAGCCGCATAAACTGAAGCGACATGAAATGTGAAAGCAAGAACGACCTACCTGGCCTAGGTTATCTCACAGGGGGCCACCGCTCTGCCTTCCACCCAGTTGCCTCCCTTATCCTGCGGGATGATCAAAGTGGTTAGTAATGGTCGTGGGCCTAGTCCGATTGCCAAGGTTATCTTTGTGGCTCTAAATCTGCTAGAGTGGTGCGCTGTGGGAGGTGTCATTCTCCCGTCTCCTGAGCTGCCTTCTTTTCCTTTCTGTTCATGCATTCATGATCGTCCCCCTAAGGATGGATCACAGTAAGCACCTTCGCGAAGAGTCCCCTAAGGTCGATACACCACCATCGCTCCTTCTATCTTCTCTGTGAGAACAAGGGTAAGTGATTTTTGTGTCGTTCTTCGGGTTTGACTGTGCTCGCGTTAATCATGGGTGTGTTCAAGATCATATCTCCGATGATGGTGTTGGAGACCGGAGGTCCATCTGGTTTCATCCGTCCTTGGCCTACCCTAGCTTTGGAGCCGATGAGCCCCCACCCCCTGTCCCTTCCTATCGGGCGGCAAGGGATAATGAGCTATGTGCTCGAAAGGGACAAGGCTCGTCAGTTGCATTCGAGTTCTATTTACGAGGTGGCCCAGCTGAAGGCCCATGAGGATTATCTCTAGGCGGCCCTCTAGGTGGCGGAGGAAGAGCTCACCGAGGCATGAGTGCTTGCCACCGCCACGTGGGTGCGGGCGTATGGTGAGTTTCTTGTTTCTCCTAATTCCAATTCACCAAGTTTTTTATCTTGGGTTTTTTGTGGGACTTTATGGTTCATACTGCTGGAGGAGCAGCTCATGACGTCTCACAGTGAGGTGAAGGAGGCTCACCCTCGGGAAGGTCCCTCAGGTGAGAATTGCCATCTGGGCGTGGCTTTTGGAGTCTGGCAGGGGGCTGGTCTTAACAGATGACTTGGTTGCTACTGCGGAGGCCATGGCGGCGATCATGAAGATGGGGGATAGTTTTCATGGATGTAGCTAAGTCTTCTAAGTGGCACCAGGTATCCCTAGTTTGCCAGCCCACATGTTTTACCAGTGGGCGAAGTTGTAACATTTTAAACTACCTATGTGATCTATCGTCGGTTTTGACGTCTTGTTTGCTCACACCGTCATTTCGTCCTTGTTATTTTTAAGTTACTTTCGTACTTACCTAGCATAGGCGGGCTTGAATTTTATTTTTGTGAATTAGGATGCTAGCCTGAGATGGTGAATTAGGCTTCACCTCTGTAGTGTTGCATGGCGTAGATAGTGACAATGTGAGCTGGCGGGGCTCACGTAATCTACCCTCGTGGGCTGTGACATTTTGACTGCCTATGAGGAGCAGGTTAGGTCATCTAGAAGGTGAAATGCCTTCTAGACGAATTGCATGGGTTTTGCGTACCAAAGTTTATTCTACACTACGTCTTAGTCGACCAGGTTCATCGATCCCCTCTACGTGCGTATGTGATTGCGACCAAAAATGAGGATAGGGATAGGATTGATATCACCGGTGCTCGTTCGGGGAGCGAATGTTCACCCTGCTGCCGTCGCTCGCGCTGAGGTGAGCTCCTGAGCGCTCACTTGTGGTGTTGTCGTGGCTCTAGGGCTTCGGGTTGGTGAGGGCGCTTCTTGGTTGCTTTGGGCGGTCGTAGTTGGCACAGATCATCCTCTCGGGCTTCCTTGGGCTCAGTCTTGCTAGCTCGTTGTCCTCGGCGGGCCTGTGAGCCCTCAGGGATGACCCCTTCATGCCCCTCCTATTGTAGTCTTCGGCCGGGAGGACTTGTGCGTTCTACTGCTTGAGTCCTCCCGGTGCGATGATGATGCGACCGTCGCGTTCCCTCCTCCGGTTGTGGCCATCGTCCTTGATGGAGCAATGGCATGATTTGCCATGGTGAAAGCAGTTTTTGAGCGCAACACAGTTTGATCCGCTTGCCATGGCACGCGGTGCACTTGAAGGATTCTCTTCTTTGAGTGTAAGTGCCGCCAGATAACATCTGACTATTCATGGAGACTTATCGTACACCTAGTCTATCACGTGGGGTTGGGTCCTAGTTTGGGGCTTGACCTCGCGTGGCGCGGCTCCGACCAGCCACCAGATCATTAGCGTCGACACCACGCAGCGGTGGGTAGTTCCGTCGCTAGCGCGTAGCATGGCTGGTTGTGTTTCGATGATGGTGGAGATGTTGTCCGGGGCATGATTCTACCACGGGATCCTGCTTTCCCACGTAGCGAGTCCAATCTGGGTAGGAGCCGATGATAGGTGTTGATTCATTCGTTTGAGCGATCTCATGATTCCCTAGAAGGATGTGGCCACCGTGGGCTATTCCTCGGGTGAGCTCGCCATGAGCCACGGGCCTTAGGCTTCTTGGGTGGAAGTCTTGGCCGTGACCAACGATGAGAGAGGGCACTAGTCCCCCTACGCAGGTGAACTCTAGGATGTAGCCCCCATAGGGAGTTCTAAGAGTATGTCTGCCATGGGTCACGGGACCGAGACCTCTAGGACAGAGGTCTAAGCCTCAACTAAAGGCAGAAGTGGGTGCTGGCCCTCAAAGGTGGTCAACTATGTGGTTCCCCAAAGAGATGTGGCCAGGCGAGGCCATTCCCCAGGTGAGTTTGTTGCCATGGACCTTTGGTTTCTTGGACGGGAGACCTAGCCACGGCCGGTGATGAGTGAGGGTATGGCCCCTCTGGATAGGTGAACTCTAGGATGCAACCCCCGAGGGGAGTTCCAAGAGTGTGCCCGCCGTGGGCCTTGGGATCTAGATTTCTAGGGTGGAGGTCTGAGCCGAGGCTGTAGGCGGACGCGAGCGCTGGCCCTTTGGCACTGACGAGCTCGTAGTTTTCATGGCGGATGTGGTCACCGTTGGCCATTCCATGAGCGAGTCCACCGGCGGTGCGAGGATCCATCACTTCCTTCAACAATCAAGAGTGTGCAACTGTCCCCTACGTAGCGTGCTAACTCTCGGTGTTTCTTAAACTAGACTAGTAAACTTATACAATTGCCATGCTGCTCTAGGAAGATGAAGGTAGCATCCAATAGACATGAGAATTTATACTAGTTCTGGCTAGAGCCCTACATCCAGTCTTAGAGATGATCGAGTGCATGTTTCTCGCTTGAATGCTCTGAAGTTCTTACAATGGGGGTGCAAGAATGGTAGAAGAAGTGAAAGGACCTATGCTAGGCAAGGGGCTACCCGAAGAGAAGCTCTAGGAGCCCCACTACAATGGTGGATGAATGGAATGGTAGAGGATTCAAGATCATGTCTGGAGAAGGTGCCCTAGCTGCCCTTATATAGAGTTCAGGGCCAGGGCGCATACAAAGTAGGAGGTTCCCTCGACCGAAAGGTCAAGAGCCAGAGGGAGGGCCTAGCTAACTTGGCTTGCAAGCCACGTCGTCTTTCGGTGCATGTCCGATCATGGCTATCGTCATGGCCTTCTGACCGCGTTGTGGAAAGATGTGATGTGGCGCTACTATGCCGGCCGTGGTGACACTATAGCCTCGATGGCGGTTTGTCATCCGTCTTGTGTAACATGGTGTCCAACATGGCCTTCGTCATCGTCTCTAGGTTTCCAGGGGTGTCATACCTAGAGTAGGTAGCTGCCCTGGTTCATCGATTGCTTGGTCGCTTTGTGGGACCGAGGACCATGACCCCGATTATCGAGATCAGGGCACTCTATCGGACTAGATGGACTTTTCATTGAGTCCCTTGTTGTGGATCCCATCCTGTAGTAGGTGAGATCATACGAGCATCTAGTCAGTCCGTATTTGGACAGTGGGTGTCATACCCGTTGCCACCGTGATACGGTGTTGTCTTGTCGATGTGGCATGGCATAGGGAGGATGTCTGACCGGGCCGAGGTGACTGCTGCCCCTCAATCCTTATGGGGTCAGTGTGGCATGCTTGCTCTTGTCAGTGCAGGCGCGCCTAGCTATGCTCAACCTCCCCCCACCCCTTCCAGGGGTCGTGATGGGGAGAGCTCATGCATCTTGCGAGTGTCATGTACTAAGGCGGGCGGAAGAGGTTGGGGCTGACCCCATCTTTAGTGCCTGGCCCGCTCTGCTCAGCTTTTGCTTGGCCTCGGTCATTTTGGGCCTTTGCTAACTGTTGCGTTGCAGGCCATGTGGCCTGCTAACTAATCGGTGCCTTGAGACACCCCAGGGTTGTGACCCTGACAAGTGCGTTATGAGAACAACAAATTAGTAAAAGAGTTGCCTATGAATTTCTCTACTACCTTCATACAACTTTGATTACGATCTAGAATAAGCTAGTAACATCTTAGCTCAGATTAACTAAACTAGCACTTTAGCACTTTGGAACACTAGTGCCTTTCTAATCATTGAAGGGTGGGGGAGAAATAGGGGTTCAAGAGAAGGCTCGCAAAGATCTATGAAAACACCAATCCTAACATGGTGGATTACATCAACCTGATAGAGCTACCACCCCTAGGGTTACCACAACTATCCATGAGATTGGGTGCAAACTCAGGTCAGCCTAGATACCACGTCTATACTATTCATTACTATTCTAGAACCCTAATGCAAGCTTGACTCAACTCTAACCCTCAACTACACTATCCTAACTACAAAGCTAAGAGTGAAAGTGGAACTAGAGCTTCTTGATTTTCCCCTTCATTGCTTCAGAAGTGGCGCCAGCACCCTAATTTATAGTGATAAGTGAAGTTGGTGGTACTTATAGGCGCAAAGAGAAGGCTGATGGCTGACATAGGGGGTCAGCCGACCCCCTCCCTAGGGTCGGTCGACCCTAGGATCTACTGCCTTTTTTGATCAACGCCTCACAACTGCTCTTAGAGGCAGTTCACAGTTCTGTATGTCAGTCATTATGGTGGTTATGCTTCTTTACATGGTTTTGCGGGTCCTTTGATCCAAGTGCTCTCCATCTTGTCCACTCAAGTGAACCAACAACATTGATCCTTTAGTCTATATTGATCTAGATTGTGTTCTCTCCCATGTGAACAAGATTGGTATGGTGTGGGTCAAGTTGGCAACGGGTATGTACCCGACGGGTAGTGCGCACCCATACCCGTACCCGCACCCACAAAATTTTACCCTTCGGGTTACCCGTACCCGCATGCGAGTAAAAAATAGTTCCATACCCGTACCCGTCGGGTAATTCTCACTCGATGGGTAACCCGTACCTGATAGCATACCCGAAAATTACCTAAAAATATCAAATAGTCACATGCAAAAAAAATCATTCTAAGCTTCCAACAAGTTACAAACATGCTAACAAACATTATTAGCATCATTACAACAAAGGCAATCTACTAGAAATATAGTGGATGTCTCAATGGGCCAAATTCATGACTTATATGCGCTAAAATAACTGAGGTTGGCTAGTTATTTTTGCGGGTATGTCTTACCCGCGGGTATGTAGGTATGGGTAGTATACACCTGCACCCGTACCCGCTATACCCGATGGGTATAGGATTTTGCCCAATAACGTACCCACGGGTAGAAAATTCATCCCATACCTGCATCTTTATCAGGTAATACCCGTCGGGTACTCGGGTTTCGGGTACCCGTTGCCATATCTAGGTGTGGGTCTAGGGCCACGCTTCCCTACCTAGTGTGGGTCAGTTGACCCCCTATGGGGCCATTCTACCTCATTTTCTTCCACTTTGTTCCTAAAATAAAATAAAAACAAAACTTAGTGTGGAACTCTATTAATTGAGATAATATCATGCATGGAACTTTGTTTTGCATCTCAATCCGAGAAATGTTGATGGTCGAAGTATGCTCTCCCTATATGATCCAAAACATTTGTGGGAGAGGAAGGTAAGGATGTTTTCTATGGAGTCAGTTATCCTGACAAACACAGACTGACGCTTAATGGGTGATAATTGTTGTGAGCTATAGATGCATCTATCATGTGGTGGCATCCTAATAGGTAGACGACAGGTTTTTTAGCCTGAATGGGAGTTTAGGGGAAGAGTGCAAGCTAATCTCTTATGACTGGTGTCATGGGTTTGTTACCATGACGAACGTCGTGGTTGTTCATCGAAAGTCAATGTGTGGGTCGTTGGTGGCTTGGACACTCAAAACATGAAAGGGACGCAACTCGGTTTATCCCGGTTCGGGCTTTTGAGCCCTATGTCAAGTAGTATAATGATCTTTGTGTTAGGAATACCCAATCAGGGGTTACAATGGTGGAAATCAAGAGAGATTGGTAAGGGATCGCTCAGTACTATCCTAGAGTTCATTGGCATTGTTCCTCAGTCCCTCGATGTTGGGTCGAATAAGAATCCTTCGATCCCTTCTCAGGGGAGCCACACCTCCCATTAGGGGAGGACATAGTATACAAGTCGGTTTGGTTCTACTCTATGGTCTATGCATTAGGTGCATGAGTCCTCTACTATGGCACTATTGGACGCCGCCTTGTCATGTACAAAGGAACTGACAGCACCGCAACCACCTCTTGACGTCGCTGCCTCTATTCTGGCGCTTGACCTTCAGGGGCATGCCCACTATGGCGTGACATCCCTTGGGTGAGCCTTCTTGAGGCTTCCTTGGTCTACAAGAAGTCATCGCTAGGAGGGGCTGATGAGCGGCCTCGGTTCACCCCCTAGAGTTGGTGAAGAGCTTTGTCTCATTGTGTCATGCCCGTTGCGTGACCCTGCTGAGAAAACGGTCGATAGGTCCTCGCGCTCGATGAATAGGCAGACGGTGCAATATCTTCATACCTATCAGGTTCTAGGTGCCAGACTGGTTCATGAGTCGGATCATGGCTTGTGGCTTATGGCGCCGGTTGCTGCCCGGGCCTGGCCTGGGTGTGCGCTGGGTGGAGGTCAGGCTTGGGCTATCATCGCTTGGTAGCCTTGGGCCATGGCCAAGCCCTCGAGCCTTGAGTGGTGGTACTAGGAGTGCTTGGGCTCTATGTTAGACTGTCGTCAACTGGTATGGAGCAGAGTTGCTGAGGTATGGCTTCTCAAATCTATCACGCTGACGAAATCCGAGCTTCCGAATTGTAAGGCCTAGTTGCTAGCGAAGGTAGGGGAAAGGACCAGATGTATCGCTTTGTCTGTAGTGAAGTAAAAGGTGCCAAAGGGGAGGTCGTGGCCTAGAGCAAGGTCACCAACACCATCATTGCCAAAGAAACCCATCTAATCTATACAGAAGAATCTACATGCAAGACCTCCTACCTAGTGCACTAGCTGTCAATGTACTATCCACTGCAATGAATTTCTAGTGAAACGGCTAGTTTGACTGAGGGCGTCAAACAAAATCATTGTGATTGTGCGATTATTAACTTCCAAAATTGATTCATAGCGATTAGTGTGAATGAGAGCAACAACTGGAATGTTTAGTACAATATGATTACACAAACTTCCAAAATAGTTTGTAAACATATCAACCCAACTCACAGCTAGTGTGAATGAGAGCATCACTAGGAAATCTTGGGGCTACAGGATTTCACCAACTTTCCCAAATATTTTTAGCCATAGCATCAGCCCACCTCTATAAAGTAGCAAGGTCGATTGTTTTCTATCTACAAAAACAAAACCAAAAGTTCCCTCCTCGCTTTCTCCTCTCTAAAGCACCAAGCGATTGCTTGACCTTGGGTGGGACAATATGCTCGGACCACTAAAGATGTCTCCGCAAGAGAGAATTCATGCTCCACGGTGGGAGTATGTGCTGCGTACTCCACGGCGGGCCGTGAACTCACGATCAATCCATGGAAGGGTGCAAGTTTTGATTCAGTGGGAAGGCTTTCCTGATGAGAATTCTTCTTGGGTGTATGTGGAGGAGCTTCGGAGACTTTACCCTTTATTCCCTCTTAGGTTTGGGATTGTGTATCATCGTCGTCATCGTGGACCTAGTGCATGAAACAAGGCTGACGACAACAATCTACCGAATTATGAGATTCATATTATCTTAGATCATCATATCCCTATTATCTGTTATTTTGTGTTTATCTTATATCTAGTCAACTTTTGTTCACCCCCTCTATAACAAAGGCTGGGAATTGTTTGCTTTGTATCATTTGGAATATATGCTTTTGTTTTCTCATGTGTCACCACATTTTTCTTGAAGCTACCATCAATGAGATCTAAAATGTTATAGGTGGAATTTTCTCAATGCTATCAGTAATGAAGTATAGGGTTGAAAGAGGTAGGGAGATTTTTAGTTTGAACATTAAAAACTTTTGTGTGAAAGACTTGCAATTTTGAGTCTCTCGGTCTATTTTTTTCTAAATTTTCAACACTAAGCCCAGATGCAAATATATATGTCGCACTTTGACAAAATTAATCACCCATTCAAGCCATGATAAACAATGACTTTCTACCAAAAATAATTGTACATGTATGAAAAATAGGAGTTTATGTGGCAGTGCTACCAGAGGTAAAACAGCTAGTTTTACTATGGATTGTAGGATTCCAGTACCTTCCTAAATTATTCTATTGTGGTTAGGGCAAATGAATGCAGCAACCTGAATGCTTGGTACAATGAGGTTTGAAGCATTGAACAACTTTGGGATTGTAGAATTTCACCAACAGTTTGAATAGTTATATCTATCATATGAGACCACCTTTATTATAAAAAAATACAAAAATTTCCTCCTCATGTATGTTGATGGTCAGTATATGGTATAAATTCGACCATCAAGGTTCTTAGTAAAGTGAAGATTAAATCAACATTCATGCATATTCATGTTGTTAAATAATATGGTTCCACATGGGTCGGTGTTTCAAGGACCGACCAGTAAATTTAGCGTCGTGCTGCTCTAGGAGTCGATGGCAAGCACTCGAGACACAGGGAATTTATACTGGTTTGGGATGGAGCCCTACGTCCAGTCTCGGAGGGGTTTGAGTTCGTGTTCCTCGGTTCAAGTGCTCAGAAGGCTTACAATGGGAGCGCTCATAAGCGTGGGTTCAAGAGTGAGAGAACTCTAGGTAGAGAAAGCCCGATCCTAAGAATGAAGGCTCGGCTCCCCTTATATAGTCTTCGGGGACGGCTGACAATTGAGAGAGAAAGGTTCTCCCGACCCGAGTGGTGGAGAGCCCGAGGGGAGGGGGAAGTTAGTGAGCTTGGTCGATGGGCCCTCTACATCTTGTCCCTGCTTCTATTGCATGTCTGAGTATGGTCACGGGGTTCTTGTACCTCATGTCAAGGTATGGTGTGCCATGGTGGCACAGTGCGAATCATGGCTAGTATTACGTGCTATAGTGGCACAGTGCGGGTCATGGCCATCAATCTTGTCGTCTTGTATAACATGGGTGCATAGTGCACATCGTGGCCCTTGTCCTTGCGCCTGTTATCTGGGGGAGCGTCATGGTGCCAGCGTGCGAACATGGCAGTCCTTCCTAGCCGTGGTGGTGTTGTTCTCGACCACACGTGGTCGGGTCAGGGGTCCTCTGGCCTGGTTGGTTCTGAGGATATTGACTCCTAGTCATGAGACCTATGCCCATGGGAGGTGTGGCCGTACCCTTGCTTGTCGAGTCAGGCAGAGGTTGGGCGATGCTGAACCATGTTCTGACACAGCCCGTCTCAGAGTGGTCCCTAGACCTTGAGAGGGGAGCGGTCCAAGGGGTGATGCTTCACCCCAAGACCCTTTGGTCCGGAGGGTGGTCGATGCATCCCTCAGCCCCGTGGTCCGTTGGGTGGTTGATGCATGCCAAGATCCTACAGTCTGTTGGGAGGTCATCGTCCTTTCCTGTCCTGAGAAGGCATGTAGTGCGTGCGCATCTTGCCAAGGCAGGTGCATGTAATGTGCCATCCACCCCTGGCCCTATTCGTACTTGACTTGGTCGAGGATAGGGGTGGTCAATGTGGGCTGCATACCATGTGGTCAGGGATGAATACTGGTCGAGGCAGGCCGCGGATGCTAGGCTGCGGCCAGTTGGGCTTCCCGAAGTGTTTTGTTGGCCATGTCATGGGGCATCCTAGGTATTTGCCCTCGAAAACATGTATTTGGGGAATAAGAGCTTTCAAGAAGTAATGAAAGGAAATAGGGAAATGGACCCATAGTGCAGGTTGCCTGAACTACCCCTAATTCAGCTAAACTGGCCCTAGCCCCGACAACCATCAATCTAAGTGACATGGCCAATAAACACACTTGGAAGTAATGTAGAACGTTGGTTTGACATCGATTGCATCCAATGATCAATATGAAGGCATCCAAGGATTCAAGGGACCACCATATAAATGCAAGAAAGCACAATATGTGGGTCGATGCCTTGGATCCACTGTCAACCGCCTTGGAGGATAATTATGAAGCGTTGGATGTGATGGTGGTGGATTCCATGGTTCGACCGAAATCATTGGGGCTCGATTGAACCCACCATGTCAGTTCCATAGCTTCACACTCCACTATAAGTACCCCTCCTCCACACTATAAATAGGGTGTTGGTGCCATTCTCTGAGTGAACATCATCAAGAAGGAATCAAGCTAAAGCTCTATTAGTATTTAGTTAGGAGGCTTGATTATTTATGAATTAGAATCGAGTAGAGTTAAGCCTGGGTTCTCAAAGTGTCTTCAAAAGTCTGGTATAGCTCTTGTATCCTTTCTTTTGTAAGACATTGAGTTATCAATATAATATCTTTTGTAATTCACTTGAGCGTGTCATTGTTGTGCAACATACTTGTTATAGTTGCTTTGATATCTGGTTAGACCTTAGTTATATAACTATAGTCTTAGCTAGTATAGTTGATCCTTCTTTAGGGTTTCCTTGTTCATATTAAGTGCTCTGTTCTATTATGTTGCATAGGATTAGACAATATTCAACAGTCTAAACCTGGTGTAAGATCCCTATCTACCGTATGTAATCCATCATGTTCAGGCCAATTCTTAAAATATAGGGCTCTTTGCGACATATCCCTTCTCATCCATTTCTACTACTAGTTTTGTCATGCCTTGAAGTTCTATAGAAGCTTGACCATACTTTATCTTACTCTTGGTTGTACCTTCTAAGTTCGATACTTGTGTTGGTCTTTAGTAATAGAGAAGATCTTAAGAAACTTAGTACTCACTCACTATCCTTCCAACTAGCTATGCCATTTATCTTAATTTGCATCCTTCTATTGTTGCACTACTCAATATTATCATTTACCCCCACTAAATTTTGGTAGTTGATTATGATACAATAAATAAACAATATTTATCAATACTCTTAGCCATAGCTTTCCCTGAGGATAAAATTATGATACCTTTAAATACTTGCAAGTGAAATGCTATAACAATATTCTTTGTGCTTGTAGAATTTATCTACTTGAACATAATAAATATGAACATTGTCCCTCTCAAAAGCACCAAGTGTAAACTTGGTTAGCTTAGGGACTACTTGGTTCCTTCTCTAATCTGGGCTAGCCGAAGTTTGCCTAGCCCAGTTGGGCTAGGGAAGGAATTGGGGTATTGTTTGGTTCCCTTTGCCATGTGATCTTTGTTCGTCTTGGTTAGAAATTTGCCTACACAATGGCAACCTATCTACCAATCTCCACACATGGAAGCATCAATTGAATCTACCAAAATAAACACGCAAGATCATAGATGACACTAGAGGCATGGTATTTGTCGACAAGGTTTAGTCATAACTTACATCCACGGGACATGACTATAGGCGCTCCCTCCTAATACCACAACATTGGCAGCTCCAGGATCCTAGCAAGGCACCACCTCCCTCTCGCGAACATGTCATCATCATAGTTACAACAACAACAACCCTCCACAATATTTATGAGGAGAAATGGTTACAAGAATCCGACTCCATCTCTATCCTATACTGCAAAATACTACTAGTCAGTGTTTTGCACCACCGACTATTAGAATTTAGTGTCAAGGATTAGGCTTCGATGGGGGTACCACACAAGACTTAGAAGTTTATATTGGTTCTACACTCTTCCTACATCCAATGGATGGGTGGTTCTCATAGTGCTATGTCCCAAGTGCTTGGGAGTTTTAGTAGGGGGTACACAATTGTTGTGTTATTTTTGCCCTATTGTGTCATTGTTCACTCTCTTAAGGGGGGTCTACCATACCACCTTATATAGCCGAGAGGGGATGTGGTGTAACACCCAAAAAATGTTTTATGTATTAGGAAGCACAAAGTGCTAAAAGGTTCAATGAGAGTTTTAATGAGTGGCAAAAAAATAACCTTTTAACCTATGCTCAGATGGATGATTAGATACCATAGATGCGTAAAAATTCATAGAACACATTCTGTTTGACTATCATACATATTGTTTGTAGTTCGGATGATGAAGATATAAAATTCGCAAAATTTAATAGAGAAAAGGGGGTAAAGTAACGTGGTGGTCGTGCTACAGTAGCCATCTCAGTTTTTTGTTTGTTTCTTTTGCCATGTCCTTCTCACCCCCTCTCACAAAACCTAATTCCCTTCACCCCTTGAGTCACCACCCCTCAAACGCATAGGAGAAAAACAAAAGAAGGCCGAGAATAGAGAAGAGAGGAGGAGAGAAATTAGGGCTTCATTGTTGTTTGTCGATGTGTTCGTTCCTCTTTTGAAATGGGTTAGAATCTTTTCCACACTTGTTTGCCCTCTATTCCATGCTTCCAATATTGTTCGTGACAATGACGTTGCATTAGGCATAGATCGAGATGGCAAGAAGTGTACGACTAGGATTGTCGTGAGATAGAAGGATAATAAGAGATCAATCGTTGCGGCTCTTCGTCATACTCATTGTTTGCGGTAAGATCTCACCTTCCCCTACTTTTTTTTGAAGAGAATCAATATTAGGGTTTACCTAATTCGATGGATTAGTAAATAAGATTAAGTCATGTTTTTTGGATCTTGCAGTCATTGTTTATATGCGATTTAAGGCTATTTTTATGTATGGAAAATTATATAAAATCTACATTTCAGTAGTAAACTTTAGTACCTTTCTTTTGATATAAAGATCACCTTTATAGCCATATGGTTTGGAAGATATGGAGGTTGTTTGATGATGCAGTGCTGTTAAACTCATAGACGATTTTAGAAGCATTCAATTTTATGATGATATCTTATGTATTGAATCTCATGGAAAGATCTGCATCGAAGTTGTATGGAATTTCATAATAGGATGAAGTCCATTTTTAGCCCCTCGACTCTTGTTTTTATCTAATTTTAATGCTCAACTACAAAGCATCTAACTTTGGCACCTCAACTACCAAAACTGTTTAATTTTGACCCCAGAGCCATATGAAAACCACTCAAAACTGTCTCAGGGTTGAAATTGAATGGTTTTGATAGTTGAGGTGCCAAAGTTAGACAAAAGCAAAGAGTTGAGGGGCAAAATGGACTTAATCAAGTACTAGGTTTTTTAAGATATATGAAATTTTTTATACACTTTGATTTATTGATTGATGGAAGTGTTTGGCCATGAAAACTCAATATAAAGTTCTTGGGGCATTCATACCTCCTGGATGCGTCTCCTAATGGGATCTAAGACAATACATGCCCAAGTAGACTAAAAGACGGTGGCGCAACACACCAAAAGACGGTGGCACAACACCTTGACAAATTCTGGATGATGGCTTGTTTCGACGATTCCCGTTGACTCCGATGGAATTTTGTTGTCAAACCAACACCATTGTTAATTTATGAAATTATCTTTCCATGCATAGGTGGATCCTCAAAACAGAGTCTGCATGCATCTTGGGCGTCCGTTTTACTGCAAGCTGCTCCTGGAGGCTAAGGCAAACTCAAACTCGAGTTGGACTGTCTTCCCGCTTGGCTTGGATGTCCTTGTTGGTCTCCTCTGCCTCCACACCTCTCTCCAATTACTTCGTGATCCTCTACAATGTTCCTAAGAATGATAACATCATTAGGTAGCAATTTATTCTCAAAACTGAAAAGGATAGCTTAAGAATGAGCTCACCTCTTGATTTAATTGTTGCATTCGAGATCTAATGATTGGTCCTTGCATAACAATTGGAGGATTAACGGGTACATCCTAAGGAGTGATGTCCTCATTAGGATGGCATTCATGTCCTACTGGACAGATGTCTAACGGATCCCAAGCGGTGATGAATCTCTCTGCCCTAGCCCGTCCTGTCAAACACAGAACAAGAATGATCTCATCCCTTCAACCAAAAATAGAGATAGAATCATTCTATTGAAGATCTAAAACGAATTTGTTGTGTCCCTCCTGGTCCCCAAAACAAAGGCAAGCGTCTCCTTGATTTAAGTTATGCCTATCCCAAACAAAGATTGTTTGTCTTTTTTTGCAAGGCCCAGTATATGCTGATAAACATAAGCGTACACTCACTTTTATGAACACACGCACATACAGTGACCTGCAGCAAATGGCTCACCAATGAATCAGAGGAGTCATGTACAAATCATAATGATGGCTTTAGAACGATGGTGATTCAATCATTCTCAATCCAAAAGAAATAAGATAAAAACAAAAGGTAAATGGAAGTTCTAAATTACTGGACAAATCAATAAAAACGAAAAGAGAAACAAGAGTGATAAATTAGTATATCTCTACAACTAAAAATCCAAATGTTATCGTCTCCGCAAAACATATCGGCCTGCCTCCTAATCGCCCCCTCGGTAAAAAAACCGGATGGCTCCTTGTGGACCGACGCGCGGAAAAAAAAAAGAAATTGCCTCGCCCCGCGCGGCCTCCGCACAGAGAAAAAATCGGCCCGTGCTCTGATCAGCCTGCCCCCATGTGTGGTCAGTGCACATCTTTAGTCCGTCATCTGTCCACCCGCTCGCTCGTACGTACGTCGTGGCGTCGCCCACCCCGATACTCTGCAGGAAACTCGAACCGTCCGCACCCAGTACCCCATGATCCTGCTTGCGAGGAGAGATCGAGAAACCGCACTGCTCAGCCGCCCCATCAACACCATCCGCGGAGCTGACCTTCCCTCCATGACGCTCTCGCATCTCACGCCAGTCGCCGCCGCCGTCGCCGTTGCCAACCCTGTTTACATGCCACTCCTCGCCATCGTGGTGTACTCTCCCAATAGGGCCACCCTCGCCCCCTCTTGCCTACGCGCTGCCGCCACCACCCGCAACCCCCGCCTGCACATTGTGCTGCCCTCGTGAATTCGCGCTACTCCGGCAACCCTGTTTACTCCAGCCCCTTCTGCATCAACGTCTCCTTTGGGGCCCTAGCCCACTCGCACGGGAGGCAGCGGCTGTAGATTTGGTGAGCTCGTGCGGGTGGTGGTGTGCTGGGCAGAGCAGATTGTAGCAGCGTGGCTGCAGCTATGTCTTCGGCTGGAGCGGAGGCCGATGTGCTGCTGCCAATATTGCCGGACACAGAGGCACAAGTGCATGCCCAGTGAGAGTTGACGTCCACGGGAGGCGGAGATACAGTACACCACCAAGACTCCATTAGCATGGAGTGGCCATACTTCACATTTTTGGATCACCGGTGAAGGCATAGTACATCGTCCATCTTCTTTATCTTCAGCTTCTATCCGCTTGATGCTAGAAATCTCACCTTCTTTATTCTCTGCTAAAAACAGATCGATAGTCCTTTAATCCTGATATTAGATCCAAAGCCTACAATGATTTCAAAATTGAACCACCAGCACCGTCGTGATCGAGAGATGATATGAAGCATGCCGGTGCTTGCGATGACAAAGGGAATGATTTCTGTAACAGTCATTTAACTGCCATTCCTCTATTCATATCATCTTATTTCTGTGTCTTCTGCATCTCTCATTGGTTAAGATTTCTACATTATTTTTATCTCACTGCATTTTAATGCTTCTGATGGTATATTTCTTTCTGAGTTTGACAGCATGGTCTCCATGTTCTTCGTGAGTGGCTAAGCTTCAACAGAGAGACAGCATGTTTAAGGCAGGGCTATGAAATTGGTCCTGCACCTACTCGGCTCCTTCTAAGGTTTTGCTTTAATAAAATTTTTGCCCTGGGCCTATAACAAAAAAAATCTTGAACTGACTGCCCTACATATGAACTTGCGCGGGCAGTTTTGACACCAGTTTTGTTACTTTTCCTTGTAATCGTTTTTGTTCATGCAGTGCTTCTGGAGATCACATAGCGGAAAAATTTCTACCTTATGAAACATTTACAATTGGTTACCTTTTTTCCTATTGTTGCAACAGTTCAGAGGTTATATAAATGTGAAGTCCAATTTTTTATTAAGAGTTGCAACTTCAAGTGGTTAAGGCTGTGAATGGGATGATTATGCATCTGAGATATGAATCAGAATTTTGTTGAGATTGCATCTAAGCTTTTGTGTTGTTCAATGCAAATTTTACAGATCTCAGATGAAATTAAATCCTTGCAACCCTAAACCTTTTTTCTATTACCATTGCTCCAAATATACTCCACCCATAATGTTTAGGAGGTTCTTGATTTCAAATATGCCTTAAACTTCTAACGTATATGATATGTCTGTGGTGTCCTCAGGCGTGCCCAAATCAGTTAGTGGGTCACCTCGATGGAGAAGAGACACCATTTGTGACCGCAGATGTAGTGCTTGGTCGTCTCAAACACCCATATATTTTTCATGCCCTTTTATCGTGTTTATTCTTTTTTATCTCTGTGGCAATTCATGAGCATTAGTGAATGAATACATCTATTGTCTCGACGGGACCACCACAAATATGAATGGAGTGTTTAAGATTGAGATAATCATAATAGTATCATCTAAATATTACACGTGCATATATGATTATTGTCCCGTTGCAACATAGGGGCACTCACCTAGTGAAATAATAAAAATATGACATCTATGAACGCACACAGGAACCAGCCGCAAATGGCTGCCAACTGATCGGTGGAGTCGCGTACAAATCATAAAAGACGGGCTTTAGAGCGAAGGTGATTCAATTAATTCACAAAATCTAAACGAAACATGATAAAAACAAAAGGTAAATGGAAGTTCTGAATTAGCAGATGAAATAAATGAAAAGAAAAGGAAAAAAAAATGGGAGCGCTAAATTAGCATATGAAATTATAAAAAATTGCGACGCCTGAGAGATTCGAACTCTCGCGGGGAAACCCCATGTACTTAGCAGGCACACGCCTTAACCACTCGGCCAAAGCGTCGTTTGGTGATGATGACAATTAAATTGTTAACTTACCTATGTTTAGACCATGTCCGAGTCCAGAACCAGGTTGCCCCGAGCCCCTGACACGGTGAACGGCCAACTAGGTGTGTTGACTCTGGGAAAAGTAGCTGAAAAGTTACTGTAGCATCTTTTGTTGTTATTTGGCAAAATTTATCCAATTATGGACTAACTAGGCTCAAAAGATTCGTCCCGATATTTACAGACAAACTATGCAATTAGTTATCTTTTTTACCTACATTTAATGCTCTATGCATGCATCGAAAGATTTGATATGATGGATGGAAGAGGAAATATTTTGGGTTGGGATGGGGAAGTGAACAAGGCCTAGGTCAGTGCCACATGCCCTTGTGGCCACCGGGCTTATCGTGGCCGTTCGTTCGGCATCAAGAGTTCGTGCTTCTCTCCGTCCCCGGCGGCCAACCACCTCCACCGGCTCCGTGCTCTCCTTCCCCGCACGGGGCTGCCGCCCCCAGCGTTCTCCGGCCCCGGCCGCACCCCCCAGTCGGACCCAACCATGGACGCCGGCGGCGCGCGTCCATCGGCACCGTCGGCCGCCGCTGCCGCAGCCGCCGCAGTCGCGGGGACCTCCGTCGCGGACGAGCCCCGGGACGCGCGGGTGGTGCGGGAGCTACTGCGCTCGATGGGTCTCGGCGAGGGCGAGTACGAGCCCCGCGTCGTGCACCAGTTCCTGGACCTGGCCTACCGATACGTCGGAGACGTGCTCGGGGACGCCCAGGTCTACGCCGACCACGCCGGGAAGGCTCAGATCGACGCCGACGACGTCCGCCTCGCCATCCAGGCCAAGGTCAATTTCTCCTTCTCCCAGCCGCCGCCGCGCGAGGTAACAATCCCACCCAAAATCCTACCTTTTTGTTCTTCAATTTCGGCAAATCAGTTGGCTTCTATAATTATTTTCTTATATCCCGCCAAATCGTTGTTTTCTCCGTCGGTTGGTGTTACAGGTCGAATCCACCAACCCTAGTTATTGTGTTGCCCGTGTAGTTGAAACTTGATTTTGAATTAGTTTTGGTTTTGCTGGATTAGTTGACCATTGTAATACTAATAAGAGTTTTCCTCGCATCTCTCTAGTCTTGAAGTAGTATCTATTCTATGTAGTCTCGGCGAAATTATGTCTTTTAAATTTGTTAACTCGTCCCGGCTCAATTCCATTGAAAGAGAGATGGAAATTTCGACTTACAGCATAGGTTCAGATATGTTCAGAAAGAGGATCAATACTAAAAGCCACATAGATCGGAGACAATAACATCATAATCCAAAACATAACCGGTAAGAGACGATTCAGAATTCTAAACTACTAGTACAAAAATTCATGTGTTGTAATAAATTCTTCTACGAATGAGGTAATGAAGTTTCTAAAGCTGCGTCTTCATCTATTCCAAAATGGTATTTGTCATCCCTGTGCTGCCTTGCAGAATATGGTGATCTTTTTACTTCCTACTACATGTCTATAACAATTTTAACTACTAATAAAACTTTGGCCTTGCACTAGGATCATAATGTCTAGGAACTACCCTTTTTTTTGGAAAGTTTAAAATTTCATTGCATCACCACAAAGTACAGATATAGGGCGAAGCCGTTTGAAATGTAACTACCTTTCCAATGGGAAAATTACAGCTATTGCATCCCTTGCTACATAAGCTTTAAATGGTTCAGCTTAAGATGGATTGCCTATACCTAATAAATTTTGAAGGTACCCACCCAGTTGCATTTTGAAGTTATAGATGATTAGATGTAGATGATGCCCGATTGATACTTGTAGGATTGAATTCTCTGTTGCATTAGGGTATTGTGTTTTGTTTTTATTTCATATTTCCCCCTGTTCTTAATCAAAGGTCAACTCTCTGTAGCATAACACTATGGTTGTTGCATTGCACCTTGATACAGGAAGACCATAATCTATAGCTAAATTTAAATCATCTATCTTTTAATGATTCCTCCACATTCTTAAACGCCATCAAAGACTCGTACTTGACAGAATACTAGAACTGCACTGGACTAATTTGCTTTCTCCTTTGGTTGGATTTGTACTTCTGCATCGTATTCGTTTATTGTGTGTCAAAATCTTCATTGTATGCATCTACCTATGACAAGGCTATTGGTACTTTTTGTCCAGATTCTTTGATGAAAACACACTGCCAATTCCTATTAGATCTGCTATAATATTTGATCTGTTGACAAGTTCATACGAAGTACAGACCGACCTTTGAGCAGAACCACATAATCAAGTGTTCCATCTGACCATTCAGTGATAAAGTGGTGTTATGGATATGAAAAAAGTGTTTGGGTGCTTCTGACTACACCTAGCACTGAGTTTTAAGATGCATTTCTGGAAGATTACAATGTTACCAACACAATTGATTTCTCCTTGCTTGTTATGAGGCATCAGCGGCATCACTAAGGATATTTGTTGCCTTATGAGAGACATCCTTAATATGTTGATAAGAGGTTTCTTTAAATGTGGTATTACTAAATACAAGTAACATGATCTCAGTTGATCCCTTGGACTCTGCACAAAAAAATTATAATATGTACTTGCTCGCCCAGAAAATTGCCCAGAAAATGATACATCGCTTACCTAAGGAAGCTTGGGAAGTACCAATTAACATTTGAAAAGATTAAATTTATATCTTTCTTGCTTAGCTCATAATGAATAATCTTTGCAGTCACAAAGCACTGTTTTGGGACGTTTGTAGCCAACAATTTTAACTTTTGGTTGTATATTTAGATTTGGCTTGTGAAGCTTTGTTTCAAAAAACATTTTATTTTTTTATTATAATTTGCTGAGGTTATTTAATATAATACAACAGATAATACTCTTTGCTTGTGTTTCATTAGTAGATCATATTGATCTCCAATATCACTTTTTCTTGTGATGGATTATACAGTGACAACTTGACCTTTTAGTGAACAATCTCTAAATTTGCTCTTTTATTCATGGTGGATTGCAAGACTCTTTCTGTTAGAGACAACTTTGACCTTTAGGGAATAGTCTCTATATTTGGAAGAGTTCTCGTTAGATGCAAAGAAAGAAAAGTAGAAAACATCAACCAACAGCTGAACCCAGCAACCAAAACCATCTTTTTGCCATCAAATTTAACCAACATGACTACAGAACTTTTATATTTTTATAAAGAACTTCTAATCGGACAAGAAAATCAAGTCATTGTTAGGCATCTTCAAATCATCCCACTAGAAAATCCGGAGCACGCTGGTTGATCTTCAGATTTTCCAAGTGGGCTACCACAATTCACAAGTCATTCATTACCTCTTTGTCTTGAGATGAGAATCCCGATGCTACAGTATGTTAGTTGTACAAGCGTGTTATGGTATTAAGTATGTGCATTCACCTTGAAATAAGAAGATGTGATGCTGATAGATCATGCTTAGTCTACAGGGATTTCATATTGCCTTTTTATGTTCCTAGACTCCCTACTGCAAAGAAAGCCATTTATAAATATTAGTTGTTGGATGTTGTCTTCTTAGCACAACTAAAAGTGTATGAGAGTTGTGGTGAAACACTGGAACTCAATTCTTTTTGTGTGTCTTCTCTGGTTATGGGCTACTTAACATTTTGAATCTAGGGGTTAGTAAGAAGCTCTTGTTATTTCATTGGATTCTTGAAAAGTTGATCTAATCTTCTCTGTAGAGAACATGTGCATAGCAGTGTTTTAGGCTAACAAGTTATTTCCTCTTCTTGGTAGGTTCTCCTTGAGCTGGCCCGGAGCCGGAACAGAATACCTCTGCCCAAATCAATTGCTCCTCCTGGCTCAATTCCCCTCCCACCTGAGCAGGATACACTGTTGGCCCAGAACTACCAACTCCTACCTCCGTTGAAGTCGCCACCTCAATTTGAGGAAACAGAGGATGAGAATGAAGAATCCAACCCAAGTCTGACGCCAAACCCAGCAAATTCTAATCCAACCTTCTCGCAGGATCAGAGAAATAACGAACAACAGCACACTCCCCAGCATGGTCAGAGGGTTTCATTCCAACTCAATGCTGTGGCAGCTGCTGCTGCTGCAAAGCGTCCTCGGATGACCATTGATCAGCTGAACATGGGCTAACCATTCATCGCCGTCGGCTAGACTAGTATCCTTTTCCACATCCACTAGTCTGGAGAATCATGTTTTGAGAGATTAGTGTTGTATTGGTATGATCTTATTGACTACCACCAACCTATTTAACCACGAGATGTGCATTACAGCAGCAGCATAAAGTTTCTGTCTGCAAGAACGTTGCTTTAGGGAAGGAAAGCAACTGTGCTAGTAGTGTATTTTGTACTTGCTCATTAAAAGGTTAATATCTGCTACAATGGTATCTGGGTGTGCATGTTCTTAGTAAAACTAGATGAATACTCCGCGCGCTGCTGCGGGATATTTGTGTAGATGACGGTTATGAACGGATGTGCACAATGCATAGTATGCATAAACGAAAAAATTCAGAAGACATTGGTAGCATGAATATATGATGGAACTAAAGTTTATTAAACATTGAAAGGCATGCCAATTTGCTAAGTACGGAGTACTTGATCCTACTTGATAGCAATTTTTTTCCTATATGTTCTTCTCAAATTGAAACTGGAGTTGAGGAAAACTGAGCTGCAAGTGAAAACCGTCATGTCGTGGTGTTGCAAGGCCTAGTCCTACATGGGCATAATAGCATGTCTTTTCTGTCGTATCAGTTGCTGTTGACCAATATGCCAATATAATCACGCATGGATGCTAGAAAATAATTGATGATCTTCATATATTCCATTAGTACTGCTCTTTGGGATCATCGGTGATGCTCTTTCTGAAAGTAGGTAGGAAACAAATTGAAGCATAAGTGTAGTTGCTCTCTCGGTAATACACAAAAGGAAGCTGATAGGAAACCCAAACTCAACTGTGGTGCTGCTCTGTCGGTAGCACACAAAAGGAAGTTGATAGCCAACGCAAACTCAACTGGGGTGCATTGCTTCTCCGTACAAACTCTTTAGACCAAAAGAGAGAACACCGCGAGGATGGTAAACTGAATAGAATTTGCAACATGTAGGGATCTAAAAGATCAAAACACTTTATTATACATAAATTCTATGTAATCTTGCCGGGTGAGTGATCAATCTTTTTAGATGATGTCCACGGAATGCAATGCGCCAGACTGAAGAAATAAGCAATGGAGAACAAAAATATAAAGAATAATCTGAATGGTGAAGAGGAACCGCCATCTTGACAGTTGTGAACTTGTCTTATATGATAGGAGCACCTTTCGTAGTTGCAGCCAGTAGCAACAGGTGGACAGTGGCAACCGTGGATGATGCCTTGTGGTAGCGAGCTATTGGGACGAACATCAAGCAGGACTGGACTGGGCTAGCCATGGTGATTGACTAACTGGTGGTATTAAAAACCTGTGCATGCAGAACTGAAGATGAGGTAGGTGAGGCAAATCTCATGGGCATCGGAGGGGTATAAAGCATCGCGAGGCTGACTGCTCGACTGCCATGATCGAGCAAATGAACATTAATGAAGATCAGTGGCAACTGGCAAGGCGAAGCGATAGCCTCTTCGGCTGATGGTGTGTGGGAGGAACGTCTGTTCAGCTGCTGCTTGACGGGCACGCGAGGGAGCAGTGTAGAAATATGGAGGTTGCAGTAGTTGGGCCCATGGTGACGTGGCAACGTGAGAAGCCAGAAAAATATTGTAGTGATGATCTCCTATTTAGTTATAGAAGATAGAAGATTAGCATTCATCTCAAGAGGGCGAAAATTACATTATCTGTATCGCAAGTTTTTAGTTATGTTGGCACCAAATTGCGATTTTTATCCACGAGCAGGATTGAAACAATTAAAGCACTGTTGAAATAAAAAAATAAGAAAAACACTGTTCCAGCTGAAAAAATAAATTGAAAAGTACGAAATATAAGACAAGGGAACAGGGCAATAGTGCAGACTCTTCCACCCCTTCAGAGCAGGGGCGGATCTACAGTAGTAGCATGGGGGTACAGCTGTCCCCCCAAAATTTCTGAAAAAAAAACAAGTATATATATTCTTTAATATCTTGTATATGTATAATACTCTTTCTAGGCCCAGCTCAGCCCATTTTCAAACGTACAGCAGCCCATTTCCAAACATATTGATGTATAATAAGCACTTTGCCGATCTGCCGAATACGAAACGACGCGTCACAGCGACACAACTCCTTCCTCAATCACGCCCGCCGCCGCTGCAAATACGGAAACCCTCGTCGGCTCGTCGGCGTTGTTCGGTTGTTGTCTGACGGGCCGGCCGGCTGGCTAAGGCGCTGCTTGCCTGCTTCCGATTTTCGACCTTCCCTCCGGCCGTCCGCCCGTCCTATGCTACGCCAATATGCCTAGGAACTGCCGAACTGACAAGCTGCAAAGGGTAAAATTTCAATCTTGTTCTATTGCGATCACTGATCAATCATTTTTTACCGGAATATTCCCATCAATATTGAGTTCTAGTTTGCGGAATCCCTCTTCTAATTTGACCGATTATTGGAGTTGCAGACTGCAGAACATCAAGGATCAAGTAGCATGAAGAGGAATAACAATCTTGCATCTCTATGGAATGCTCATGCTCAGAAACAGAAAGCACAAAAGGTGTCTTCTTCCACTCCAAATCAACTAATTATTCATGATCAGCAAGTAGGACCTGAAATTCCTCGTGAGGAAGAAATACATGAGACACTGGAGATGGAAGATCAAGAAGCAAGACCTGAAAATCCTAGTGACGAAGAAATACATGAGGAACAAGAGACAGAAGAGGGAATTTATGATGTTGATCGTCTTCCCCATGATCCTGGAAAGAGGATCCCCATCATCCAATATTCTGCAAATGAGCAAGATGTAGTGAGGAGAGGATATATTGCAAAAGGGGCATGCCAGCCAAGGACATATAATTTTCCACAGCGACAAATTGGTGGTAAGCGTCGCTTTCCGGTTAGATGGTTTGACAAGTATGATTGGCTTGAGTACAGTGTGGAAAAGGATGCTGCCTTCTGCTTTGTTTGTTATTTGTTTGCGGATACAGCTAATTATGTTGGTGGTGATGCTTTTGTGAATAGTGGGTTTAGAAAATGGAACCAGCCTGCAAAACTTGACTTGCATGTTGGAAGCATTACAAGCACCCACAATGAAGCTCTTGAGAAATTTACTAATTTCATTAGGCCAAGAGCATCAATAGCAAGTACTTACATTAAGCACACCACAGAAGAAAAAGTTAAATATAAGGCGCGCTTAACCTACTCAATTGGTTGTCTGAGGTTTCTTCTACGTCAAGGGCTGTCTTGTCGGGGACATGATGAAAGTGACACATCTAGCAATATGGGGAATTTTAAGGAACTCCAAAAATGGTTGGGTGAAATGTTTGAAGATGTTAAAAAGGTTACAGGACATAATGCTCCCAAGAATTGTAAGATGACTGCCCATTCCATACAAACAGATATCATTAATTGTTGTGCCAAAGAAACTAGCAAACTTATCATTGAAGATCTCGGAGATGACTACTTTTCTATACTTGCTGATGAATCTAGTGATGTTTACCAAAAGGAACAGTTAGCTCTTTGCATAAGGTACGTTGACAAAAAAGGGAGGGTTACAGAAAGATTCCTTGGTATTGTTCATGTTCAGGATACTACTTCTTCAACACTAAAAGATGCAATAGTGTCTCTTCTTATGGAGCACAGATTGACATTATCTAAATGTCGTGGTCAAGGATATGATGGAGCTAGTAACATGAAGGGGGAAATCAATGGGCTGAAAACAAAAATCATGGACGAATCTCCTTCAGCATACTATATTCATTGCTTTGCGCACCAACTCCAATTGACTCTTGTTGCTGTTGCCAAACAAAATGATGATTGTGTCGCATTTTTTGATTGTGTCACAAATATTTTGAATGTTGTTGGGATTTCTTGTAGAAAGCATCACATGCTTAGAGAAGCCCAGGCACAGGAGGTTTTGGAAGCTTTAGAACAGGGTGAAATTGAAACAGGACAAGGTTTAAATCAAGAGATGGGTCTGGGTAGGCCAGGAGATACTCGATGGGGAACTCACTACAAGACTATTTCTCGTATTATTGCTATGTATCCCACACTCCGGAAAGTTCTTGGGAATATCTCAAAAGATAAATCTCAATCTGAGCGTATAAAAGCTCAAAATTGCTTGACAGTAATTGAGTCATTTGACTTTATATTCATGGCACACTTATTGCTGACCATATTTGGATATACTGATGAGTTATGCAAGGCTTTGCAAAAAAGGGATCAAGACATTATCAATGCTATTGAACTTGTTGAGATGACTAAGTTCCATTTGCAAGTGTTGCGAGAGGACAATGAATGGGAAACCTTTCTGAAGGATGTCACATCTTTTTGTGTTAAACATCGAGTCAAGGTTCCTGATATGGATGGTTTTTATGTGCCTGTGGGGAGACCAAAACGTTACTTTGTGAAAGTAAAGAATCTTCATCGGTTCCATGTTGAAATGTTTCTAAGTGTCATTGATATGCAACTCCAAGAGCTTAATAGCAGGTTTGATAATATATCTTGCTTATTATTTTATTATTGTTCAGCTTTTTTGTTTTTTTCCTTTTGTAATAATTTATTTTCTCCTTACTGGGGCAGGTTTGATGAAGTTAATACAGAGCTTCTTGTTTGCATGGCTGCTCTAAATCCAGCTAATTCATTTGCTGCTTTTGATAAAGATAAACTTATGAAACTTGCAAAGTTTTATCCTCAAGATTTTACAAGTACAGATTTGGTCCAACTTTCTTCGCAGCTTAATATGTTTATTGTTGATGTGCGAAACGACACAAGGTTTCAACAAGTGAAGAATCTTAATGAGCTATCTATCAAACTAGTTGAGACAAAGAAGCATGATCGCTTTAAACAGGTTTATTTATTGCTGAAATTGGTCCTCATCCTTCCCGTAGCTACTGCAAGTGTTGAGAGTCTTTTCAGGAATGAACTATGTGAAGACCAAGCTTCGGAATAAGATGGGTGATCAATACTTAAATGATTGTTTGGTCACATTTATTGAGCGTGACTTTTTTCAGCGTGTAAGCAATGAAGATATCATTAAACGCTTTCAAGCCATGGCGGAACGACGTGTGAAGCTTTAGCTGGAAACTTGTATTACTGTGTATTAGTATATTATAATTATGGAAAGTTGAAAACATGTAACTTATCACAACTATTTTATCATCGTTTAGTGATCTAATTATGTCGTGTCCATGATCGTTGACTATATCGTTTTCGTCCGTACCCCCATGATTGAAATCCTAGATCCGCCACTGCTTCAGAGCCATATATCACCCTGGCGAGAGTGGCCGTGAGGTGAGGCATCAGGCATGGAATCGATGCTCACGTGTCAGTCGTCTACCCAACGTCCTCTACTGGACCAAGATTGGAAGAAGAAAAAAACGTCCTCTACCGGACCTATCAAGAGCCTGTTAGATCCAGGAAGCAAATTGTTAGCTGGTAGCTAAAAGAAGCCAGCTAATTGCATTTTACTAGCAGCTATTGTTAGTTGCTAGTTAAAAGAAGCTAGCTAATAATTACTTTTTACTAGCTAGCTAATTACTTTTTACTAGCAGCCAATTGTTAGCTGCTAAGCTAAAAGAAGCTAGCTAATAATTACTTTTTACTAGCAGCTAAAAGAAGCCAGCTAATTACTCCCTCCCTTCCAAATTATGAAACGTCTCATAATTTGGAATGGAGGGAGTACTTAAAAGAAGCCAGCTAATTGCCTTTTGCTAGCGAGGCTGTTAGCTAAAACTTGTTTGGACCCTCCAGCTAACAATTAGTAATAATTTGCAATTAGGAGCTAGCTAATGATTTTTTATTAGTAGTACTTCGCAATCAAGAGCCAGCTAATAATTTTTTATTAGCTAAATAGATCATTTTGAGCTATTAATTTGGTTATTGGCTGAGGTGTTTGCGTCACATCTACAATGCAGTGGAAACTTGAGCTACTTAGCACCTGCAATCGAATATTGAGTTGCCCTCATCCTGAATTGATAAACATGTTTTGATCAGGGAAACTCGTGAATATTTAACTCTTAATTTTTCATATAAATATATATTGTCATTTGCTAAAGAAGCGATATATATCATCGTAGAGGCACTTTGAATGCAAGTTTTATGTCCTAGACTTGCTTGTAATTTGAATAATTGTTAATTAAAAGTACAAAATATACTTAGCATTTTATGTCAGATGTAGTATGCATTAACATAACCTCTGCTCATCATGTTTTAAGTGGTATATACACGGGGAGCATATTAGAGTTTTTTCCCCCCAAAAATATGAAATTGTAGTACAGTGTTAAGTCAGACCATCAGTTATGAAATAAATTTTCATAGTACACTTATTCAGAGTTATAAATTCTTATACTATTTTCTTTAAACTTTGATTAAATTTAAGACGGTTTGACTTAAATCAAACCTAGAATTGCATCTTTTGGGGATGGAGGTAGTACTTATATGTTAAGTTGGCAGATTTTGTACATTCCAAACAAATCAGATTTGATCAGATTGATGTCGAATGTCACTAGTCGATACCCAATGCAAGTATTTTCATCTCCACGTATAACACGTGAGATTCCTGACTCTGGCACTGCAGTGAGAGGTTTTATATATTGTATTAACTAACTATTGAGCTGCCAATTGATTCGATTCTCCCCGATCACACGAAGCAATGCAAGTACATGCTCTTTGGGGTACATGGTACCTGCTTAGCACGTTTGTTTACTTGGAGCGTACGTACATGCATGTTGGTACGCTGCTGATACTTGGAAATTAAAATCAAGCAAAGCATGCATGCATGGGCAGAGAAATCAACAAAGGAATCGCATCGATCGATCTGTACAAAAATGGCCACTGACAACTGCAGTAGCTTTCTTCTTCCAAAACAAGAGGGAGGGGGAAAAAGGCTACACCTACACTTGTTTCGCCGTGGCTTCCCGTACACCGCCGGTGCCCGAAGTCTTTTGGTTTCCCGTACACATGGGAGCAGAGCAACACACTTCCCGGCACCGGCGGCAAGAAGTGTTCTGTTCCATGGTCCCTGGACCATGTCCAAGGCGCGTCGGCTAGCTCCTGGGAGGCTGGGACCCGGCCACACGCCCACACCTGGGGTGCATCACCTGTCAATTCAATTCAATTTTCCATCGACTCGCGGTGCACGGCCCAGATCATCCGCCATGATCATGGACGCGTGGACCGGTTCCACGGGCTCAGCCACTGCACGCCGGCCGCCACAGCGAGCAGAACGACACCGGCTGCCCCTTCCACCGCAGCGCCACCGCGCCGGCCGCCCCCGACGCCGACATCTCCCAGCCGCCGTCGTACTTCCTCAGCAGCGACTTGGCCGACTCCACCGCCTCGTCCCCGAACGCGGACTCCTCGAACCCGGCCGCCGCCATGCGCTCCCGCCACGCCTCCCTCCCTGCCCCCGCCGCCGCCGACGCGACGGACGTGCCGGCCTCGGCCTCCAGCAGGCGCCTCTCCTCCCCGTCCCTCCCCTTGAACGCCGCGGACGTCGACTCCAGGAACCGCCACAGCAGCTCCAGCCTCGCCGTGAACTCACCCGCCGCGGTGCCGTCGCCCCCGCCGTCGAGCTCCGAGACCACCACCAGCTCCGGGTTGAGGCCTCGGACCTTCCTTAGGATCTCTGTCCGCTCGTCGGCGCTGGCGTGGCCGAGCCGGAACTGGAGACACACGACGAGGGCCTCGCCCGGCGGGGAGGCGAACCCATGATGCACGGAGTCCAGGGAGGCCGCGCGGCTGATGGCGAGCTGCAGGTTGATGGACTTGGCGTACCGGAGGAGGTGCGGCGAGAAGTCGTACCCCGGAGGCGACGCTGAGAAGGGCGCCGGCGGGGTGGCCGCGGCGCCCGCGACGGTGAGGCGGACGGAGGGCGGCTCGCGCCCGCCGGGCAGCCGGGTTAGCGACTCCAGCAGCGTCGGCCACTGCACGCCGTGCGAGACGCCGAGGTCGACGACGTGCAGCGCCCGGGGGGGCTCCGCGGAGCCGCCGCGCGACGCGGCCTGCGCGATGGCGGCGTTGGCGAGCGCGTTCGGGAGCGCGAACCACGGGCTCACCTCGTGGAACCTGATGAGCGACGCGCGGAACAGCCGCGGCTCCGCGCCCGCGAACGCCGGCGTCGGCCACTCGCAGGGCGGCACCCGCACGGTCGCCGCGGCCGCCGGCCCAACGGCGGCGGGGAGCCTGCGGGCGAGCGCGTGCAGCCCGTGCGCGGCCAGCCGGTGGTTGGCGTCGCCGGAGAAGGAGGCGAGCTCGCCGAGCACGTAGAACAGGTGCTGCACGCGCGACAGGTTGCCGGCTTCGACGGCGGCCGCGCACGGGTTCAGAAGCTGCTCCGCCCATCTCGTGTCGCGGTCGGATCCCGCTCCCCCGCCCTTGGAGCCGCCCTTCTTCCTGCCGCTGCCGCTACCAGCACCTGGCCTGTCCTGGTCAGCGCGGCGACGCTGGTTGCTGCCACTGTGGGCGGACGCCCTGTGCGCCGGCGACTTGCGCTTCTTGGACGAAGGCTCCGACGGTGACGACACGGCCGGTGACGCAATGCTTGGCGAGGTGTGCGCCAGGGGTGGACTGGTCGTCAGCAGCGGCGCCGGGGGCGAGAGCGTCTGCGCCACGACGCTGCCAATATCATCTTGCTGCGCCGCCGCGGGATTGGACCACCACCCGTAGCCGCCGCCGTCGGCAATGTCAACATCCGCGGTGAGGAAGGAGATGGAATCCTCAAGCCAGTCGAAGCCGCTGTTGGTCGTTGTGGCGGCGAGCTCCGGGTGCTCCTGCTCGTGGCAGCTCATGGGCTTCATGCATGCAATCTTGCAAGAAGATGAGGAGATGTGCATGGACATGCAAAGGCAACAACAACAGGTGGGAGTGGATCCTCTTGGCGTTTGCGTCCTAGTTAGGCCTTGCTTTGATTTGTGGAGCTTAATCTAGGGTTTGATGAATTGATTGGAGGTTAATGAGGACGGAGGATCAGTGGCCTTTGTTGGGTTATTTTAGGGTTCTACCCTCGTGGAACTGACATATTCCCTACGTTTTGGTGGCATATGGCTCTGTGAAGTACACCAAAGCATATCTCCCGAGATTCTGCACCCGTTGCAATTAACAAAAGGACCTCGGGAAAGTTCTCTTAACATAAGGCAAGCTTGATTGGCTGAATTTGAATGTTCAGCTCCAACTTCTTGTGCTTCTCAACTGTTGTTCTAGATGACTAGATAAACCATTCTGAAGCAGAGTATGAAACATAGTGTTACTTAGCCCATGTTTGGATCGAAGGAGCTAATACTACGAAACATATTTGGAACTCTCGCATGTTTAAATCGACAAAGGCTTACAAAGTTCTAATTGGTCACACAGAGGTACACCCGCATTCAAATGGATGTGGAGGTCATCCTATCAATACAAACATAAAGTCTTCTTATGGTTACTCTTAAATGACCAACTCGGCACAAAGAGCACTTCTCCGAAGGAAGAACATGGATCTCCCCTCTTATGATGGAGTCCTATGCACCCAACCTACTGAGGAAACCCTAGAACACATATTCTTCAAGTGTGACTTCGTGCAAGCTTGTTGGTTCAGTCTTAATCTTCGCATTGACACCGATGATGAACTCTTTATTACTCTAAAACACTTCAAACAACAGTTGGGAGTCCACTATGGAGCATTTGGGTCTCAAGGAATGACAATATCTTCAAGGAATTCTGCCATCTAGATCAAATTGTTGGGCCTTTTTAAAAAAAGCTAGGGGGCTTTGCCCCACGGTTTTCGTTCAAAAAAAAAGAGTTATCTCTGGTTATCCACAGAGCGAAGAAAAAAATATTTTCCTCTTATAGAAGAATGGCTAGAACACCAATTGTGATCTTCTTTTATATTCTTTCTGTCCTTTTTTCTTGAATGTTGTGCTTGGACACATCTTTGTCTTCTTTTAATTATTAATAATACTAATCAGTAAGGGTTACCCCTCCTGTGTCCTTAAAAAATTAGCTTCTAACTATTAGCTCCTTGGATCAAATAGGTCTAATTAATAGTTTAGCTAATTGTTAGCTAAATACCTAACTAACAATTATTTCACTGGTTGACTAAACTAGCTAATAGCAGCTAATATTTGTTGTAACCTATTAGCTAGCTAACTATTGGGAGCTAATGATCCAAATAGGGTCTTACAAGAATCTAATGAAAAAAAGGCATTTTTCACAGACAAAAATTAATCATTGCCAGAATTTCCTGAGTGTTCTCGTTATGATTCAGTTCCCGTAATGATTCAGTTCCAATTTTACTACTAATGTTATGATACTCAACCTATCTATTTTGTAACGGAGCCTCAAGCTTTGAACTCTGAAGGACCGGAAACAGCGATCAAAGGGGGTTGAATGGGAGCCTCAAATTTCTTTTGAAATTTTGGTCCTCGGTGTAAGGTCCTAAATGGCTAGAGGGGGTGAATAGCCTTTTAAAAAAACTATAAACTTTACTCAACAACAAAGTTAGTACAAAAGATTACGAAGCTAATTCTAGCACTAGCTCAACTACACTAAGCAAGCCATCTATACAATTCTAGTGAACAAGACTATGATCTCTAATTCACACCAACAAGGCTAAGTCACTAAGCTACTTACTCCTATGTGATACAAACTACTCTAAGCACACTAAACGAGATATAGTGCAAGAATATAAAAGGAGAGTGAATTGATTCTTATACTGACGGTGTAGAGATGAGATGTATCCAAAGAAACAATCACACAATCACAAAGAGAATTCTCGACAAGAGATGACATAAGATTTTTTACCGAGGTTCACTTGCTTCCCGGCAAGCTACTCCTCGTTGTGGCGATACACCCACTTGATGGATCACGAGCTAATTGACTATTAAGAGTCAAACCCTTAGTGGGTGCCGCACATCTACTCACAAGATGGAGATTCTCCAAGCCACGAGCTCTACTAGAGTAGCCAATTCGTGAACTCCTGCGGGGAAGGCTCAAGAACCACTTACAATCACTTGATGAGGCTTGAAACATCTCTAATCACGAGCTCAACACCACCGCTGCTCCAAGCGTCTAGGATGTTGGGAAACACCCAAGAGTAACAAGAAATTCGCAGCCAACTCAAAGATCAAGTGTCACTAGATACAAATCACTAAGCAATGCACTTGAATCTCACTCAATCTCACTAGAGTATGCAACCAAGCAAGGAGATAAGTGGAGGAAAAGTTCTCTAGCTCAAAGTATGTCTCAAGTGTTCAATGTATCAAGAGAGCGGTCTCAAAGCCAGCCAAACATGTATATATGGAGATACCCTTTCGAATAGAGCCGTTGGGCAAAAATCGGGGGCACCGGACACTCCGACGCACATGCATTAGACGCACTCAGCAGCGTCCGGTGCACCAGATCTTGCCACGTGTCTCACGCATTCAAAGTTCAACGGTCGTTTCAGCGAGCACCGAACACGTCCGACGCCCAGCACTCAGCGTCCGACGCCAAGCGTTCGATGCACTCCAGTAAGCATCCAGAGACGATTTTCTCTCACCGGACGCGTCCGACGGTGGGTCAACGGACACCACTACGTCCGGTGCACATGAGGGTTCGAAGAAGCTGCTGACATCACGTAGCCATCGGACGCTCCACAGTGTTTGGCCAACATCCTATGCCAAAGCGTCGAACGCAGCGATGACTACTTCGACCATGCGCGCCTCTGCCGACACTACGTCGGATGCTGGGCCATCGTCCGATGCTACCGCAACCAGCGTTCGCAACTTTACCTCCTTTTCTCACATCCGGCACAATGGAAAATAAGCGTTTCATTTTCACGAAAGCGCCGAATCCTGCCTCGCAAGCTCGGCGCGAGGGAGAGAGGACCCCAAACCCCCTCTCTACCGCTCAAACTCCACCTCCTTTGCAAATGTGCCAACACCACCATGTGCATATCATCATATGCAAGTGTGTTAGCATATTTTCACAATTATTTTCTCAAAGGAGTTATGTTAGTACTCACTAGATCTAAATGCATATGCTCAAAAATTTTGACCTAGTAGAACTTGATTCATGAGATGACCGTGATTGCCCCTCTTGATAGTCGGCTATCAATCCTAAATCCGGTCAATCATTTCTCTACTCATCTTAGACCGGCAAAAGAAAACCCTATGATTATATCTTTACCTTGATCACTTTGTTTCATGTCCACCTCCACATGCTTGATAACCATGATCATCATTTCATGTGCATCTCCATCATGATCGTCATTTCATGTCCATGCACCATCTCTTTGTGATCTTGTGGCCACCACTCCTTACCACATATGCCTTCATCACATGTGTTGCTTATGCCTAACTCAAAACACTTAACATATGGCATTAGCAACTTGGTGTCATTAATTACTAAAACCAAACTTGGGCTTTCACTCAGCTGTAAGGTCCAAATGGCTAGAGGGGGTAAATAGTCTATTTAAATTTTCTACAAGCTTTACTAAACAACAAAGTTAGTAAATAATATGGTGAAGCTAATTCTAGCAGCTCAACTACTTTTATGCAAGCCACAAATACAATTCTAGTGCAAGGCTATGATCTCTAATTCACACCAATAAAGCTAAGTCTCTAAACTAATTACCCCTAGGTGAAACAAACTACTCTAAGCACACTAGACAAAATATAGTGCATGAATGTAAAAGGGAAGTGAATTGATTCTTGTACCGACGGTGTAGAGATGAGATGTATCCAAAGAATCAATTGCATACAATCACAATGAGAATCATCGGCAAGAGATGACACAAGATTTTTTACCGAGGTTCACTTGCTTTCCGGCAAGCTACTCCTCGTTGTGGTGATGCACCCACTTGATGGATCACGAGCTAATTGACTATCAAGAGTCAAACCCTCAGCGGGTGCCGCACATCCACTCACAAGATGGGGATCCTCCAAACCACGAGCTCTACTAGAGTAGCCAATTCACGAACTCCCACGGAGAAGGCTCAAGAACCCCTCACAATCACTTGGTGAGGCTCAAAAAATCTTCAATCACGAGCTCAACACCACCGCTGCTCCAAGCCGTCTAGAGTGTCGAAAAACACCCAAGAGTAACAAGAAATCACAGCCAACTCGATGAATCAAGTGCCACTAGATGCAACTCTCAATGCAATGCACTTGAATCTCACTCAATCTCTCTAGGATTATGCAACCAAGCAAGGATATGAGTGGATGAAGTGTTCTCTAGCTCAAAGTATGCCTCAAGTGTTCAGAAGTGCAAGAGAGAACCCCTAAAGACCGGCCATGCTCATATTTATAACCCCCATGGTCGAAATAGCCATTGCCCCTTTACTGGGTGATTTTTCGGGACGACCGGACGTGCTAGTCGAACTGACCGGACGCACAGCACCACGTTCGGTCACCCTGCGCCATCCACGTGTCCTTCCGAAATCAACCGCGACCGGCCGATCCTCCAACGGTCACTGCGTGCCAACGGTCAAACGAGCGATCGGACGCGCTGCTCAACCGACCGGACGCACCACGCTGCGTCCGATCACGCACAGTCGCGCGCCAGCGAGTCAGCGACCGGACGCGCACGCTTGACGAATCGGACGCCACATTGCCAACGTCTGGTCGTTTTCAGTAAGCACCCTCTCACGATCGGACGCGCCACCGCGTCCGATCGGCACTGAGACACGCGCTGCCCTTTGGGTGACCGGACGCGTCAGCCGCGTTCGGTCACTTGGACCACAGCGTTCGGTCACTGTTTTTCAGTGAGAATCACACCGGACTTACGCCTCCGTTTCTTCACCTCCGGCACAGTAGAAAATAGGCGTTTCACTTTCACAAAAAGCACCAGAGAGAGGAACCCAAACCCTCTCTACCGCACAAACTCTACCGCCTTCACAAAAGTGCTAACACCACCCAGTGTATATCATAATGTGCATATATGTTAGTATTTTCACAATCAATTTTCAAGGTGTTACGTTAGCTCTCTACTAGATCCTAATGCATATGCTCAAGATGATGACCTAGTAGCACTTGGATTCACGAGCTAACCGTGATTACCCCTCTTGATAGTTGGCTATCAATCCTAAATCCGATCATTTACTTCTCTACTCATCTTAGACCGGCAAAAGTAAACCCTATGATTATACCTTTGCCTTGATCACTTTGTTTCATGTCCATCTCCTCATGCTTGCATTCGTCGATGTCCCAAGTGTCAGCCACCGCGGCTAGTCACCTGGCCTCCTAGTCCCTTAGTCCAAGCCTCACGTCCGCCCTTCACCACTCCCGGTCCGTCGGCACGGCACGTTCTCCTTGACCTTCACCTCGCCGTCGACTACCGCCTCCGTGCTCCACACCTGCACACCATGAGCCAAAAGACATGCACACATAGCTTTCGCCATGGCAAGGTTAGTCACCACTCAACCTCCTTCGTGAATCACATTGATAATCACTCATCACACAACGAACACACACGCAAACTCCCTTCTTTTGTATAATATGGAGCATTGCTCTTGACTCGATATGACCCGGTTCATTCAACCCTTGGTTTTGTAACAATTTTATATTTACATCTGCTCACGGTTGCTGGGAAACATTGCGACAGTAATGCCGAAGCAGTTTAATGGTGGAATTGCCGCCCCCATTGGATGGGAGCCGGAGAAGGGCGGCTGTCACAGCATTTCGGTACAGGGATTAAGAGTTTGGTTGGAGGGCGACAGGAACGGCCACTACTCGTTAGTTGGTACGCCTATGTTACTTGTTGCTTGGATCCATACTAAATCTCAAATGATTGGGATCCAAATGACACCGTCACAGGTGCATGTGGCCTGATGTGGGGACACCCATAGGCCCTGGAAACGCTTGTACTGCTGCTTCCTTCAGCGATTGCTCTTTGTTTAGTTCTTGCTGACAGGTCGGATGAGCTCACTTCGATCTATCAGCGATCGACAGATGTTCATCCTGAAAACTGCGATGCGCATTTTAGTTGACTCTCTCTGTATTCTTGCTGATTATTGGTATGTGCAGACCCCAGAATTGAATTAAAATACAATGCACTATTCAGAGGTGTGACTTGCAAGCTTGAAATTTTCTGCTTTCTTCTGAATAATTTTGGAGACAAGAGTGCACATTGGACATCTCGAAGAAAAATAGCATTATGCTTCTAGTTGCAATGCAAATGCAACTGTGCAAGTGCGCGCGTCAAACGCGAATGTGTGTGTTTGATGTTTTCAAACAACTCTTGCCTTTCCATGAAAGGCCACACAGCTGGACTCTTTCAGTGTTTGCAAAAGGTAACTGCAGGCTGATTGGTTCCTGCCATAAGCACAAATATCAGCGCTGGACATTTTTTTTGCTTTCTGGAATGCTTACAACTCCACTAATAGACTTTTTCAATTGTGAAACTGTACGGATAGTGATGGTAAAATTGTCATGGAAGATGCACACAAGCAGTAGTGCAATACTATTCAGACGGCAGCATGTCTTTTATATTGCTCCGTCCAAACATATCTTACTCCAAATCCATCAGTCCTGTGTCTTGGACTACTTTTTAGCCAACGAACAGTGTTTTCCTCTCACAACAAATCAGCATAAGCCAAATTTTAGCATAAATGAACAGGGTGAACACTGGATACTGTACTAAGATAGCTATTCCTTTGTTGTAGTGCAATGGATGCTATGGTAGTTATCACTGATCTAGCCAGCAATTTTATCCATATGCCTAACTCCAATTCCCTTCTTATCGTCTTCTCAGATTTCTCATTGAGTTTCTTTTTTAAAAAAAAAGTAAATACCAGGAGCTTTCTCTTTCAGATTAAGACAGGAAAGGGAGCTTTTAGACAAAATTCAATTTACAACCAAGGCTGCAGCAGCCCAGCAAACCGGGATGAAGGTAAGGCTTAGACAGTCCTCAAACACAACCAAAGCAAGCAAAGCGAACTGCATGGGTGATCTCGTCCATGTTGAAATATGAAGTGAATTAGCCATCTTCTCCATCAGCTTAAGGTTTTCGATTAAATTGGTCGGTGCATTCAACTCAATATGATATCAACTGTTACTCGATCTTGTTCGACATCGGAGACTTGGGGAAGCCCCATGTGAGGGGGAGTATTGAAATATAAAGTGAATTGCTTATGTTACCCATTAAATTAAGCTTTTGGATTGAACTGGTCGGTGCATGCAATTTAATAGTCCAAAAATATGGAAGACAGTCGTGTCTATTGATTGGTGACTAGTAGGGAAATTGCATGTAATTATACAAATTCTGATAATAATCATTCGAGATCATTGCACAAAAAAATTGACAAATATTTTCACAGCTTTCAGTGGCTCCACCTCTTCCTTGTATAATTACACTTGGAGGTTGTTGACCTATCAGTACTCTTTTCCTTGTGATATGATAAATAAGCCACTGTAACATGCTAGCAATTGACCTGTTTTATTTCGAGTGTCCTCTTCTAGATATCAGTGCAAATATGTTATTTGCTTGTGTTTTATTTAATTCTTTGGTGTAAGTAGTTGACAAATAAACGATGCTTTCCTTTTTATGATCTGCAGGAGGTTACGTAGATCTAATTTAGATTCTGATAAATTGTATATAAACAATGCTTTCCTATGTATGATTTGCAGGAGGTTGCTAGATCTAATTTAGATTCTGACAAATTGTATGCAATCTCAGCACATTTGGCGTAAGCTTTAAACTTTCAGACTAGTTGCCTGTTCTTATATTGCCAATCCCAAAGTAGGGATACTTCGCAACTTGTATGCAGTTAAAAAGAACCAAGTGACAGTGATATCTTTGACTCTTCAGTCTTGATCATTTCAGTGCCTGCTAAACTATACACCTTCATGCAGGTTACTTATTGAATCTTTCGGCGTGAATGCTTTGCATTAACTTGCACTGCACTTTACGTTGATCTGAATTTATCATCTCCTGTTTCTATCAAACCTGTTGTCTACCTCAGCTCCACATGTTCAGACTTCCTGCTTAATGAAATACATGCAGCGCATGTTCTCGAAAAAAAAAACATGTTCAGACTTCAGACTGAACTCAGTCTTCATGCTATCCAAATTCAAGGGGGAAATTTTGGAGCTGTAGTAAGAACACAATCCAGTGCAATGATTCGTCGAACTTAGACGCAATAATGGTACTGAGATTAAACAAAGCATGTCCTTGTCCATATCCTAAGCATTGAGACAACATCACACAGTTAAATTAGACCACAGACAGTAACCGCCTCGCATTTTTCTTCCACTCACAATCATCCATGTCACTGGAGCCTTGGCAGCAAGGGAGCTCCTGTCCACTTGAAACCCAGGACCACATCTATGAAAACCATACAAACAATTTTGATATAATAGTCTCCATGTTGCGTTGGGCGAATGCAAGGTTGGCGGCACAAGACCTCATCACCTCAGTGTAAGCAACAGACTAAATTATTCAAGATTCTTGTGGTGACGTAGCGGGGCAGGAATATACCCCTATCAAATCCCTTGTGCGTTCATAATAAAAATGGAATTTGGTTTCAGAGCAGAAATCTTATATCTTGACGTTGGCGATGTGGATGTGTCCATTGTTTATAGGGCGTATTCTGCAAGTACCTGAAAGAGGAAAGAGATAGTACTTTCTTTTTTTCCTGAAACGAACAAAGAGATAGTACTTTCCTTCCCTCATTGATTGATCTGGATTTAAAAACCTGCAAATTGCACCGTTTTGTCATTTGTGGTGTGGTTAAGGCAAGTGTAGTACAACCCTGCAGCAAGTACAAGAGGCTACTGATGAAACCAGAACAAAAATCAGAAGCACGTTCAGTGAAAAAGTCTGTAAGGTAGACAGCTAACAGATGGAGTTTAATAATTTCCTTTGACGTTATATATGTTTCTTGGAACAATTCAGCATGAGCAATGAGTGACACCATCTTGTGGCAAGTAGCTGTCCTTAGAAAGCACTGCACGTACATTATTGGCTGAAACACAACAGTGTTACTTGTGTTTCAATCAATAATACACTGTATACATTGCCTTCTGAAATTATATATGTTTTTCTCCCTTCTCTCAGTGCTCACACGCCAACTTGCAGAGACCAGCAATGCTGGTTGTTTTCTCGACCAGAAACATCGGTTGACATCACAGGGTTAGGGTTAGCTGAGGTCGGCTGCCCTGCCCTGCCCATGAAATCGACGGAAACCATAACCAATGAGTGCTGGTGACAGACCAGGGAAGAAGGTCAGACCAACTTTGGATGGGTGAAAGCAAAGTTAATCTCTTCTGAACGTTGAGTGAGAGAGCGAACAATCAATGATTCGCTGATGGCCTATTGACCACGGAGTAGTGAACAGAACAGCATATGAGGTAAGCAGGTAAGCTTGCTTGAATCTATCAAGCATGTTTCTTGAACCATCCTTGTGATGTTGCCTCGAGTCAGCACTGATGCACCATCATAAGCATAAATAGCATCCAGAGATGTCGCTGTCGGAGAGGCATCTTGCCCCATTCATTGTCCTAAGCAAATTGAAGAGCTCTGAATAGCGTAATCAAGTTTGCATGACTGCATAAGAAACCAAGCCACCTGGCCCGTGGAATGGGGGGCATTTACGTATTTACCATTATTACGGATGACATCTTACACTGTATCACTGACATGGTATTTTTTATACCACTCACATCGTAATTATGGTAAATATGTAAATATTCCGTGGAATGGAAACACGAAGTAAGCTTCCCCTTGCCTCTCTAGCTTCTTGTGACTTTACAGATCCGGCCTCCTCTTCTTTTGTTAATGTATTTACTTCTTTGCCCAGCTCCTTGGTGATAGCACAAGATTACTCTGTAATCTGTATACTTTGGCAGGTTGCGGTGGCAGGCAAAATGAGTCTGCATCTCAACATTTGCAACATTCTAACATCTATAGATGCACTGTGGATATGCATCATTTCAGAAATTTTCAAACTTCTAGGTATATATGTTTGTTCGGGGTTCTCTTTTTTTAGTCAAACAGGAGGGGTAAAAACACCCCTACTGGACTTTTATTAAAGAGAGTAAAAACAGAAGTCCAAAACGAAGTTAAGAAATAAAAGAAAGAGAAAGAAAATGAGAAAGATTACAACCGAGCTTCTAACCATAGACTAATAAGGGGGAAGTATTTCTGCTCTGCCGGATGGATAACCATGGCAAACTCCTTCCTAAAGACACACTTGGCTTGCTCCACCGTGGGCACAATTCTTTGGAAGATAGCATCATTACGAACTAGCCAAATACTCCAGCAGAGATGTATAATAATCTCCATGAAGAAAGGAACTCTTAACTGGTGTTTAAAGGTTGTGAGCACATGTATGACAGAATGAAGAATTGAATATTACCGTCAAAGTGGATATTAACAAAGTTCCAGCAGGCAAGAGCAAAAGGACATTGAAGAAAGAGGTGGTCCAGAGACTCTTCATGATCAGTAGCAAAGAATGCAAGTGTAAGGCTGCAACTCCACATTCCTCCTTTTCAACAAATTTCTTATCCTAAGACGAACCTTTAGAAGAAGACAGAAGAAAACCCTGTGCTTCGGTTGACAAGAGCATTTCCCAAGCCATGAGAAAATACCATAGCAAAAGGTTAGTGAAGATCTGAAGCTGCCTTCTAGCTGCATTATTATTATTATTATTATTATTATTATTATTATTATTATTATTATTATTATTATTATTATTATTATTATTATTATTATTATTATTATTATTATTATTATTATTATTATTATTTTGAGGAAGTCGGGAGGGGAGGCCCCTACCTAATTTGTATTAAAATTGCAAACTGTACAAATGCAGGTGCAAAGCCAAGAGGCTCAGAGAGGAAACAAGAGAAAATACAAGGGGAATAAGGTACAGAAATGCAGAAGAAAAAGCTAGTACAAGAGAAAGAACTTGCAGAACTAAAATAAATTGGACTGAGTTGACAACATCCAAAGTATCTGTGAATTCTCAATTTGATGGCCCTCTTGTTCTTGCAGCTGGTTGTTCCCAAATTTGTGTCCATGCTTCGATAGCCAAACTCCTTGGTTCCTTCCTTGTTCTGTGTTTCCAGAGTTGTAAAGTTTGCACTATATTCTCTTTTATTGCTGAGCAAGGTGTTGTAACATTGTCAAATACTTTCCTGTTTCTTGCCAACCAAATATTCCAGGCTATAGCAATTAAAATAGTTGCAGCTTCATTACCAGCTTGTACCAAGCGAATTTGTTCTGCTGCCAATAGAGCTTGAGCCATGTTTGTTTGCTGATTTAGTGCGAAGCCTAAGGCTGTCCATACTTGAGTTGCATATGGACATCTGAATAGCATATGTTCAACATTTTCCTCTTCATCACAACCATAGGGGCATAAGGCATTATCTATGATATTTTTCTTTGCTAGGATATCTCTTGTCTTCAGTCTTCCCTTTGCTGCTTGCCAAGCAAAGATCTTACATTTCTTAGGAGCTAAAGACGACCAAATATCTTGTGCTATTGGGCAAATGACTCCTCCAAAGGTTAGCATGAAGTAAGCTGTTCTGACCGTGAAGTCCTTAGTTGGTCCAAATCTCATCTCTCTTGTATCTTCAAGATCTGTTAGCTGAACACCGTCCAGTTGATTCAGTAACTGTAATAGTTCATGTTCTGCTCTTTGAGAAGTTAAGGCTCTTGTACGGATTTGCCATCCGAAATCTGATCTGCAGTCTAGAACAGTGACATTTTTGTTTACAACATGTGAGAACAAGTGAGGGTATTGGCAAGCTAAGGGCTTTTTGTTAAGCCAACTATCCAGCCAAAAGGCAGTGTAGTTCCCTTTTCCCACTGTTACTATTGTCATTGCTCTGCAGAGGTCAATCAATTGCATCAGTTGTCTCCAAGCCAAAGTAGTCTTGTTGATTTTATCTCCTATCAGCAAGTACAAAAATCTTGCTCAATGGTGTTCCGGGTAGAAGAATCTGTCACGCGCGGGGCCTTCGTCAGGGTGACCCCCTCTCGCCAATGCTCTTCGTACTTGTTATGGAGGTGATCAACCGCACCATTGGCTGGCTGGACTCTGAAGGGTTTCTGCAGCAACTTGGTACTGCTGGGCCGGTGCAGCGGGTCAGCCTCTACGCTGATGACCTGGTTCTTTTTGTGTCGCCCATCGAGCAGGACCTCACAGTGCTTAGAACAACGTTATAGATTTTCGGAGAAGCCTCTGGACTCTTTTCTAATCTCGACAAGAGTGTCGCCACTCCTATACACTGCAGTGCTGAAGACATTGAGAGGGTTCAGCACATCCTCACGTGCAGAGTAGAGGGCTTTCCCAGCCGCTACTTGGGAGTCCCTCTATCCATTTTCAGGCTTAAGAAGAGTGATGAGCAAGCTCTGATTGATGCAGTTGCTGCCAGGCTACCCCTCTGGAAAGGAAGTCTGCTCAACATTGCAGGAAGAACGACGTTGGTTCGGAGCACGTTGTCAGCAATTCCAGTGCACATGTCCATCGTCCAGTGTCTATCTTCTTGGGCAATTGAGTGTATTGACAAGCTTCGTCGTGCTTTCATCTGGTCGGGGACAGCTATGGTCTCAGGGGGTCGCTGCAAGGTTGCATGGCAAATCTGTTGCAGGCCGCGTGATTTGGGTGGTCTAGGGGTGACGGACCTCCGCCGGACAGGGCTGGCGTTGAGGTTGCGATGGCCTTGGCTGCGCCGTACCGATCAGGCACGCGCAGGGGCCACCTTGCCTGAACAAGAGCAGGGCGAGGTTCTGGCTTTCTTCAGGGCTGCGACAATCTCTGTCCTGGGCAGCGGTGAGTCCACACTCTTCTGGATGGACAGCTGGATTCAGGGTTCAAGCATCCGCTATCTGGCGCCAGCTGTGTTTGAGGCGGTGCCTAAGCGGAAATGGGGCGTCACCGTCACCGAGGCACTTCATGACCACACCTGGGTTCATCATTTCACCGGAGCCCGTACTATGAGGCTGCTCACTAAGTTCATAGGCCTTTGTCGATTGCTGGAGCAGGTACAGCTCTCGCCGGGGACGCCAGACATCTTCGCCTGGAAGCTTACTGCCTCGCAGCAGTATTCGGCCGCGTCCGCGTACGGAGCCATGTTCTTCGGCTGCTCTAGACCTTTGGGTGCTCGACAGGTCTGGAAGACATCAGCGCCACCACGCACTAAGTTGTTCTTTTGGCTGGTGCTGCACAAGAAATGTTGGACGGCGGATAGGCGTTGGCGCCATGGTCTTCAGGACGGCAACTCGTGCATCATGTGTGATCAAGGAGCCGAGACAATGGACCATATTATTCTGGGATGCGTCTTCAGTCGCGAGGTATGGTCATCCTGCCTTCGAACATATCATCTACACCAAGCCGTCAGTGTCCAAGAGCAGGACATCATGATCTGGTGGACCAATACCAGAAAGTTACTTCCCAAGCAAATCCGTCGTGGATTCGACTCCCTCTTCTTCCTTGTCGCCTGGAATTTGTGGAAGGAGCGAAACGCGCGGACTTTCGGTAGGACTCCTCAACAGTCGGCTGAGTTACTACACACAATCTTGGAGGAGGCTTCTCTTTGGATGGCCGCGGCCGGGCACTGAGGGCCGTTGATGCTCTTCGCCTGATGGCCTGATGTACCGCCCCGGTTTACATTCCCTCGGTAGCAACCTTATGTTTCATGTAATCTGAAGTAGTGAGTGAGTTGGGCTGGTGTGTCTTCGGTAATCTTTGGATTACCGGTTGTTGTTATGGTTAAAACTCATTTTCTCTGCTTAATGAAATACATGCAGCGCATGTTCTCGAAAAAATTTTATCTCCTATCCTTTTTTTGGTTGGAATAAACTGAATTTCTTATCCATTTAGCCCAACTACAGTCAGGTTGAGTGTGGTATTTATGGATAAATTTTAAAAGGAGGCTGATGTTTTGTTGTTCTAAATTTTTGACACCTAACCCTCCTTCATGCTTTGAAGTACAAACATTTTCCCAAGCAACCATACAATTTGCCCCTGAAGTGTTTTTCTGTCCCTTCCAGAAGAAAGCTCTTCGTCTTTTGTCTATCTCATGAATAAGCCATTTTGGTAATTTGAAGCATGACATCATGTGTACTGGTAGAGCAGAGTGGACTGAATTAGTTAAGGTTAGTCTCCCCCCGCTTGTAGTCCCATGCATAAAAGTGTCAATTCTAGAATCAATGACATTGAGGATTTTAAACTGAATTGATCTCGGAATGGAACTGTCAGATAGTGGAAGGCCCAAATAAGTCTATGGAAAAGAGGCTACTGGACAGTTCAGAATGCTCGCAATTCTTTGACTCTCTAAATCATTCATGGCTATAGGAACAAAAGTTGATTTTGAGAAGTTAATACTTAAACCGGTAGTAATCTCAAAAACTGTAAGAATTTCTTTCAGCCATTTTGCCTGAGAAAACCCTCCTTGTACTATGATCAAGGTATCATCGGCGTATTGGATAACTGGGCACGGTTGATTTTGTAGAATTGGGTGTTGTAATAAACCTTGATGGCCAAAGCAGCGTATTGTTTGTTGTAGGATATCGGCTATAATGATAAAAATCAACAGTGAAATCGGATCACCCTGTCTAAGTCCTCTTTTCATTGGGATCCAAGGACCTGGGACGCCGTTGAGCAGCACCGCTGTCTTTGCTGTTTGAGTCAGCATTTTAATCGGATTTATCCATTTCTTAGGGAAGCCTCTTATTCTAAGTAGTTGGAAAAGACAGGGTCAGGAGATAGTGTCAAAAGCCTTAGTAAAATCCAATTTTAGGATGATAATCTTTCTCTTTCTTTGTCTACAACATTGAATGATGTCTGCTGCATACATAAAATTGTCTGCTATACATCTCTTCCTGACAAATCCTCATTGATCCTGATCCACCAAGTATTTAATCTCCTGTTGTAGCCTAACAGCTAACACTTTGGTGATAAATTTCACAGGACAATTTAGGAGGGAGATTGGTCTATATGAGTCTGGAGTGCAGCTCTCTCTCTTTTTCTTAATTAGAACCATATAGGATCTGTTCAATCTATCTAACTCGAGAGTTTCATGATAGAATTCCTGGAAGACAGAGAAAATATCTTGCTTAGCCGAGCTCCAAAATGATTGATAAAAACCGGAGCCGAAACCATCAGGTCCAGGGCTCTTGTCTCTGGGACAGATTTGATGGCATTATAAAAGTTTTCCTTGTTTATCACAACTTTAGCTAACGGCATAAAGTTTGCTGCTTTTGTGATAGAAAAGGAAACAATACAACATTTGTTCTTTGAATGCCATTATGCCCATTTTCTTTGGCGCGCAGTCCATGTTGTGTTTGGTATCAAGCCACCCCGACATTCTTACCTTCTATTTGGCAGTTGGTCGAACTTCGGGGGCAAAAACCATAATATAACCTTATTGACTAGGGCTGCAGCTCCTTGCTGGGTAATTTGGCTAACAAAGAATGAAACAGTGTTTAATAAATGTCATCAAAAAACGTTTTTGCAGGTTCTAGTCAGAGGGACGTATTGGCTTCGGTTTTGGGCTTTGTTGTAGCTCATGGATGATCACGAACATGGGATGCTTAAGGCGTGTCGAGTCCTAGAATCTTGTGCCATGGAGTTCTTCATATCCAATAGATGGCCTTTCATTTTCCATTTACAATAATATTGTGGAACTGCTGTAAGTGTTTGAAGTGAGTGTATTTGTTTAACTTCGGACTGATGCCTTTTTTTTTAAAGATGACTGAAGTCGGAAATTTCCATTATAAAAAAAAGGCTAACGGCTGACTGCGGATTGCCTTCATCTGGTTCATTTGCGACCTGGTACGAAGCTGGATAAGAAATGTAATGCTAGAGCTGGTATGGTTAAAAGAACAAGAAGAAATTTCAATAAAAGGCTTACTGATGGATTTCTGCTGATCTTGCACTGGAAACAGGCCGCTATAACAGTAGAGAAAGATGCACCAGAAAGCCGAGAGGCCCATGGGCCAACATGATTGTCCAAGGAAGGTATGAAGACTGAAGAGCAAGAGATCAGAACGGTTGCATTGACTGTTACAGGCCAGGCATCTCATGTAGTCATGTCACTAGTCATGGTACCGACGTAATGGCATACCATATAGGCCATATAGATCATACATCTAAAGTTCTTGGTAAACCTCGTGCTGTTTATACAGGCATAGGGTGTTAATCTAGTCTTTGAATTGATTACTATCAGAATGTTATGTGCTTTTGTATTAAACTTTGTAGTCTGTGTACACTGAAATGCAGAGATTGGGAGTGCTTTCAAGAGTGCTGTATCAACTCAATGTAATTGTCTTGAATTTTAAAATCTTCCCCTATCAGAAAAAGTGGCCCCCATTCTGAAACATACATCTAGAAATAGCAGCAAAAGTGGCCCCCATTCTGCATATATACACGAGTGAGGCCCCGTTCACTTCCCAAAATATTTCCTCTGTCACCCGTCACGTTGAATCTTTAGACCCATGCATGGAGCATTAAATGTAGGTAAAAAAATAACTAATTGTACAGTTTGTCTGTAAAAGTCGAGATGAATCTTTTAAGCCTAATTAATTCATGGTTGGATAAATTTTGCCAAATAACAACGAAAGTGTTACAGGAATATTTCCCTCAAATATTTTGGAACTGAACACAGCCTGAGAACATTACTTTAGAAATAGCAGCAAAAGTGGCAGCACAGAAAGACCATGCAAGAATGCACACTATTATACAAACACGCAGCAGCAGCAGCAGAAGTTGATAGCTTGATAGTTGAAGCAATACCAAAAGGAACCCTATTACCATGCCATAGCCTGATTGCTTATTGCTTATTGCTCTTCTTATCTAGCAGTACTGCAGTAGTCCTTCTACACCTTCAAAATGTACATACAGGTCGGTTCTACATCTCATTGCAGGACAAGTGCTGAAAGGCGTCCTTGATCGCTGCTATGGCCGCTAGGTACTTGCTCCTGCGCTCCAGGTACATCCCCTCCCGCACCAACCGCTGCCCGGTGTCATCCATCTGCAGCAGCGTCTGCTGCTCCAAGCGGTCCTCGATGAACAAGCGTGCGACGAGGAATGAGAGCGAAGCGGCGGTATGCAGCCTGTGGAGCTGATCGCCCTGATGATACGGCAGTGGTTTCTGGTTCAGCTTGTCCGAGAGCATGGCCACATTCTTCAGGTGCTGTTCCACCTGCTGCATCAGGCTACCCAAGTCACCCTGTGGCACAGAGTTGTCAGAGCCTTGGTGGCGGTCACTCAGCACCTGGATCCTTGCAACCACATAGGGCTTTGTCCTGACGATGTCAATGACCCGGAAGCGGTCTTTGCCCACGCAGGTGAGGAAGAATCGGTCGTCGGTGAGCCTCTCGCACTCCACGACGTGGACAACGCACCCCACGTCCGCCATCCTACTCCCGTTCTTGCAAGCCGAGCAGATGACCCCGAACCTGAGGCCCTGCTGGAGCAGGGTGTGCATCATGATGCGGTGCCTGAACTCGAACGCCTGCAGCTGGAGCGTGGCGCCGGGGAAGACGACTGATGGGTACATGACGAGGGGGATCTCGGCGGTCTGGTCTTTCGGGGTCTGAACAACCTCGTCCATGCAGCCGTGCAGGTTGGCTCCGCATTTCAGCAACGATGTACTCCTCTTATGGAGCTGCTGCTTCTTCGTGGTCGTGGCAATGGCAACTCTTGTTTGTGGTGGGTCGGATCTTGGAGAAAGCTTTGGCTGGTGAGGAGGCGACGACGATGGACTGAAGCTGTGGCTGTTTGGCCTTGTCAATTTGGATGGAAGGTGCAGGGTCCTCAGGGCCATGTATATGTGTTTGCTTCACTCTGAGAGTAAGAGTAGCCTGATCAACTCTGCACAAAACAAAGAGTTGCTATATTCAGGTGGCAGAATTTTCAGGCAGCAATCTTACACAATCAAGTAGTAAAATTAAAAGGGCAACTCACAAAAGACATATATATTCAGTAAAAAGATTTAGCAACAAAAGGATTACCCTTTGCATACCCCCTGGATTGGGGAACATAATCTAATCCTCTGTCGGATTACAGGGAAACCATGAAACATGTATCTATGATGATTGCAGCAGGTTTGTTTGAGTTGCAGAGATGGAAGTTTTCACTTTTCAGAGTTGTTGGAAAGCCTGTACCGATACCGATTGCGGGAAAGAAAGAAGAAAGAAGACAAAATAAAAAAAATAAAAGAGAAGTGACTGCCGTGCCGAGTGTGTGTTTGTATTAACCGAGTAGCAGCTCCGAGACTTCACATACTGACATGGGGCGTTGGTTGTCGGGTCAAGAGGAATCGAAGGGCCCGATTCATGGACAGGGCAGGACGGTTGTATGCAGTGCACAATTAGATGAAAACCTTTTTTTTCCTTTATCAATCACGTATTATTTATGAGAAGTAAAAATCAGCTATGCCGGAGGAGTGGCGACAGAAACAAAACAAGATGCAGGACAACTAGGCGCGCGGATCGGATCTTGAGACGTGGTTTTGTTGTTGTAGAACAAAGGTTTGCCGGGGACACGGCGGAAGCACGCCGGACAGGAAGCAAGGAAACGGGTGGTGGAGGGAAAGGGATACCTTGGTGGTCGTCGGACGGATGGCGATGAGGGTCCAGGTCGTTGCCGAAGGGGGCGATGGACGAAGAGTGGAGAGAGCACAGAGCAGGGAGGGGGAGGTGGGCGGAGAGAGAGGAAGGTAGGCAGGCGAATGGATAAGAGCAGAGACGGACGATCCGATTCCTCCGATGATTGATATGATAATAATTTATAGACAGATAGATAAAGGCTCGCACTTATACATCCCAAACGCTAGCAAAGGACCGGACGGCAGTCGCTGGCGGTGGTCCCGTACTCCTCTACTCGCTTCAATCCAATCCACGCCTCCAAGGCTCCAAGTAGTAGGATAGGAATAGGAATAGGATGGGTTAACGGCTTGTCGCTTTCTTTAGCGGCACTGCAAAACGTCGGCGTAAACAAAACAGGGTGCCCTATTATCCTCTATCTGTTGGCGCCGGCTGCCGTGACGGCTGGCTCTTGGCCTTTGGCACCTTGCCGGGACTCTCTCTGGTCGATTCATTGGTTCGCCCTGGCTCGGGTCCCTTGTTGCTTGCTTCACGTGATAGTTCAATTCATTCGCAGTGGGATTCCATTTCCAGACAGCGATCTCCCCTATCTCAGCCACAACATCTCCATCGCTCACCGCTTTTCATTATTAAAGCGTCTGAAAAAATAGATACTTGCTAGTGCTCTGGAGGTCCGGACCACTACGCTGCTCCAAATATCTACGATAAATATCTTCACCAGAACCTAAAAAGCGCAGGGAGGGGAGCGCTTTTGCGTACTTTGTGTTGGTGTTTCTTTAATAAGAGCTTGTTTAGTCGGTGAAAATGTTTGAGTTCGGCCACTGTAGCATTTTCGTTTTATTTGGCAATTTGTATCCAATCATAGACTAATTAGACTAAAAAGATTTGTCTCGTCATTTACAACTAAACTGTGTAATTAGTTTTTTCTTTCGTCTACGTTTAGTATTCCATGCATGTGTCGTAAAATTCGATGTGACAGGTACTGTAGCACTTTTTGGGTTCCCTTTTTAGGAACTAACCAGGCTCTAAATGGAGAAAATATCTAGCTTCATTCTCTAGAGAGAGAAATGGGACCAAATTGCTACAAGTTAACCACAACAACGACCGAACCACATTTACATAAAAATCCGACTCATAACTCAGTTCTTAAAATAAATGGTCATCCAAAGAACATGAAGAAACACGTAACCATGTTCTCTAACTTGTTGCATGTCTCCAACACCAACTCCTTCTGTTCCTCGTGTCGTTGTATGTGGGTTCAGAAATGAAGCTAGTGTGTTCCCCTGAATAGGACCTGCAAAAGAGTTTTTTGTCGATATTTGTCAAACACAAATTCCTTCCTTGTTGGCCATATAGACCAACAATTTGGCGACCAAGACAATGCCAGGCCAACGGAATGTCTACAACCTCCAAAAGGACCAAAACAAAGCACAACAAACTTTACCAAAAGAAGATAAGGCCAGCGAAAGGGCCGAATCGGTCGAAGGGACCAAGAAGATCCCGTTGTTCTAGGGAAACCCCGATAAGCAAGTCATAATCTCCGAGCACCTTGACCCCATAGCCGAGGGCAACCTTGCTGCCTTCTTAAAATAAAACAGCGATATCTTCACTTGGAAAGCAGATGACCTCCGTGGCATCGACAAGTCTCTGATCGAGCACTACCTCGACATCAACCCAGCTCGCACCCCCCCATCAAGCAAATGCTTCGCAAAATGTCATAAGAAGTACAACGGCTACTAGATGCGGGGGGTCATTCGCCTGGTGAAGTACTCTCATGGCTCTCCAACGTGGTTCTCGTCAAAAAGAAAAACAAAATGTGGTGAATGCACGTGGACTTCACCTGCCTAAGCAAGGCATGCCCGAAGGACAACTTCCCACTACCCAGAATCGAAAACCTTGTGGATACGGTCACGGGTTGCGAAATGCTTTCCTTCCTCGATTGTTTCTTCGAATACCATCAAATCTGGATGAAACAAGGAGATAAGGAAAAGACAAGTTTCATCACTGTTGATGGTCACTAACACTGCATTCCATACCATCAACTTATGCTTAATTGGTAATATAAATGATATAAACCATAGTCATAGGGCTTACTTCTAACCATTTCCACAAGTTTTGATGGCAATGTGAGTGTAGGAATAAGGTGATTATGGACATGGTAAAAACACTTCCTCAAATGCTCATTTTGACTACACCATGCCGAATAGCTCACCAAGATACACGAAATCAGGCTTTGGTTCACCCAATTCGGAGTCCGAACGATAAAGTTACGTCTCCTGAAAGATTGCAACACGAACTAGGCTAGAATTGGACATAGAAGGAGGCCGGGCGACCCTAATTAGGGTTGAGCAACTTGGATCTATGTCCAATGACCATCAAACTTGGTCCAAAGCCTCTCCACTCAATAAGAAGCCCAAGGAAAGCATTGGTCACACCAGAGGCCCAAATGGGGCGTCGGGTGACCCAAGCCATGGTCAGCCAACCCAACCCAGGCTCATCCATGTCACTAATCCTCTCCATCGATAAAGAAACACACTCAGGAGGCATCCCAGACATTGATTCAACCATGGTTCACATCAAGGGATGAAATGGATCCATGTGGCCTCTCCCACGGATCCATGGGCCCACCAATCGAAGGAAACAAATTCCACCGCGACCACACTTCATACCCAAGCAAAGGACAACCAATGAACAATGCATTGTCTCAAGATCGATGGCAAATGTGCCAGGGTGGTGTCGGATGACCCTACATTGGTCGGTCGACCTAGGAGGCCCACCAAGCTACCTTGGGCTCCTTGCAACCAACTCCAGGAAGCCCCCTCAACTATTTGATGGCAAGTCAGTGGAATGGAGGCTCGACTGACCCTCAAGGAGGTTGTCTGACCCTACCATGTCAGCTCCATCAACCCTACTCAACTACAAATACGCCCCTACTCCTATACATTATAAAAATATGGGGTGTTGGCTCACTTGTAATACACACGCTTGGAGTTCCACTCTCTTCATCATACTTGTAGTAGTAGTGTCCCTTTGAATTTCTCTCATCCAATTGTAGTATCTAGAAATAGGGAGAGAGGTGAGAAGAGAGCTAGGGAGGACCTGGGCCTATCAGATCCTCCTTGACATTGTACGTCGACGGGTGTGGCTGGTCTTTAAGCAATATCTACAATATTACTATGGTATCTCTGGCTTTTCTATTTAATTAAATTTAGCATTTACTTTAATTACTTTACTTACGAGATCTCTACTCGCATCGAGTGCTCTAGTTTTAATGTTGGATTAGAGTGTAGTAAGCGTTAGCACAAACGTGGTGTCTCTGAGTTTGCGTCCAGTGCCACAGATAGTTGTGGTAGCCCCAGAGGTGATGGCTATGTCAGGTCTTTGTAATCCACCACATTCAGATTGGTGTTCTCCTAGAGCTTTCGACAACCATAGCCCGAGCACCATTTTCTCACCCCTCTCGAGGGTCAAAGAGGAACTGCTGCTCAGAAGAAAGGAAGTTAAGTAAGCCTGCTCCTTGACTAGTTATATAGGAAAACCTTAGGAAATCTCTCTCTGCTCACCAAAAACATTTCACCTTTCCTATCTTTGAACATTCTTGATTCTTTGCTAGTTCACTTCGTGTTCTCCATGGAAATTGATACCTTGGAATACTTCTGGGTGAAAACTATATCAGTATCCGAACGCATGTGGAAAGTTATAGTTCAAAATACAGTCTACAACTTTGTAGTTGAAATTTTTTTTATTTGAAGTCGTTTAGTGTCTCAAATATATGTTCTAAGTTGATAGATTTTAAAATTCAAAATTTAGAATTCTTAAACGACCTTGAATGTTTACACAGTTGATACCAAAGTTTAGTGGCCGACATCTGCTAATAAGTTTTTTATTTGAAATCATTTAGAGCCTCAAATATTTGTTTTAAATTTATATATTTTGATATTTAAATTTTTAAAATTTTTAAACAATCTCGGATGGAGCGACATCCTATACCAAAGTTGTAGTTCTTGATAAGATTTAAAACTTTCTAGTTAAAAGTATTTTCATTTGAGTTCATTTAGTAGCCAAAATATTTAATATAAGATTATAAAATAATGATATAAAACAATAACATATTATATATGGACACAAATGATTGTTTAGCGTAGTGGTAGAGAAGTGCCGATGCTAAGAGGCAGGTTGCGGGTTTGATTACTTGAAGTCACAAATCTTTTTTGTTTTAGCGGAGGCAGGTATGTTAGATTTGTTTTTGGGGTTTCTTAAGACCATTAATGGAGGCGGGTATGTTAAAGCGTCCGTCGGATCCATATTAAAACAATTTTAGAAAATAGGCCGCCAGATCCATATTAAAACAATTTTAGAAAATAGACATTATATGCCATGTTTTATGGCTCGACACTTCTCATTCTAACGTAGGGCCCTTGGGCGAAAGCTTGCTCGTATAATTTATATATAGCTCTGTTTGGTATATCTCTATTTCACTGATGAAACAATTTCTTGTCTTTTCTTTTCTTTTCTTTCCTTTCTTTTTCTTTTTTTTTGATCGAGCTTAAGCTTCAACTCCACCCGGCGTCCACCTCTTGTGAGGTTGGGGTTTAAGGAGCTCTGTATTCGTGTGGCAAAAAAAAAAGCACCAAACAGAAGCTACTAGAGAAGCCGTGCTAAACGAGATTTTATTATATAAAAAAGTTTAAAAAGCTAAAAATAATTTTAACTTTTCTTCTAAATAATAAATAGCTCTCTCTCTTTTTTAAAAAATATCGAAACTGACGTTAGCATCAGTCTGCGCCAAAATCATCCACTACAACGAGCAACGGTATGGCACTAAACCGAGAGGCACATCTTTGGATCAAACTCTTTAAAAGAACAGATCAAGTTGTTATGAACGACATATGGAATATGAAGTAAAACGAAATCAATCACAGCGGAGACACACGATTTAACGTGGAAAACCCCTCTAATGCGAAGGGGAAAAACCACGGGCACCAGCCAGCAACAATCTTACTATCTCAAGAGTTTTGTGTTACACGTCTGTGGCGGCTTACAAGAGAATCAAGTCTCCAAGAAACCCTAGCAAGGGTATATATGTACCGTTGTAAGGTCCTAGATGGCTAGAGGGGGGGTGAATAGCCTATAAAAAATTCTACAAGCACCACTAAGCAAACTTGTTAGAATAACAAACGGCGTAAAGCGAGTTTTGCTTAGCCAAAGGTTGTGATGCAAGCCTCCTATCCACAAGTCTAGTAGATTATGATCTCTAGTTCACACAAGTGCTAAGTCACTAACTTACACTAATGAGCAAGCTAACAACTACTAGAAAAGGCTACCACTAGAGCTACACAAGATAATCTAGTAAAAGTAAATGCGAGAGAGAGGATTGTGAATCTTATACCGACGGTGGAGTGAAGATGTTGCCAATCACCAAGATGATATACAATCAATTAATATTGACAACAACACAATATGTAGACCAATCACCGGGAGACAAGAGACACAATATTTTTGTTCACCCGGTGTTCACTTGTGCACCGACAAGCTACGTCACCGGTTGTGTCGACCAACACTTAGATGGTTCCTCGGTGTGACCCTCAAGTCACTTGCCCCTCAAGGCACGCCCCGCAAGGCACCGCAAGACACCACTCTCAAGTGAGGTAACTCAATGACACGCGCAATCCAATAGAGTTGCTTTTGGCGTCCCGCCGAGGAAAGCACAAGAACCTCTTACAACAACCGGAGGTGGCCAAGAACAATCACCTTCTCTTGCCAACGCCTCCAACAATCTCCAAGCCGGCTAGGAGCGGTACTCTCCAAGAGTAACAAGAAATCCACCGGCTAAACCACCCACAAGTGCCACTAGATGCCCTCAAGCTATGCAATGCACTTTGGGATCACTCAATCTCACTTTTGATTTGCAATCAAGCAAGAGAGATGAGTGGGAGGAGTAGCTCTAGCTCAAAGGATGCACAAGAGTGTTAGAAATGCCAAGAGACCTCCCCAAGGGCCGGCCAACGAGTATTTATAAGCACCCCAAACAAATAGAGCCGTTGCCACTCCACTGACCGTTTTTTTCGGGACGACCGGACGCGCCGGTCGAAACTGACCGGACGCGCTCAATCGCGTCCAGTCGCCCTGCGACGTCCACGTGTCCCTCAAATTTCGAATGCGACCGTTAGATCCTCCAACGGTCACTGCGCGCCAACGGTCAAACGCTATGACCGGACGCGCTGCTCAACCGACCGGACGCGCCGGTCGCACAGCACCGCGCGCGCGAAGCAACGACCGGACGCGCTCCTCGCAACGACCGGACGCGCCGATCCGCACAGCACCCGCGCCCGCGAAACAACGACCGGACGCGCTCCTCGCAACGACCGGACGCGACAGTGCCAGCGTCCGGTCGGAGTCCAGTAAGCTCCCTCGACGACCGGACGTGTCGATCGCGTGTGACCGGACGCGCCCCGCGTCCGATCGTCCTTGCGAACCGCAGTTCCTTCTGGGCACTTGACCGGACGCGCCGGTCCCGCGAGTGACCGGACGCGCCGGTTGCAAACCCTAGCCCGCGCGCCCGATACCGCGCTGTACTGACCGGACGCGTCCGGTCATACCGTGACCGCGTCCAGTGCAGCGTCCGGTCACCTCAGTGACCCTGTTCGCCTCCGTTTCTTTTCCGACTTTCGGCGTAGTGGAAAATATGCATTTCATTTCCCCGAAAACGCCTGAATCCCGCGCTCACACGCTCGGCGGGAGGGAGAGAGGAACCCAAACCCCTCTCAACCCGCAAACCACAGCGCGACCAACGCCACCTTTGTAAATGTGCCAACACCATCAAGTGTACATCTCCATGTGCTTGTGTGTTAGCTTTTTCTCAATCATTTTCAAAGGTTTTCCAATTAGCTCATTAGGCCCTACATGCAATGCACTTCATGAATTCACCTAGTGGCACCCGTGCATCGAATAACCGATAAGACTTCCCCTCTTAATAGTTCGGCTATCGATCCTAAACCACTCACACCCTCTATGGTGTCTTGAGTGTAAAACAAAATGGCCCTATGGTTATACCTTTGCCTTGAGCCCATTTTGTTTCTCCAAATGATATGATCCACTTCATATCATCACATGACCGTCTCGATCCATCGACCTTGACTTCACTTGCTCTTCACCGTTGCATCGGTCCGTCGGCGCTAAGTCTTGCTCAAGCTTCACCATCGCATGGTCCTTCGCTTCGAAGCCTCGACTTGCCCTTCACCTTCACAACCGGTCCATCGAGCCAAGCCTCATCTTGGTCTTCACCATCTTAGTCATATGAGTCAATGTCATGTCTCATATGCAATGACCATCTTTATCTAAATCATCCACTTAGATACAAAGGTTAGTCCTAGGTTTCATCAATTAGCCAAAACCAAACTAGGGACTTTCAATCTCCCCCTTTTTGGTAATTGATGACAACCCTCACAAAGATGATCTTGATAATAAAAGTTTTAAACTTGTCATACTTGTCCAATCATTTTGCTCATAAGTAAAGTTTGGACAATTATCACAAGCTCGGTTTTGGTAGCATTAGCTCCCCCTACATATGTGCATAGAGTTTGGATTGAAAGCTTTGCACATATGCATGGATAGAAATGTTGGGAGAGTAATTCTACCAAAATGATGCTATGGTGTAAGAAATGGACCTTTGAAGCGTGATACCAATCGGAGTTGCCTTTTACACCATCCTTAGCATCATGAAGTAACTAGACATCCATCAAAACTCAAGAACCCCGTGAGATCAACATTATATGTAAAGGTTCTTGGACCACTTGTAAAGCTAACCACTTGTAAAGCTTTAGGCAAGTCTAGATACCACATGTAAACTATTCCTATGCATGCTAGTAGATCATTTCATCATCTAATTTCTATACTAGCATTGCACCACACAAGCATGTATATTGAATTTAAATACATGTGCAATGAGCAAGTCATATGAGAATGCACAAACAAATGCAACAACTTTGTTTATGAGCTTGCTCCCCCTACTTGTGTGCATCAACAAATTTTATTTACCCCTTTATCAAGTTGAATCATCTTTTTCTCTCCCCCTTTGTCAACAACTTACCCAAAAAGGGGATCAAATTGTGGAGAGAAGGAAATTAATTCGATACCACATGTAAGGTTAAAAAAATTTATCAAATTTGGTTTAACCTGGAATACTTGCCAAAGATATTTAATTCGATTTGAACCAAAGACAAGCTTCTTCACTCCTCAAAATAAGGGTTATCTTGCCTATGTTGAATTAAACACTTATAGCAAATCTTCTAGATTCAACACTAGGTTTACAAGCTCACAAACATGTCATATGCCACCACTAGATCAAAATAAGCATAGAAGCAATAGTGGTAACATATATCCATCAAATTCATTTGATTTATCATGAATGCTTATGCGTACCACTTATTATGTCTACATGCTCTATCAAGTCCTTAGCATAGGATGAAAGACATGTCAATCAATTTTACCTTGCAATGTCGAAGGAGAGGCATGTCAATAAGTGGGTGGGGTGCATTCAACTCATGTTTGAGAAATCAAGAATGTTCAATTCATTCCTTAGCTTGCAAAACCTCTTTTCATCAAGTGGCTTAGTGAGAATATCGGCAAGTTGATCATCGGTGCCAACACTTTCAATGGCAATATCTCCCTTTTGTTGATGATCTCTAATGAAATGATGTCTTATGTCAATATGCTTTGTTCTTCCATGTTGAACCGGGTTTTGTATCATCTTGATTGCACTCTCATTATCACATAGCAACGGCACATTCTTGAAGTTGAGGCCATAATCCTTCAAAGTTGATTTCATCCATAGCAATTGTGCACAACAACTCCCCGCACTCACATATTCGGCTTCGGCGGTAGAGATTGCCACACTATTTTGTTTCTTTGAGGACCATGACACAAGTGATCTTCCAAGTAATTGACATGTGCCACTTGTGCTTTTCCTATTGATCTTGCAACCCCCATAGTCGGAGTCCGAATATCCAATCAATTCAAACTTTGACCCCTTGGGATACCATAGTCCAACATTTCTTGTTTGCTTCAAGTACCTCAATATTCTTTTTGCCGCCGTGAGATGACTTTCTCTAGGTGAGGCTTGATATCTAGCACACATGCAAACACTAAACATGACATCCGGCCTTGATGCGGTGACATAGAGTAGACTTCCAATCAAAGACCGATATTCCTTTTGATTCACCATTTTGCCATCAAGATCACTATCCAAATTGCCATTTGTGCCCATTGGAGTTGAAATTGGCTTTGCATCTTGCATTCCAAACTTCTTCAACATGTCCCTTATGTATTTCCCTTGACTCACAAATGTTCCATTCTTCAATTGCTTGACTTGGAGACCAAGGAAGTAGCTAAGTTCACCAATCATAGACATTTCAAACTCTTTGGCCATCATAGCACCAAATTCTTCACAATAAGCTTGATCGGTTGATCCAAAGATGATGTCATCAACATATATTTGCACTATGAATAGATCATTTCCAATCTTCTTGGTGAATAGAGTAGTATCAACCTTGCCCATTTTGAATCCCTTAGAGAGAAGGAAATCCCTTAGCCTCTCATACCATGCTCTAGGTGCTTGCTTTAAGCCATATAAAGCCTTCTTCAACTTGTAGACATGGTTGGGTTTCTTGTCATCTTCAAATCTGGGCGGTTGCTCAACAAATACTAACTCATTGATGATCACATTGAGAAATGCACTTTTGACATCCATTTGATATAGTTTGATATTGTGTGCACAAGCATAAGCCAATAGAATCCTTATTGCCTCCAATCTTGCCACGGGAGCATATGTCTCATCATAGTCAAGACCTTCAACTTGAGTGTAACCTTGAGCAACTAGTCTTGCTTTGTTTCTCACTACAATGCCATCTTGATCTTGCTTGTTTTTAAACACCCACTTGGTTCCAATCACATTGTAGTCATTTGGCCTTTCTACCATCTCCCAAACATCATTTCTTGTGAAATTGTTAAACTCTTCTTGCATAGCCATGATCCAATCGGTATCCCTCAAAGCTTCTTCTATCTTCTTTGGTTCTGTGGTTGACACAAATGATGCATGCTCACAAAACATAGTCAATCTTGATCTTGTTTGCACACCACTTCTAATATCACCAATAACACTATTAATGGGGTGATCTCTTGCAACATGTTGTGGTTGGAGTACTTACACTTGATTGCTTGAGCTTGGTTGATCACTTGATGTATCTCGATGAGAAGAACTAGCATCATAATTTTGCACTTGAGAGTCACTAACTAGCTTGAATGGTGAATTGAGCACTTGATCTTTATCATCATCTTGAATATCAATTACTTGCTTTGCTCTAATGTCCCCAATGTCCATGTTCTTCATTGCTTCCACCAATTGAGTTCCACCAACATCATCTAGATTCTCTTCTTCATCTTGTGACCCATTGGTTTCATCAAATTGCACATCATGAACTTCTTCTAGAATGCCACTTGAGTTGTTCCAAACTCTATAAGCTTTGCTTGTAGTTGAATAACCAAGTAGGAACCCCTCATCACATCTTTTGTCAAACTTCCCCAATCTAGTGCCCTTCTTCAAGATATAGCATTTGCAACCAAACACCCTAAAGTAAGAAATATTGGGCTTTCTTTCATGAAGTAACTCATATGGGGTCTTCTCTAGCAATGGATGACAATATAATCTATTGATGTAGTAGCAAGCGGTATTGATTGCTTCATCCCAAAATGATTGACTCACATTGTACTCATGAAGCATTGATCTAGCCATATCAAGCAATGTTCTATTCTTCCTCTCAACTAGGCCATTTGATTGTGGAGTGTACTTGGCCGAGAATTGATGTCCAATACCATAATGATCACAAAGTTCTTCAATTCTTGTATTCTTGAACTCACTTCCATTGTCACTTCTCACTTTCTTGATTCTAATCTCAAACTCATTGTGAACTCTAGTGAGAAATGTCTTGAAGGTGTCAAACACTTCACTTTTGTCACTAAGAAAGAATACCCATGTGAATCTTGTGAAGTCATCCACTATGACAAAGCCATACTTGTTGCCGCCTATGCTTGTATATGTTGTTGGTCCAAATAGATCCATGTGCATCAACTCAAATGCTTTGTATGTGCTCATTGTACTTTTCTTTGGATGTGAGCTTCCAACTTGCTTCCCGGCTTGGCATGCACTACAAAGCTTATTTTTCTCAAATTCAACATCTTTCAAACCATTGACAAGATTATGAGTTGTAAGCTTCTTCAATTATTTCATGCCAACATGACCAAGCCTTCTATGCCAAAGGCAACCCATGCTTGATTTGGAGACTAAGCAAGTTGTCAAAGAAGTTTCTCTAGCATTGAAGTCAACTAGGTAGAGATTCTCATATCTAAAGCCCTTGAATGCCACATTTGAACCATCCACACTAATAACTTCCACATCATCAACCCTAAAGATGCATTTGTAGCCTAGATCACATATTTGTGCCACGGATAGAAGATTGAAATCCAAACTTTTAACTAGCAACACATTGGAGATACTCATATCATTTGATATTACAATCTTGCCCAAGCCAATAACCTTGCCTTTCTTGTTATTGCCAAATGTGATAGAATCAACACCACTATAATTGTCATTGAATGAATCAAACATTCTTGATGTACCGGTCATGTGTTGAGTGCACCCACTATCAATAATCCAATGCCTTCCTCCGGCTTTGTAATTGACCTACAAGCAAATCAATGAAGCTTAGGTACCCATTTTTGCTTGGGTCCTTGTAGGTTAGTAACTAAGCTCTTTGGTACCCAAATAGCCTTCTTCTTTGGGCCCACAATTGGTGTACCAACAAACTTAGCTTGCACACCCTTCACACCCTTGGTAAGCACATAGCAAGAATCAAAAGGTATAGCATTAACAAGGTTCTTGCTTTGGTTCTTTTTATTGCAATTATGCTCTAGGTGCCCAACTTGCTTGCATCTATTGCAAAACCGACCATTGCCCTTCACAAAGCTAGGCTTTGGAGTTGCAAAGGCCGACTTGCCTTTCTTGGGGGTGTAGCCCAATCCCTCTTTGTTAAGAGAGAACCTTTGGCTACCCAAGCACTTAAGCAAGCGGGCCTCACCACCATAGGCCTTGCCTAGGGCGTGAGTGAGCTCATCCACCTCTCTCTTGAGAGTCTCATTCTGAACCATTAGTGAGGCATCACAAGTGAAACCATCACTAGTAGTAGAGGTAGAGTTGGTGGTGGTGGATGAAGAGCTACAAGAAGGGTTAGCATTTGACATGATGATAGGTTCATTAAAGGATTCATCAATTATATCACATGTAACACCTATATCACATGATACAACAACCTCCTTCTTTTCTTGTTGCTCAAGTAGCAATGAGTGAGCCTTTTCAAGCTTGAAATGAGCCTTACCAAGATCCTCATGGTCTTTCACTAGACTCTCATGAGTGGTCTTAAGCTCACTAAGAACTTTCTCAAGTATTGCTACTTTCATTGAAAGCTTCTTACACTCCTTGTTCTTGGCAATAGCTATGTCTCTAGTTTGTTGCATCAAGTCATATAGTTGTTCTTTAGTTGGTTCATCATCATCATCTTCATTATCATTATCACTATCATGAGCATATTCCATTTCACTTTCATCATCACTCTCATCATATAATACCTTAGCTTCTTTAGCCATGAAGCATGAAGAGGATGAATCAAATAGTGATGGCTTCTTGTTGATAGCAATGGAAGCAAAAGCCTTGTTGGATGATTCTTCTTCTTCTTCCTCATCATCACTTTCCCAAGTGATCACATAGGCACCATTTTTGCCTTTCTTGAATGTCATCTTGGCCTCTCTCTTCTTCTTCTCAAACTTGCCCCTCTTGTTGTTCTTCTTCTTGTCATAGGGACATTCGGCTTGAAGATGTTCGGTGCTATCATAATTGAAGCACTTCCTTTGTTGCTCATTGCTCTTGAAATTGTCATTTCTCTTTTTGAAGCCTCTTCTTTTGATAAACATTTTGCCAATGTTTTTGACAACTAGAGCAAGTGCCTCATCATCAACTTCCAATTCTTCATCTTCTTCGCTGTCATCTTCTTCTTGAATTGAAGCTTTGCCCTTTGAGGAGGTGGCCTTGAATGCCACGGTCTTCTTCTTCTTTTCATCCTCCTTCTCATCAATATCTTGATCATACTTGTCAAAGGTCAATACCTCTCCAAGCAAATCATTGGGCTTCATTGTTTCAAGCTCATCTCTTTGTAGCATCATGATCAACATCTTGAATCTTTTAGGTAAGCTCAACAAGAACTTGTGGCAAAAATCTTGGTCTTGAGTCTTGTGCCCAAAGCTCTTGAGATCATTCACAATGACTTGCAATCTATGAAACATCTCTAAGATTGCTTCTTCTTCTTTCATCTTGAAGTTCTCAAACTCACTCTTGAGCCCATATAGCTTGGCACTCTTTACAACCTTAGTGCCCTCATATGTTTCACTTAACCTTGTCCACACTTCATTTGCCAATTCCAAATCCTTGATGCCCTCAAATACTTTTGTGTCAATATTATTGTAAAGTGTATTGAGAGCCATTCTATTGCATGTTCTATTTGCTCTATCTTCATCGGTGAGATGATCGGGATCAATGATAGCAAAATCATTCTCGGTGACTTGCAATACTCTCTCATGAATAGAACCAAGGTACATTGTCATTTTTCTCTTCCAATGAGCAAAAGAACTAACACCATCAAAGAACGGTGGCTTGCCCCCAACATGATTGAACACAATTTGAGCCATTTTTCACACCGAAGGATGTTAAGCCTTGATTAAAACGGTGACCACGGCTCTGATACCACTTGTAAGGTCCTAGATGGCTAGAGGGGGTGAATAGCCTATAAAAAATTCTACAAGCACCACTAAGCAAACTTGTTAGAATAACAAACGGCGTAAAGCGATTTTTGCTTAGCCAAAGGTTGTGATGCAAGCCTCCTATCCACAAGTCTAGTAGATTATGATCTCTAGTTCACACAAGTGCTAAGTCACTAACTTACACTAGTGAGCAAGCTAACAACTACTAGAAAAGGCTACCACTAGAGCTACACAAGATAATCTAGTAAAAGTAAATGCGAGAGAGAGGATTGTGAATCTTATACCGACGGTGGAGTGAAGATGTTGCCAATCACCAAGATGATATACAATCAATTAATATTGACAACAACACAATATGTAGACCAATCACTGGGAGACAAGAGACACAATATTTTTGTTCACCCGGTGTTCACTTGTGCACCGACAAGCTACGTCACCGGTTGTGTCGACCAACACTTAGATGGTTCCTCGGTGTGACCCTCAAGTCACTTGCCCCTCAAGGCACGTCCCGCAAGGCACCGCAAGACACCACTCTCAAGTGAGGTAACTCAATGACACGCGCAATCCAATAGAGTTGCTTTTGGCGTCCCGCCGAGGAAAGCATAAGAACCTCTTACAACAACCGGAGGTGGCCAAGAACAATCACCTTCTCTTGCCAACGCCTCCAACAATCTCCAAGCCGGCTAGGAGTGGTACTCTCCAAGAGTAACAAGAAATCCACCGGCTAAACCACCCACAAGTGCCACTAGATGCCCTCAAGCTATGCAATGCACTTTGGGATCACTCAATCTCACTTTTGATTTGCAATCAAGCAAGAGAGATGAGTGGGAGGAGTAGCTCTAGCTCAAAGGATGCACAAGAGTGTTAGAAATGCCAAGAGACCTCCCCAAGGGCCGGCCAACGAGTATTTATAAGCACCCCAAACAAATAGAGTCGTTGCCACTCCACTGACCGTTTTTTTGGGACGACCGGACGCGCCGGTCGAAACTGACCGGACGCGCTCAACCGCGTCCGGTCGCCCTGCGACGTCCACGTGTCCCTCAAATTTCGAATGCGACCGTTAGATCCTCCAACGGTCACTGCGCGCCAACGGTCAAACGCTATGACCGGACGCGCTGCTCAACCGATCGGACGCGCCGGTCGCACAGCACCGCGCGCGCGAAGCAACGACCGGACGCGCTCCTCGCAACGACCGGACGCGTCGATCCGCACAGCACCCGCGCCCGCGAAACAACGACCGGACGCGCTCCTCGCAACGACCGGACGCGACAGTGCCAGCGTCCGGTCGGCGTCCAGTAAGCTCCCTCGACGACCGGACGCGTCCGATCGCGTGTGACCGGACGCGCCCCGCGTCCGATCGTCCTTGCGAACCGTAGTTCCTTCTGGGCACTTGACCGGACGCGCCGGTCCCGCGAGTGACCGAACGCGCCGGTTGCAAACCCTAGCCCACGCGCCCGATACCGCGCTGTACTGACCGGACGCGTCCGGTCATACCGTGACCGCGTCCGGTGCAGCGTCCGGTCACCTCAGTGACCCCGTTCGCCTCCGTTTCTTTTCCGACTTTCGGCGTAGTGGAAAATAGGCATTTAATTTCCCCGAAAACGCCTGAATCCCGCGCTCACACGCTCGGCGGGAGGGAGAGAGGAACCCAAACCCCTCTCAACCCACAAACCACAGCGTGACCAACGCCACCTTTGCAAATGTGCCAACACCATCAAGTGTACATCTCCATGTGCTTGTGTGTTAGCTTTTTCTCAATCATTTTCAAAGGTTTTCCAATTAGCTCACTAGGCCCTACATGCAATGCACTTCATGAATTCACCTAGTGGCACCCGTGCATCGAATAACCGATAAGACTTCCCCTCTTAATAGTTCGGCTATCGATCCTAAACCACTCACACCCTCTATGGTGTCTTGAGTGTAAAACAAAATGGCCCTATGGTTATACCTTTGCCTTGAGCCCATTTTGTTTCTCCAAATGATATGATCCACTTCATATCATCACATGACCGTCTCGATCCATCGACCTTGACTTCACTTGCTCTTCACCGTTGCATCGGTCCGTCGGCGCTAAGTCTTGCTCAAGCTTCACCATCGCATGGCCCTTCGCTTCGAAGCCTCGACTTGCCCTTCACCTTCACAACCGGTCCATCGAGCCAAGCCTCATCTTGGTCTTCACCATCTTGGTCATATGAGTCAATGTCATGTCTCATATGCAATGACCACCTTTATCTAAATCATCCACTTAGATACAAAGGTTAGTCATAGGTTTCATCAATTAGCCAAAACCAAACTAGGGACTTTCAACCGTACCGGCCCACAGGAGAACGGCCCAGCCTTTGGCTTTTATGGGCCTCCGCTTCGCTCCGTCAGAAGCCCGGCCTATATCTTGCAGTGAATTTGGAACAACTCCAACAAACTCCACCTTGAGACAAATTCATCTTTTATCATAAATCAGCTGTAACGGATCAACGTAATTATACGAAATTAAGTAAGAAAATCTTCCACCGAGGCGGTTAATTTAACAAACTTAAGCCCGTATAACCCAAGATTCCGTGAAATCACGAAGGATTTCAAAACCACTAACATACAACCAAGATCGTACTGATTTAGCAGCCACAATTCGCACGATACATAAATCTGATCATAAAGGTAAGATACATCGGAGTTCGGAAATAAAAGTTATTACAACATAGTTCAACATAAAGTAGCGGAAGCAAATAATTTTACGCACACACACTTAGTTCAGTTACAGTGCCAGTCGATAGTCATGGTCCACAAAAGCAGTAGATAAGACTAACAGAAAGACCCTTGCCCAAGGTCCTAGTTGTCACCCATCGCCGGATACAGACAGTTGGAGCAGTACCCGTAGTACATCTGACCATCTGCAACAACAATGGGAACAACGCCCTGAGTACGAGAATGTACTCAGCTAGACTTACCCGTCAAAAACCAGGAATAACATGACACCAAGGAGCATGCAAGGCTTTACCTAGTGGATTGGCTTGACTCCTTTGCGAAAAGCACAAGTTGTTACGAGTAAACTAATTTAAGTCCTTTTTGCATCATATTTATTATAACCTATTCAATCTAGGTAAGCACCTATGCTAAAGCAATCACTGGATTAACCATTAACATCAAGGTTACCATCTCAGGTTTAGCATTTCCAACATTATTCACTTAACCATCAGTGTTTCATCATTGTTACTATGATGCCATAGCTCGAGTCAAGTGCTCACTAACCGGGAGCGACGGCGATTCGAATCGAATTCCTATCCAGCTGGAGATTTATTCCTCACACAAACCATGCTTCCCCCGTCAGGGTCGCGTAGATCACCAATGACACTTTCTGAGAAGCCGCGGGATAACAATCATGGATCGCACTACCCAGGGACCGCCCGACTGCCAGGACGCACCTTGGGCTCACTCTTCGCGTCCCCGTTACCCCCCTTCCACACCAGTCTGCCAACCCGAGTTTATCCCGGCTCAAAAAGTGTCACTAGCTTCGCGGTCGAAAGGTACTTTATTCGGCCAGCTAAATGTGGGGCATGCGTTCAACATGATAAGAGGGACGAGCAACGATCGGTCCTTAACTGACACAGACGGAATCACTATAGTCCAACACCCTATAAGACTCCGCCCGGTCTCCGTTTATCCATCAACACTTGGTTACTTTTCATGATCACAATTACAGCTAACCATAACCCGGTATCCACCTATAACTCGCAGGTGACAGGAAATCACCCGACTTCTACCGGTCTAAGCATAGCTAAGCAATTTACTCGATCCTGACCTAACAGGGTAAAAGATAATCCGGTGGCCAAGGTAATAATGCAACAACGGTTTCACTCAACTCCTATAACTTAGTGCAACAATATATAACTATAACTCATGCAATAAGAAATAACTTTTTATAAATTTAGGAGACTTAAAATGCTCCGGGGCTTGCCTCTTTCGAACGAACTAGGGTGGTGATCGACGCACTCTGGCAGTTCCTCGCCTGACTCTTCCTCCTCGGGCACCTCCTGTGCCTGGGGTTCCTGCTGATCCGTCCAAGCCTGCTCCTCCGGAACTGCTGCCTGCAACTCCTCCTGCGATCCTGTATGATGCAAGTGTATAAGGAAACATGCGAGGAATGCATCGAAATGCGGTGGAGTGCTTTGATGACATGAGATGCAGATGAGCACATGGAATGAGCAGTTTGAATATAATTATCTCTTCTACAAGGTAGTCAACGTCATCCAAGAACATGTAACCTAAAGCATACACCTTATTCTTCTATTAGTTAGCCTACCATCTACACATACAAGTGAACCTAAGCTACCAACGCTTACCAACCTAACTCATCCATAACATCAGCAAGGCATTATGATGCTTCAAAGATACACCAAACATATTTTATTTCTCTCAATTTCTCATAAAGAATAATATTTTATTCCCTATTTGGCTAGGGTTACACAACAACACCTATCTCTGGTGTAGATAAAATCTACAAAAATTACAGTAGACTACTCTTACCCTAACTAACCTACCACTAAATTTTCATGAGAATTGCACAAGTAAAACTGCCTGTACAAAATAAACAAGCTATAGCCTAATTGTGAGCATGAATTTATTTTATACTAGAAAAAGTGTCAAACCACAGATTTCACATTTTTCCTATGTTACTAACAGTAAACCAACATACTACAAAAATTATCAGATGTATGTTGTATACAAATTTTTCTCTATAATAAAAATAACAGATATTACTGATTAAAAGCATTTGAACTACACTTCAACATTTTTCCACAGAACATGCTTCACTGGCATTTTTCCTAGAAAGTACATCACTAATAAAGACTAATGTAACAAGAATCATATTTTTCCCTTTATTATTTTATTTACTACACTTTTTCTAAGATAACAGCATATATAACAATTAAATAAAAATGCACAGTAGAGTGTCACAAAAATCACATGAGATATTTTTAAACTGTAGATCTATTCAAAAGGAACATTTCACAATTTGTTTCATGATTTTTGGAGCTATAAATCTTGAGATACAATTTTTAGAAGCCTTTTTCAGATTTTCTGGAAATCAATTTCTTTAAAACCGAAAATCAAAACCGGCTTTAAACGCTACGTGCACCCCGCTGTGACACCCGAAACCGAGACGCTGAGACAGACAGGCGGGACCCATGGGTCAGACGGGCCCACCCGTCAGCCGCAGTCGACCAAAGGCGGTGTGGACCGCCGGGATCTCGCCGCCGGCGAGTCCTCCGACGACGGGGAGGGCACCATCGTGCTCCTCTCATCGATGCGAACCCAGTGGTGCCTAGTGGGTGGCCAGACGAGCTCGGCATCGAGCTCGCCGGCGTGCATGGCGGCTCGGTGGCACGGGCCATCGGCCGGCCAACTCCGACCGAGAGGAGCCGCGCGATGAGGTCAGTGAGACTCGTGGTGCAAGTGCGGTGCTCGTGCGCTCGAGAAGTGGGCGAGAAGTGGCGTGGAGGTGTGCGGCCCACGGAGCGGGTCGCTCCGGTGAGCTCGGCCGGAACTCCGGCGAGCCATTACCGCGGATGGAGGCTGAATCCTGGCGGGCTGTGGCGAGCACCGGATGCGCAACGACAAGGCGCAGCGAGGGCGAAGACGGAGACGGAGGCGGTGAGCCGGAGCGGCGGCTAGGCGGTTGCGGAGTTCGGGGGCCGGCGAGGGCAAGGCGGAGCTCTGCTGCTGCTGCTGCGAGCGGGCGAGGGGGAGAATGGAGGGAGCAATCGAGGAGGACGAGCGCGCGGAGGGGGTAAGCGGGCGCGGACGCTGCGGGGGCCACAGGGCGCGTGTCGCGCGGCTCCGACGGCGTGCGGCCACGCGGCGACCGAGCGCTGCCGCGGCGCCACGACGCCACGCGCGGGCGCGCGCGCGGGCGGGAGGGAGACGACACGGGCGCGGGCCGGGCCGCCAGCGAAGCTGGGCCGAAAGGGAAGCCGAAGCCCACTAAGGCGAAAAATCTGACTTTTCTTTTTCAAAATATATTTTTAGATTTAATTCTTTGTTTAAAAATTGAATTTGGAGATGAAAAAGAGGTTTTCAGAATTTTGGCCCAAAATAAAAGTTGCTCCAAATTTTATTCTCTACAACTTTCATATAGAGCACTTTTCAAAATTCTCAATAGATTTTGAATTTGAGATTTAAAGCTAATTTAAAATCAAAAACTCATTTACTTAGAATATTTTTAAAACAGAATTTGAGGAAGACTTGCATTCAAAATTTTGCTCCAATAATCAAGTTGATTTAATCTAGATTATTTAAAATTACTACTTCTCAAAAGTTCACCAACTTTTTAACACTTATATCAAATTAAACTTGAAAGAGCTACAATTCAAAAAAATGTTAATCATGCAATGATGTTGAATGCTTATGCTTTGAATGATAATGCATGCTTAACACCCAGGGGTGTTACAGCCCTCCCCCCTTATAAGAATCTCGTCCCGAGATTTTTAGTTACGAACCACTTATCGTAAAAAGCTTTATACGCGGCTTGAAGATATTCTCCCGTTTCCCAAGAAGCATCGCTCTCATCATGGTGGCTCCATTGAATCTTGTAGGTTGTGACCACTTTATTTCGAGTGACTCGGTCCTTAGTATCCAGGACTCGAACCGGTTGCTCGCGATACTCCAAGTCTGCCTTGATCCGAACACCCTGAGGTTCTATCCTCTCCTCTGGAACACGCAGACACTTCTTCAGTTGGGATACGTGAAAACGGGAAATATCGAACTCATCTCTTCTGGTAACTGCAACTTGTACGCCACGGGACCCTTTTTCTCTACGATCTGGTATGGTCCTATATATCTTGCAGACAGTTTCTTCTTGATTCCGAACCGTTTCTTCTTCATTGGGGTAACCTTCAAATAGACATAGTCACCTACTTGGAACTCCAATGTTCTTCTTCTCTTGTCTGCATAACTCTTCTGACGAGACTGGGCAGCTTGCATGTTTTGTTGGATAACACGGACCTTTTTCTCTGCCTCATCGACAAAATCAATTCCATAAAACCTTCTTTCTCCAGGCTCTACCCAATTTAACGGTGTCCTGCACTTCCTGCCATACAAGGCTTCAAAAGGTGCCATCTTGATACTCTCTTGGTAACTGTTGTTGTAAGCGAATTCTGCCAACGGTAACCAGGATTCCCATGAGCCTCTGGATGATAGTACACAAGCTCTAAGCATATCTTCTAGTACCACATTAACTCTTTCTGTTTGTCCATCAGTCTGTGGGTGGTAAGCCGTGCTACGAATCAAACTAGTACCCAAACCTTGATGCAGATGTTCCCAAAAGTGAGAGGTAAACTGCGAACCACGATCGGACACAATCGTTTTTGGTATCCCGTGCAATCAGACAATCTCGGCAATGTACTTCTCTGCATATTGAGGTGGTCGAAATGTCGTCTTAACGGGCAGGAAGTGAGCCGTCTTGGTGAGACGATCTACTATTACCCAAATAGAATCATGCCCCTTTTGTGTGGTGGGGAGACCAGTGATAAAGTCCATACTTATATCATCCCACTTCCAATTGGGTACCGACAAAGGTTGCAGAAGTCCTGCAGGTCTCATGTGAAGAGCTTTAACTCTACAACACATGTCGCAACGAGCAACGTATGCTGCAATCTCCTTCTTCATCTTAGTCCACCAATAACAGGGTCGCAAATCTTGGTACATTTTACTACTTCCGGGGTGAATAGATAACTTAGAACGATGGGCCTCATCCATCAACTTGTTCTTAAGCTCTCTATCCTTAGGTACTACCAGGCGATCCTTGAACCATAACACTCCTTGGTCATCCAATCGGAAGTGTTTGGTGGGTTCTCTCTTCATCCTTTCTTTAATATGAAAGATTCCCTTATCTGTTTTCTGACCATCAATGATTTGGCTCTCTAGAGTACAACTGATCTGAATATTATGCAACACAGCAGGATGTAACAGATTGAACCCTTTTTCAAACAACGGTTGCATATCAATAGCATGGGATTTTCTGCTCAGTGCATCTGCTACTACATTAGCCTTTCCAGGGTGATAGTGCACGTTCAGATTATAGTCCTTTATCAACTCTAACCATCTCCTCTGTCGCATGTTCAACTCAGATTGGGTAAAGATGTATTTGAGACTCTTATGATCCGTGAAGATATTACACACATTACCCAACAGGTAGTGCCTCCAAATCTTTAGAGCATGCACCACTGCTGCAAGCTCTAAATCATGTGTAGGGTAGTTAACTTCATGCTTCCTCAATTGCCGTGAGGCGTAAGCAACGACTTTTCCATTTTGCATTAGCACACATCCTAACCCATTCTTGGATGCGTCACAGAAAACATCAAACGGCTTTTCTATATCTGGTTGGGCCAGAACAGGAGCAGTGGTCAACAACTTCCGCAAGGTACAGAAGGCTGCTTCGCACTCCTCTGTCCATACAAACTTATGATCCTTCTGTAACAGGCTTGTCATTGGTTTGGCAATCTTCGAGAAATCTGGTATGAAGCGACGGTAGTAACCGGCTAAACCAAGGAAACTGCGGACTTCGTTAACTGAAATTGGTGACTTCCAGTTCATGACCTCTTGTACCTTACTGGGGTCGACAGAAATGCCATTTTCAGACAACACGTGGCCGAGAAAAGGAACTGTCCTAAGCCAGAACTCACACTTGCTGAACTTAGCATACAGTCGATGTTCTCTGAGTCTAGTCAAGACTATCCTGAGGTGTTCTGCATGTTCTCCTTCATTTTCTGAGTATATCAGTATGTCATCAATGAACACTATCACAAACTTGTCCAACTCGGGCATGAAAACCGAATTCATCAGGTACATAAAGTATGCAGGAGCATTTGTCAACCCGAAGGACATGACAAGATACTCGTACAAACCATATCTGGTAGAGAACGCAGTCTTAGGCACATCTTGCGGCCTAATTTTTATCTGGTGGTACCCTGATCTCAGATCTATTTTAGAGAACACTTTGGCTTTGGACAATTGGTCAAACAAGATATCAATCCGAGGAAGAGGATACTTGTTTTTAATTGTCACTGCATTCAGTGGCCGATAATCCACGCACATGCGTAAGGAATTATCCTTCTTCTTTTTCACAAACAGAGCGGGGCATCCCCATTCGGACGAGCTGGGACGAATCAACCCTTTCCTTAGCAAATCCTGAAGTTGCTTTTTCAATTCTGCCAACTCATTGGGAGGCATCCGATAAGGCCTTCTTGAAATCGGTGCTGTTCCTGGAATTAACTCAATGGCAAACTCAACCTCTCGGTCTGGTGGAAGTCCAGGTAACTCCTCTGGAAACACATCTGGAAACTCACAGACCACTGGAATCTGGATTAGCAGAGTAGTTTGTATCGCACAAGATGTGCTCGCTAGGTCTACCCTCCGAGGTAGGACCACCCGAAAAGTGCCTTCCCCACTGGGTTCCTTAAGAGAGATACTCCTTCCTCCAACATCAATTACAACTCCCATTTGATTCATCCAGTTCATACCCATGATCACATCCAAAACTAACCCTGGCATGACTATCAGGTTAAGCTTATATTGCCGGTTCGATATGTTTAGGGTTACTCCCTGAACAATCTGATTAGTCAACAGATCAGCCCCAGCTGAACTGATTTTATATGCACATTCCAATTCAACTATCTTTTGCTCATGTCTCTTAACGAATGCTTGACTTACAAAGGAATGAGATGATCCGGAATCAAACAAAACTACTGCAGGATGATTGTTGATAGAAAACATACCAGCTGTCACCGGTTCTCCCTCAGGGATGTCATCCACAGTGGTGTGGTGCACACGAGCTTGATACTGCGTTTGCTGTTTCTTAGGGTAGGGACAATACTTTGCAAAGTGTCCAGGTTGGTTGCAGTTGAAGCACGGTCCCTTCACCTGAGCCACAGTTCCAGATGAACTGCCTTGTCCTGCCTTTGCTGGAGGCAATGCCATCTTGAACGGCTTCTGGTTCCTCTGGGGTGGCTGAGCATTCTGATTCTTCCTTTGTGGCGGCCTAAACCTTGCACCTGGGGCAGGCGATCGATAAGCTGGGCGGTTGGCTACTGGGGTCTGGGACTGAGACGAACCCGACTCGAAAGCCCTCTTACGGATCTTGGAAGCAGCATACACATGGTTGTTCTTCTCTTGCTTCAAACAGTCGCTAACGAAGTCATTGAAACTAGTCATCATGTTTGTACCCACATGTTTCATCATCTTGGGACTCAGGCCTCTCTTGAAACTAGCGATCTTCTTGGCATCAGTATCCACCATGTCCGGAGCATAACGGCTCAGGTTATTAAAGGCATGCAGGTATTGAGTCACAGTCTTCGTGCCTTGATTTAATGCTAGGAATTCCCCAAGCTTCATCTCGGTCAGACCAGGTGGAATGTATGTTCCACGGAAGGCTTCAGTGAACTCCCTCCAAGAGATATGGGCATGGGGAGGAAAAGTGGTGCGGTGATGCTTCCACCACATTCCTGCCGGACCTTGAAGCTGATGAGCTGCGTACTCAGTCTTTAACACTTCAGTCATTCTTAAGACACGAAACTTATCTTCCATCGTATTAATCCACTCTTCTGCATCTAAAGGTTCTGCGGCTTCCTTGAAGATCGGTGGACGAGTATCCATGAAGTCCTTGAAACTGTTGTACGGATTTGTTTCGTGACCTCCCGAGTTTATCCCCCGGCGGGTATTATCTGCGATACTGCGCAGCGCCGCTTCCATATTCTGTTGCATGCTCTCCATGTTTCGTTGGCTTCCCAGGAATTGGGCGAAAAACTGTTCCGCAGTGTAAGGTGGAGGAGGCGGTGGTGGATCTCGGTCATCATTAGCAGCTGCACTGCCACCAGCCTCAGCGGTACCATACACGGTACGACGAGTGTTCGGCATCTGCCTGTTTCAGCAACAATAATTATTAGGTGATGTTGTAGGAATTGCGACCGAATGAAAAATCATGCCGAACTGAATTCACTGGATAGAATAAATTCATACAATAAAACAGGGGCACAATAAGTCATTCCAATTAACACAACATCACTAATTATATTACTTAAAGCACACACATCGCGTCCATTACAACCAAGTTGCCAGCATACATACACTGGACTTTTGACGTTCGGACACCGCCACAAACACATCCAAGCTTTCCAACCTTACATCAAGCTTCAGTCTTTCTACTCATTATTACATGTCCAAAGTGCCAACAAGCAAAAGACCATGCAAACGGAACCTAGTAGTTAGTGCAACAACTACTAGCCTACTCTTCGTGATCGCTATCTAGGTTCGAGACGTTGGCGTTGTCGCCAACTGCAGCGTCGTCGTGCTCCTCAGCTGGCGCCACGGGCTCTTCAGGATCTTCGTCTGCATCCAAATCCATCTCTGCTGCGCCAGGAAGGTCATAAGGGTTAAGCTGATTGTTCAGCCGATGGACCTCTTCATGCAAGTTATCGTTGTACTCTTCGGCATCAGCCAGCCGCTGCTCGAGCTCAAACTGCCTAGCTCTCAACACATTCTCTGCGGACCAGGCTTCATTCCTCTGATGGAGCACATGAGCCAACATGCTCTCAGCATTCCTGTGGGTGGTGGTCAGTTGCCCAAGCTGCTCTCTCAGGGCACGTACATCTCCCTCAAAAATCACAGTCCTCTGAGTGGCCTGATCTCTCTGACGAGTCAACTGAGCCATCTCAGCAGTGAGCCTCTCAATCTCGGCGTCGTGATCTCTCTGAAGCTGACGGCGGTCATCGCGAGCCTGACCAAGAGCACTAGAAACACGTCTCAGACTACCTTCCACTCCATCGAAGGCCCTCATCACTGCGAACATGGCACTCATAGCGGGGTTGTCACTGTTCTGTGCCTCTGCTGCGCTAATCTCCAGAGATCTGCCCCTTGCTTGCTGCCACGAGTCAGTGGAGGGGTTGCCCCTCGGAAAGACTCCCACTATAGTTGCTGCCAACTCCTGAGGAAAACGATCCATGATATCTCTCAGGATTTCAAAGGCTGCCCTCTCAGCGGCTTCTTCAAGGGTCCTGCCAGTTGACTCAAAACGCCAACCGGTCCACTCAGAACCATCACCTCGGGGACGAACTACTGCTTCCACAGTCACCAAAAGTCCTTCACCCAACCGCTCATTTGACCAAAAGTAGCGGGGCTCCATCCCATCATGATAGCCTACATAGCTGAGCACTCTCCACAAGAGTGTAGGCATCCCAAACTCTCCAAGAAAAGTGTGACGCTGGCGAGTGCGCGGAGCAAGCTGATGACGGGGAGCTCTGCCGGTGGACTTGCGAGCGGTCTGCTTGGTACGTGCCATCTGTAGCAAAAATTTTATTGCCGTGGTGAGAACAGATTTTTAAGTTAGCATTTTTATCGAAATGAGATAATCAACTTATAAGGGGAGGAACAGTGCCATGAATGAAATGCACACATGATGCATGCACGTTCAGTACGTCCTCACAAACTTAGAAAACTAATGACTACTAACGGAATAAACGGTGGCATACAACGATCTCTTGTAACGTAACTAACACGTACTACTCGAAAGCGTTGTTATGTACCTGCAGAAAGGAAATCACTTCAGCCCAAACCTCACAGTATGAAAACATGCAGAAAGCAGTAAAGTAAGTTACTCGCTCTACACGCATCCCCAGATACGAGTATAACGGTAACAACTACCCGAATCGTCGTCCTATTGACGGCATCGTCACTGCATGACGGAATTCCCCACAATTTAGATACCCTCATACGAACATGCGCAGGGCACGTAAGTATTTTGGTATCACATAAGCACTCCCCTAGATCGGCAGTGTATCCGACCATGCACTCACAACTCTCACTTACCAAGGCGTAGAGGTAAAGGATCCATACATTACCACTCAAGCGAATGGCACTCATACCATAACACGCCGTATGAGCGACGAAATTTAAAATATGATGCAAACCCCCAAGTTAGTACTTAATTAAGCCACCTAGAGTCCTTATCGGGCATAAAGGATATGACCACTGGCACACTTTTAAGTTCAAAAGCTTATTTGAAAACACAGTTTTATTTTTAAATACTCATGTGAACAGTAGCATGCTAAACCATGCTCCGATGCCAGCTGTAACGGATCAACGTAATTATACGAAATTAAGTAAGAAAATCTTCCACCGAGGCGGTTAATTTAACAAACTTAAGCCCGTATAACCCGAGATTCCGTGAAATCACGAAGGATTTCAAAACCACTAACATACAACCAAGATCGTACTGATTTAGCAGCCACAATTCGCACGATACATAAATCTGATCATAAAGGTAAGATACATCGGAGTTCGGAAATAAAAGTTATTACAACATAGTTCAACATAAAGTAGCGGAAGCAAATAATTTTACGCACACACACTTAGTTCAGTTACAGTGCCAGTCGATAGTCATGGTCCACAAAAGCAGTAGATAAGACTAACAGAAAGACCCTTGCCCAAGGTCCTAGTTGTCACCCATCGCCGGATACAGACAGTTGGAGCAGTACCCGTAGTACATCTGACCATCTGCAACAACAATGGGAACAACGCCCTGAGTACGAGAATGTACTCAGCTAGACTTACCCGTCAAAAACCAGGAATAACATGACACCAAGGAGCATGCAAGGCTTTACCTAGTGGATTGGCTTGACTCCTTTGCGAAAAGCACAAGTTGTTACGAGTAAACTAATTTAAGTCCTTTTTGCATCATATTTATTATAACCTATTCAATCTAGGTAAGCACCTATGCTAAAGCAATCACTGGATTAACCATTAACATCAAGGTTACCATCTCAGGTTTAGCATTTCCAACATTATTCACTTAACCATCAGTGTTTCATCATTGTTACTACGATGCCATAGCTCGAGTCAAGTGCTCACTAACCGGGAGCGACGGCGATTCGAATCGAATTCCTATCCAGCTGGAGATTTATTCCTCACATAAACCATGCTTCCCCCGTCAGGGTCGCGTAGATCACCAATGACACTTTCCGAGAAGCCGCGGGATAACAATCATGGATCGCACTACCCAGGGACCGCCCGACTGCCAGGACGCACCTTGGGCTCACTCTTCGCGTCCCCGTTACCCCCCTTCCACACCAGTCTGCCAACCCGAGTTTATCCCGGCTCAAAAAGTGTCACTAGCTTCGCGGTCGAAAGGTACTTTATTCGGCCAGCTAAATGTGGGGCATGCGTTCAACATGACAAGAGGGACGAGCAACGATCGGTCCTTAACTGACACAGACGGAATCACTATAGTCCAACACCCTATAAGACTCCGCCCGGTCTCCGTTTATCCATCAACACTTGGTTACTTTTCATGATCACAATTACAGCTAACCATAACCCGGTATCCACCTATAACTCGCAGGTGACAGGAAATCACCCGACTTCTACCGGTCTAAGCATAGCTAAGCAATTTACTCGATCCTGACCTAACAGGGTAAAAGATAATCCGGTGGCCAAGGTAATAATGCAACAACGGTTTCACTCAACTCCTATAACTTAGTGCAACAATATATAACTATAACTCATGCAATAAGAAATAACTTTTTATAAATTTAGGAGACTTAAAATGCTCCGGGGCTTGCCTCTTTCGAACGAACTAGGGTGGTGATCGACGCACTCTGGCAGTTCCTCGCCTGACTCTTCCTCCTCGGGCACCTCCTGTGCCTGGGGTTCCTGCTGATCCGTCCAAGCCTGCTCCTCCGGAACTGCTGCCTGCAACTCCTCCTGCGATCCTGTATGATGCAAGTGTATAAGGAAACATGCGAGGAATGCATCGAAATGCGGTGGAGTGCTTTGATGACATGAGATGCAGATGAGCACATGGAATGAGCAGTTTGAATATAATTATCTCTTCTACAAGGTAGTCAACGTCATCCAAGAACATGTAACCTAAAGCATACACCTTATTCTTCTATTAGTTAGCCTACCATCTACACATACAAGTGAACCTAAGCTACCAACGCTTACCAACCTAACTCATCCATAACATCAGCAAGGCATTATGATGCTTCAAAGATACACCAAACATATTTTATTTCTCTCAATTTCTCATAAAGAATAATCTTTTATTCCCTATTTGGCTAGGGTTACACAACAACACCTATCTCTGGTGTAGATAAAATCTACAAAAATTACAGTAGACTACTCTTACCCTAACTAACCTACCACTAAATTTTCATGAGAATTGCACAAGTAAAACTGCCTGTACAAAATAAACAAGCTATAGCCTAATTGTGAGCATGAATTTATTTTATACTAGAAAAAGTGTCAAACCACAGATTTCACATTTTTCCTATGTTACTAACAGTAAACCAACATACTACAAAAATTATCAGATGTATGTTGTATACAAATTTTTCTCTATAATAAAAATAACAGATATTACTGATTAAAAGCATTTGAACTACACTTCAACATTTTTCCACAGAACATGCTTCACTGGCATTTTTCCTAGAAAGTACATCACTAATAAAGACTAATGTAACAAGAATCATATTTTTCCCTTTATTATTTTATTTACTACACTTTTTCTAAGATAATAGCATATATAACAATTAAATAAAAATGCACAGTAGAGTGTCACAAAAATCACATGAGATATTTTTAAACTGTAGATCTATTCAAAAGGAACATTTCACAATTTGTTTCATGATTTTTGGAGCTATAAATCTTGAGATACAATTTTTAGAAGCCTTTTTCAGATTTTCTAGAAATCAATTTCTTTAAAACCGAAAATCAAAACCGGCTTTAAACGCTACGTGCACCCCGCTGTGACACCCGAAACCGAGACGCTGAGACAGACAGGCGGGACCCATGGGTCAGACGGGCCCACCCATCAGCCGCAGTCGACCAAAGGCGGTGTGGACCGCCGGGATCTCGCCGCCGGCGAGTCCTCCGACGACGGGGAGGGCACCATCGTGCTCCTCTCATCGATGCGAACCCAGTGGTGCCTAGTGGGTGGCCAGACGAGCTCGGCATCGAGCTCGCCGGCGTGCATGGCGGCTCGGTGGCACGGGATGCCGTCGGCCGGCCAACTCCGACCGAGAGGAGCCGCGCGATGAGGTCAGTGAGACTCGTGGTGCAAGTGCGGTGCTCGTGCGCTCGAGAAGTGGGCGAGAAGTGGCGTGGAGGTGTGCGGCCCACGGAGCGGGTCGCTCCGGTGAGCTCGGCCGGAACTCCGGCGAGCCATTACCGCGGATGGAGGCCGAATCCTGGCGGGCTGTGGCGAGCACCGGATGCGCAACGACAAGGCGCAGCGAGGGCGAAGACGAAGACGGAGGCGGTGAGCCGGAGCGGCGGCTAGGCGGTTGCGGAGTTCGGGGGCCGGCGAGGGCAAGGCGGAGCTCTGCTGCTGCTGCTGCGAGCGGGCGAGGGGGAGAATGGAGGGAGCAACCGAGGAGGACGAGCGCGCGGAGGGGGTAAGCGGGCGCGGACGCTGCGGGGGCCACAGGGCGCGTGTCGCGCGGCTCCGACGGCGTGCGGCCACGCGGCGACCGAGCGCTGCCGCGGCGCCACGACGCCACGCGCGGGCACGCGCGCGGGCGGGAGGGAGACGACGCGGGCGCGGGCCGGGCCGCCAGCGAAGCTGGGCCGAAAGGGAAGCCGAAGCCCACTAAGGCGAAAAATCTGACTTTTCTTTTTCAAAATATATTTTCAGATTTAATTCTTTGTTTAAAAATTGAATTTGGAGATGAAAAAGAGGTTTTCAGAATTTTGGCCCAAAATAAAAGTTGCTCCAAATTTTATTCTCTACAACTTTCATATAGAGCACTTTTCAAAATTCTCAATAGATTTTGAATTTGAGATTTAAAGCTAATTTAAAATCAAAAACTCATTTACTTAGAATATTTTTAAAACAGAATTTGAGGAAGACTTGCATTCAAAATTTTGCTCCAATAATCAAGTTGATTTAATCTAGATTATTTAAAATTACTACTTCTCAAAAGTTCACCAACTTTTTAACACTTATATCAAATTAAACTTGAAAGAGCTACAATTCAAAAAAATGTTAATCATGCAATGATGTTGAATGCTTATGCTTTGAATGATAATGCATGCTTAACACCCAGCGGTGTTACATCAACCAATCATCCTGAACAACAAAAGATAGAAAATCACTGGTGCCAACAATAGTCTCTTGGACTATTCAATTAAACCAACTAAGCTTGAGCATAACTCAAACTTAGCAACAGAAACAGGCTTTGTCATCATATCAGCAGGATTATCATGAGTACTAATCTTGCATACCTTTAGCTTACCTTCTTCAATCACATCTCGCACAAAATGATACTTGATATCTATGTGCTTAGTTCTCTCATGGAACATCTGATCTTTAGTGAGGTAAATTACACTTTGACTGTCACAGTGCAAACTTATGCAAGATTCAAATCCACTGAGTTCAGCGTACAAACCTTTCAACCGTATCAATTCTTTGCACGCTTCACAAATAGCCATATATTCTGCTTCAGTAGTAGACAAAGCAACAACAGACTGTAACGTAGCCTTCCAACTCACAGCACAACTGCCAACAGTAAACACATAACCAGTAATTGATCTTCGCCTGTCCAGATCAGCAGCATAATCAGAATCCACATAACCAATGAGACCCTTATCAGTTTTTCCAAACTTCAAATAGGAATCTGTTGTGCCTCTAAGGTATCTGAAAATCCACTGAACTGCCCTCCAATGTTCTTTGCCAGGATTAGACATATATCTACTAACAAGACTCATAGCATATGATAAATCTGGACGAGAGCAAACCATGGCATACATCAAAAACCCAACAGCACTAGAATAAGGAACTCTTGACATGTACTCAATCTCTGCATCTGTACTAGGACACTGAGCAGCTGACAACTTAAAGTGAGGTGCAATAGGAGTACTAACAGCCTTAGCATTTTGCATGTTGAAACGCTGAAGAACTTTCTTGATATAATTTTGTTGACTAAGAAATAGCAAACCAGATTTTCTGTCTCTACTAATTTCCATACCAAGAATTTTCTTAGCACTACCAAGATCTTTCATATCAAACTCACTACTTAACAACTTCTTTAACTTAGTGATTTCATTCTTGCTCTTGGCAGCAATCAGCATATCATCAACATATAACAGCAAATATATAAGTGATCCATTAACATGCTTGATGTAAACATAGCTATCATATCTAGATCTTTTAAAACTGTGTGACAACATAAATGAATCAAACCTCTTGTTCCACTGACGAGGGGACTGTTTCAAACCATACAAGGAGCGCTTCAACTTGCACACATATTTTTCCTTGTCAGACACTATGAACCCTTCCGGTTGGTCCATGTATATGTCCTCCTCTAGCTCTCCATGCAAAAATGCAGTCTTCACATCTAACTGCTCAAGCTCAAGATCATGTGAAGCAACAATACTCAAGAAAGTACGAATTGAACTGTGTTTTACCACTGGAGAGAACACATCATTATAGTCAACACCCGGAATTTGACTGTAGCCTTTTGCAACTAACCTTGCCTTATACTTTAGAGGCTCGCTTGGAGATAAACCCTCTTTTCTCTTGAAGATCCACTTGCAGTTTATGGTCTTCTTTTCCTTAGGCAAAGGAACAACCTCCCATGTACTGTTCTTCTCAAGAAACTGCATCTCCTCATGCATAGCAGAAATCCAATTCTCACTATCAGCACAACGAACAACTTCTTTATAGGTTGCTGGCTCATGAACATTCTCCACCTGTTCAGCACAACTCAAAGCATAGTAAGACAAATTACATTCTTCGATAAGACGTTTAGGAGGTACAACTGTCCTTGTTGACTTGCGTTGAGCAATAGGTAATTCCTCCTATAGCTGCAAACTAGGAAGAGTTTGCTGAACATCATCATGAGCATCATCATCAGCAACATCATTATTATGGTCATCCTGCTCATCAGCAGGCTCCACCTGCACACCTATATCATCATCAACATGCTCCACATGTATGCGCATACTATGCAGCTCTTTTTCTGGAACATGATCTGAGGGCAAACTGTCAGTAAACATCACAGATTCATTGAATACAACACTCCTGCTCATAAAAGTCTTCCCTGTTTTAGGATTCCATAATTTATAGCCTTTGATTCCCGAACCATAACCAAGGAAAAGACACTTAACAGCTCTAGGTTCTAATTTTCCATTGTCAACATGAGCATAAGCAATGCATCCAAAAACTTTTAACTGTGAATAATCAGCAGGCGTACCAGACCATACCTCAATAGGAGTTTTCTTATTTAGTGGAATAGAAGGTGACCTGTTTATCAAGTAACAGGCAGTATTAGCAGCTTCAGCCCAAAAACGCTTGCTCATCCTTGCATGAGACAACATGCAACGGGCCTTGGAGATAATGGTCTTGTTCATCCATTCTGCCACACCATTCTGTTGTGAAGTATGGGGTATGGTGTGATGCCTAACAATGCCTTCCTGTCTGCAATAATCATTAAAGGCATGCGAACAAAATTCTCCACCATTATCAGTACGAAGCAATTTTACCTTCCTTTCAGTTTGTCTTTCTATCATTACTTTCCAGTTCTTAAAAGCAGCAAAAGTATCATCTTTCTGTTTTAGAAAATAAGGCCAAACCCTTCTAGAGTAATCATCAATAATTGTAAGCATGTAACGAGCACCACCTAGTGAGGGTTTCTTAGAAGGACCCCATAAATCAGCATGAACATAATCAAGAGTACCTTTGGTGGTGTGAATAGAAGTGTTGAACTGTACCCTTTTATGCTTACCGAAAATGCAATGCTCACAAAAAATTATCTTACTCGAAGTGCAGCCTTTCAGTAGGTTTCTCTTTATCAAATCTGTCATACCATGGTGACTCATATGTCTCAAACGCATGTGCCAAAAGTTAGTTTTACTAGGTTCATCATTAGTAACAGCAGCAGCAGCGGAATCAGAACCATGTAAAGTACACCCTCTAAGGACATATAACTTTGCAGAATTAAGATCACCTTTCAAATAGACAAGAGAACCTTTTGATACCTTCAGAATGTCATCTGAACCGGAATATTTGTAACCTTCTGCATCAAGCGTGCTCAATGAGATAAGATTCCTGGACATCCCTGGTATATACCTGACGTTTTTCAGCGTGCGTGTCATGCCATCATCAGTCTTGATCTGAACTGATCCAATCCCCACGACGTCACATGGGTTATCATCTCTCATCCGCACAACATCCCCTTTCTGCACAGACTTATATGAACTAAACCAATTTCTGTTAGTGCAAATATGAAATGAACATGCGAAATCTAGAATCCATTCATCATGACCAGCAACACAACCAGCAAGCACTATCAGACAATCTCCAGAATCATCATCAGACGCAGCAGCAGCAGCAACAGAGACCTTACCAGCCGACTTGTTTTTTCTCTTCTCCTTATTCTGTACTTTTCTGCAATCCTCAACATTATGATTTGTCAGCTTGCAATAAACACAGAACTTTTTATTACCATGCGGCTTGGACTTTGAACGGCCTCTCCTCTCGTAGTTCTTTCTACCATCAATGCTATCATATGAGGATCTGTTATCAGTTCTGCCTCTCACATGCAAAGCTTCGCCCTTTGAGGACGACGTTCCGTCATGCTGCACCATAATTTTCATCTTCTCCTTAGACTAGAGAGCCTTATAAACTTCCTTTAGGGTTAGTTCATCACGGCTCAAAAGTATGGTGTCACGAAAATTTGCATACGAATTTGGCAAAGAACATAACAGTAGAAGACCTAAGTCCTCATCATCATACTTCACCTCCATCGACACTAGGTCGGCCACGATCTTCTTAAATTCAGCGATGTGGGTCATCATCGAATCCTCCTCCTTCATCCTCAGAGTGAACAGCTTCATCTTCATCTGTATCTTACTGGTTAGATCCTTGCACATACAGATCGATTCCAGTTTCAGCCATAGTTCTGCAGCAGTTTTCTCTTTCAAACACTCCTGCAAAATATCATTATGAAGATGTAACTGAATTAGGGCGAGAGCTTTCTGATCCTTGCGGATCTCCTCAGGAGTCCAATCGGCCTTCCTCTTGCCGAAGTTATCCAGCGCCTCATCGTAGTCATGAGTCTGTGTCAGAATTCCCCGCATCTTGACTTGCCATAGCGAGAACCGCGTGTCGTAGTTCAGCAGCAGAAGATCAAACTTCATCGACATCGTCATGAACCCTACAGCAACCGAAACTCTGATACCACTTGTTATGAACGACGTATAAAATATGAAGTAAAACAAAATCAATCACAGCGGAGACATACGATTTAACGTGGAAAACCCCTCCAATGCGAAGGGGAAAAATCATGGGCACCAGCCAGCAACAATCTCACTATCTCAAGAGTTTTAGGTTACACGCCTGTGGCGGCTTACAAGAGAATCAAGTCTCCAAGAAACCCTAGCAAGGGTATATATGTACCGTACCGGCCCACAGGAGAACGGCCCAGCCTTCGGCTTTTACGGGCCTCCGCTTCGCTCCGTCAGAAGTCCGGCCTATATCTTGCAGTGAATTTGGAACAACTCCAACACAAGTAATAGAACAAGTAGGGATCAAACGACTGATATGGAAATCATCTGAGTTGCCAACGGCTCACACCAAATGTTTAAATGGAGGTGTTCCATCCGAAACCAAATGAACACTAAATTGAACGGCAGGAGCGGCCAAAACTGATAAAAGAAGAGAAATTATCTCCGCACTTGGCCGCCTAATCAAAGTCTGTCTCTGCCTCTCTGGTTTAGTACTGAGCTGTCAGGGGCTCGATTAACTCCCTGAGAGGAGCCAGCTCTGCGCTCTCGATCAGCTGGAATTCCTGCAGGAAAAAATAGTAGTAACATCAGTAATAAACGTACGTAAATGACACCATCGATAAAGCAGCAATGTTGAAACGATAAATTTTCTTTAGAGAAAATAAGGCAGATCACCAACAGCATGAAAATGCAAGAAGTCAAGCAAACTGAATTAAAAGGGGTACTACTCTCCACATTTATAACTGATTGGGAAGTAAATTCTTGTTTGAATAAAAAGGAGTATTTAAATCATTTGTAATATATGTTATCTTTTTTTTTAAGAACAGGAGGGGTTGTTGGTCCCTACTGAATTGCATTAAAATAAAGTAAGAAAGTTACAGAATGAAAACTTGAGTGCTTCATATATTATTATTCGAATGACTTGAAAATTAAATGTGACAACAATTGGATCGAAAATTACCAGTGTGAAGAACACAAAGTGCTTGAAGCAAGTGTTGAGATGTGCCTCTTCCTTGAGCTTGACGATCATCTGAAAGTGGGAGTGGTATATGTGCGCATACACCCTGAAGAGGCGCTTGGAGATCGTCTTGACAACGTCACGGAAGTTGGGAGGGAAAGGAGCCCCTGTTGGCATCACCATTTCAAACCAAAACACACATGGTCATTGGTCAGACAACAAAAATGAAATCTCAAACCCAAGTACACTTTTCAGTGTGCAATGTGTTGCACTACTCTACGACGAACAAAGAAAGACATTATTACCAAGCTGTTGTGGGAATATGGCTTCATCATCCAGCTGGATTTCTATCCAGTCCATCAGGTAGTCCACGTACTTTGGTGCAGACACCTTGATGGGCACCTTGACCTTCACTCCATCGGCCCACCTGTACTCGTACCTGTGGAGATTCCATTTTCATCAGACAATTTAAATTTGCAGTGTGGCAATATTTGTTATGTGGGTACATTCAACAACAACAGCAACAAGAAGAACTGTACTTTGGTCCAGCTGCCATGACTGGGCAGGTATGTGGAGTGCAATACTCCATCAGGGTGCTGTACAGAACGTTTATGTGGTTGAAGAAGTCAACAGCTGCCATGCATCAGAAAGCAGTGCAAGTTCATTAGACACTACAAGTAGAAACTGCAGAGCCTTGAAGCCATCAAGTAGGCCAACCAACGTGACCATCAAGGACTTATTAATCATTATTCCTACCGCGCAAAGTACAAATAGGGATCTGAATTTGAGCATGGGTGATCTAATTAAGAACTGAAATTGAGGATCAAGAAGGATTTAATTTACTGTTGACAGCCAGCCACTCGTTGAGATCCTCCCCGATAGGCAGACGGACTGCCTCTCGCAGGTTGCCGCTGCCGAGAGTGGCGTCAATGTGCTTCCTCAACTGCATACCCTGGAAACAATAATCACAAATTAACTTTCAGCATACAAGAATCTATCGAGATGGCATAGCATATATACTGTAAAACGGGCTTAGACCCGATCGAGGGGGAAAAAAAGCATAGCATATACTGTACTAGTAGTGAAAAAACAACGTGATGCAAGCTTGATGAATGTGATTATATACTTATTTTATCCAAAATAATATCTCACGTCATCATATTTCTAAATTTACTCGTGACTAATGTCGTTGTAGAAAATAAACACTCTTTTAACATCGGTTGACGCTACTGATAGAAGCAATATAATACCAATTTGGGAAGGACTTTCCCCCTCTTTGTTTCAAGATTTTTAGGCCTTTGAAGGTATTATAGTCTTTTCACATGTCATGGGTATGGTTATCAGATTGCATTTTAAGAGCTTAAAATTAAGGGAGGGAGGGGGGTGGGGTGGTGTTGGGGGGGGGTGCGCGGGGGGCGAGAGGGGGGGAATATGGGCCTTGGGCCAAATACAGGATGGTCCATGTCCCACATGTACTATCCTTTCGGGTTAGGCAGTAGTAGTGCAGGCTAAGTGGCATGCTAACTTGAGCTACGTATAGATATAACAAATTGGGTTTCAAATCCTGTAACGTAGATTCCCAATCTGCTAGGTCTTAGCGTGCTAGCTTGAGCTACATGTAAACATGAAAAGCGCTTCAAATCCTGTAACGTAGATTTCTAGTCTGCTAGCTTGAGCTACATATATAGACATGATAAAGCGTTTCAAATCCTATAACATAGATTTCTAGTCTGTTAGATCTCAGCTCTACTAATAGTAAATGCCTTTATTCTCCATTTGTATTTTTTTCTACGCGCAAGTGAGTGGTGTATGTCTCCTCACTACTCCAACACGTGTCGAGACATGTGCTTCAAATTTTTGTAAGACAAGGCTCGCGCCGTACCTCTGCAAGGACTTTGGCTGTGTTTAGTTGCACCCGTAAAAATTTTTGAAGCACAGTAACACTTCGTTTGTATTTGACAATTAGTGTTCAATCATGAGCTAATTAGGTTCGAAACTGTGTAATTAGTTATTTTTTACCTATATTTAATGCTCCATACATGCGTCTAAAGATTCGATGTGACGAGAAATCTTGTAAAAGTTTTGGAAGTTTGAAGTAACTAAACATGGCCTATGACATACCATGAGGACATTAACCGGTAGACTCCCCCAGTACCTCTGCCAGGGACTCTCTGGCCTACTACGAGGACACTAACAGGTATGACAAAGATGGATGCATACATGGAGTTTAGAGCATCAAGCTCCTGATACAACTCTAAGTTGTACTGTAAACTCTTGTTTTTCATAGGCTCAGAGCTGACAGCCTACAATTTGGATGTGGTCCCCAAGTAATTTCTACTATATATATTTGCTAGCTGGCTCCAATTTAACCCTGTAAACAGCTTTTCTAAGAGTTTTGGCGTTGCAAGAACCGTAGCTAAATGCGTTTCAAGGAATCAATTCCCTGCCTGACAGGACAAATTGAAGTGAAAGAAAAGGCTCATTATTTCAGTTTCGGCTTCAAAAAGATCATTTGGAACTTGGAAGCAAAGGGAACGAGCAATAATTTACGAGGTGAAATCACAGGCGATGCAGCTCTAACTGATTTATCATGATAGCAGCGTGTATTGGTTTGTTTTTTTGAGGAAACGTGTATTGGTTTATTTGTTACATAGCCATAACTTTATTATTGATAAAGCTTCTTCTATCATAAAAAAAGTTAGAGCTATCACTATGCAAAAGATTATCATTTCAAGGGAAGCAATAATGATAAAAAAAAGGTATTCCATCAATTGATCGTGGCTCAAAATTCGGCAACTACTGACGTCCTGCTATAACATGAGACCAGATTAGGATGCAGCACGTATGTAAATTATTTTTTCTTTTTTTCTTTTTTTTAAAACAAAGCAATGGGTTTGCCGTGAAACGTTATTAAAAGAGAGCGAGAATTAAGAGAAAGCAAGAAAACAAAAGGGGAAAATACAGTTTGTGAAGTAAAATTGGTTGGCGCACTATCACATCAACCCAAAAGTAATACGAGACCACCAGGGGAGATTCCCCCTAGGGTATCGCATTAAGAGGGTGCCGTGTTTCAAACCCGGGTCGGGCGGGGGTTTCAACGGCCCCCGGAGTGTTCAACGCTCTAACCACTATACAACGGCCTGCACGTTCAACGGACACAGAGTATGTCGATGTTTTCGTCATATTGCTTTTGGTGCCGAATAAAAATTGTGTTCATTCGTCGGGAAGGAGGTCGGCTTCAAGCTCCAAGTGGCTCCGACCGCCGGCGACGAGGACGACCGGGAGGATGACGGTGCTGTAATTTTCCCTTTCTTCAAAGGTGTCTTTGCATGTCTTGGAATGTAAACCGTATGAAATATATATATGAATACAAATCTGGTTTCTCAAAAAAAAAAACTGGGCTTCAAATTCTGTAGCATAGATTCCCAATCTGCTAGGTCTCAGCGTGCTAGCTTGAGCTACATGTAGACATGAAAAGCGCTTCGAATCCTGTAACGTAGATTTCTAGTCTGCTAGCTTGAGCTACATATATAGACATGACAAAGCGTTTCAAATCCTATAACATAGATTCCTAGTCTGTTCGGTCTCAGCTCTACTAATAGTAAATGTCTTTATTCTCCATTTGTATTTTTTTTTCTAAGTGCAAGTGAGTGGTGTGTGTCTCCTCACTATTCCAACACGTGTCGAGACATGTGCTTCAAATTTTTGTGACAAGACTCGCGCCGTACCTCTGCAAGGGACTATGACATACCATGAGGACATTAACCGGTAGGCTCCCAGTACCTCTGCAAGGACTCTCTGGCCTACTGCGAGGACATTAACAGGTACTCCCTCTGTCTCGAACGCGTAACTATTTTTTTTTCTAATGTCCTAGGATACAAGGCGCTGCTCTTTAATCCTCTGGTTCACATGCATGCAGCCATGCAATATTTACTGCACCTGCAAGGTTTCTCACCTTCCTATTCACGCGCATGCAAGTTACTGTCTTTCTCTCTCTGTTGGCAGTGGCGGACCCAGCTGTGTTCTGGGTAGTTCCAGGACTACCCTAGATTTCCGGCGACCAAGATAACGGAGCACTGTAGCGAGAACTGTAGCATATTGTGGAGCACTGTTCCTATATTGTATGTCTACCCAATGAAATGATTCTGGGTCCGCCACTGTCTGTTGGTGACTGGTTAGCATGCACTTAGCATTTAGTTGAGCGCTGGTCTCCATACGCATGCTACAAGAACCAAAGTATCAATCGTGGGAGAGATGAGAAATTAAAACTTTTCTTGGTCTACGCACAGAAGGCAGTTGCGCCTTCTATCCTAAGACGGAGGGAGTATGAAAAGATGGATGCATACATGGAGTTTAGAGCATCAAGCTCCTGATACAACTCTAAGTTGTACTGTAAACTATTGTTTTTCATAGGCTCAGAGCTGACAGCCTACAATTTGGATGTGGTCCCCAAGTAATTTCTTCTATACTATTTGCTAGCTGGCTCCAATTTAACCCTGTAAAGAGCTTTTCTGAGAGTTTTGGCGTTGCAAGACTGTAGCTAAATGCGTTTCAAGGAATCAATTCCCTGCCTGACAGCAGGACAAATTGAAGTGAAAGAAAAGGCGCACGGTTTCGGTTTCTGCTTCAAAAGATCATTTGGAACTTGGAAGCAAAGGGAACGAGCAATAATTTACGAGGTGAAATCACAGGCGATACAGCTCTAACTGATTTCTCATGATTGCAGCGTGTATTGGTTTGTTTTTTTGAGGAAACGTGTATTGGTTTATTTGTTACATAGCCATAACTTTATTATTGATAAAGCTTCTTCTATCATAAAAAAAGTTAGAGCTATCACTATGCAAAAGATTATCATTTCAAGGGAAACAATAATCATCATGCAAACATCGCTCCATAGGTAAAAAAAAGGTATTCCATCAATTGATCGTGGCTCAAAATTCGGCAACTACTGACGTCCTGCTATAACATGAGACCAGATTAAGAGGCAGCACGTATGCAAATCTTTTTTTATTTTATTTTTCTTTTTTTTAAAAAAACAAAGTGAGGGGTTTCCCGTGAAACGTTATTAAAAGAGAGCGAGAATTAAAAGGAGAAAGCAAGAAAACCAAAAGGGAAAATCCAGCCAAAACACCCTACCTTTCTAACCCCGTAACCTTTTTTTATTTAGTTTGTGAAGTAAAATTGGTTGGCGCACTATCACCTCAACCCAAAAAGTAATACGAGACCACCAGAGGAGATTCCCCCTAGGGTATCGCATTAAGAGGGTGCCGCGTTTCAAACCCGGGTCGGGCAGGGGTTTCAACGGCCCCCGGAGTGTTCAACGCTCTAACCACTATACAACTGCGAGAAGCTTGGCCTATCACCTCAACCCCATCCCTCATAAGCTAATAAAGGATGGAGTAATCATGGGACGAATTCATGATAGACAACATCATCAAGAATGGAATAGTTCAGTTGATGGCAGACATGACAAGAATATCCACACCTCATGACTGACATGCCAATAGGCACAGCTTACCTTGTTCCCGGGCGACAAGCTCTTCTTTGGCCTGAAGGTCCTCTGGTGGTTCCTGCAAGCGCATGCGGATCCGCCGCCGCCAAGGACGACAGGAACCATCATCAGACAACCGGTTCTGAGAGAAGAACAATAAACTAACATCTGCATGCGTACTTGCTGCCGCTGGAGAAGAAGTTGCTCATCTTGTCTATCTCCGAAACAAGCGAACAAAGGATCTGACGATGAGCAGCACTGAGTGGCCGTCGACACTGCACACAGATCACTGTGTGTTTATATATAATATATATATATATATATATGTATGCCAGCCCCTACCTGTGGCCCGCTGCTGGCTAGGCCTTGCCTGGCAAGCTGCGTGTACGGTCATGGTGTGTGTGCGTTTCAGTTTCACCGACGCCGCTCTTGCGTGCTGCGCTACGTCGGGGCCAGCCAGCTTTTTTCATCGCTCATCAGCTGCCCGCTGAATGCATGCCCTAGCTACATAGTTCACAAGATCCCGCGCTATCTGTGCATTGCATCCCTCATGAGTCACGACCAACAGCTATCCATCCCGTCTACTCAACAAACTAACATTAAACCTGATCGGCAACTCGAAGTGTTGTGCTACGATGCTAGCACTGTCATCTCTCTGTCCTCATAGGGATCTTAATATTAAGGTTCTAACTGTGATGTTATTTATATTTACGGAGTTATGGGAAGTGGTGCCATTGCGGCATTTGTAAGACGTCAGAAATGGGCACGGGATTATGCTCCACAAAGAAAACGTGGTAGTAAAGGCTCGTCGAAGAGCGTGTTTGGTTTCCTAGGCCAAACTAGCCTGGCTCGTCCCCACTGAGAAAGGCCCTCCGTGGCCAGGCGCGAGGCATGCATGAGGTGGATGTTTGGTTTCTTATACTAACGTAACCCAGCTAAGCTAAGCTAAGCTAAGTTGTATAGTAACGGTGTTCAGTTGCGCGGTTGCACGTGAACATTTGAAATTCAGGTGCAGGTGGAGTTTGTTTTGGTATGCGGCATGCAGTACGGGTCTGGTTACCTCGTACTAGCGCTTGTAACGTTACCACATAAAAGATACAATATAGTTGAATTGAGTACAAAGCACTAGTGATAGATGTTTACAACAACTTAATAATTAAAATGATAATGATAATAGCCTAGACTAAGATTATGGCATCCTTAACCGTAAATGTACGATCCTTGGGCTTCAATGGTGGTGCAACAAGCTTCACATCTTGATCTTTTGTGATCCATAAAAGGCAGCAAAAGCTTCATCCCCAAACTTGTATTCTTGCAGCATGCACTGCACTGCTGAATCCCGCTACTTGATCATGAGCAGCCTCCCAGCTGGAGAACACTCCATTTGGGGACCAACATGAAAAACATGACAGGTCACAGCGTATTAAAATTGCAACAATCATGAAGGTTCTAACTGTGATCTTATATTTATTTACGTAGTTATGGGAATTGGTGCCATTGTGGCATTTGTAAGATGGTGGAAATATGGATGTGGGATCATGCTCCAAAACGTGGTAGTGAAGGGCTGAAGGGCGTATTTGGTTTCCTATACCAAACTAGCCTGGCTCACACCACTGAGTCAAGCCCTCTGTGGCTAGGCACAGGCATGCATGAGGTGGATGTTTGGTTGCTTGTGCTAACTTAGTCAGGCTTCACAGTAAAGTTGTTTGGTTGCATGGTTGCATGTGAACATTCTGGAGTTTGTTTTGGTAGGCTACATGCAACACAGGTCTGGTTACCTCATACTAATGCTGGTAAGGTTACCACATACATATAAACTAGAGTTGAAATGGGTACAAGACACTAGTTATAGATGTTTACAATAACTTAATAACTAAAATGATAATATAGCCTGGAGTCATAAGATTAGTTAGTTAGTTGCTCATATTGGTCTCCAAATGGTCACCAACTATGATCTATAGTTAGTTGGAGTTGCATGTTAGTTGCACAAAAGATTGTAGGAATAGATCATCTACACATGTAGCGGGATATCATTCACTGCACAACATATAGTCCACTAAGGAGTTATACACAAAAGGAGCCACCCATGGAGTAGGGACTGCACAAAAGAAGCATCCACCAGGAGAGACTAGTTGCAATAGAGGTTAGACCAAGGAGAGGACCCCCTGGATCAACCAGCATGGACCAAGGCTCACAAATAATAGTTCTTGGACAGTTAGGTCCTAAGCCAAAGAACAAGGTGAGATTTAGTCATCCCCATAATAGTAGTACCCTAAGACTTGTTGTCCACAAGATGGTTGAATGCAACAATCAATGCCTCTTCACTAAAGCCAAGCATGTACATGACAACACCATAGAGGTCAGAACATATAATAGGAACCTTTGTATCATGAATTGCATCAGTCACATTGTTCACTGTCATGCTAGCCAGGACAATACAATCCTCCTCAGATAGCATAAACCTCTTTCTCTTGCTACTAGCACCTCCATCAGACCTCTTAGGTCCATCACGCCAAACAATTTAGCCAATTCTTCGACACTCTTAGCACTCCTTCATCATCAACTATCTCAGTCTTCAAGGAGCTCTCAACAAAGTCAGATGGGCTACCAAGAGCCTCACTAGAGCCCATAGCATACTTCCCAGTTGCTAGACCATTTCTGAAGATCAAACTCATCTCCTTATAGTTCTCAATCTGCTTGTTCAAGAAGTCAGCATCTTTGGGGTGAGCCTACAATACATTAGTCCACTAATTAGATAATTGGTAAGAGTACAAAAAGGATGACAAGAACAACATTTAGTAAAAATGATGATCGGACATGTATTGATGCACCCTTGTAGTTCTCCTCTTCAACTATGATCATGCAATTGTCCTTATTCCACAGGGCGCCATCGAGTAGCCCTTAGCTTTTAATCCAACTTTGCCTCCACTTGCACACGTGATTATAGACTTGTGTTCCAATGACTTTGTTACCACTAAACTCCTGCAATGCTTTGGCCATCTGGTTCTGGTTCACTTCTTTAAAGCCTTTGTTAGTCTTAACCCCAGTTGAGATAAGCTAGAACATGCGACAAAGGATGAAACCCATGGCGCTAGTCCATCTCATGGCTAGCCTCGTAGTGGCAAGAGCTACAAGAATGGAATTGTGAGAACTCTCTAATTAATCATACTAAATCAAGCTACTATTCTTTGCCCTCACTTGATTTAATACAACTAACCAGGCCATCTCACACCTTTATGCTATCCACTATGCACACATAGGATCAATTGTGTAAATGGACATCGCTAAGATCACAACCAGTTTTAACTTAAATGACAATATTTAAGTTACAATATATAATCAGTTCAACACGACATTAAGTTCAATATTCAAATGTTGCAGTGGAAGGCTACATCATATGATAGTTTCTAAAGGTACACCTCATGATCCATGGCATGACCATGAGTTACACCTCTCATAGGTGACTTACTACTCCCTATCGACGAGGGTCCAGGAGCGTAAAAGTAGTCATGTGCGGGGCCATCTCACATGCAACAACTCAAAAGTAGCACCATGAGTGCACCATGGTACTCCATGGGATGTACCCAGTATTACTCAAAAGGATTATGCATTGGGGCTATAGCAAGGTAATAAAGTTTCATTGAATAAATGCATTTTGTGCATAAGGGACCAAATTTTAGAAATTTTCAATTTTCCTAAAATTTGCTATAATTAAGTTAGTGAATCATCAACTTTAGTTGAAGAAAAAAATAATTTATAAATTATAAATTAAATAAATCTTTACATAGATTATACTTTTTATTATGCGGAAATGAGTTTAAACTTGAATAGGACCAAAAAAATGTTTGAATTGAAGCTTTAAAATGGGTTTATAGAATTAAAAAGTTTTTAAAATCTCCATGTATTGTTTTGGGAGAAATTCCAATCACTCAGCCCACCAAATCTCCTGCTCTCTATTCTTCCTCTCAACCCGCAACCTCTTTTCTTCACAGGCTAACTTTAGGCCAACCTATCCCTTTCCGCGCCCACCTCTTTCTTCCTGATAGGCCTCGACCCGATCAAATGCAAAAAAAATCTATAATATATGTAAAGATTTATTTAATTTATAATTTATAAATTATTATTTTCTTCAACTAAAGTTTGATGATTCACTTGTCTCTCTACCAGGTGGGTCCCATCTATCAAAACTGTCCCCATATCCGACTCCTCTTTCCTTTTTTTTTTTTGTTGAACTACATCGCTGATATAGTTTGGTGACTTGCGTCCAGCCAGTCACTTGTGGTTTATCCGGTTTCGACGGCAAAAGTGATCCTACGTCCGGTTTTAAAAATCGAACTACCAAGAAAAGGTCAAACTAAAAAAATAAATAGGACGGAAGCACCCACCTGACTCGAATCAAACAACACTCCATTTTCACTGAAAAAGTTGCAATCAACAGCTGGCTGCTACTGCTAGGGAACACATACATCCGTGGCAGAGTAGAGAAACCACTAGCCTATATATATGCTTCCAAAATGTAGATGGAGATGTTCCATCCGAAATGACCAAATTAAAAGGAGAGGAGAAAAAAAATCTCTCGGCACAGCCGGCCTCATCAAAGCCTCTCTCTGGTTAATAACCAAGTATTATGGGCTCGATCAACTCGTTGAGGGGAGCCAGCTCTGCCCTGTCGATCAGCCGGAATTCCTGCACCACAGAAAAACGAGATTAATTTGCAGTAACTACATTTGCACGATTGCATTGCATTACAGTTACGGAAAATATCGGCTAATCAGGGCGAGGCTTATTGTGCATTTGTGCGCTATCAAGCACTCAGTTCATCCTAGTGTTGGACAGAACATCGTCATTGCAAGGAAGGCATGGGACAAATCGAGTGATCTTTCTTTCTTTATATATATATATATATATATATATATATATATATATATATATATATATATATATATATATATATATATATATATATATATATATATATATATATATATATATATATATATATATATATATATATATATATACACACACACACACACACACACACACACACTTTTCTATCGAACGATTGTATGGCCCCAACCCCAAGCGAGTCTTTGCGTGCTGAATGATGCATCACAACTGCTAAAGCCACCAGCTAAAACAATAGGGCAAAGGCGTTTGAATCATTGCACCAAAGGCAACCCTCTCTTCTTTCGTACATGGAAAGAGGGTTCCTACTTCAACAATCAACATAGTGTTCCAGTGGTGCCGGTAGCCATACCGAACCTGGTTTGCTGGCAAGCTGGAGTACTGGAAATCTTTTAGCTTTGATGAGATGAGAGGAACGTCAGCAGGTGAAAGATACTATTTCGAATATGGACCCAATCTAGTCTAGCTATATGAAAACTGAGCTGGATGCATGATAAATGTAGTTAAATGCTAGTACAATCAACAAAACAAGACTGTCAAAAGAACAACTTCTTTATAGAAAACAAAAGCAGATTACCAACAGCCACAAATTAAAACACTAGTACACATAATCACCTATTGGGTTGTAAAATCGGCAATTCTGCCAATAAGAAGGAGCACTAAAACTCTTATGAGCCAACTATTGGCGAGACGATATAAGATTAAAAGGGAACTTGTTATTTTGTTTTATCTTTTTTTTGTTTTTAGAAAAAAAAAGAAATTATACTACCAAGGTGGAAATGTGACAAAGGGGTGGTGGAAATCTAACAAACAATTGGATCGAGAATTACCAATGTGAAGAGCGTGAAGTGCTTGAAGCAAGTGTTGAGGTGTGCCTCTTCCTTGAGCTTGACAATCATCTGAAAATGCGAGTGGTATATGTGCGCGTACACCCTGAAGAGGCGCTTGAAGATCGTCTTGACGACATCACGGAAGTTGGGAGGGAAAGGAGCCCCTGTTGGCATCACAATGTCGAACCAAACACCACATGATCAGACCACAAAGTCCCAAATAATCAAAATGCAGTTTTTCAGTGTTCTTATGCTTTGCGACCAAACAAACCACTCACCGAGCTTTTGAGGGAATATGGTTTCTTCATCGAGCTGGGTTTCTATCCAGTCCATCAGGTACTCCACGTACTTTGGTGCAGACACCTCGATTGGCCTCTTGATCTTGGCTCCATCAGCCCACCTATACTCGTAACTACGGGGATAATTTCATTTTCATCAGACAGTTTGCAATGTGACACTTTCTTGCATGAGCATGACAGATTCTTATATGATTAATTATCTTCTTGACTGCATTTGTGGGCATCAAAGAAAGATAGCCTACTTTGGTCCGGCTGACATGGTCGGGCATGTCGCTGGCGTGCAGAACTCCATCAGGGTGCCGTACAGAATGTTCACTTGGTTGAAGAAGTCAACAGCTGCCATCACAGAAGCACGACAGGTTAATGCACTACAGGCTGGAGTGCCTTCAACACTTGAACTAAAGCACTGAACAAAAGAGCAGTCTGCAGTCCAGCTCCAGCATAGTGCTACTGCCATAGAAACATTGCCATCAAAGGCTTGTTCATACTATACTAGCCTTAATGTGAAGAAACACAAACAGGGATCTTAGTCTAAACACGGGAGACTGACAAACGAGACTCAGGATGGAGGATTAATTACTGTTGACAGCAAGCCACTCGTTGAGGTCCTCCCCGATAGGCAGACGGACCGCCTCTCGAAGGTTACCACTGCCAAGGGTGGCATCGATGTGCCTTTTCAGCTGCATCCCCTGCACATACGTGGCCAAAACAGTTGCAAAATTTTCAGCTTCGTCAGAATAGAGAACGATGGAGAATAGAGAACGCATGTACTAGCAGCAAAGAGAGAACAGCAGGATATGATGCAGCTAATAAGTTGCGGAGTATACTTCAATTCCCATAACTGACAGCCTACAATTTGGGCCCCCAAGTAATCCTACTTTTTGTTAGCTGGCTCCAAATTAATTCAATTTGAGCCCCTGTAAACAGCTTTGCAAAAGAGAGAGAGAGAGAGAGAGAGAGAGAGAGAGAGTTTTGGCGGTGCAAGAAAGCTAGGTATATGCGTTACAGCTTCCAAGGAAACAAGTCTACAGAAGGGAAAATGAAAAGGTGCATGTTTTCGGTTGCTGGTAATTAAATAAAAAGGCCATTTGGTTTGGACTTGGAGGCAAGGAAATGAACAAAATACCACAGACGAAGGCTGTGAGGAACGCATTGGTGACATGACAAATGGTGATGTATGATAAGGAAAATCGAGAAGGCTACTAGCAAGTCCGCGTGACATGCGCGCGCGGCGGCCGTACCTTGTTCCCGGACGGCGCGCTCTTCTTTGGCCTGAAGGTTCTCTGGTTTCTGCAAGCACAAATCCGGCGTCAGTCAGACAGACGACGCAATTGATCAGCCAGCCGACATCAGAAATCGATTCGAAGACGACGCGCGCGGAGGAAGAATATAATCCTCGGCTGCTAACCTGCTGCCGCGGCCAAAGAAGCTCATCTTCTTCTCCGGCCGATCGATCTCCTCGTTGGCGGCGGCGGCGGCGACAGCTGCTGGTGAGCAGAAGCTGAGTCGGCGACGACGAACCCGCCTCTGTTGGGTTAATTGACGGTTCTTCTGAGCCTCCAAACCCTGGCAGAGAGAGAGAGAGAGTATATATGTATATATATGTATGTACCTCCGGCGCCGTGGAGAAGCAAGCAGGGGGGGGGTGACGTACACGGATATGGTCATCATCGTCGACAGCGAGCGAGAGGGAGAAGGCCAAGGCCAGGCTGGCGGTGATGGAGCGCGACGGGTGCGGGGCGGGCGCCAACCCCTCGCCCGCTGGCTGCTGGCGCCTGCCTGTGCTTGCCTTGCCTGTCAAGCTGCGTCGTGTGTTTCTGTTTCTGTTTCGCCTCCACCGCAGCGCCCGCGCGCGTGCCTGGCGCGCCTGGGCTGGGCTGTTTTACCCGCTCATCCACCAGCCGCCCGCTTTATTTCGATTTGGCGCCCGATTTATCTCTGGACTACCATCATAGTCCGATTTATCCCTTTTTAATTGTTGACGTGTGGTGCTACACTGCTGAATAAAAAGGAACCACAAAAATACCGGTTTTATACTAGATTACAGACGTAAAAAAAAAAACGGTCTTTATGGACGAGACAAGAGAAAATAGCTCGCAAAAGAAGAGAGAGAGAAAAGCAAATGACCGGATTTTTTTTTCAAGAGGTGTTCTCCGCGCTTGCCACACGGTAATGACCGGAAAAATTGAGGGGAACAAAAGAACTGTTTCCGTTTGGATTTTTGGATGGTACCCGGCCTTTAATTCATGCTTGTCACCAACAGCTATGGTGGATATATATCCAGTTTCTCCAGCTAGCTGCAAGTACAATCCTACATACGGAGTACATAATAATATATAATAATAATGATAATATACCTCGTCCACATACTCTCATCGGCTGTCCAGTCCAGCTATCATCCACTTAATCCGACGTCAATGCCAGTACTCCCCTTTCTGTCCCTCTCAATCGTGTGTTTTATGATCGCCATCTACGTACGTATTCCATTCGTGCTAGCTTTTAGGGATTTCTAAGGATTTTCCAAGTCTAGAGCGCCTCATTGTTTATTTCCACAATCATGCACACAAACCATACTGCTCTTTATTAATTAACACGGACATCCTATGCTCAATTTAATGGTGGGGACAAAGTTAGGCAAAGAACTATCACAGCTGTCCATGCATGGGACGTGGCGGTGTAATGCAATTATGCAACCGAAAGGTTTACTGCCTGATACAAGGTTTCGTATCTAGTTGTTGAACTTTGCGGGTTCCCAATTATTAGTCGTTTTAGATTTCGTATTTCTAAATACATAATCATTTTTTCGGTATATTTAGATATACGACATGCAACGAGATTACATGATAAAAACTCTAGTAAAACCAGAACGGGCGTTTACTTAGTTTAGAACATATGAAGTAGTAATGACTAAGACAGTTCATAATGCACGTTTACATATTGCAAATAAAGAAAATAAAAAGGGGCAGGAAACATTCATTTTTTTTGTGAATTACACGTATATATTCACCTCTATAAATGCATATACGTTATGAGCACCTCTAAAAAAACCGAGTCAGCTTCAGAAGTCGATGAAATTGCATAAACGTCTCGTTATCAACAGGCATCTCGTCTCAATGAAAAATAGTGCCATTGAATCCTCTAATAAATCTAGAAACTAGTCATTTGTGTATTTGAATAAAAACATCCATTTGTGGCATCACGTGCGTGGAAAAGTAAATCCAATTTTGCCCATAATAAAATACTTCCTCTGCTATATATTCTAGCAAAAAATTATTGGTGGAATAAAAGTGGGGGCGATAAGACAGTAGGACGGTAACTTCTAAACAAACTCTAAATTACTGAAACAATTTGTTCATGTTAATGCAAATTACTTAGCCATTTGCTGTAATACATAACTCCTATTACAATTATTATTTATGGTTACAAAATTTTAAACAGAAGAATAAGGAAAATAAAATGTCTCTTTTGCCATTCAGAACCGATCCGGATGACATTGGACTTGTCAAACGACTGGCCGAATTTGTCTGATGCAACAACATAAGTACTTGGATTCGAGGTTTAGGCTGCCGTTGTTTAGGTCACAGGTGATGATTGCGGGATGCTGCGATGTAGGTGGCGACGTCTATAGATTGATGCACCACAAGTAGTATCGGGGTATTAACGGCAGGTGACCTGCCGAAGTACCGATTTTTTTTTTATTTTTGAGTCTTATTTTTGAAAAATATTCACATCTACACCTTTGACGTTTTATTTCCGTTTCTAGACCCAGAGCTCAATGTCGTGACGCACGGCGCTGAGGTAACACGTCACGACGCCATGACTAGGACGCCGAGGTTCGAGATCAATTGTGATGTGGCATGGCGCCGACCTCAACACCACACATCTTGGCGCCAATGTCTCGCATATGGGTCGTGCTGGAGACCTGGCCTGACACTGGTTCCCCAGAAATAAACGCACTCGCCAGTAATAAAGCCTCTGTAGGATACTTCTATATGCTATGCTACCCTAGCTAGTACTCCTACTCTTGATGGCCTCCATGCAGTGGCACAGTGCGCCAGCGAGAGGAGGGCCGACGCCTGCTGCCTCGGTGATTCTCCGTGCGCGCAGTTGCTTCTCCAAAAATTTTACAAAATTTTTCAGATTCTCCGTCACATCAAATTTTTAGACACATGCATGAAGCATTAAATATAAATAAAAAATAAAACTAATTACACAGTGTAGACGAAATGGACGAGACGAATCTTTTAAGCCAAATTAGACCATGATTGGACACTAATTACCAAATAACAACGAAACTTGCTACAGTACCATTTTGCAAAAAAATTTGGGTCTAAACCGGCCCTAAGCAAGGGACTCCTGCATACTCCAACTACATAAGTGCATTTACTCCTGCAACATACACTCATCTTTTCATTATTTAGAGTATTTATTTATTTACATTGCAAAAATAAAATGTGTTATCTCCATCCAAAATAAATATATAATTTTAGTCTTAAAAGTTTAACCAAATCTACAATAACGCCCTGTTCGTTTGGACTTATCAGCACAATCAGCAGTCATCCAGCAGTGTTTTTCTCTTACAACAAACCAGCGAACAATACTTTCAGCACAATAAACCAGCGAAACGAACAGACCGAAGATGAACGGTTTTTGCAACTTTCTCATTTTCTGGTGGCAAGTTCAAATCCGAACTCATAGAGTGCACAAGAACATGTACACTTAGACTTCAAATGTAGGGAGTATGCTTAATGTTGTCTAGATCGACTTTATTTTTTAGCACGTTGGGTATATGTAATATAAATATTAAGTGTTTGACTTATTAGGAAACGAGAATGACACTTATTTTGGAATAGATGAATAGTTTATAAGGTATTTTGTACTTCCTCCGTCCACAGAAAAATACAATTCTAGCTTTTTAAGAAGTCAAACAGTTTGAACTTTGACTAAAGTTATATAAAAAATTACTAACATTCATAATACAAAATTAGTATCATTAAATTAGTTATAAAATATATTTTCAATAATAAATTTATTTGAAGACATAAATGTTAATACTATTTTCTATGAACTTGGTCAAACTTGAGCTAGCTTGACCGGTACGGATCCCATAATTGCATTCTTTTACAGACCGAGGAAGTATATAGCAATAATCATTTTTTTTAAATTTTTGATCAATAATTTGACCAATATTTTCTAATTAAATAAACCTTTTGATGCAACCACATTCATGTTGATTAATTGTATACAACTATAGATGAATGTGAAATATTTCTACTCACTTTAATCAACCTTGGGTGAAAAAGCATGCACTATTTTAAAGATGGAGGCAGGAGACATGCATGCATAGCAATGCATGCTGCCTGCTAGTGTCAGGTTGCGTGCATGGAGGGTAGCTGCCAAAACGCCAGTGTTTGATGCATGCCTACGCTAAAGACATGCGCGGGATGAACTTAGGGTGTGTTTAGTTTATGAAAAAAAAATTTGGCTTTAGTAACTGTAGCATTTTCGTTTGTATTTTTAATTAGTGTCCAATCATGAACTAATTAGGCTCAAAAGATTCGTCTCATGGTTTTCTATCAAATTGTGTAATTAGTTTTTTCGTTTACATTTAATGCTCTATGCACGTGTCTAAACATTCAATGTGACGGGAAATCTTGAAAATTTTTAGGAACTAAACATGGTCTTAGTAGTAAAATTGTACTCCCTCTGGTTTCTAAAGAATGTTGTTTTGAACAGCGACATGGTATAAAAAAACAACTTTGACAATTACTTTTTGCTATTATAAAATATAGTCAATATATACTTTTATGAAACTATATTTCGAGATGAATCTACTTATATTACTTTCATGTATAAATTATGAGAGCAAAAAAACTATGAGAAACTTGATAGACTTCTTTGTGGAAGGGTAGCCAAAAAACCGTACACAACAGCATGGTAAAATATTAATATTCATAATATATAATTAGTATCATTAGATAGATCGTTGAATATACTTTCGTAATAAAATTATTTGAAGATATAAATGTTTTAGTGGATAGCTTGCATAATTGTATGTGATACTGTATTGCCTGGGTTTTAATTTGTATTTTTCAGCCATCGAGAAGAGCTCTCTATCCCTCTTCGTCGACTAGTTTCCGCGCTACTTATATTTATGGCTATTATAAACTTATATTTATGATTATTAAAACTTATATTTATAATTTAAAACTATTAAAAACTTATTATACTTATATAATTTAAAACGACTGGGTCTGTTCGGCTGTATTTTTTTTTAGATGTGGCTGAAAAATACTGTAGAATAAACTGGCTAAAGGTGCTGCACAGGAAACGTAGCCGAGCAGGCTGATTAAAAACTTAGGCCCCGTTTGGTTACGACGTGTTAAAGTTTAACTCCCATCACATTAATGTTGCGGCAAATATATGGAGTACTAAATGTAGACTAATTGCATACATGTCGACACAGATTAGGAGTAATTTACGAGACGAATCTATTAAGCCTAATTAGTTCAAAATTGGAAACTTTTTGTTAAATAAGACAAAAGTGCTACAGTGTTTGTTAACCTTTAACACCTAAACCAAACACCCCCTTATATTTATGATAATTTCAATATTATAATTAATGGTATATGAACTTGGTGGTTTGATTTGGTTTAATTAATAGCCCAAGATTAATTAACTTTAGTGGTTTGGTTTATTTCATAGTTGTTTGACCGAAATACTGAAACAACATAACATGCAGTTGCATTAGGCAGTGTTTGTTCCTTCAAAATTCCAAAAATTTTACAAGATTTTCCGTCACATCAAATCTTTGGACGCATACATGGAGCATTAAATGTAGGTAAAAAAATAACTAATTGCATAGTTTGTCTGTAAATGTCGAGACGAATCTTTTGAGCCTAGTTAGTCCATGATTAGATAAATTTTACCAAATAACAACGAAAAGTGCTACATGAACTTTACACACACTTTACAACCATCTAAACACACCCTTAGCTTATAATCAGATTGGAGATGAGAGAGAGGAGAAAGAAAAGAAGAGTTATTAAAAAAGCTAGTACCCCGTACTTGGTCTTCATCAATTCTATCGTGACAGGACAGGACCCCATCGAGCTCGCCATGGCATAGTGCAATGACGCAATGACGCATTTGCAATGACGCAAGTAATGTATGTTGGGTTTCTGAATCATTCAATTTAATTCTTATCATATTAATATTACGGTAAATACATATAGTACTAAATGTAGACTAATTGCATGAATGTCGGTATATATTAGGAGTAATTTATGAGACGAATCTATTAAGCCTAATTAATCTAAAATTGAAAATTTTTGTCAAATAAGACGAAAATGTTACGGTGTTTATTAAACTTTAACACCTCCAATTAAACAGGCCCTAAGTAAAGCAGCAGGCATGTGAATTCACGCTGCAGGATATCCGATCTCGGCGCCAAGATCTACGGCGCTGAGGTCAGCGCCGTGAATCGTGGCGCTGACCTCTTGCCACGTCAGTACCACATCGTTAGCCACGTCATTTCTGAGCTTCTACCTCGGCGCCATGATCCATGGTGTCGAGACGTGTTACCTCGACACCGTAAGTCATGGCGTCGAGAAAAGTATCAAATCTAGATTTTTTCGATTAGAGGTCTAAACGTAAATTTTTAACAGAAAAAAAGGTTCAATTGTAAAAAATTAGGCCAAAGTACGGGAGCGTGTCGCACCTGTTCCGTGGGGTACTTGTGTTGCTACCTGTGCCGCAACAGCAACGGTTTTTTTTTTCCTTTGGATATATACTAACACATCGGGACTTTTGAAATATACACTACTGTATTATTCTCAGTTGAAATTGTTTATTATCACGGTCCAGTCAGCCTACGGCGGTAAGACCTTCCGGGGCGCTCATCAGAAGCGCGTCATTTGTATGGTTAAACTCTTTTTCTTAATTATGTAGATCTTTTATAGTCAAGAAAAAACACTATTATTCTCGCTTGTAGTATAAAAAGAATAATGGAAATGCTTACCCCGGGCATCTGGCCACCCGAGGGCTTTCTTAATGGACGTGTGGACCGGCCTAGGTAGCCTCCTAAACTCCTGTGTCGTCCAGAGTGTTCCGAACGTATCGGCCACTTCCACCGCTGTTGCGCAGCGACTGCCTCCACCACGTCGTTCGCCCATCGCGGCTACTACTCCACCTAGCTGCTGTCGCGAGCCCATCCTGCGTCGCGCGCACCTCCGGCCCCTCGCATCGCGCTCGCCACGCGCTTCCCACCCCCCTGGCCCGCGCCTCCCACTCCCCCCCTATCGTTGGCCCTGGTGTTGGTGGTGCTCGCTCTGCCCGTTGCCCGTGCCGCCCGCCCCGCCGCTAGTGGCGTTGGCTGGTGGTGGTGCTCGTGTGTGCCACATGTGTTGGGTGCTGGTGGTACTTGTGCTCCGTCGCTCGCCACCGGCTGGAATCGACCGGCCCCAGCCTCCCCCATGTTGCAAATGCATTTTTCAAGTGTTTCAGATGTTTCATAGGTATGTTGCAATTGTTTCATATGGACGTTGCAAAAGTAGATCGGGATGTTGCATATGTTGCAATGGTTATACACATGTGTTGGAAACTCCTGTTCTCAATATTTCATCTGATTTTTACGTATGTTGCGGGCGTCCGGACGGGGCTAGCGTCCGGGCGTTAGCCACGTCCAAAAAATAACTGAGAGGTGGTACATGAGTGAATTATATATTATTCTCTAAAGCACAAACTATTTTTTCACGACCATGCTGTAGCATGTATAAAACATTTGTCCATTAACGGTAAACACCGATTACCGAAGAGCAGGAAGAAAAAACAAAAGAACAAACGAAGCGGAAACAAAAAAAAAACAAAACAAAAACACAGCAGAGCTCTATTACAGTAAAGCCATTAGGGACCTAAGTGCCGGTACCCAGCTAGCAGCCACTCATTGGCATCGTCAAGAATCTGCTATGCCAATGCAACCAGCATCAAGCTCTTCCTCAGGTTCTAGCATTCCTCTCTTTCCACAGCGACCAACTAACCAACATCACGACTCACGAGGGAGTCAAAGCCGTGCCTCATCTGGCCGGCTTAGGGACCCGTTTTCTTGAGCGCAGCCACCACTGGATCGGTCCTCTTCTTGATCATTTAGCAAATCTACCAACCCGAGTCGCTTCAGGATTCTTGCCGAAACTTCCTGGCTGATCACACAGCCGAGAATTATGTGATCCATGGTCTCCGATGCTTGATCGCACAACACGCATGCAAGTGTCCTCATGTTGCAGACCATGACGCTTCCTTCTTGCCGCTGTCCAACAACGCCTGTGCAAGATCAACCATTAGAAGAATTTCACCTTAGAGAGTGCGTTGGTCTTCCAAATCTCCTTGGCTCCTAGAGGTTTCACCGATCTGATGAACATGGCCCCATAAGCCGATGTTGATGAGTAATTCTAGTCCTCCGTCCAGCACCAGCAAACCGTGTCTGGAGCCCCGTCCTCCAATTGAACGTTCTGAAGCATCTCCTAGAAAGAGAGTCAATACCACCTTCTCGGAGGACGATGGTAGGTCGATCCAGGTTCGACGCCGATCAGTTTTGCGTAGCCACTCTTATCTTAGCCTCAACGCAAGGCCTAGATGGCCTAGCTGATCGATTACCCCTAGGCCTCCTAATTCCCGCAGCTTGCAGGACCACCTCCCAAGCAACTCAGCATCGACCCCAACTAACAAAGTCTGATCGGCACCAGATGAAGGCCCTCCTACGTTTATCAATTGAGTCAATCGCCCAAGGCGAAAGGCAAACCGCAATCGAGAGTTGCACCGGTATTGCGGACAGCATAGATCGAACCAGTGTCGTTCTTCCCATATTGGGATTCTGGCAGCGACTGCATCAACCAGGAATTGCTCGTCGCTTCGTTGTAGCCTGTGAGTGGACAAAGGAACACCCCCACGTGTCTGCACAGAAAATTCCCCACGTTGCAAGCTAACATCTACAAGCACAAAACCCCTCCGTTCCAAATTATAAGATGCTCGACTTTTTTTTTGGTTCACTCATTTTACTATGTATCTAGCTATTTAGATGTATAACAAAATGGATGTACCAAAAAAGTCAAAGTGACTTATAATTTGGAACGGAGGAAGTACATGGGTTCGTTTTTTTATTTATTAAGCGGTGTGGCAAAGAAATACTCCTGTACATCTTCCATTGCAGCACAACTTTAGGCGTCTTCCCAAAACTAAAAAAGAAACAGAAAAAATATTCGATAATGGACGCAATCTTGTCAAATTATGATCTATCATTACACTACTAACCACTTCAGCATCAGAACCCATCAACTAATAGTATTCAGAAATGGAGTACATAGATGGCAACGTCTCCTCATGGCATTACGCGCGGCCATTGCTTTCCTTGATTGATGGGTCATAAACAAATAAATCTAAAGTTTACAATTAATCGGCTATACTTTCTGAAGCAGCAGCCGTGTGTTTAATATATACATAATCTTTAATTATATATATTTCGCGCTTTCTGATGATTGGAACAGGTTTCACCAGGCTGTCGCCACAATGATGATATATCGATGATCATCGTCCGTCTTTCTCTGCAGCGACCCAATGATTTAATTTGAAAGCAAACTCACGGAGATTTCTGTTTGTCGATTAAATGAAAAGAATCTAACACTCATTGGCCATTGGACCGTCAAATTTTATACTACTGGAAGCTATACGGGTTCAGCTCTGATCCGATACAGCACGAAGAGAGAAATTAGTCCATCTCAACGTTTCGTTGAAAAGTATTGCGCTGATTTGTTATAGGAGAAAAACGTTGTACCATGATTGATAAGTCAGACGAACAGGGCCATTAAAGAAAACAGTTATTCAGATGCCTACACCTCTCTGTATATTAACTCCCATTAGTCTTCTTATTACAAATCACAATTATCTACAATACTAGTCTGACGACTATACTCTTGCATTGGCTAATAGTTTGAAAAGATATAAGTATTAGAGATTCATGGATGGATATGGGCCACAGCTAATTAAATCAGCTATCTTTGCACTCTCTAATATGTTCATATCTAATATAAACTCGTCGGTTTAAATTATAGTTCACTTTGATTTTATCTTAAGTGAAGCTTCTTTTAATTTTTATCAAGCTTATAGAAAAATACACTGACAACTACGTCATTGAATTAGTTTCATTAAATTTTCCATATAAGTATATTTTTATGATATAGTTTCCTATAAGCAGGATAAGAACATATTGAGCGTATCCACTTAGCAGATAACTAAATAGATTTTTTTCTCAGATTATATGGACCCATCCAGCCAGGACGAAGGAGATGTAGGCAACCAAACATACCCCTACTCTCTTCTCGAGTTTCAGACATCTTTTATGATCTTCTCGGAAAATAGAAAAGAAAATTCAAACGAAATGGGATATGAGAATGATGACTATATGGAGTGGTGTTGCTTGATTTGTTGCACCGGTACGGAGCAGTGCATGTCAGCCTAGCTGGATGGCAGTTGCGATGTTGGTAACGGGCCTGCTGCCACCTTGTGCGCTCTCTTCTTGGAAGTTTATGCATCCTAGCGATTCCGTTCCTCTTTCTGGCCGGGTGGTTCAAGTGGCAGTGGTTGAGCTATACTCTTTCATTCCTGTCCTGGGCTGTCATTCCATGTCCTTGGGCCCCAAAGTTTTGACCCAAATGAATTCTTGATAAATTCTAAAGGCCCATCCACGCCTCTATATGGTACGGTGGTAGGGTACTTTGTTCCTGTACTTGCTATATTACTTTGTTGCCGTGCTGTTGTATATATCTAGAATAGTACGTTCATAGATGGTATGCAGTGTCACATAATCATAAGACGATTGAACAACCAACTCATATAATAGGTTTGTCTTTTAAATTGTTTTATAGTAATTTATTATCCTTAATTTATGCAATCAACAAAGAAAAGTTTGAGTTGCATGATAACATTAGATCGTACAATGGTGAAATAGTTATCTTATAGTCCTAATTTTTTTTGCCCATGAGGCAGTTGCTTCACAAAACAGCCATCTCTCTCACCTTCCTCCATTCTCCACGTCAGCAAAAATTCCAAATGACATTGCATGAGACAATCTTTAAAACTGCTGACATGTAGCGATGTTTCCAAGGAATCCAAGTAACCTCTGGTTTTTTTCAGATTTGGCGAGCGTACCCGCTTATTATACCATGAAATTGCTCTAGCCACTTTATATGGAAATGTTTTTGTTCGATCAAATCAAAGGGGAAAAATGTTACTTCCATCAAAGTTCGACTTGGACCTTTGCTGCTTTATTCTGAACCTGAGGCGAACTTTTTGGATAATTTGTACAAGAGGTGAAATGAACTGATCGAGCCACCATCTTCGGGTTTTCACTGATGATGGCTGACGACCAACGCTCATGCAACCTTGAAATGATCCATCAGAACCATGGAAACTCATGATCATCGTCACCTCCTGGCCCCAGCAGCAGCGCCTCCAGATCGTCAAGCTCGTCACCGCCGAACTGACCGGCTGGCTCTATGCTGTCTGCGACCTCGCCGCGCCACGGGCTCAGGAAACCCAGCTCACCCATGTCGAAGTCGAGGTCGAGGTCGATGTCGATCGACAAGTCATCCTCCGGCAGATGATCCTGTCGCACCTCCACGGTCGGCGCCTTGACGACGACGACCGTCTGCTCCGCCGCGTTAACGTGATCGTCGCCCGCAGCTGTCTCCAACGCACAGCCGTGGCGCGTATGGGCGGCGGGCTGCACCACCGCCGGCAGCATGGCGGTGCTGGTGCAACGCAGCGCCTTGCTCCGGACCGGGCTTGCCTCCGGCAGCCGCCCGCGCGCATGAGCCTTGGGGGGCAGCGTCGCCGACGGTTCTGGTTGGTTGTGAGAATGGCCTGCGTTTCGATGATGCGCCGGCGGCCTCGCTGTCTTCATTCGAGACGCTGCTGTTCTTGAGCACCTTCTTGCCGAGCGTCGTGTTCCAGTAGTTCTTGATTTCATTGTCTGTTCGCCCGGGCAGCCGCCCGGCGATCAGCGACCACCTGTCCGGCGACCATGGATGAATGGATATAGATGGATTACCAACAAAAATTTCTTCTTTTGGCCACTGAATTTAATTTCATTTATGCATCAGTCAGATCAAGTAAGTTCATCCTGTCGATCAAATGCATTGACAGCACTGAACAAGGTTCGCTCTGCTTTTCCATTTGTGAAAGAACAGTGCTTCTGCGGTCAGACGAAATCTTTTGGATTTTGCAGATTCGGGGAGAGAAAGTGGTTGTCCGTGTGCTCTTCCTAGGGTGGTGTGCAGTGTGTCATTTTTCGCGTGCTTTATATAGAGAGGCTGTCTACCTGTCACCATCAACTTTGCTGACCAGCAACTAACTCTCTCAGACCCGTCCGAGGATAGAGAGACACTGCACTAACAGCGTAAAACTTGTGCTTCTAGAAATGGAGCCGAATTGGCAAGGTGGTGCTGACAGATTTGCATAAGTGGCACTAGTGGTTATGATAACTGAATACAATTAATCTTACACTCATCTGCACACCAACTTTGTCCAATCAGATGAGTACGACACAGAAAAAAAAATCCCCAACAGAAAGTTTCTATCCTTGTGTGTGTACACGCGCCTAATATTCTCTAAACCAAAATGTATGTTGACTTCAGTTTAGGAGGTTTTGAAATGCAAAGGGAGGATCTGGACCAACCAGTGAATGTATGGGATGTTTAGGGGAACCTACCTATTGCCTAGGAGCCTGTGGAGCCTGATGATGAGCTCCTCTTCGTCATCCGAGATGTTACCACGCTTGATGCCCGGCCGGAGGTAGTTGAGCCACCGCAGCCGGCAGCTCTTCCCGCACCGCTTCAGTCCTGCAACAGCCAGTGAACTTGTCGATTGACATGCCATGCTTGGGCATTGCAATCATCTGCTCGTTTTATCATTTTTGTGAATAGATTGTGTGATTTCAAGAAGTGATCAACCAAACAGAGACGGTGGCACAGAAATCTGAACCGACATCAAAGCAGAATTTAACTGGACAAACATGTGTTTCCAGAGTAAAGAGAGAGCAAGAGAGAGGAGTGACAGACCAGCTCTTCTGGGTAGGCTTCCCCATTTGCCCTCTCCATGCTTCTGGATGTAGGAGACAAGGATGCCATCCTCCATTGAGGTCCAAGCTCCCCTGTTCAGCCCCTCCTTGGGGCAGCATGGCTTCCTCCCCATCTCTCTCCCTCTCTCTCCCTCCCTCCCTTCTCTCTGACAGAGATGTATATCACTAGTTCCTTGGCTCCGTAGTTATAGTAGCAAGAGTATATGGCTCCAAAGGATACAAGGCACTTGAAGGTTAGATGGGGATTATGCATGCAATTGCCACTGAGATCTGAATTAAACAAGCTGCACAGTATTCCATATTCCATGCACTTATTTTTCTGGTTAAACTATTTAAGGAATGACCACTCAAAATGTGGAGCACTTATGTTTTTGCCTATGTATAGGCACAGCTGATCGGATGCTTCTTGCATCAGCAGATTCTGATTGAACGGCAGCAAGCTTCGATTTGCAATTTATAGGGGAATGGGATTTTGCAAATGCTGCAAAGTTTATATCTGTATTAAGACTCGAAACATGATTTGGAACAGGTCGTTTATCATTAACACACCGACTCCATCCTAACATGTTCTTGATACAAATGCAAATAAGGCATCAATAGCAGGCTTCAAACGGAGCTAAGATTGATACTAGACATACAAATTTTTATCAACTCCGATTCTATTTCATTTATGAAGCAATCAGTTGCAGACATGTAGTATATAAACAAAAAATATGTTTGAACATTCGACATATCTGCTATAGGAATGACCCCTTAATTAGGAGTACTACCACAATTCACTAACTGTCGGAACTTCACCTACACAGACAAATCGACCTACCTATTGTATTGTATTGTATCCATGGGAAAGTAATCGAGGAAGTTGAATAAGAGCTCTAAAAACACTTAAAAAGGTAGATACTATATACCAGTGCCAGCAATTTTTTTGTAAATGCAACAAATTTAACCTTAGCTAAAATCCTTAAGCCTTCTCTTCAAAACGTCCATAGATTTCTTACGGGCGCTCTGCTGGGTATTACGGTTTGAAAGGCTTCCAAACAGACTGTCTGCAGAATCCTTGTACTTGTCACATATGATGGACAGCTTCTTGTAGTCCAGTGATCCGTAGTTTCTCTGCCTGATCACCGGATTCATAAAATTCTCAGGCTGGCTACTGAGCAGGAGATTTACGAGCTGCCTAATTTCAACTAAACAATCTCTGAAAGTTGTTTCCTTCCCCAAATCTGACAGCCCCGTGCTGTCAAATTTCTCATCTGCAAATGCTTCCAGCATCTTCAAGTCAATATCAATTCCTAAAACTGCATTGACAGTGAATCTTTTCACACCATCATTTAGAAGTGTGGTCATTATAGAGTCTGAGATGTGGCTCATTGCACCAGAAACCACCTTGTATAGAGCTTCCAAAGGTAGAATCTCCTGTGCTGTCGATACTAATGTTTCAAGATAGATCATAACCTCATTCACGTAGTCATTTGAATTGTCAGGGGCTTCTTCTGCTATCCAGTTGACCTCTTCCAGGAGCACCATGAACTCATCAACCTTGAAATTGGTCAGGTTTATTAGTGCATTATACACTGCATTTTGCGAGGCTTTCAGGACTGCTCGAGCAGTCAAACCAGAATGGGACCTCTCAGCAACACGCTTTGGAATGCCGCACAGTTGGGCAGAGTGCAACAGAAACATACCACATGCTTGCTCAAGAACTGATATATTTCCAGCAAGTTGCATCATCTGTGACATGCCCAGCGAACGAGCATATATCATGTTCAAAAGACTGTCATTCAGTACCTCAATCAGCAACCTGTCTAGGAATGCTTTCACCACATCATAGATGTTCATGAGACCACCGTATGACAAGTAGCTAACAGAATCCTCGATGAAGGACCGGACGATGCGACAAACATCTGGAACAGAAGAGGAGAATGGTGTCACATATGGGAAATCAGGGATTGCATCATCGTGTTCCAGATGAAATGCTGTCACATTCATGTTATACTCATATTCCTTCTTTATAACCATCTGCTCATACGAGTCATTAGTAAGGATGTCGTCTATCTGCTTCCGACATTCAAGAAGAAGCAACTGGTGGTATTTGTCCCTACTTTTCTCAAGAACTTCAATCAACTGTGTGATTCGATAACCGTACTTGTTCACAGCTGCGCCTAGAAGAGTGACATAGTCTTTTATGAGGAGGAAGTGGCTGGCTGTACGCATGCGAGAGAACTGTTCCTCAAGTATAGATGTTATCTTGCCAATAGCTGTCTCCCATGTTGTTTCCACTTGACTCTCCGACAACAATCCATCTGCAGTTCGAAGAACACGGTCTTCAACTATAAAAAATCCAGCTACCTGTGCAAGGAAGGGTTGATGGGACTCCAAGAAGGGCTGTGAAGTGGAAATTTGCATGTCCAAGTTGAGTTGCATGAGCCTGTTCTTATAATAATAGTCTCTGAACTTCTCCCCAATACCAAGACATGTGTGCATGTGATACGCCCGATAAACTGGTGTCAGATCAAAATGTAGTGCTGATTCCTCTTCTGTGTTCTCCAGGTCCAAGGTATACAGATGCTCATCTGGTCCAGCATGGCTATGCCCTTCAGCTTCCCTCTGTCGGGCACGCATTTCCTCATCCTTTTGGCGAGCTAACGACGCCTGGCTTATGGAGGCCTGGCCAATCTGCTTGGCCATTCTTCTAATATGAACAAGCCAATCATTGAACTCACTACAGACTTTCTTCTCTATGTGCAGCTTTATCAATGGTATCTGTCTTGCCACCACCTTCTTAAGAAGCTTCAAAGGAATATTTCGCAGGTAGCCTTTCTGAATCAGGTCCAGTGTCTTAAGTGCAGGATGAAACTTAGCTTCGGCAATATAATTGTTGCATGTCATGCACAAGCTGAAGACCTTGACACATATCTTCAGCGTTGTTATGGCCTCCCCTACGTTTTTCTTGACAGAATATAGCTCAAGAAGTTCGTCAAGCTTCAGCAGTTGGTCAGTAGAAGCCTCTTGCAGGTGTGAATTCTCGCCAGATAGCATGCCCTTTAACTCATCAGCATCAACTAACACACCACGTAGTTCGTCGACAGCAAGGATGAAATCCTCATAGTGAAGTCTGCATAGCTCTTCAATCTCAACTTCCTTCTTCTTCACAATGCTTCTAAGGTTCTGCATGAGCGCCTCAGGTTTCCCAGAGTCAAACGAGTGACGAATGATGGGACCCAAATCCTCACCATTTGCTATAAATGTAGCAAGGCCCAAACCAAGACCTCCATCTCCACTTTCCACAATAGTCCTCTTCTTTGGTTGAGCAGTCATTGTTCAACTGTAAAAGATAACAAACCAGTATACTAATTAAATTGTATATGTAACGACATAGTAATAGATGGCATTGACTGCAATTCATCATTTCACCCAAAACAAGGAATCATTGTAGTTTTTGCCTTTTTAGTGACACTGGACCAGCTATGGCAGCTATAGTGACAGTGGCAGTATGCTATAGCATTTTGTTGGATGGGCTTGTGAATACTTAAGGGTATATTTGGTATTGAGTTATTAGCTAAAATAAAACACATGTTTTAACATAAAGAACCTCAAACAGAATTCTTTGCATATTCATCTTCGAATTTATAATCATCACAATATTTAATTATGTTATTGACCAAAGTATTAAAATATTAAAATTCCTAGTTTGATATCCTGAAAAAACTTACAGACTACATCCGGCCTAGTTTGGATTGGGACAGAGTACAAACTGTCCGATTACAGTTTAATTAATAAACATCATCGGATTGGGACAGAGGACGAAACGTGATCGGACACGCGCACAGATGGAAGTATGGAACCAACCAGGGAACGAAACCACCCCGACAGAACCCAACAGTATTATATAATCGCTAAAGGGAAAGTAGAGGGATAATTTAGATTCCATTTGAGCACCGAAATGTGATAGTAGGGGAAGAAAATACTGTTACAGTGGGATGCCACCTGCCTTCGCTGCAGGATCCGGTCGCCTTCTTCTCTGTTCAGATGATATAGCAGCGACGCAACGAGCCACGCATTGCCACCACCCTGCAAATGCACGTTGAAAGGAGGGAGAAAAGCAGCGGTACCCGTAGTACCATCACAACAGTCACAGGAACCGAACCGATGACCATGAAATTCGATTGGGTTCAAAAACCGGTTTAATTACCGAGATCTAACGTCCGTGTGTGGAGATCGCGCCGGCGTGCCGCGGGAGCCGAGGAGGCGGCGAGCCGGAAGGAAGCGAAACCCGAACTCGATCGAACCCTTCTGGGGGAAGACAGGAGAGAGAGGAGCGGAGGTAGGTTTTCCATTTGTGAGGCTACAGAAGGCGCGGATGATTGATGGTGGATCCACGAGTCGCGCGCGCTGCTTACCAATTCTGCGGCCTCCTTCCCGACCATCATCCCCTGTCAGTTTTCCTCCATTTTGGTATAGGCCTGTTTGTGGCTGAGAAAACGAGAGGCATGCATGCTAGGTGAAATAAAATTGCTCACCATTACACCATGCACATGCAGTAACATTTCGAAACTGAAAAGAGTCATACTTAACAAACCGAGCATCCAAATCAAATTTGAATTTCAGCATTATGTTGATTATAATAAATGCTTCAAAGCAAGACCCAGTTAGATATGTGTAGACAAAATTTTGTTAAAGAATACAACATTTTGTCATAAAAAATTCTTTTTATTAAAAATAGACATGTTGAGCATACTGATGATCAAATAATAAGTAAAAGTAACATAGATTGCAAATAAGTACCCACCAAGGCCACCCTTCTCAATAGTTGACATAGTGAGCTATTCAATGTAGACATGCTGACATGTAGTGCAGAGAGAAGTTGTGTAGTTGTTCTCATTCGTCTAGTACGGATGTGGAATGTAGGGGACATGGCACAACAAGAACACGGATCACACGGGGCTATGAAGGTGTGCCCCCCCCCAAAAAAAAAAACTTGATCACTCGTCACCGGTGCATGTTCGCAATAGATGTCATGATTTGGATTGGAGGCATGCTCTCTCAGGTCACCTGTGTGTGCTCTGGGACCAAGGTACTAAATAGCGTATAGCGGGTTGGTAGCGGATTAGCGTCGAGGTAGCGGATTGCGGATAGCAGGCGATATTGCGGACGATAAGTTCCAATAGCGGCACCCGATAGTTCCATATAATTTTAAGTACATATATCATAAATAATGAGTATAAATAATTTTAAGTGCATATATCATGAATAATTTTAAGTTCCACAGCCGATGCGTGAGTATTTGAATTTGGGGTATGAGTCATAGTAGGTTGGACTAATTAGGGATATTTGCTTCCATGCTATTGCGGCCTGCTACGCGCAATTGTGGCCGCAATATCGGCCCGCTATTTGGAATTGCGGCCGCAAAGTTTCAGAATGCAAAGTTTAGAGCGCTACCTCATAGCGGTAGCGGCAATGGACCGCTACCGCTATTGCGGGTGCAATTACGGCCGCTACCGCCGCTATTTATTAGCTTGTCTGGGATAGAGAAATTGGAACGCATTAGCAACAAAGAATATAATGGCACAATCATATCTTTGGTATGCGCGAGATACAAAGGAGACCCATTGTTCTTGTAGCCCTAGCAGAGAGGAAGCCAAAGGATTGGAAACGGACCTAAACACTAGCAATGTTACTCAAAGAGTAACCACTGCATGGAGTAATGGGTAATCACAAGTGCTACCCTAAGCAACGGATAGTGACCATAATATATTACTCCCATAGGAGTTACTCCGATAATGGCTATTTTGACAAGCACATAATAGACACCACCAATTTAATTCAAGTGGCAAAACCAACCCACCTTAAACCACGTCATGTTATGGCGAGCTTTACACGAGCACGCGACACTAAGGCTTAGCGCTTGCATAGTGCATTCTTCATCTCTTTCAACTTCACATTACAATAGCATCTTCAGTAGTCACACCCTCGCTTAGAGCCCACCGCCGCCACCTAGCCACCCGTTGCTCGTTACCGTCACCAGACTTACCATCCTCTCGATTTCTAAATCTGGAGTGAGGACAAAAGGGGACAGAAAAAAGTATGTTTTGTCGTTAGAGCATCTCTAGCGATCTCTCTTTTCTAACCCCCAATGAGAGAAAACTATTATTTTGGAGATCTTATAGCTCCAGCAGTTCCTCAAGCCCAACCCCAATGAGAAAAATTTTTCTCAGTCCCTCAAATCATAGCCTCCCACCCCTCAAATAAAGGAGAGACCTCCCCTCCCCCAATCCACCGTTTTTCTCATTGGGGGATTGGATTTTCTCGTTCTGCTGGAGAGAAGAACTTAAAAATTCTAAGACACATTTTGTATCTCTCCGAATAACTAGTTTTTGGGGTAGGAGTTTTCTTCTGCTGTTGGAGATGCTCTTATGCTCTGTTGCGATATCTTAAAGACAAATCAAGCCAAAAGCTCAAGTCGATTGGCATATTGATTCTATTAGGGTTTTAATTCAGTCTCAGTAGAGGTTTCATGTTACAATTTTTAAAACTCTCATGTGTTGAAAACAGTATAGATTATTATCATCACTATAAAACATTTTTATTATCTCTTCTTTCATTTATACTACTCCCTCTATTCCAAATTATAAGATTTTTTGACTTTTCTAGATATATTATTTTTATTATGTATATCTACATATATATATATATATATATATATAGAAAAGTATGCATTTAGAAAAGTCAAAACGTCTTATAATTTAAAAAGGAGAGCATGTCATATCAGTTTATATATATTTTTCGAAAGGACGGCAAAAGCTTTGCCGCTATTTTTATTAGACGAAGAAAAAGAAAGCAAAGTGGCGGCCCAGTTTTTTGAGTGGAAACCGGGCCCAAAAACCACACAACTGCGGAGAGTGTACACACTCATCCCAAACAACTTGGTACTCCAACTCACCACTAACAACTTCACGCTACTCGACGCTCCGGTGAACTTCACCGAGCCAACTTGGTCCGACGACCCAACTAGCCACTCAACTTGGTCGAAAATACAAACACCGGACAACTAACACAACTCACGCCGCTACTTGCCCCAACTTGGTCAAAATGACCCAACTAAACCAACTCAAACACAACGACCTACCGGGCGACACCAAACCGCACAACTTGGGGCACCACCATGAACAGCCGGTAGGAGCAATTGCAGAACTGGGATACATAGCCATGTCTCCAAGGAGGAACGACACTGAAAGCGCCGACAAGGTAGCCCGCCATGGGAAGGTTTTCACCTGCAACATCCAGTACGGAAGGAGGAGAGATAGGAAAGGACGCCTCCAAGAAGGGAACGACGTCCGCAGACGTCGTCGTCCAAGCTTTCGCCCCAATCTCAAGAAACCTCCAAAACCGTCATCGCCGGAGGCCGAACCCTACCCGGAAGGTAGGGTGCGGCGATGGATTAGCAGCAGCCCCCCTGGCCGCCGCCCCTAAAGACGCCGGCCGGGAGAAGCAACGGGAGAAGCCCACCAAAGAGTCCACGCCCCGCCAGAACCGGCAATCCGGCCAGCAGCAAGCGGATCCGGTCAGCTTCACCACGGAAACAACACGAGAAAGGGGGAAGGCAGATGGCAGGGAGAAGAGGGCCGGGATTAGAAGAAGCCCCAGTCGCCCAGCCCACCAACGTCCCGACCCTTGTCGTGCCAGCCCCGCAACAACCACGCCGTGCAGGCCCCCAGCAACCTCCGCCGACCCCCGCCGCCCACTCCGCCATGCCACCAAGCCGCCGTCAATGTCGCCGAACTGCGAGAGCCTGGAGTGGCCCGCTCGACCAACGTCTGCCTCATCGCCTTGGCGCTGCAGATGCGAAAACGAGCCGGTCGACGCCGTCCACGCCACCACGATGCCGACGCCGCACAGCCAGCACAGCCGCCCACGTCACCACGATGTCTGACGGCGCCCGGCCGTACCACCACGCCCCCCAATCCGCTCCGACTCAGCCAATCCACCTTCCTGCCATGCCGACGCCGGTGCTAGCCGAACGCCGGCGCCGCCAGCCTCTACCACCGCCGCAGCACCAGATCAGGGCCGGAGAAGGCCGGATCCGGCCTCCAGTGAGCCTGATCTGGTGCCCGAAGCCGCCACCGCCGCAATCGCCGTGCCCGCAACAGTCGAAGGCAAGGAATGACGGCGAGCAGCAGCCTCCAACCTCGCGCCACCGTGCAGCGAGGTCCACCTCCGCGCCTCCGCGTGCAGCAAACCGCCGCCGCCCCACTCCACCACCGCCGCGCATCCACCGCGCCACGCCATGGCCACCGAGAGCCGCCCCGCACGGAGAAAGCTCGCACGCCTGGGTGAGATCCTCGCCGCCACCATCCTAGGGGGCCGCGCGGGCCTGCCGGCAGCCTCCTCCGGCAGCGGCGAGGGGGGAAGGGAGGGGGGGAAGGGCTGGCGGCGGGGCTAGGGTTTCCGCCGCCCGTGTCGCCTGTGCGGGGGTGACGCGGGGGCTAGCAATCCATATCAGTTTATATATAATTATATAATTTTGTAAAATTCTCATGGAACTCCATTAAAACTGGTACAGCTGACGATAGGATTGTGTGAGCTCAAGTGCGTTCGCCCGATCGATCCTAAACATGGCCCACAGCTAATCATGTAGGTCCCACGCCGCACGCCGGGGCCGGGAATACCAATCTTATCGTTGATTGAGCAAGACTGGTAAATCATGTGCTGTTTCCGCCAGACGGAAGAGGTTGAAAAAAGGTTAATTGAGATTCTTGCGGGGCCGTCCGTCCTTGAGCTGACGGCGGATCGGATCGGATCGCAATAATGACTTAGCTTGAGAGTCAACAATCCAATCATCATACACTGGATCGCAACGGTTTACTTATAATATTTCTTTTTGTAATCCAATAAAATATCACATTGGGGCTCTATATATAGATAATAGATAATATTGAGAAATGATCTTTCTTTTCCAAACATAGCATGCATATTCTTGGGAAAACATTGCTATTTAAAGGCACAGGCAACCTTTTGTTTTTACAAACCGTGGTCACTCAGATAATTATTCGACCTTTCATGGTGCTCCACAATTTTCAAACAAAATTATAATTGTTTTGTGAAAACTGTTAGAAGGATTCTTCATAAATTTACCAAAAGTTCTGCAATTACTTCAAACTAACACTGTGGCCTGTGGGTAATACAATACTCCTATCTTGGAGTAACCTGCGAGCTGCGGTTAACTGCATCTCCCATTTCAGATATCCATGCACGCCATGGTTCAGACTTCAGAGAGAGACACAGAGAAATGATGCAATCTTTTGAAGGAAGGCAGGGGAATTGAGGATGGACAGGGACACGCACTGGAACAGGAGGATGCCCTCGTGCTGTCGTGCAGCAAAGCTATTGCAAAGCAAGCTTGCAGTGGGCAGAGCACAAGGGATCAAGAGTGGTCAAAAAAGGCTGGGCTGCTTCCTTCTTTTGGTCACCAGATACTGGTCAAGCGCAGCATGATTGGAACTGAGGCGGCCTGCCACATAAAGATCTCTTTTCTCGGTGATCCTAACTTTACGTTGTGCTAATGTAATTGGTTGCGCGTACTTTCTAGGTTATGCAGTACTGCAGCAGTAGAATTCCCTCGAAATCATGGAAGTTCATCTCTAATCCTAGATTCTATTGATTTTTTTAAAGTAAAGATGCCATTTTTCTCCCTAAGTCCAGAGTAAGGTTTTTTTTGACACGATTTTTATTAGAGCTTCTTCATCGGCTTAATAAAAAAAGGTGCCAAAGGTGCACACACGTGGTTTATGAAAACAAAAATGGTGAAACAGAAGTCATTTTCGCCTAGAAGTCGAAGTCACAGCAACATGGCGTTTTGTTGTTTCAACCGTGTTTGGAGAAACACAAATCCTGCAAAAGTTTCTTTAGTTAAGGCTTCCGTAGATCAGCTAGAGGCTAGAGATTATGGATTGTGACGTTTGTATAGCAGCTCTAATTCTTACTTATAATAATAACTTTAGAGCTAATCCAAACAGACGTGTCGTGGAAACAGCTTTTAATCCACACAAGCTCTAGAGCTTGTTTGCTTCCATAGTCTACAAAACCAGCTTCGAATAACAGAATCCAGTATTGCTATTATTATCCAAACATGCCCTTAAGCTTAGGGATTTTGTCAATTCCAAAGTACTTGATGCCTGTGCATAAAAAAAGGTATCTTTTTCACAAGCGAATCTTGTGGAAAACCCCACGTCGACTTTAGCAGGGAGGCGCCTGCTACGACCAACATGCCGTCGCCATAAAAGGAGCCCATGGAATGGAAAAGCGCTTTACATTTCCCCTGTCCCTCTCCACTGCAGTCTGCAATTTTTTTTCCTTTCATTTCTTTCAGGGCAGTTCGAAATTCTAAGAAACAACTGGTGCAATCATCATCATCCAATGCCGGATAGAACGCCCAGATTTTCGCAGAAAGTCGAGCGCGCTGGAAAGAAGCAGCAATGGTGGCGTCGCAGGGGAACTCCGCAAGCGAGCGAGCATGACGAAAGAAAAGGAAGCAGGACAGCGTGAAAAACAAGGGGGGCAAGGAAAAAAAAGGCATTTCAGGCAAAGCAGAGCGAGCGGCTTGCTCGCAATCATGGAAAGCGGCAGCAGATTCTGCTGTGCATGAGCATGAGCATGAGTGATCATTGCTTTCTTTCTCTGACAGCGTGTGTAAAGCAGAGGTGAAATCAAGGGAAAAATTTTCACCTGTGTGTGTCTAACAGCTCAAAGAGTTCCCTTCGATTTTTGGGCCCCACATTGGTCATGGCATCGCCCCCTAGAATTCCGCGATCGAAAGAAGTTTTGTTCTGTTCTCTGGTGAATGATGCAGGGTAAAAAGAAATGCAGTTTGACATCACAGCAAACTTGGTATAGTATTATTTGGGAATTCAGACAAGTTCAATCTGTATGTTGCGTGCGTCATCATGAATTGCATTGCATTGCATCAAAAATACATACCTCTCATACGAAGTACTAGTAGCTCATATAGTAGCAACAAGAAGATGGTAATTAATTGAAGGAGAGGATTGCTCTTGCTCATATCACACAGTAAGTAATAGTAGCAGTCGTAATGGAGATAGCTAGATAGATATAGATAGGCAGGAGTACCGTCCGTCGATAGATATAAGAAGAGCTCAAGTCAAAGAAGAGAAAAGGGAGGAGGTCCCTTTGGCTGCTGCGGCTGGTGGTGGCTAGCTACTGTACTCGTGGAGTAGTAGCTAAGATAAGAAGGAATCAGGAATGGCTTTGGTGGAATTCTCCAACAAGTCAGTCAGTCGAGGCCGGACCTGATCCTCTTGTGCCCGGCGCCGGCCGCCTGGCGGACGGTGCCGACGGAGCCGCCCTCGGACGCGGCGCGGCCGTCGGAGGCGGCGAAGAGCGAGGAGAGGTCGGCGTAGAGGTCGACGACGCGGCGGATGTTGTTGTTGAGCTCCCTGATGAGGCCGACGTTGCGGGAGAGGTCGCCGGGCACCTTGGACTCGTGGTTGTGGTTGATCTCGTTGATGAGGAGCCGGTTCTGGTCCAGCAGCGTCTGCACCTGCACGAAGCTCGTCTGGAACGCGTGCAGCACCTTGGTGTCGACGCCGGGGGCCCCCGCGCCGCCGCCGCCGCCGACGCCGAACCCCGACAGCGCCGTCTCGCCGCCCTCCATGGAATCGGACGTCCTCCTCTCTTAATTGGTCGTCGTCGTCCTGGCAATCGTGCGCTCTTGTGGGCTTGTCAGCAGCTGCGGCCGCAGAGTCTGCAATGGAGATGGGGGAAATTGGTGAGCACGAACGCAACTCGCAAGAGATGGTGGGTAAGGAGGATGTGTGGGTTCACTTGTCCACAAAGATTGCAATTTTAAAAATGAGTGAATGAATCTGGGTGAGAATACTTTACTTACTGCAGGGGGGAAAAAAAAAGAAGAAGCAAAAAAGGGGGCGGAGAGACAAGTTTCACTATTGGGGCATGGCAGGACAGGGTACTATGCTACAAGATCAGATGTACTTGCCGAATCTTTCCAGCTTGGGCCCCGAAAAAATCGACACAAATCTCGGAATTAACTGCCGCGATTTCCCTTGCCTTTCCTTTCTTCTTCCTCCTCGAAGAGAGGAATAGAGAGAGAAAGGAAGTCGCGATCGATCGAGAGGAGGAATTCAGAGAAACGAAAAGGTGGGTGAGAGGGGAATGAAACAAATGATTGAGATCCGGAGCTGCGCAGGCAGAGTTCCCGAGAGCACGTTGTGGAGATGACCTCGAGGGGAGGGCGGCGGAGACGAAGGAGAAACGGGTCGTCCGGCCGCGAAGCGACGGAGCAGCGAGCCTGTCAGTGATTAATTCGGACGGGGAGGAAGGGAGGCGCGGGCGGATCGGACCGTCGATCCCCTGGCCGAACACGATGAGCGAGAGGAACCAAGGAATGAATCCAGCTGCAGTCAACTCAGCACCAGGACGAATTTTGCAGCAAGAGAGAAGAGGAGACGGCGGGTGGCGGCGGTGGTGGTGCTTACCTCGTAGCAGTAGTTACTCCTCCTCCGTAGCGTAGCACCAGCACCTCCGGGGAGGTGAGCAGCGTCCTTGCTTGCTATCTTTCCTTCAGATGCTCAGATCATCATCATCATCAGAGGAGGAGGAGGAGGAGGGGAGGGGGAGGGGGAGGTGTGGAGGAGGTGGATGAAGATGTGGGGAGGAAGGGAGGGGAGGACAGGGAGGAGATCAGGAGATCCTCAGACACACGAAACAGGCAGGCTGGACTGGACTGACCTGATGGAGGAGAATCTTGTGCTCTAGGAGAGCACAGACAGCGACGGCGGCGAGGGAGGGCGAGATTTGAGGCACGTTCCGACACGTTTCTGCCTGCCTGTGCTCTGTGCTCTCGCTCTCGTCTCTCGTCTCTCGTCTGCGTGCGCTGCTGGATGCGCTGTACGTACGCGGCTGCCTCCCTCCTGATATTTCGGCCCATGCATTTGCTTTGCATTGACCGGTGGTATTCAATGCCAATAGTTTCGAATGTTTTATCTCTCTTTTTATATTTGTTTATTGATTTATATGTACGTGCTTTTGCTTGTGCCATGAATCTGATCACTCATTCGATCCCCTCCCACCATCTCTCTTTCGTATTGTACCTACTCTTTTCATTCAAAGTCAAATTGAATACCGGAGTGTACGTAGAGTACAGTCGAATGGCTTTTCCAGAACCTTTTCGAACGGAGCAGGGTGGAATTCAGGGCATGTTTGGTGAGAGATGCTAAAGTTTAACAAATACTGTAGCATTTTCGTCTTATTTGACAAAAAGTTTTTAATTTTGGACTAACTAGGCTTAATAGATTCGTCTCGTAAATTACTTCTAATCTGTGGCGACATGCATGCAATTAGTCTATATTTAGTACTCCATGCATTTGCCGTAACATTGATGTGATGGGAGTTAAACTGAATGATTCAGAAACCAAATAGGACCTCATTCCGAGTCAAATTTCTTGGAATTGCGGAATTGCCGGACAAGGCCGTCCATCTACTACGTTCATAGATGTTAAAGTCATCTTCCCTGCACATGCATTCAAAGTTTCAAACTTTCCAATATTTTTTTTCTTCTTCTATATATATACTCTTTCCTTTTCTTTTCTAGGATGTGCAGGCACTCAAATTCAAACATTTAACCTTTGACTAGCACTTTATATCATACAAATTTGTTAGCATTGTATTCATATCTAACACCACTTGTACGTTTCATAGTCATAGACATTACAATAATAGAATATGACATACTCCCCCTGTCCTAAAATAGAGGTCGTTCTCGCTTCTTGAGAAGACAATCTTTTTTTAAAAAAAATGATTAATTATATAAAAAGAATATTAATATTTATAATATAATTAATGTCATTAGATAGGCCGTTGAATATACTTTCACAATATATTTGGAGATATAAATGTTGCACATATTTTCTATGAACCTAGTCAAAGTTGAGAAAGTTTGATTTGCACGCTTCCCATAACGACTTTCTTTCTGGGACGGAGGAAACACGAGTAATGCCCATGGCATACAGAAATAGTGCTTTAGTCAAGCACGCGTCCATGATGTGCAAGGGCAAGCTTTTTCGTTAGATTCTGTTTGAGATTGCTTCACTCTACGTATTTTAGTCAAACACATGCAGCTTCACTCCATGAAAAGATGGAGTTGTGAGAGCACCTGAAAATGGTAATTTAGAAACTCCAGCCTTTTTTGAGCTCCTACAGACTCTTAGTAGGGATATCTTCAATGGTAATTTATGAGTTAGCTCTAAACATATTATTTTACATTTTAATAGAAGAAAGATAGAAACTATTTTTTGAGCAACAACTAATTTTATGAACGCACTCTAAGATAATGTAAGGTTTTCATTGTAAGATTATTTACATTATGAGTTATATGCTAAAAGTTCATACTGTTGAGGATTTCGTAATGCACGCATCCACGACGTACGGAAAAAATTTGCTTGCTACGATTCATGTAGATGTGTTTCGTGTTTGTAAAAATCTTACACCAGTAACGCTGCTCTATTGATTTGTAATAGTAGTAATGATGAATTCAATATGAGAAATTTAACTGTATGCGCTCTGTTCGTTTGGCTGAAAAGGCATGACTGAAAGTACTGTTTGCTAATTTATTGGGAGAGAAAAATATTATTCGTTGGCTGAAAAAGTACGACTTAGAAGACAAGCGAGCAGGGCAATTTATGCCAGTTTGGATTGATTTGCAACTAATTCGTTGGTTGGGCTTTGGAAATATCTAACAGCCGGCATCACAAACATCATCAAATCTTCCAACCATGCAACAGACATTAAACAGGTGCCAGTGACATGTGCCATCATCATCCATATGAGATTGAGGTCTCGTTTAGATTCCCAAATTCACTCTCAAATTCCACTATGCAAAAAGAAGATTCTCATCACATCAAAATATCGGCACATGCATAGAGTACTAAATGTAGATGAAATCAAAAACTAATTGCACAGTTTTATTGTACTTTGCGAGACGAACATTTTAAGCCTAATTACTCAAAGTTTAGACAATTATTACCAAATAAAAACAAAAATCTACAGTAATTCGGCACAGTGATTCGGGTGCCCGCATCTAAACAAGGCCTGATTTCTTCAAGTTCCAATTGGGGCCACATTTAGTTTGCAAATTTTTTCAACCCGATGAATAGTACCACTTTTGTCTTATTTGGCAAATATTGTCCAATCGTGGACCAACTAGGCTCAAAAGATTCATCTCGTGATTTCTAACTAAACTGTGTAATTAATTATTTTTTTACCTATATTTAATACTCCATGCAAACGGCTAAAAATTGATGTGACGAAGAGAGAGTGAAAAAAACTTTTGGTGGATCTAAACAAGACCTGGGATCCGTCATTTTCGCCCATGTTTGTACTTGTGTGCAGTTAGGCACGGCACGGAAAGCTTCCCATAAACGCCAGGACATCACTTGGCGGTACGTACAAGTGTAGATGCCGTGTAGCAGGGGTAGACCTCTGTGGGTGTGGGGGGTACAAGTGTAGATGCCGTGTAGCAGGGGTAGACCAGCTAGGCCACCACAAGATCAGAGATCTCCCCGATTGTTTGTTTAGATAAAAACTTTTCACGAAAAACTACAGTAACAAATTCTATTGCACATATATGGAGTATTAAATATAGACGAGATAAAAAACTAATTGCACAGTTTGCGTATAAATTACGAGACGAATGTTTTGAGCCTAATTAGTCCGTGATTTGACACTAAAGTGCTACAATAACAATGTGTTAATGTCGGATTAATTAGGCTTAATAAATTTGTCTCACAGTTTCCAGACAAGCTATGTAATTAGTTTATCCAAAAACCCTTTCCAACATCGCACAAAACATTTTACGTGATATTTTCCCCGAAAACTTTTCATCAACTGTCACACCCATTTTCAAGGAACAAATGGAGTGCATAATCTTACGTGCGCCCAGAGATCAATCACACATAAGATGACAAATATAAATAGTATCATCACAAATGTTTATTACATAACGAATAATATCACAGAGTCTTCACGTAACTAAGCGGAAACATAAATAAATCTTGTGGTAGCTAGCTCCATAGCACAGGCACGTCAACTGGTTGACCACAAGTCTAGTATTCTTCAGGGAAGTAGAAGTAGTAGTCACTATTTGTACATTCGGGAGTCCATCCTGAGGTGTGGGAATGCAAGGGTGAGCACAAAAGTACTCAACAAATATAACATGGGGTTCATGAAGCTCAAATAGAGTAGACACTGGTTTAACTGCATGTAGCTTTTAGTTGATCATGTTTTAAGCAATTGAGTAGCAACAAGTAGGTAATATTCCCTTAATAAACATATGATCATGTAAAGAGAATAATGAATAGCAAGAACAAGTAAATTAATAGTGATCTCTATTCCATAAGGGTCTAAGGCCGCTCGTGACCGTGAGCACGGCTGATATACCAGTTTTACACTCTGTAGAGGTTGTACACTTTCACTATGAGTCGTGATCCCCAAAAATCTGAGGTCATGACTCCCCATTGAACAGATAAGTTTCACTATGAAGTCTTTCCAAGGTTCGTCTAACAAGTTAGGGCCGCTAGGTTTCGTGGCCTGCAAATGTAGAGCCCCCCTTTCGTATGGCACAATAACACGCAGCCTATACACATAGGGACAGAGGCCGCACTACACCCAACCCGGAACACACCCCTCTTGCGCCATAAAGGTAACCACTAACAAGCTAGAAAAGGTCCTCTTATATGACTAAAGCCAGAGCCATGTAGCCCTCATAGCTGTACTGTAAGTCCCGGATGTTCGCTTACAGATAAGTCCTTATGGAGAGGAATCTAGAGAAAACTCTAGCCCTCTTATTCCCTGTTGCTAAAAATCATCTTTTAGTGTTATTGCATATATCATTAATTAAATTACAAGATCATTGTTTATGTGAGCACTAGCAAACTACCCAATGCTATAACCATAGGATTAAAGGAACAAGATCAACACTAAGGCATCCTTAACAAGGAAACACATGCATAATGAATTAAGTGAATTAAAGTGAATAGCTAACAAGGATAGTCTCATGCTATACTTGCCTTGATCTAACTGATCCTGTTGATCCGATTCGTAATAGTACTCTTGATCACCAACGAACTGCTCACCTTCTATTCTCGATTAACACACCAACATCAATCATCCAAGAGCAATCATACAAAGCTACAATTAGAACAGTACACCAACAGTAGCAAAATAAGTTGAAAAGTTTATAAAACGAATCTACATCTCACTAGGATCACACAGACGCGAATTGCACGTAAATCGGAGCTAAAACAAAAAAGTTATGATTTAAACGAGATTTACTTTATCAAAGTAATAGATTAAATCTAACCTCAAAATTTAAAAGTGGAAAACCTACTAAACAGTAGTACTAACATGTAGAGTATAAAATTATGAACCTAACGCAACTTGAACGGGTCAAATCGGAGTTAAAACGGAGATTTTATGACCAAAACAAATCTAGTGGCAAAACTGTAAATACTAGAAAACGTATTTTCACTCAAACCGACGAAGTTTACGCTTTCCAAAGGATAAAGCGTAATCGGTCTGTACGCCTATGAACCGTGGGTTAAGACTTAAGAAAGTCCAGGGTCTCTTTAGCAAAAGTGGCAATCGAAGGGGTACCTCGCGATCTAAGCCGTTGGATTAGATTTGGACGGCTGAGATTGAATGAAGGGAGAGAGGAAGGGGATCTCCTGCCGGCTACAGTGACCCGCACGGTGGAGGCCATGGCCGACGACAAGAACCTCGCCGGCGTTCACTGTTCTCGCTGTTTCGGGCACCGTTGACGACGGGACAAGCACAAAAAGAAAGAGGAGAGTGTTGCGGACTCACCAAGACGATTCGCGGCAACGGAAATCGGACAAGGGCGGCGCACGACTTCTCCAAGCGGGCGGCTCCCGAGCTTGAGCGGCGACGGCTTGGTTGCGGCGGCTAGCGCTTGACTCGCGATTGGTGGCTCCGGGTTAGGGCTGTGGAGGGGCGATGCGGCCACGGCTGCTCTTTAAGAGGGGTTCGACGTGCCGGGCAAGGAAGAGGGGAGTCGGGACGGCATCGGCCTCCATTGCCGGTGTCCGGCTCATTTACAAGCGGAAGAAAGAAGACGGCACCGCTTACAAGCGGGCCCGACGTGTCAGCCAGAGAAAAGGGAAAGGAGAGCGTGGCAGCGTTCGGCTTGACGGGCCTTGACGAGCTGGGCTCGGCCCACTACGCGGCGCGGGCGTCGGGTGAGAAGGCCGACGGGCCAACAAGGGGGGAGGAGATGCTGGGCCTTCGGCCGAAACCGAGGAAAGGTAAATTCCTATCTCCTTTTCTTTTTCTAATATTTTAAATACATTTTCAAATGATTTTTGAAATCATTTTCTTCTTGAAATAAAAACCAATCACACAAATAAAAATATGCAGTGGCATGTATGCACAAACACGTTTCTAACCTTAGATTTGATTTTATTTTATTAAAAAAAATTATTATTTCACTAAGTTTCCATGCACACATAAATGATTAACTAAATCAAATTCCCTATTTAAAAATATTCAAAAATTTAGGGTGTTACAATTCTACCCCCCTTAAAATGAATCTCGTCCTGAGATTCAGACGACGCTTACTCAAATAACTGTGGATACGCTTTTCTTAAATCTTACTCTCTTTCCCATGTAGCCTCTGCTTCCGAATACTGACTCCACTGAACTTTACACATCTTTATAACTCGACTCCTAGTAACTCTTTCTGCTGTCTCCAATATCTTTACTGGGTACTCTTCATAGGTGAGATTTTCCTTAACAGTGAGTTCCTCTAACGGTATCTGTTCTTTCGGCACACGCAAACATTTCTTTAACTGAGACACATGAAACACGTCATGCACACCTGCTAAGCTCTCAGGCAATTCTAATTGATATGCTAATTCACCACGTCTTTCCAAAATCTTAAAAGGTCCGACATACCTTGGTGCTAACTTTCCTTTCCGGTTAAACCTTTGCACACCTCTCATAGGCGACACTTTTAGGTAAACATAATCTCCTATTTCAAAAGTCAATTCTCTTCGTCGAGTATCGGCATAACTTTTCTGTCATGACTGAGCTGCTTTCAAATTGTTTCTAATCATTCTTACTTGTTTCTCAGCATTCTTAAGCACATCGGGACCAAACACCTGACTTTCTCCTGTCTGATTCCAGAACAACGGAGTTCTACACTTCCTACCATACAAAGCTTCAAAAGGTGCCATCTGTAGACTTTTCTGATAACTATTATTGTAAGAAAACTCTGCATACGGCAAACTCTTATCCCAACTTGTACCATACTGCAAAGCACAAGCTCAAAACATATCTTCCAATATCTGATTAATCCTTTCGGTTTGCCCATCTGTCTGAGGATGATACGCTGTACTAAAATTCAGCTTAGTCCCTAATGACTCTTGAACTTTCTGCCAGTAATATGATGTGAATTGAGTGCCTCGATCTGACACTATCTTCTTTGGAATACCGTGCAAACTTACTATCCTTTCCATATACAATTCAGCCAACTTTGCACTAGAATATATTGTTCTGACTGGTATAAAGTGAGCAACTTTGGTCAAACGATCCACTATGACCCATATTGAATCAAAACCTCTCTGAGTACGGGGTAACCCTACTATGAAATCCATACCAACTTCTTCCCACTTCCACTCAGGTATCTGCATCGGTTGCAACAATCCTGCTGGTCTTTGATGTTTAGCTTTAACTCTCTGACACGTATCGCATAATGCAACATACTCTGCAACATCTCTTTTCAAACCATACCACCAATACTTCTCTTTCAAATCCATATACATCTTGGTACTTCTAGGATGAATAGAGTAAGTAGATTCATGTGCTTCACGTAGAATTACTTCTCTTATAGCCTTGTCCTCAGGCACACATAATCTTTTTCCAAACCATAGAGTTCCTTTATCATCCAAATGGAATCCAGATGCCTTACCTTTCGTTATATTCCCAACTATCTCCTTTATTCTGTCATCTATCAACTGACCCTTACGTATTTCCTGCTCTAGTACAGGCTCTATCACCAATTCCACTGCATTGATGGCAATACCCAAGTTCAAATGTTCAATCTCAGCACACAACTCATTCGACATAGACACTACTTGTACCTCATTAGCGTAGCTCTTCCTACTAAGAGCATCTGCAACAACATTGGCCTTGCCCGGATGATAATGTACCTCCAAATCATAATCCTTAATCAACTCTAACCATCGACGTTGTCTCAAGTTTAGATCTGACTGGGTGAAAATATACTTCAAACTCTTATGATCCGTATAAATATCACTCTTATGTCCAATCAGATAATGCCTCCATATTTTCAAAGCATGTACCACTGCTGCTAACTCTAAGTCATGAGTAGGGTAATTTAATTCATGCTTCCTCAACTGTCGCGATGCATAGGCCACTACTTTGCCTTCTTGCATAAGCACACAACCAAGACCCAAACAAGATGCATCACAGTAGATAGAGAAATTCTTACTCAAATCTGGCAAAACTAACACCGGGGCTGTTGTTAATCTTTTCTTTAATTCCTCAAAGTTAACCTGACACTTACCAGACCACACAAACTTAGCATTCTTCTCTAACAATGCTGTCATTGGCTTAGCAAGCTTGGAAAACCCCTCAATAAATCTTCTATAATATCCAGCCAATCCCAAGAAACTATGAATTTCTCCCACATCGGTTGGTGGCTTCCAATTCAACACATCCTTTACCTTGCTAGGATCCACTAATATTCCACCATTAGATACCACATGACCCAAAAAGGAAACTTCCTTCAACCAGAACTCACACTTACTACGTTTAGCATAGAGCTTATGCTCTCTGAGCTTTTGCAGGACCATCTTTAAATGGTGGGCATGTTCTTCCTTAGTCTTGGAATATACCAATATGTCATCAATAAACACTACTACAAACTTATCGAGATACTCCATAAATACCTTATTCATCAGGTACATAAAGTACGCAGGAGCATTAGTCAAGCCAAAAGACATTACTGTATACTCATACAATCCATACCGTGTTGTAAATATTGTCTTTGGTATATCAGTAGCACGAATTTTCAACTGATGATAACCAGAACGAAGATCAATCTTTGAAAACACACAAGCACCTCTCAACTGATCAAACAAGTCATCAATCCTAGGCAGTGGATATTTATTCTTAATAGTTACCTCATTAAGTGACCGATAATCAATACACATTCTTTGAGAACCATCCTTCTTGTCAACAAAGATCACGGGAGCTCCCCACGGTGATGAGCTAGGACGAATAAAACCTTTCTCTTGCAACTCTTTTATTTGTTTCTTAAGTTCCTCTAATTCGTTAACCCCCATTCTATACGGTCGCTTAGCTATAGGTGCAGTTCCAGGCAATAATTCAATAATAAACTCAATGTCGCGGTCGGGTGGCATACCTGGCAAGTCGTCGGGGAACACATCCGGAAATTCCTCCACAACTGGATCCTCCTGATTGACATTATCATCAAGTCGATTCACTATGGCTGTCTGCGGCTTCTGCACTACGATCTCCACACTAATTCGATCTCCCTTCGGAGTTGTCAGGGCTACTGCCTTTTCCTTACACTGAATCACTGCCTGATTTTGCTTCATCCAATCTAGTCCCAGAATAAGATCAATCTCAGCTGTTCTCAACACTATAGGACTCACTTTGAATTCTACCCCAATTAAAATTAAACTAACAGGAAGGCATTGGTAGGAAGCTTGCATACTTCCTCCAGGTGAATTGACTAATATGGGGTTTCTCATGGCACATAAAGGATGCTATGTGTCTTAACAAATAATTGAGATATGAATGAATGCGAAGCTCCAGAATCAAAAAGAACAGTAGCAGGAATGGAGTGGACATCGAACGTACCGAGCATAACTTCAGGTTCCACCATCGCGGTATCTTCTGACACATGAGTCACTTTTCCGTAGTATGGTACCTTCTGATTACTGTTCTGCTTCTGGGGGGTTTGCTGATTGACCTTCTCAGGACAATTATAAGACAAGTGACCTTCCTTTCCACAACGGAAACACTTGGTGGGAGTATTAGGAGCACTAGTCTTCATTGGAGTGTTGTTAGGGGTACTCTAACGCTGATTCTGGTTCTCATTCTGCTGCGGAGGACGGTTATTGCCATTCTGCGGCTGATAAGGAGGACGTTGTAGAAACTGATTACGTGAAGTTGACCACGATTCCATTAGTTAGGTGGATACCTCGGCTGATAGCCTTGTTGGAAACCAGTGCGTTGGCGAGCGTTGTTTCCAGATACTTGTTCCTGAAGCCTCTTCCTTTTGGCATCCATCTCCTTGCGCTTGTTATCCACCACAATAGCGCGATTCACTAATGTTTGATAATCTGGATAAGCATTGGACATCAGCTGCAATTGAAGACCATCATGTAGACCGCTCAGGAAAAGTCGCTGCTTATCAGCATCATTAGCCACCTCATTCGGCGCATAACGTGACAACTGTGCAAACTTATCTCGATACTCAGCTACAGGCATAGATCCTTGTGTTAGATTGCGGAATTCCTCGGCCTTCAGCGCCATCACTCCCTCAGGTATATGATAGGATCTGAAACTCTCTGTAAATTCTTGTCAAGTAACGACGGGAGCATTGATAGGACGGCCATACTGATATGAATCCCACCAGTCTTGAGCTGCTCTTTGTAGTTGTCACAAAGCAAACAACACCTTCTGTTGATCATTGCACTGTGCAATGTTGAGCTGCTTCTCCACCGCACGAAGCCAATCATCAGCTTCCAATGGATCAGTGGCATGGGTGAACACCGGGGGATGACCCTTCAAAAATTCACCACGCTTATCTCGCGCAGGTGCTCCTCCAACTGGCTGGTTCTGCTGATTGTTCACCAGAGCCTCCATCAACTGGGTCTGTATTGCCAAAAGCTCATGAATAGTAGGTGGTGGACCAACTCCACGACCACGGCCTCGACCTCGTCCTCTTCCAGACATCTGTTATCCAACACAATATCAAATCTTAGAGATTATCTCATATTAGACAGTCCTAGAGATAGCGAACGGAATCTGATAACCTTCTGGACATATTCAAATTTTCAGTAGTTCGGTAAAACAGACCTATCTCGAGTTATAGATATCCAGTAGAGGTGTACTTTATATGGTTGAAAAGCTTATGAAATATCTACATCTTTTCTTTAACCCATAAATCCAAATTCTGTCACGAAGTTAACCAAAAACAGGACCTAACAGAAACTGTTTCTGGTTTCCAGACTGCGCAGAAACTTCATCTTGTCACGACTATATCTCATGATCCAGAACAGATAATAAGGTGATTCCAGAGACATTGGAAAGGTACGTGGTTCTAGTTACTCTCATAAAAATTTCAGAATTTTTCGCTGAACAGTTAATTCCGAGAATAAAAGGAAAGGCATACTGCTCTAGAAAGGACAGAACAGAGAGAAAAGGTTATCCCAACTAAACTATTTATTTTTCATACTTAAACTTAGTATCTTTAACTAGGAACTCTTGTAGGCAAGCCCATAGAGCTCCAGCACTCATTACATGGAAAAACCAACTCACACATAAGCACAATAATAACTCAACTAACCACATAGAGTTCACACGACACCACAAAACTCAACTTAACTCGACACTATTCGTACTATCGTATTATTACATAGATGGTATTCCAACTCCTAAGGATGGGCTTGATGTTCATGATAGTCATAGATCGCCTCCATGCCTTGATCAATCCTTAGACCATCTATCACCTCTTGGTACCTCTTGACGTCTTTCCCTAAGGCTTTAACCAAGGCTTCCAACCGATGATTCTTCACCATCATGTCATGACCAAAATCCACCATCACTCGAGGAATTAACTCCAAATTCCCAGGGTTCATCATTACCCATCCTTGCTCTGGGTCTCCACGGGGAAAATAGCGGTATTGATCTTCTTGCATAACATCATGGCGGAGGTGACGAAGTCCCAAGCATGCTTCAAAGGCTGCATCTTCTATGCCATCTCCTATAGTAGCACGACGACCATTATGGGAAAAACACCAGTCCAGCAGATGAGTATCCATCTCCTCGTCCTTGACGAAGATACGCACATTGCACTTCCAGTAAGTAGCTTCCAAAGGATGCTTATGCTCCTAGCAAACGTACTCAAACGCAGGGTCCCAATCCGTGAAGTAAGCACTAAGCATACCAACCAATCGATGGTGTGAAGGTGTGTCATAGCTTGACTTGTGATGAATCCTTGTAGTCCAACCCATAGAAAAGGATGGCACACCAACTTCAGCGAAACCATCTTGTGGAGGCGACGGGGGCTGTTCTCCACCTTGGGCATACTCAGCATCTTCACCATCACTCAAGTAGACAACCTCCTCCTTAGGTTCAAGTTCTTCTTGAGGCATATCTGGTTCCGGCGCCTATTCTGGTGAAGGTGGCGGGGTTGGTGCAGTGTCTTCTGGTTCTTCCCTAAGCTCCATTGATTCATACAGGGAACGAGGTGGAAAGTAACCTCCAGTGGTGATACGGGCAGTCTTACGGGCACGAGGCACTAAGAATTTAGTCCAAAGGTAAGTTAAAATAGAGGCAATATTTTCATAATAGAATAGGACGAAAGAGCATAAAAATTTAGCAATTATCAAGTGTAAGGTGATAAGCATGAAACAAAGGAAGAAAAGGGAACTAATCACGACCATTACTAACTAGGCTTGCGTCCTACAGTCAACACGGCTCTGATACCATTCTGTCACACCCATTTTCAAGGAACAAATGGAGTGCATAATCTTACGTGCGCCCAGAGATCAATCACACATAAGATGACAAATATAAATAGTATCATCACAAATGTTTATTACATAACGAATAATATCACAGAGTCTTCACGTAACTAAGCGGAAACATAAATAAATCTTGTGGTAGCTAGCTCCATAGCACAGGCACGTCAACTGGTTGACCACAAGTCTAGTATTCTTCAGGGAAGTAGAAGTAGTAGTCACTATTTGCACATTCGGGAGTCTATCCTGAGGTGTGGGAATGCAAGGGTGAGCACAAAAGTACTCAACAAATATAACATGGGGTTCATAAAGCTCAAATAGGGTAGACACTGGTTTAACTGCATGTAGCTTTTAGTTGATCATGTTTTAAGCAATTGAGTAGCAACAAGTAGGTAATATTCCCTTAATAAACATATGATCAAGTAAAGAGAATAATGAATAGCAAGAACAAGTAAATTAATAGTGATCTCTATTCTATAAGGGTCCAAGGCCGCTCGTGACCGTGAGCACGGCTGATATACCAGTTTTACACTCTGTAGAGGTTGTACACTTTCACTATAAGTCGTGATCCCCAAAAATCCGAGGTCATGACTCCCCATTGGACAGATAAGTTTCACTATGAAGTCTTTCCAAGGTTCGTCTAACAAGTTATGGCCGCTAGGTTTCGTGGCCTACAAATGTAGAGCCCCCCCTTCCGTATGGCACAATAACACGCAGCCTATACACATAGGGACAGAGGCCGCACTACACCCAACCCGGAACACACCCCTCTTGCGCCATAAAGGTAACCACTAACAAGCTAGAAAAGGTCCTCTTATATGACTAAAGCCAGAGCCATGTAGCCCTCATAGCTGTACTGTAAGTCCCGGATGTTCTTACAGATAAGTCCTTATGGAGAGGAATCTAGAGAAAACTCTAGCCCTCTTATTCACTGTTGCTAAAAATCATCTTTTAGTGTTATTGCATATATCATTAATCAAATTACAAGATCATTGTTTATATGAGCACTAGCAAACTACCCAATGCTATAACCATAGGATTCAAGGAACAAGATCAACACTAAGGCATCCTTAACAAGGAAACACATGCATAATGAATTAAGTGAATTAAAGTGAATAGCTAACAAGGATAGTCCCATGCTATACTTGCCTTGATCTAGCTGATCCTGTTGATCCGATTCGTAATAGTACTCTTGATCACCAACGAACTGCTCACCTTCTATTCTCGATTAACACACCAACATCAATCATCCAAGAGCAATCATACAAAGCAAACAAAGCTACAATTAGAACAGTACACCAACAATAGCAAAATAAGTTGAAAAGTTTATAAAACGAATCTACATCTCACTAGGATCACACAGACGCGAATTGCACGCAAATCGGAGCTAAAACGAAAAAGTTATGATTTAAACGAGATTTACTTTATCAAAGTAATAGATTAAATCTAACCTCAAAATTTAAAAGTGGAAAACCTACTAAACAGTAGTACTAACATGTAGAGTATGAAATTATGAACCTAACGCAACTTGAACGGGTCAAATCGGAGTTAAAACGGAGATTTTATGACCAAAACAAATCTAGTGGCAAAACTGTAAATACTAGAAAACGTATTTTCACTCAAACCGACAAAGTTTACGCTTTCCAAAGGATAAAGCGTAATCGGTCTGTACGCCTATGGACCGCGGGTTAAGACTTAAGAAAGTTCAGGGTCTCTTTAGCAAAAGTGGCAATCGAAGGGGTACATCGCGATCTAAGCCGTTGGATTAGATTTGGACGGCTAAGATTGAATGAAGGGAGAGAGGAAGAGGATCTCCTGCCGGCTACAGTGACCCGCACGGTGGAGGCCATGGCCGACGACAAGAACCTCGCCGGCGTTCACTGTTCTCGCTGTTCCGGGCACCGTTGACGACGGGACAAGCACAAAAAGAAAGAGGAGAGTGTTGCAGACTCACCAAGACGATTCGCGGCAACGGAAATCGGACAAGGGCGGCGCACGGCTTCTCCAAGCGGGCGGCTCCCGAGCTTGAGCGACGACGACTTGGTTTCGACGGCTAGCGCTTGACTCGCGATTGGTGGCTCCGGGTTAGGGCTGTGGAGAGGCGATGCGGCCGCGGCTGCTATTTAAGAGGGGCTCGACGTGCCGGGCAAGGAAGAGGGGAGTCGGGATGGCATCGGCCTCCATTGTCGGTGTCCGGCTCGTTTACGAGCGGAAGAAAGAAGACGGCACCGCTTACAAGCAGGTCCGACGTGTCAGCCAGAGAAAAGGGGAAGGAGAGCGCGGCAGCGTTCGGCTTGACGGGCCTTGACGAGCTGGGCTCGGCCCACTACGCGGCGCGGGCGTCGGGTGAGAAGGCCGACGGGCCAACAGGGGGGAGGAGATGCTGGGCCTTCGGCCGAAACCGAGGAAAGGTAAATTCCTATCTCCTTTTCTTTTTCTAATATTTCAAATACATTTTCAAATGATTTTTGAAATCATTTTCTTCTTGAAATAAAAACCAGTCACACAAATAAAAATATGCAGTGGCATGTATGCACAAACACGTTTCTAACCTTAGATTTGATTTTATTTTATTAAAAAAATTATTATTTCACTAAGTTTCCATGCACACATAAATGATTAACTAAATCAAATTCCCTATTTAAAAATATTCAAAAATTTAGGGTGTTACATCAACTAAACATAGCCAAGGTTGCAGCCAAATCTGGAAGCAACATTTGCTTCGGCTACAAGGCAACTACTCCCTCCGTCCCTATATATACGTCGTCCGGGAAGAGTGTTTATGAGGAAAACACGGTTTTCTAGAGACAAACATTTAGGGACAGAGGGAATATACACCAATAGCAGTGTTTGCTTCTCTACTACTACCTACTACTGCTTCAGTCCTTGTTTTCAAAAGTCTCTCTCACTTGCAAAATAAAAGACGATGTTTAGGCCCTTTTGAAATGCAGATTCTTTTTTAAAATTTTCTGTGTTTTTTTAATGAAAATGAACTGAATCCTGCAAACCTTTTGTGTTCCAAAGGTACCCTTAAGTGCGGATGAAAACGGATGGAAAAACTCCTCTCCTGTTTCCGTTTCTATATTTTTAGTGGAAACGAGATCGGGTTCGAAAAAAACAACATTACAAACGGATGGGGATATGCAGAAATACAGAAACAGACAAATACGGATGAAGAGCCAAAAATTGAGTTATGATAACATGACCAAATTTTCTTGAGTATACATGAACAAAGTCACAAAATAGTATACACGTACGAAGTTATCAGTCCAATATTCACCAGCATGCCATGTGTTAACATGTTAACATGCATAATTTGTGATTAGTAGCTTTATGAACATATCAATTTCTAGATATATCTCATATAGATTGAAAACGGGATGAAAAATGGAATAAATACATGTCAATTCCGGATAAAAACGTGATTCCACAGAAACAGGCGGAAAAACCCCTCTTCCGTGGAGGCTGAGGTAGACGTGCAGAGTTCATAAAAGTGGAGAGTTCATAGCCTCCTTGGAGGCTGAGGTAGACGTGCCTCCCCTTCTCCACGCACTTTTATTTCTTCATCAGATATACTAGTATGATTCAATTGCCAACCAGACCAGAGTTTCAAAAGTAAACTTCAGCTCGTTTCCTTTTAATCTTTAAAATCCCACCTTCCTTTTTCTTTGCTTTTTTCTATTTTCCTTTCTCATGGTCTGACACTCTATCAAATGAAAAACACTTCCAATTTGTTTGTTTTTTTTACTGTATCTCTTCTTCTCTTTTGATCTGCTCTGCAAACCATGCTTTCCAGTCTCTCACCTTCTCACCACCATTTGCAACCTGCACAAAGGAATAAACAGTTTTGGTTCTGTTGTCCTTCTAACGGCAAAGGTTCCTTAAAAATGAAAAGAAATGCCCTCCAAAAAGGACCAGGATCACATGACCTGATGCCTGATTGAGCTAGCTAGTGCATACCTCAAAAATGAGTGTCTTTCGGGGAATGCTATCCAGAGCTTCCACACATATGGTAGCAGCATCCTCTTTGCTTATTCTTCCCTTGGTTGCTATGCCCTACACATTTCATGCACAATACCATAGAGTGATACATCACAACAATGAATAGTATAGGTATTCCAAGATGATAATATTCCTTTCAGTTTCCTAAGTCTATAAATGCAGGTATAATATTCAATTTGTTGACTGCAAATTATATCGGACATCTATGACACAATAGTGTCTAAATGTGTGTCCTGCTAATTGCATGATATCCTTATAGTTCAATTACTGAATGCTGGAAAAGAAACTGCACGATAATTAATATGCACTGGGGGTAAGCTGGGTTTTCGCACTCAGACCTCAGTAAAATCGAAACCTCTCTCGCCACCAGGGGTGCTTTGCAGAGAACCAGTTCTGATTATTGTACATGGGATGCCAGATGCAAGAACCACTTCTTCATCCCTCTCTGCTAGCTTCTTCAGCTTGCTGTTCATAATAGCTTGCAAACCACCACTATTTCTGTAGACAGCCAGCTGCAACCTTATCAAGATCTCATGGGGTAAATGACTGATACTAGAGCCAGCTGGATAACAAGGAGTTACAAGAGCATTGCAAACCTGTGATAGCAGAACAATGTGTTGAACACCCTTGAGGTCGGTCGGTTCAGAGAAGAAACCATCCTGTAAAAATATCAAGTTCAAAGGTAAATCATGCAATTGAAGAGGAATGACACTTATGTTCTCATATAAGGTACATAACTAACTTACACATCATAGATCTTTCTAAAGATTAAAATGAACATGATGTGGATAATAAAAAAAATGCAATAGGTTGACCCATGAGTAGTTCCAAATATGTGGCACACATATGGATAAATACTAAGATCTAGTTGATTCATACCATGAAATTCCCATATTTCCTATACGAAGAGCTCTTAACATGAAAGCCAAAAGGAGGGACTCAAGTATACTCAACTAAATATGCTAGTTATCTTTAATACATAAAAAGACAAGCAATGCCCTAAACATCAGGTCATCAGCTATAGGGCCTTAAACAATTATCCAGATAATAAAACAGTACACCTTATGATTATTTTTTGGGCAGATAATACACCTCATGCTTTGGGAGTAGCTAATAAATGAACAGAAACATCAAAGTGTTAACATACATCAGCTGGACAAATTACAGCACGAACGCCCCTTAGTGCTTTCTTTGTGAAGGACTTATCTTCCATATCGCCAACCATGCTCTAGAAATAAATCAAAATGTGATTATTTGAGTGATACTCGTTATACTTATCACCAAAATATTACTGTACAAGATGGAAGAGTAAAAAATGCATGCATTGTTTCTTTTATAGCTAATTTCAAATCTAAAAGATAGCAGTAATGCAGAATGTTACAATATCTGAGAAACATATAGAATGTTCAAATACTGTCAGAGCACTGAAGTGTCACCTCTACGTAAGTTCCAAAAGCTTCTTCAGTGGTTCGTTTGTCCTTAACAAGTGCTTTTGTTCTAGCCCTTTTCAGAATTAGTGCCAATATCACCATCTGAAAATACAAGGAAACCAACTTGAATCGTTTGTCCTTACAAGTGTTTGTAGCTAAGGTATACTAGTAAAAGTTCAGATTTTTGTTGAATGAACAGAACTGTTAGGTGTTTCTTTAACAAGGACTTTATGTTCAGATAACTGGTTGTATTTGTCTGGATTATTCTTACTAGAATATAGTGTCCAGTTCAGATTACTGGGAGAAACAAAATGAAGACAGCCAAATTACAGGATTACTCTAATAAACCTGGTGCAATGGCAGTTCTGCAGCAGAAGGAAAAAGAAAACATGGAGATAAAAGGACACCTGTCCAATCTCACTGTCGCCATTAGTGACTAGCACAGCGTCCCCAGGCTCCTCGATATCTACTGTCACCCCAGATCTGCCAACAAATAAGAGAACAAAGCCGCCAAGGAGTTTAAATTTACAGAGTGCTTCTTCCATGTACCTTGAGACTCATCCTCCTCATCCTCGGCACCCCCATCCTTTGGAAGCAAATCGGGAGCTCCATACCATCTCCTTAACTTTGGTCCCCCTAGCAAGATTTGAAACGAACTACTCAGGGTCAGGGCGTGCTAGGTTAGCTAGTAGTCTTGGCTCACTCTGCCACACTGACATTGTGACCATTAACCAGGACCCAATTAGATAAACAACTACAGAAAGATGGTTTTTCTTTAGTTGTTGCAACTGACTACTGACTGAGTGAATGTGATCTGTACCTAATAAGAGCCAAACCTCATTTCTTTTCAAGAATTTTAAATCCCACTATGCCGATTCAGGAAAATATTCAGGCACCACAAAACGAACATCGGCTCCACCTCAGCGAGTCACCTTCTAAGAAGAATGGCCCAGTCCGAGCCGGTATAACTCACATACCCTCGATGTAGTCGAGGATGCGGTCGGTGAAGCTTGCCTCGTCCTTTCTCTTGGCCCGGGTGGCAGAGAGAAGCGCCGGCCTTCTTCTTCCCGGAGAGAGCAGGGCGGCGTTACCCCTGTCCCCGGCGCCAAGTGGAGGCAGCGTGGGGGTAAGGCGCGGGAGCAGGTGAGGCAGGGGCATTGGAGTCTCGGCAAGGAGGCGCACGAGAGCAGAGAGAGAGAGAGAGAGGTTTGCCTGCGGCCGCGCTCGCGCTCTCCGGCGGATTTCGCGTGCGTGACCGTGGTTGCCCGCTGCGGGATAACGCTTCAACGGATGGCCATAGCCTGGCGCCGCCACTTTTCTTGTCGAACCGTTATTATATGGGCCTATTGCCTAATTGGGGCCCAGGGAGCCTAGCTTCGGTGCACCAAGCCCACCTAGAGAGCCCGATTCTGGTTCACGGGCTGCAAATAGCTGTAGCTGGTTCACGGGCCATGACTAGTCGAACGAACCTGCCTGCGGCCCCAACGCATCGCGCTAGGGTTTCGAGGCGGCGGTGGCGGCGGCGGCTTGTCCTCTTTAAAGCTGGACTGCTCGATTCTGCCTGGCCTCCTCGGTTGCTGTCTCTGTCTGTTTTAGGGTTTCGTCCGGGCGGAGCTCCTAAATCCCTCTCCTCGCTCGTGTTCGAGGCTAGGTAGCCGCCGCCATGAGCCGCTCGGGGCAGCCTCCGGATCTCAAGAAGTAAGCGCCCGCACCTGTCTCCCCCTTCATATTAGATCCCGGTTTGCTCCGTTCCGTCGTGCTGATTTGGGTTTGTTTCCTGTGACCTCGCAGGTACATGGACAAGAAGCTTCAGAGTAAGTGATACGCTCTCGATCCCACAATCCAGGGCCCAATAGTTCACCTGTAGTTTTGCTTTTCAAGAAAGTTTTTCTCCTTGATGTTAAGGATGGAACATGCATGCGTGTGCCCAGTATGTTTAATCTTAGTGGCGATATGCTCACAGTGAAGTGATGATTAGGGCGGCACCCAGTTTTCTGTCTTTGTTAGGTCTGTTTATTAGATACACGGATCAAGTTCTGTGTGGTTTCTCCTGTTGTGAACTTGCGTCAATTGCTTCTGCGCCAAAATGAATTGTTTCAAAATTTTTCTGGCAATTTGAACATCCTTTTTTGTTCTAGTTTGTTCTTCAGCCTGGCCATGCAGAGACAATTGTATATGTTTTCTGTGCTCTGTTTGTGATCTCGGTATTTGAATTGCCCTAAATGATGAACATAATATGAAGGCTATGGATTTATCTCCAGATGAAGCTTTATGTCATAGTTACTCTGATAGGGCATTCACTCACATTTTCATTTCATCTGTATCATGTTGTGGATTATCGAAATAAGCGTCCTGATTGTAACGGTGCCATGTGTCGATGGTTCTTTTGGTGTTTCGTAGCCATGCTCTGATAGTTTCGTGACTACTCTATCGGATCTGTTGTCATGATTTCTCCCTCATTTTTGTAGTTGCTCTGATAATGCAAAAGCTATTCTGTTCATGATCTGTGTGGGATGGCTGCCCTACATGACGATGATTTTCTAAAAGCTATGGATTAATTTCCACATGAGGCTTTTTTTGTCATAGTTACTCTGATAGGCTGCCATATCTACCTTTTCGAATGTACTTGCTTGTGTAAATCAGCTAAGTTGTATTATTTAGTCAAGCAGTTACCCAGTAGAGGCTTGGTCTATATTTGTAATGACATCTCTGAGGTCTCATTGTTATGAAGCCACAAGACTTTGTATTTTTTTCTACATGAAAATTTTTGAAAGGCTGTAAAATGTATTACTGGGTCAAGTATTCAGGCACTAGAATTTAGTCATGTATTACTGAGCCACAAGGCTTCCTTTTCTGTATTTTTTTCCATGGGTGTATTGATGCAATATCGTTTTGTTTTGTCATTTTATTTTTGTTATATCATGGAGTTAGATTAATATTTTGCCATTGAAGGCTTATGTGTGTTTGTCCATTTCTTCAGTTAAGCTGAATGCAAACCGTGTTGTTATTGGCACACTTCGGGGATTCGACCAGTTCATGAATCTGGTGGTGGACAACACTGTGGAGGTCAATGGAAATGACAAGACAGATATTGGAATGGTGGTAAGTTTTCTTCTACTGAAGATTATTTGGAACTTGTGGTCAAACAGTTTTTAATGATATTTTGAGAATGCTTAGAAAAATATAGTTTTTTTCTCAAGTCTTGTTAAGTAACACTTAATATGCTGACATCCTACAATTATCTTCAGGTTATCAGGGGAAACAGTGTTGTCATGATCGAGGCACTGGAGCCAGTTGCCAAGTCGCAGTGAATCATCATTCTTCAGCTGATGTAGCACTAGCAGCGTGAAAACTGATGTAAATGATCAGTAAACCCTGTTGTACTTTGACTAATGCTTTTGCACAGCAACATAACTTCGGAGGTGGATTGTTTACCCCTTTTTCTATGTGGTGCTTGTGGCTATGCAAGCACCTACTCTAGCTCATCTACCTGGTTTTTACTCGAGTACCATGTCACCTTCACAGCAGGCCTGGCTACCAGTGCTGGCGCCTGGTTTAATGGTGACTACATTTACTGCCTTCTCGGCGCTAACACTGGCAATGAGTCATTTCTTCTATTGTTCTACATTGCCCGTTGCCTTGTGAGGAACATGTGATTTGTGATCCATCATCCACAGTGGTGCATCTGGTCTGCCCTTAATGGAATCAGAATCAGATTCTTCTATAGTTGTATTGTTCTACACTTCCTGTTGCTTTGTGAGGAACATGTTTTGTGGTGCGTCTGTTCTGTCATTCTAATGCAATCGGATTCGTCTAGTAGCTGTCTCCAACCATCTAATAGCAGGGGAAGAAGTAACACAATACACAAAGCCGTCTCTTTCTTTTAGATACCATTTCATAGACGCGGCTGCTCTTTCATAATGCTAGACTGCCTCATAGACTACTGTTTCCTTTTTAACCCTACCAATTTACTTCCTGCCATGTTGCTCACGTAGCTTATTCATGTCATGCTTTTTTTATTGACCAATTTGTTAGGAAGTTTTATGAGTTTGTGGCATTATATGAATCTAAAGTAAGGTTTTAGCTAACAGTGTTTTGAAGATGGAGGATGAGAGTACTTTTTGTCGCACGTGATGCGAAGTCTTCAACAGAAACCTGTGGAGCGCAGATCAGCAGAAAACCTGTGGAGCACAGAAACGGTCACCCGAACCATGCAACCGAGCAGACGTATTTGCTGGTTGTCGAAATAGTTTCTTGCTAAGCTTGTCATGCTGTTTACACAGGGGGGGGGGGGACAGGATGCCTTCCTGACTTTAGCAACGAGAAGTGGTCGATGCTTTTGAGCACATAGGGATGGAGTAGAATCATACTCCCTCCGTTCTAAATTATAAGTCATTTTAACTTTCTTAGAGAGTCAAAGTATCTTGAGTTTGACTAAATTTATATAATAAAATAAAATACTAACATTTAAGATAACAAATGTGTCATTAGATTCTTTATTAATTATATTTTCATATTTTCATAATAAACCTATTTAATGTTATAAATATAAATATTTGTAATTTTATCTATAATTTTGGTTAAACTTGAGATGCTTTGAGAAAATTAGATTGACTTATAATTTGGGATGGAGGAAGTATAATGCATGATCTGGTTGCAGGGTTGGAGGCGGAAATTTTCTAAGCTTGCAAGACATGCATCATCCACGCCTTTGTTTGACATTATGGAGACACCAATCATATCATTAGTCCTTAGTAACATCAGTACTTGTCCTAGGACTAACAGGGAATCTTGGGTCGTGGACAAAGGAATGGTATAGAATCACAAAATTCATGATTTGTCTGCAATATTAGAGGTGCAAAATTTTCAGGCTTCCAAAACATGTATCAAGCCCTTACATCGCGGAGGCAGCAATCGTACCATCCATCTCAATAAAAGTAGTACGTCTCCTAATAACTTTGATTCCTTGACCAAAGGAATGGAGCAGAGTCACATTGTTCATGATCTTGGAGAAGTCAAAATTTTTATGCTTACAAGATGTGCATCATCTAAGCCCTTGTTTGACATTATAGAGACCCAAAATGTACCATAAATCCTTAGTAACAGCATCGCATCTAATAAGGGCATGTATAACTTACAAATGCAAACGGCTAAACAAAACGTACAATGAGTTTGTTAATTTTTTAATGCTTGTATGTAGTCATGATCAAACATAAATATGATTCATGTATACCATTGTGTTGCTTGTCGGAAAAAAAATATGCATAAACAAGATGGTCATGGTTATAATATTTTTTACGTTAATGTTTGTACTAATTCTAGAGAATATGATAATGTTGGTACTAATTTATGATAAAGCGAATGCATATTTACGGTGATACTATAACTCATGATGATATTTACCATAGTGTAAGAGTAAATCACTTATGAGGGAGTTACAGTAATCTCGTAAATTAGTCTAGTAGTTATGGTAACTTGAAGTGGATATAGAATAAGTTATTCTATAGCTAGCTACAAAATAGTAGCCAACTATCGAATTGTTTTTCAATTAGCTCTTAGATGCTTGACTTTTTTTACAATGCAACGAGTGTGCTGATCGTTGCGTCTTGATCTAGCTCAAAGGGCATTATCTTGGTCGGAATTGAAGTATTTGGACTCCGGCTTGCTACTCCTGGCTCCGTTTTTATTTACAGCAGCACTTTGCTCCACCTTTTGCATAGTGGATTTAGCCTGATTCTTAATGACAATCAACTCTTTGATCTCTTCAATCAGAACTTGCATGGAGCCAATCATAAGAGATGTTTTCTTGATGACCCCCATAGGCGCTAGCAACCTCTCTCTTTTTAGACACAAACTTGCATTAGAAGCGAACTTTTGATTGCCTTGGTTTGTAAGTGTATGGAGATCTTGAATCCAGCTAAACTAAGCCGATTTGAGAAATCAACTTTGCTATTTTTTGTTATTTAATGCCCTGGACAGAAGGAATAACATCTTTTTTTTTTGCTCTCTATCAGGAGTTTTCACTTGCCCCTGAGCCTAGAATACTTGATGGTGATTTTAATATTCCCCCGACCATCCACGAACCTTTTGAGCATGATTTCCTGGTCGAGGCATTCTCAATCTTTTCGTCTTCATTGGATTCACCAATTATTACATTTTTTCCAGGAGGAGAGTCAACTTGACTATGCCGAACTAATACAACCAAATTCTTCAACTCCATAGCATTGATCGGGAAGGGCATTGTGTCAACCCGCATTCCTGATAACCTCAATCAGTCTTCATTAATGGCCGATTAGACTTGCCTTTGAAAGATATTGCAATCGTTAGTAGCATGAGAAACACAATTATGTCGTTTACAGTACGCACAACACTTCAATTCAATGAGCAACGACAAAAGGATGCGATAATTTTGTATCCGTTTTTCAACATCTCATCAAAAATACAATCACATTTGGATACGTCAAATGTAAATTTCATCTGCTCTTGTCGATTCTTATGAATTGTCTTGAGGGAAGAGCAATGAACTGATTTAGCTTGTACTGGCCATACAATTTAGCAATAAAATAATCAGTAGTTTCATCATTCGAGTTGTCTAAATAACATTTGTTAGCATGCGTCGGGATGATGTGACTTGTGAGATTCAAGCTTTTTGCGGCAATTGATTGACAGAGAGAAATTCAGATTGCTCTAGCTTTTATTGAATATTAGAGCACAAGCTGACAAAACCAAATTAGCAAGATCTTTTTCAGAAATTGTCAAATTAAAACATTGGTTTTAAATATCCCTATATCCTTTTAATAAAATTGTTACGAAACGGTGTCTCTCAACAGACACCCCTTCGGTGATCTCATCAACGACGCCATGAACAGACACCTATTCACGAAGTGATCTCATCCATCAATTACAAGATTAATGGATAGGATTAATGGATAGGATTAGACAGTTAGTTTTACTCCAAAGGGCATGTCCTTTGGAGAACAGTCGTGTCCCTTCGTGACACCCCTTCACTTGTATAAATATATTTCAGAGATCAATTAAAGAGATAGTTCTCTCAAATCTTGTTCATTTACATTCACACTTTAACACGTTATCAGCACTTTGCTCTATGAACAAGAAGAAAACGGGAGGCGAAGAATGAAGCAGTTTCTCTTGGCGATCGAGACGTGATCTTCATCTCCTGCAGTCCTGCTTGTTGCTTTTTGTGACTCATGGAGCCCGGCGGCAAGATGGTCATCATCCTCGCCACTCGGCCACGCTACAGCAAAGGCACATCTTCCGGCAACGGAACCACGATGGCCTTTTTCTTCCTGAAAAGAAGATCACGTTGCTGTCCCATACCATGGCAAAAAGAAGCATTTGTTCTCACGGTATGGTATGCAACATGTGTTCAATTTTGATGTTTACCTTGCGTATGGTATTTGTCATCGCCATCCACCGCACCCGCACGATCTCCACGCCTGCGGCCCCTAGCGCACCGGCTGCTGCGCGGACTCCGCGCCCCGTGGCCGGCCAGCCCGAGCCCGCTGCAGTAGCCCCCAACGCCTGGCGGCGGATGGAGGCTGGCTGACAGCCCTGCATGGCCCCCGCGCCGGTGGCTGGCGGCCCGGCGAGCCCACGGTTATCGGCGGCCTGCTCTCCAATGGCAGTGCACGCGCGCCTGTCTTGCGGCAACGCTCCAGACTGCCGACCAGCGTCTGCTGCCCGCGCAGCCCCGAGTCCAGTCTCCTTCACGGTGCTGGCGGTGGTCATCGGCCCTAGCGCCCTGCATCCCGGCGGCGCCCTCACAAGTCATGGCCGAAAGGCCAAGCGACTTCGCATAGGAAACCGTCTGTGAGAGACTTGGGAAAGGATAAGGTTGTGTCGTTTATGCACAAAATCCTTCTTTCTCCTATGAATTACATGATAATCCTGATAGATTATTGATGTATTCCAGATTTATGTTTAAGCCCTCATGTTTTAACATACTGTAGTGTACTATATTTACCCAACGTAAATGCTCATTTTAGACCCTAGATTTAAAATGCAATATGATGCACAATATTTACCTCAGTAAATAAGTATTTTTTAGACCCATGTGTCATAAAAAAAATTGCATCGTAACATATATGCATATGTTTTCTGGAATTTATTTTAGTACTGTTCAAAGCGTTTGTCCAAATTGGTAAACCCAATAAACATGTGCTATTAATATTGCATGATCAACGTGTTTGTCCAAATTGGCAAACCCAATAAACATGTAATATTATCGTTACATTGTTCATAATATTTGTTCAAAATGGCAAACCCAATAAACATGTAATATTATTATCACGACTAAGATCCTGCGATTTATTTATTTCGCAACCGATCATTTTCTTTAAGCCCTTTTACGCTTTTCAACTTTAAAGCACTATGCGCTTAAATAATTGATGCGATATTTTATGTGTATTTTTCTCACCAATTGTATAACGCGCATGTTCTCTATTTGTTTGTTGGCCATACACAAGGTAGCACCACTGTTGCTACTGTGGGATCTACATTAAGTAAACACTTAGTGACTATCCTCAGCGTGTGTACCCAATATCACAAATTAGAACATTTGGTCTACATCTTTTCACAAAGATGACTACCATTAATTCGTATTCCTATTGGCCATACACAAGGTAGCACCATAGTTGCTACTGTAGGATCTACACTAAGTCCACAACTTAGTGACTATCCTCAACGTGCGTACCCAATTCGTTTGCGAATTAACTAAGGTCTACGCTTAAAACGTGTTTATACAACTTGCATTAATTAATTGGCATCTACTGTTAACATAGATTATGTCCAATTTGAGGTCTACACCTTTACGGTGACTACCTCCATCATGATATTATGCATATGAGATTTTTACACTATCATGAATACAAGATTTATCTTGTCCTTATTTTGCATCCCATTACAACACTACCATAGTAATTTTAATTTACCCTTAAAGTAAATTCAAAAATCTATGGTTTGCACCTAGTTAGAGTAATGGACACACGAAAGAGTTTGATCTTCTACTCTTGATGATTACCATGATCCAACATAGCCAATGGACGTAAAGTTAAATTTTAATGTTCAATGGATTCATATAGCAATATATACTTGGTGCTCCTCATAAGAGAGCATCATTGCTCACTGAACAATTAAGTATGGAGTTTTATTTAAATAAAGCACCATACACATCCAGAACACACATATGTGTATCTCGATGGATGCAAATCGAAGCACTATATGGCTAGTTTTCAATGATTGATACGAACAACACAAGGCAGTCATTCTGCCCAATACCAACTATGATTGGCCACAACTTTATCTCTAGGATCTTAAGTCCACTTGAGAATATAATTATGTTGTTCCAAAATATCCCCCAACATTACGTTTTTGCGAAAGCACACAACTTACCAAATGTATTCTAGATTAATTCCTACATTACTTCAGGTATAAGTGTATGATAAACTCTTATCGAGGAATCATCATTAGCATTATAGTGATGCTCTATCATCTGAAGTACATTGAATTTCCAGAATCATTACAAGTTCGATGCCATGTAGCAATGACATCCATAGAACTTTAATGGTAAGATTTAACGCAAAAAGAAGTAGCAGTCCCGTGCATTCTTTAGGGTCAGGACATTTCCCAAATATGACAGAACCATATTTTGTCCCAATTGTGTATGATACAGCCGCACAACTTGGAAATGTCATGCCTTGAAACATTTAATTGATCGGTATTACAAATCCATTAGACATAAATATCCAGCTCAACAATAAAGATATGAAGCACGCTTCTATCTTCAACCTGACACCACCAGGAAGGCCAGTTGTTCACAACAAGTTTCATGAAGAAACCAAGTAGCAACCAAATACTTAATTAATAAGTGGGTCTTATGAGCATGGAGAGCACGATCATCGAATTTACTTCGCTTGATCCATTTTTGGAGACCAAATTTGTCTTCCATTTACAAAGATACCTAGTATCTACGTCCTATTTTGGTGTTGTAATATAAAATGTTGTCATCAATTTCAATTGAATATCACAATAATGTGCCATCATATTTGATATTCCATTAATTAACTTGTATGTTATTTATATATCTGCAAAGAATATCATTATATTCTTCATGCTATATATAGACCTATACGGGAGTAAATCCAAATGCAAAGAGGAATTTTGCCTAGTGGATAGTTGCACCACAAACTCTATATATAGGGAAGCAAAATATTCCTAAACTCTTACATAGAGACAAGAAAATATTTTGTTAATCGCTTGACGTGATGTCATGATAGTGGGCTTTGGTCGTGCTACTATCATACTCCCTATTGGTACTCAAATAATAATCATGAATCCATTCTTGTATTCTGATTCCATAATGTACCCAATTAAAATTATAGAGATATCCGTCAATGTGGTTTTCATATGGAAACCCCAAGATGACAACTAAGAGGAGTATTTTTCTCTTACCAACGGATATGGCAATACTTAAACAGAACATCCTCAGTTTGATTTGACAACACATACATAACCTGTATCCAATGTTGCGTACAAATAATTCTCTCTCTTGATGTCAACAAGACTAGGCACATTTGCCTTGGTTATTCAACTATAGAGATAACTTGAGAATTATTGTCAATTCTATTGGTCATAGCACCAATATGAGCCACTACATTTCTTGAAGAAATTCAAGAACATACATGTGACTCTATTTACCATTTTATGGACCATAGAGATACTATGTAATGCACATTTATGCATCCAAAATATAGTCCCAGGTGTGTCTCTTAGTCATGAGAACCATCACTATACCAAACACATTGCTCAAAATTTTCAATTTAGAGCAAATTATCCTGGATGCGGGATCAAATCCATTTTATATGAAACTGTTTGGTTTTTGGGTACTATATATCAAGTACCTTATGTCCATACCAATAATGGTTTTATTGAGTCTCTTATTGAGAATCAAATTGCATGACATATTAAAATAGAATTGTAATTTACCATAACTAAGTTGTTTTCATGCGGCCTTACACACCGCATCGTTAATTCAAATTCATCAAGCTGCACTTATACAACTCCCTCCGTTGCAGTATGTACGTGGAACTTTGGCCGTAGCCAAACATTTCCCATCTGCGCATCGAGTATGTTTTGCACATACCCATATCACCACCCCCAACATACCAATGGGCATTAGGGATCCCAAGAGGTAACTCTGTAAGGGATTTATAAATTGCTCGTATGTTGATCACATTTGAGGATAATTCCAGGCATTAGGGGGAGATTTATACCACATTAAGAATGCCAGGAATCAAAAGAGCAATCCTCACATTCATGTACCAAAAATTCTAAACCTAATTGTTTAGAATGTCTTATATTTGCATCATATTGCAAAGAATCTGCCAGAAACATTTACTGATAATAAGGGTGTCACAAAATCCTCTTATCCTACTTATAATGCGCCCGAAAGAATGGAGGTACCAATTAAAACCATTCAACTCCCACTTCCAACGAAGAGGGGGAGAAGTACGGCCGCTCCTAAGGATAATGCTCCAAGTAAGCGTCCGAGGATACCGAGGACAATATCCTCCAAATCAGTAAATCCAAGCCAACCTCAAGTTGGTAGACACCCAAAATGGATGAGCATCCAAAACCTGGATCAAAATCCACTCGGATCAATGGTGCACCCAAATTCTGATCCTGGGACATTGGAACACCCTGACTCCATATGGGAAATGACTCGGAGTCCAAAAGGGTCAACATTTTCACATGCTATATTGATTTCAAGAACTGAATCAATCATTTAAAGACTACAAATTGTCGCGGCATATACTCCTCAAAGATTGCCTTTTTACCTTACTAGATCCAAACCAAAAATCCTAGGCAGAGTGTCTTCACACTCAAATTTGGTCAAACTAAAAGGTGGCAATTAAGGAGATTGCTCTTGTTCAATGATGAGAAGTATTACCACAGTAATATCTTCCCTCATAGAGTTTCTTTTCAGAAGCAAGGTGGTGAACAATGAGAGCTTGTAGCATATGGTTTCACGCAGAGACCCAGCATAGCATACCCCATGGCATGTGTGAAAATAAAGTTTTCCAAATTCAATAATTGGCAGATCAAATGAATTTGATAGATTCGGACGTATAAGTCCCAATGGACTTCATATTCTGAATCCAAATACAAATCGCAACATACATTGTGTATAATTAAGCATGATTGCGTATATTGGTTATTTTGATATCATCATGATACAGAAATAATTATGCAATCATTTGAGATACAATTTCCATCATGTGGATTCGAGATGGAGGATTTGGGTAAGACCAAATATTGCCTAGGCTTACAACTTGAGCACCATCCTTCAGGGATTTTAGTGCATCAATCAGCCTATATCCAGAAAATATTGAAGAAATTCAATATAGACAAATCATATCATAACAAAATCCCGATGGTTGTTCGTTCTTTAGAAATAGAGAAAGATCCATTTAGACCACGAGATTTTGGAGAAAAGATATTGGGATCGAGGTTCCATATCTTAGTATCATTGGAGCACTTATGTATCTTGCAAATTGCACAAGGCCTGATATCGCATTTGCAATGAACATACTAGTTAGACATGGTGCAAATCCAACTCACCGTCATTAGACGGGAGCGAAGCATATCCTCAGATATCTTAGTGGCACAAAGGATCTTGGTTTATTCTTTAAGAGAAATCATGATCCCAATATGATTGGATACATGGATGTTGGTTACTTATCTGGTCCCCATTATGACCAATCCCAAACAGGGTTTGTATTCTCATATGGAGGTATAGCTATTTCATGAGGTCTTCTAAACAGACTCTGACGGCGACCTCTACTAATCATTCTGAAATTATTGCTCTATTTGAGGCATCATATGAATGTGTATGGCTTCACAGAATGATTAACCACATGCAACAGTCATGTGGTATTGGTTCAATTGAATCACCTACAATTATCTATAAAGATAATTTCGCTTATGTTACATAGATGCAAACAGGTTACATAAAGAGTAATGTCACTAAGCACATTGCTCCTAAGTTGTTTTATCCCTATGAAAGCGGAAATAAACATCTTGCAAATCAAGTCATGTGATAATCTCGCTGACCTATTTACTAAGTCCTTACCAACTTCTATGTTTCAAAAATTGGTACATGGAATTGGTATGAGGCGACTTTGAGATTTGCCAGAATCAGGGGGAGACATCTCCTAAATGTTGACCTATACTAGCATCATATTATACTCTTTATTTCACAAGTTTTACTTAAAAGGTTTCTTGTCAAAGTTTTTAATGAGGTAATATTAACATAAGCATGTGTCATATTTTCTATTTTCCCCACCGGGGTTTTTGTGGGAAATATCAAAGACACATATTGCCCTCACAACTCATTCATGGTTTTTCCCTAAGAAGGTTTTTCATGTGAGTTATCCAAGAGGCAATACCAATAATATGTCGTCATATTTTCTCCTAATTTTCCCACTGGGTTTTTACAGGAGTTTTAGCGACATATCACTTTATATTGCTCCTCATATTTTTCCTGAAAAGGTTTTTGGAGGAGTTATCTTTATGTCGTATCTCCAATATTTTTCCCCATTGGGGTTTTTAATGGGATACCAATGACATAGTGGTTTACTTAAATCACAAATAAATATGCTATTTTCTCCTTATTTTCCAATAAGGTTTAAAGGAGTTTTTATGGCATATCATATATTCCTCAGATTTTTCCCATAGGGTTTTCGAGGAATTTTAGCTTACAGCTACATTGATCTCAAGGAAGATTCGATCAAGGGGGAGTGTTACGAAACGGTGTCTCTCAACAGACACCCCTTCGGTGATCTCATCAACGACGCCATGAACAGACACCTATTCACGAAGTGATCTCATCCATCAATTACAAGATTAATGGATAGGATTAGACAGTTAGTTTTACTCCAAAGGGCATGTCCTTTGGAGAACAGTCGTGTCCCTTCGTGACACCCCTTCACTTGTATAAATATATTTCAGAGATCAATGAAAGAGATAGTTCTCTCAAATCTTGTTCATTTACATTCACACTTTAACAAAAATCAAGGACAGACTCGTCACATCCTTGCATGCTTAACCGATATCAAATCAGACAATTTAAGATCACTGGTTTATTGTACAAATGTTCATAAAACTTTTCTTCTAATCTTTCCCAAGAACTATAATAGATAAGGTTGTAGAATACCATGGAAAAGCAGTACCGGTAAGAGAGAATGAAAAATTATGAATCCTCGTGTGTTCCATGGTACTAGCTTCACCCAATATAGAGCAAGAAACATGGTAATATGTTCCTTTTGTAAAAACTTGGGCACTTTCCAACTATCAGGAACTTTCATGTAATCAAGATACAAGGGATATGGCTTACTATAACTCACATCTGCTTTAAAGTGTAACCCCAGACTTTTTCTTAAATCGATCTGCAAATTTTCCTTAAACTGGCTTAAAGTGTCGTCCCTTGGGCCAGATTGCCGGTTGAGAAAATGCAATAAAATACAAGCCAAAAATAAGTAGTGAAAGTTGATCTCGAGATTTACATAAAGTTTAGGTTCCCAATGCAAAAAATCTTTATTAGCTTCTTCTCTTCTCTAAGAATGCGTAAATCAGCTAAAACTTATAAAACAATGTGTAAATCAGCTAAAACTTATAAAACACATACAAAATCAAAATCAAATCCAAAAATTATGATTCAAATTTTGTTAGGTCCCTTTCGGCCAGAACTATAACCTAAAAGTGATAAAACACATGTTACACCTTGAATGTTTGTTGTATATTTTATTTTGTGGAACCTTTAGTGTATGTTTGCAGAAAATTGTTGTGCTTGATAAATCCTGCAAGATTTGTGTAAGTTACTCATATCAGTGTGACAATACAGTAAAAAGTTTGACCACCAACAAAACTTTTGTTATGAAGTTAAAACGATTTAGTGTTTTTGTTGTGGCATTTTTGTAGGCTACATATGAGCTCCAAAAAATTATGAAATTTTTAAAGTAAGCTAGTATAGTCCTATAATGATTTATTGCACATATGGCAACATTATGGAAACAAAGAAAGCTAAATAAAACTATTATAATCATATATTAATATATCGTTTATATTTGTATTGATGGTTCTATATAATATGACAATCATGTTTATCTTATCTATGCTTGATCTATCTTGTATCGATAAGAAACACAATAGTACATAAAAATTATATTCATGTTTGATCATGGATATGTGAAACCATTAAACAATTTGCATATAGAAAATAGACGACCCATTATACAAGGTGTTTGTTTAGTCATAACTTGCAGGCGTTGTCTGTGGATTGGGATCCTGACAATCCTATTATTTCATTATACTCGCGTAGGCATAGGAATGGTGGCGCACACACCACTTGGAAGTTGGTGCGGTTGTTTACATTCTGAGGCTGTCAGCGAACCGTGTCCCTTGGGCCAATGCTGTGATGCTGCCATTTCTGTAGTCGAGCTTTGGGATGGATCTGTAGCGTGCCTGTGCCTGTGCGTCGCCTCCCACGAGGAGGAGCTCCGGGAGCGGCGTCACTAGCCCTTGGACACATGCATCCTGGAACATGGCGACGGTGGTTCGGCCCCTCTCGGCGTCCGGGACCACCCTGTGCTCGACGCTGACGTAGGCGCCGTTGGTGAGCACGTCGAGGATGTCGCCCACGTTGACGACGAGGGCGCCCGGCAGCGGCCGCATAGGGAACCAGCTGCCGCCCCTCCTGACCTGGAGCCCCGGCGTGTCGTCGACGTGCAGAAGGATGGTGAGGCCAAGGGTGTCGGTGTGCGGCGCGATGCCCAGCACCTTGTCCGGGTGCCGGCACGGAGGGTAGTGGTGCATGGACATGCTCTGCCCCTTGTCGTTCTCGTTCCCGGTCCCGGCGAAGAAGGCACCTAGGAGCGCTTCTTGGCTGACACCGAGGTCGGTCGCCATGAAGCCCAGAAGGCGCCTTGCGAGACTTGTTATCTCCACGGAGTACCTGTCAAGCGCATGCCTAATAGGAGGCAGGCAGCGAGGTATCCATGGATCAACAGTTCATGCGTATCTAATCGAAACAGTCAAATTCTGACGACACACACCGTACCTGAACGTGGGTGGGTTCGTCTCCGGCCACAAATCCATGTTCCTGTCTTGGACTGGCCGCGTGATGAGGAGTAGGCACTCCGCCCAGTCCAGCTTTTCGCTGGAACCCCCGTTGAAGTGGTGGCCGAATCCTTGGAATCCGTCTCGGACGGCCACCGTGTTCTTGCTCTCTAGTGGCGAGCTGAAGAACTGTGCAGCGCTCTCCTTCATCTGATGTATCGCTGCTTCCTCGACCCCATGGTTTATGAGCTACTCCGTACAAGAAATCCATGGATCGTAAACAAGTGTCATACGATCGATCGACTAGTCGACCAGTACTATGGAGGATATAATAAGGATATATAGGATGGGAGACAGGGGAAATGGATCGATCCCCGATCGGATATGATCCTCGCCTGAAAGAAACCCCACTCTCTGCACGCGGAGCCCAGCTTTGCCGTCTCCGACGCCGACGAGTCCGGATCGACGAGGCTTGCCATGTCTACCACCGGCAGCTCTAGCATCTCTTCCTCACCGACGACGGCACCGGCAGTCTGGACCTCCTTGGTTCGGATGAACCTCTCATCAGGGATCTTGTTGGCGGACTCGGTGAACAAGGCCGCAGTGGCGTCCGTGATCTTCTCCCTGCCGAAGAGCTTGCCGGCAGTAGCATCATCCGCCATTGTTGATTCTTCTGCGTGCCTGCCTACTTGCGTTGGCAGTTGGCACGGCACAAGTTTATCAAGGGTCCAATCATTATATACATACTGGCGGAGGCAGGAATATTTTCTAGGTGTGGCGAGGTTTATAAAAGTCGAACATGTATAACTATCAACTAAAGTAAAGCCTCTGCACTTGGACGCACCACTGTTTTTGGATGTGCGATAGCCGATAGGTTTTGGTCTTCAGAAAATACGAGCCGTCGGCATCGGGCATCAGGCGTCGCCGCGGCGGCCACTGAAACCTGGAGCAGTCGATCAGCCAGGAAGGCAGGAAGACCAACGAGCTACCTTCCTTCCGTGGACAGTGCCGTGGGCTCTTGACGTAGTCACGTAGGCCCATGAGATACCAACCCACAAACAAAATCCATTCCTGCACAGTGGCGGAGGCCAACAGCCATGTATATTTCAGTATTTGTACTTCACGTATATAACTGTATATCCACATAATATACTAGTGTTTTCTATACATTTTAGGTATGGCGGAGGCCAGACCTCGCCATACAGCTGCCTCCGCCAGTGTCATACTTATATATGCATATGTATATGTATATAAAATATATACACACCAGCCCTCAAGTTCCTAACTTTTTTTTTGGTTATTACGCGTCCGACCCCGTCCATGCCCACTCAGAGTCAAAACACCCATGTGGAGATCCCGTCCATGCCCACTCAGAGTCAAAACACCCATGTGGAGATCTTGAATTTGTGCAATATATAGATGGAAGAGTGTACTGCGTGCCACAAAGGTTCAAGGGTGTAACTGAACTACGCCTGATCTACAAGGATATATTTGCATTTTTCTAAATACAACCGTGTGAAGTTGTTGGACCTACTGTATTTAACAACCAGTGAACATGCACAGGCGGCACGCACCTGTCTATCTAAAACAAAATTCTTTACAAGAAAGAATTAACAATGTTTTTTTGAGAAATAGTAGAGGGGCACATGCGACACACAAGTGTTAAACTAAAAAATCTCATGAAATGGCTTTGATATGGTAAAATAATTGTATATTACATAGATTATATTGAAAAATGTATACACAATCACTGAATTGAAATTTTGAAACACTTTTATGAAGGACTTTGGATTGATTCTTGTCACCTCCCACCTATCTCTTTGTGCTACTTCCACTCTATGTTCTATTATATTCGCTCTCGTTCTCTATGGAGTGCAGTGGTCTCTGGTTCGCATCATCGGAACACAAACCTGCATAATTGGAAAATCTGATTACGGAAAGATCCATGAATAATCAATTCAAAGCTTAGAAGCAAAAAAGAGTGAGTAAAGTCAATGGGTATTTTTTAATAAAATTTAATATGATTAATTGGGCTTCAATCTTCGAAGGAGCTAACTGCATGTTTGCTTTAGACTAAAGTAAACCACATAATAATCAACATTTGCATTTCTTGATGAGACCTAGCTAGACAACCATCTAGATTTTTAAACTACAGCCCTTACATCCTAATGCATGAACTCACAAAATTCCTTGTATAGTCGTAAGTGTTGATTCTCAAGTATAGTAATCAAAGAAACAATGAAATAAATCACAAAATAATTGTAATACAATAGCTTTATTATCTATACATTCCAGGCTTGGAGTATTTATAAATTAAATTAGGCTAGTTCCTAGCTGCCATTTGTCTGTTTTGTACTCTGTATCTTAATGAATGGACTCTATAAAATAAAAAGTACTAACTTGTGATTTGTTCCTGGCCAGTGACCTGACGCTTCCTCCTCCTCGCCATCGATGGATGTTCTCTCAAGGATTGAGCAAGTTCATCCTGACAATCCTTGGTGCAATAGCATCATTTCTTAGATAGTTCATTTGATTCTTAACACAACTTTATTTTACAAGGTTTATTGAAGAAAAGTATAACAAAATTAAAGAACTTAAGTGTGCCTTCGATACACGCATATAATATATAGTATTTTGTGTGAAAATTAAGTTGATGAATAGATGAAAGGTTAGAAGAAACAAGGCTATTGAACAATGATAATAGAACTCATCTTATAGTGCATACCCCTAGGCCCTAGAGCAATTACTGCTGTTTCCGTGGTATACAAACATTTTCAGAGACAAAGTTAACAAGGAAGAGTGGCCTGGAACCTACCCTTGTATTCTGGATTTGATATGCAAGCAACCTTCCAAAACTCCTATTGCATTGCAAAAATTAAGTAAATGAGCATAGGTGAAAAATAAATTGCAATCCTCAACATGTTGAAAATCCTACAAATTAGGAAAACAAGTAGTAGCACGTGTTATCTGGGAAATAAATATGCAGAAATGATAATATTTAAACACCTATGCTAGTAAGGTGTAATCCAAACATGACAAATTGAGAGAAGGCACCTGTCGTGGTTAGAACAAATTGTTTTGAATTATCATTCTATTTAAGCTTAAAGCTTTAGACATAGACTGTTCTTCTTGCTGGTCTGCAGGTATGGAGCTTGTTCTGTATGTAGGTCTAAAGCCTCAACTTTACAAAACCTACAAATCCCATATCAGAAAATGAGACAGGCAAAATGGTTACAAGCTGATAATTTACATGAAAACAAATTATCATATAAAATTTTCAGGTTAAGACATTTGAATACTGCCTCATGAATTTAGAATTGTTGCATTGCTACTAATAATATGCCGCAAGGTTCACCCTGCATGATATATCAAGAGCGATAGTTGTTACCACAAACTTATTCTTGAGATCACCACTCAGCATTATTGGGACACTTATATTTTTTAAGATAATGGATAGTACATATCCGGCTTCATCTACCAAAGGGTAGAATCAGGCATATTAATACAGTCTCACGGTCAAAGACCACACAATAGAATAAAATGTTTAACCGCCGGAATCCGGCCAAAAAGGAAAAAGTAAGGCAAAAGTTCCTGACACACGCTAGCCAAGAAAATTATTTGAAAGCCACCCATTGGAACTAAAGAACTGAAGGGCGGATGTCTCCAAACGTTGTCCTGCACGTAGAAGTTGATCCCGTAACACCTCACGCCGCTGCAGCTTCGCCCATTTGTCGCAGCCAATAAGTTCCCCTGAATAGTACCTGCAAAAAAAATTTTGGTCTACATTTGTCAAACACCACCTCGTTCCTTGTTAACCAGATCGTCCAGCATAAGGCTGATGCTACAGTTATATGTAACCTATAGATGCGATTCTGTAGATATGTCTGATGAGACATGAGATCTCTAAAAAAATTCCTTTGAGGTTCCCCTTTTCTTATGCATCTGAAATTTTAGGTCAATGTTACACGATGATATGACAATTGTAGGGCAGATTGAACTTTTTCAATGATGAGGACATGATAATATTTACCTTTCTAATACCTAAGCTCTTAGATATTTACTGATATGGGGAGCCAAAATCACCATATGATTGAGTGCAAAGGGGACAAAGAGGATACTTGGCCAATGTGCTCCACGTTCTTAGTAGGATACCTGGCCCTTGTTCTCCACATTCTTGGTCTAGTAAAATCACTTGTGAATGATCTGCTCAGGAAATTAAGGACAAGTGAGGTAAGAGAAGACGTTCTTGGCAGCTTTAGTTGAGTGAAATCTTTGAATTTTTTTTATAACGGATTATCAATTAAAGATTATCTAAAATCTAAATTTCTCGCATATACATCTCTGAGAGTCATCGCACATCGTCTTCTTGGGCAGCATCATATGAGCTGATAGCTTCCAATGTTTGGTATGCCCAACATATACCAATAAGCAGCTTAGCATTAAGGTATATGTATTTTTGCATGTATATTAGGAATAAGCTTCATATATTAATTCATATCTGAGCATTCGTGCAGTAGTCACGCATGCAAACAGACATGAAATAATGTTTTTCTCTCACAACATTTCAGCATAAGTATCAGCGTAAGCAAACAGGGTGAATACAGCGCCATGGATGAGATCCTACTGTACCTGAACATTGATGAACACGAATAGTAGTCTGGTAATGAATGACGATGATGCATCTCTTCGCCGGTCCAGCACCAGATGTGAGCAGATGCATGCCTCCGAGTCAGAGGATTTAATTGGTGGAAGGACTAATCACATATGCCAACTTAGATCCATATTCATAGGCATCGGATAAGGTCACAGATAAACCTTCTCTCGATCTGCATCCTGCAAGGAGACGGAATAAATAAATCGATCTAATAGGAAGATTTCAGAGTGTCTCAACCATACCTGGATTCTGCGGCCTTGCTGGATGGATCCGGTGCACGTGGGCTCCGACGAGCCCTGGCCTAGCGGAGGCGGCGCACCTCCGTCCGCACGGGCTGGGACACGCGCGTCGTCGCGTGGACATGTGGCTGTGCCTCGAAATCTCGGAGAGTCAGAGGTATAAATCACGGAATACGAATCTGCTTGCTTGGGTGATCGGCGGGTACGCAGGGCATGGGTGAAAAAAAACGCGAGGGGAGAAGGGGTTCGATTGTTTTGAATGGCAGGAACGCGCAAACATGTCTTACGCGTGCGTAAGATTGTAGAGGGCCCACAACCTGATTAAGGTACACCATTAGATTTAAAGATGTTTAGTCATCCAAGGGTTTAGATATAGAGTGGTTAAGAAACTTTTGGCGTGAGGGGAGAAGGGGTTCAATTGTTTTGAATGGCAGGAACGCGCAAACATGTCTTACGCGTGCGTAAGATTGCAAAGGGCCCACAACCTGATTAAGGTACACCATTAGATTTTAAGATGTTTAGAGTGGCTAAGAAACTTTTGGTGAGACATATTTTTAGCAAATATGCATGTGCGACACGCACGTGTTTTTAAAACTATTTAAAATGCAATGAAAATGTTGATTGAATTATCGGTGTACAATAAAGGTAGATGACAGGTGCTTGATCGATTTGATCGGTCGTGTAGAACAAGGTTCAAATCGTTTGTTTGTTAGATGCCTCAGCTACATATATCACTGCACCTTGACTTAGCTCGTGTTGCCCTTATCTTATCATATTTTCATAGTTCTGTCAATCCGTCCTCGTATGGGTGGAGAACCTTTGTAGTCTCCGGAGGCTGTAGAGAGATCGGAGAAGAGAGCACTCACCTTGGAGTGAGCTTACTACTTATACGTTTTCAACAGTTATCCTTTCCATGCTTGGTTACCCAACGTTTATTGTAGGCACGTTCAAACAATGCGAAGGATTATGACTTTATTAATGATGTAATAAGATTGTGCCTAAATGAATAGCATGAATAAACAAGCATTTGTAGATGCAAAATAATAACTTCAATAATGTAGCATTAATTTATTTAGCATGTCCATCTAAACGTAACTTAATGTTTTTTCTTTTTTTGCCCCATAAAGAACATAACTTTATGTTTTTTTCCTTTTTTGGCCACAAAGTAGAGGATAAAGTACATGTACATGATATTTTTCCTATTATTTTTTACAAACCTTTTCTGTTATTCATTATTTGGATTTAGGGAATTTCTGTCCCTCATGTGTGAATTGTGATGTTTTGCATACCTTGGTTTTATTTCCACCTCTACATTGCAGTTGATGTTCATTCACAATATGGTACTACAAGTAATACAAGGTGTTGAAGGACCAGTGCTTTATTGGGTTGCCTGCGTATATATTAATATGTGCTATCAAGAAATATTACGTACTCGTTGAGAAGATAAATAAACAACAAGCAGTTTATGTGCATGTATGTTCACGTGTGCTAATTATGTATGAGAACAAAATATATAAGCTAGCAAATTGTCGGCTTGTACAGATGCGCTTGCATATTCACATGAACTTGCATGTACGTCCATAGTGTCTGTGTATACCAGGGAGTTTAATCTGAATCTTGTACGTATTATATATTACTGCGTATAGGTGAAGCGGTGTACAGAGTACGTTCTTGTCCATCGACCGGTCCGGCCCGGTGAATGATTGGGCCTGCACATGAAGTCCATCGGGTTTGGATTATTACCACGTGAAGATAACCTCTCTAGATGAAAAAAATCACGTTTTGCACTAATATTTTGGTACATATGGGCGTCGGAGTCCTTTTTTGCACGTTTTGGAGTCATGGAACGTTATGAATTATTGTCCTTTTTTGAGGTCTAGGAGAAATCTTGATTTAGGAGGAGTCTTACATCTTACACATGTAAGATCTCAGATGATGAAAGGCTCATATAGCACGACGTCTAGATCCAACGGTTACTATAGATGGAGAGCGCACCTAAAAAAACTCGCTCTTTTATAGTAGGATATAGAATATAGATATAGATATATATGGATAGACAATCGGCTGACGTACCATGTGATGTTGCGTAATTTTAATCTAATCTCTATATATTTATCTATCTTTATTATTATACAACTAAAAGGAATCAACTAATGATACCGTCCGCTTACGTCGCTAATCGCCAACAGTGCGATCAGCCCATTGAGTTGCCTCAGCTAGGACTGTCGCGGACTAGGCAACACCATGACAGTGAGAAAAGCTTTGCGATTTGGCGAGGCGGTTTGCTCCATCTAAGCTTTATGTTTTATAAACTCAAACGCACAAGATGCGGGTAAAAAAATTGAAGAATACATTAGGCTTTGATCACTCCCCTAGTGCCGACTGCTGGACCCGGGTTGATGCACCAAAGCTATCACAATATGGAATAGGCAAAGGACCCTTTTTTTCTCGATCAGGTCTGAGCCCCTTTTTCATAAAGCAGACAAAAAGTTTTAGAAGGTTACAATAGTGTTTCCATTCTTGCCAGCGAGTCACCAACAAAACCGGAACACTAAACAAGCAAGTCCATTTAAAATATACTATACGGCCATAGAATGGAGCGACTAAGGCGGCCAACCCTCAACCTACGCAACAGTCGCAGCCGCACCCTTCTTACATTGCATACATGGGAAGAGTGCATCCATTGCCTCTTTCATGGGCGAAAGCGGCAGAGCGAAGACTTGCTGAAACTCTTCAAAGGATGGCTGATTGGGGACCTCCGTGGGTGTTTCAAAGCCTGCAAAGGACCTAGCTGGTTGGCTTTGGCTTTTCAGGAGGAAACTAACACTACAGGATTCAGGCGCTTTGCCGGGTGCCGAAAACACCCGGCAAAGGCTACTTTGCACTCGGCAAAGCCTTTGCCGGGTGCAGCACTCGGCAAAGAGCCGCCGGCAAAAAGTTAGTCGGCAAAGATTTCTTTGCCGGGTGCTTTTTATCGGGCACCCGACAAAGACTTTGCCGAGTGCAAATCCGGCACCCGGCAAAGAAAAGTGACCGTCACGGCGCTAGCTCCATCAGCCTTTGGTTTGCCGGGTGCCATGTCAGAGGCACCCGGCAAAGATTTTTTTAATTTTTTTTTATAATTTCTTTGCCGGGTGCCATGTTAGAAGCACCCGGCAAAGATTTTTTAATTTTTTTTTCCAATTTTTCTTTGCCGAGTGCCCTACCGGGAGGCACCCGGCAAAGATTTTTAATTTTTTTTATAATTTCTTTGCCGGGTGTCGCTCCTCTGGGCACCCGGCAAAGAGTTTTTTTTATTTTTTTAGTATTTCTTTTGCCGAGTGCCCTGTCAGGGCGGCACCCGGCAAAGAATATTTTTAAAAAAAAATAAAAAAAAAATCTAAGATGGACCAACTTTTAGCCCAATTTTAGTCATTTTCACAGCCCATTTTCAGCAAACACAATGATTCCTACAGAATATTTCCTCCAAACACAATGATTCATACAACATAGGAGCACAACACCACTAAAGAAAACATGTACGCACCACGCAATATGCACACATACAACCAACTTGTTGTACCCACGCTATCTCTCTCTGTCAACTGACTAAGTGTATTCTCAGTTGAACGCAGTCATACACAAGATAGACAAAAAAAATGATCCAATAGCTCACCAAAAGAAAAGAACTTGCTACCACAAGCCACAATTGGATGGATGCATAATCACCAGAGAGCTCCAGTTAATTAGCACACTGCAAAACTTCCCTGAAAATGAACAAGAACGTGCATTCAGTGACCACTTTTTTGAGAAGTTCAATGAAAGGAAAAGGCTGCCATGTAGCAAAAAAATCATTCAGTGGAAGTTTCTATTATTAAACAGCAACATTATAAGAGTACCTAAGTTAATTAATATCATATACAAACGTGCACCTATAGACCATAACAACTAAGTTTGCTAGTGGCCAAGAAATGAGATCGACTGTAGCAATTGTTTTGTGAAGAATACACACTAGAACTGTTTTGGCAGTACATTTCTAGCTAGAAAAAACAACTAGGTTGCATATATATTGTTGCCTGAATTTTTTTGTGAACCCAAAATATATGCAGAAACTGTACAGAATGATATAGAATAATAACAGACCCAGGACAAGGTTCCTTGCTCAGATAGACTACCAACTGTATCTTTACAGCAACACATTGCATGAGTCATCTAAGTATAAATAGCATATACGAGTTGCATACTTAGTACATGAAGTCAATATCATACCAGGTTGATCTCCTCTCGGTTGCACATTATCAGCGAGATCATCAGATTCCGAGTCTTGATCAGCGATAACACTCTGCAACATGGGCGCTAATTAGATACAAAATTAGGAGTTCCATAACCTGGAAACTGCTAGCTGACATTAGCAGCATGAATCGGAAATTAATCTGCACAAAAACTTAACAGTACGCAAATTGTGTGCAACCTTGTCTGTGCCTGCGCTGGGAGTCCATGTAGGACCTGCAGGATGTGTAATGGTTGCAGAAACCTCCCCTGCACGAAGTCGATCGGGGTCGTCGAGTCCATGAAGTCGATGAAGTCGATCGGGGTCGTCCATGAAGTCGATCGGGGTCGTCGAGTCCCTCCCACAGGTCCTCCTGCAAAAAAGGGCAAAAATGGTTAGTGTCGACTCAAAATTTCGGCAGCACCTCCCCTGCACGAGGAGGTTCCCAAAACTTGTAAAAAACATGACACAAAGGCCAACAACCACATATATACCAAACATGGCACGAAGGCCAACAACCACATATATACCAAGCATATAAGAGTTGCTCTAAGTTGTAACAGGTTTTATGGATAGCCTCATATATGTGAATCGAATTCACTGATAAAGATACAAACCTTCACCCTATGCCGGCGAGACAATCAGCTTCACACACTATTTTCTAATCTGTATGGCAAAATCAAGATCACGAACCTAAAAACAGCAAGAGCTTGTTTCAGTAACAGAAAGCAAATAAACTTGATCTGAGACAAATAGCAGAACTGAAGACAACACTTCTCAGCACCACAGGATATCTAACAGAAAGCAAATATGGCTACACTGTTTTATATCATAAACTAAAACTGAAAGATACGTGAACTAGCTGATAAAAAATGGCTCTGTTTCTTAATTCCTAAAACTTTTTCCTAAAAAACTTTATCTAATTATCTGCAAAGATCATAAGGACCTGCTCCTTTTGTTGGCTAAATTTGTAAAAAAGATACCGTTTGCAGGACCACAGCCTAACAATATTTCAGATCAGTGTAGCGGGCGGATGGTTGCATGGAAAAAAGGGTGAACAACCACCCTTGGTAAGAATTCTGTACTCTTATTATCTTTTTAGCTTTTCATTTATTCATATAGTGTAGGATTACATTGATCTGACAAATGGGAAAAGAAGCGAACAACCATAGCCTTATATCACATAGCAGTTGCTGATACATGATAGCTTTTGATTTGTTAGGTTTACACTCATGTCATTTTCCGAGTAATAAAATGGTACCTAAGGCTGTGCTCATGCAAATGAAACTGTGTACCCTTCTGATGACAATTCAGAACTAAAAAATGACAGCTCCATTATTGTAATTAGTTTGAACTAATATTCATATTTGTATCTCAAACTTACAGATGAAATAATGCCTTATAGGTGCTGGCAGAATAATGACATATTCTTGTTTTTTGCAATTTAAAAGGTCCAAGAGCATGGAAGAAAGTTGACTGAAAGGCTTTCTGTGAAGGCAACAAAGGTTGTATGACACTGCACTAACCTGATTGCTTTCTGTGAGCACCTTCTATACAATAGTGCATGCCTTTGAGGACTATCTGAATCTCAAAGGTAAAAAAGAGATAGGGATTGTAAACTTTCAGAGGTAAAAAAAAAAGAGATAGCTCCTGATATTAAAATTTCCACTCTATACCTTAAGGATGATTGCTACTAACTGTGCCAGTGGTGTTGCCTTTAGGTCAAGCTAGGTGCCACATGTCCAATTGCAGCAACCTGCACAATCATAGCTTCCTACCAATGGGTCAAGTGCTACTGCTTCCTGCAGTGGTCTTCAGAATTGTAAACGCAGTTTGGGCTTCCTAGCAAAGTAATTATTACTTACTGATGCTGCAAATGTCAGGGTACTTGAATTTTTTATGCATTTTTGAGCTAAGGCTATGGGTTTGCTTCGCCTGAACACACTATGTCCAGTTATACCAAGGGCACCTCAGGAAATGACTCCTGCCTGATTAACAGCTTTTGGACAATATTATTAAGTGGTTTATCACAGCACATCCCTCCAAAGCAACAAAAAGATAAGCTCTGTGCAATAGATAAGCTCCAACTCCAATCAGCAACAAAAAGCTGCATATTCTAGTATGGGAGAAGGCAGTCAAATATCAAATCAGCTATTGACGACCATGGTCACTCGCCCAGTCACGACGTCCTCGTGGTGCTCGCTGCCGAGTGCCGCGACAGGCACCGACGCTGGCTAATTCAATTCTAACAACCAGAAATCAAGAATACTAGAAATTAGATTAGAATAGAGACCTCAGACCTGCTCCTGCAGCGCCGGCCGCAGCCTGCTCGGCTGCTCCCCTGCTGGCCAGTGGCCCGCCGCGGTGCCGCACGCCCGCTGCCCGCACTGCGCTGTGCGCTGCCGCTGCCAAGTGCCGAACGCCGGCCGCCGCCCTCGCCTAGGTCGCCTGCAGGCTGCAGGCTCGCCGCCGGCCGCCGGGGCACCGCCAGCCGCCTAGGGTTTCGCCCGTCGGGATGCGACAGCGGAGAGACGCGAGAGCGGACTCGACTGTGTCGATGGTCACCGTGGGAACTGATTTGGGGAAAGGAAGTGAGCAGGATTTTTTAGTTGGGCCGATTGGGCCGGCCTGGGAAGCGAGGGTGTTTTTTTAATTTCTTTGCCGGGTGCCTCTGACCTGGCACCCGTCAAAGATTTTTTTTATTTTTTTTAAATTTCTTTGCCGGGTGCCCCGGACCTGGCACCCGGCAAAGAATTTGCCTGAAAAAGGCTCGGCTTTTAAAAAATTGCTTTGCCGGGTGCCGCCTAACCTGGCACCCGGCAAAGATTTTTTAATTTTTTTAAAAAATTTCTTTGCCGGGTGCCCCCTGACCTGGCACCCGGCAAAGGCTTCTTTGCCGGGGGTCCACGCTGGCACCCGGCAAATTATTTATTTATTTTTTGTTTTTTTGACCTTATTTTTTTTGTGGGGCCTTGATACAGTAAATAAATTTCTATTTCAAAATTTGGGACAATTTTGAGTTTTTGAACTATATTTCCTTAATTTTTTTTGTTTCATTGAATTTTTTCGACTATTCCAAATTTGAATTGCGGGTACATGAAATAATGGAATTTGGTTATTAAAAAAATAGTATTCATGATATTTAGGGTTTGTCGAGGCTGTATGCAGGAAGTGGCATGAATTTTCACGCATCATGTTGTCGTAACATGACGATGTACTCGCGGGGAAAGTGTATTTAAATTATATAAAATCCAAACGAAGTCTGAAAATCACGAAACTTGTCGATGTGTCTTGTTGTTACATGTGGAGGCCGTGGTAAAAAATTCAAAAAGTTTCTAGCAAGTTGTGACGTCGGATACCTAAACCCCAGACATCTCCACACATGTGATCAAAAAGTTTCTAGCAAGTTGTCTGGGTTTTAGGCATCCGACGTCACAACTTGCTAGAAACTTTTTGAATTTTTTTACCACGGCCTCCACATGCAACAACAAGACACATCCACAAGTTTCGTGATTTTCAGACTTCATTTGGATTTTATATAATTTAAATACACTTTTCTCGCGAGTACATCGTCATGTTACGACAACATGATGCGCGAAAATTCATGCCACTTCCTGCATACAGCCTCGACATACCCTAAATATCATGAATACTATTTTTTTAATAACCAAATTCTATTATTTCATGTACCCGCAATTCAAATTTGGAATAGTCGCAAAAATTCAATGAAACGAAAATAATTAAGGAAATATAGTTCAAAAACTCAAAATTATCCCAAATTTTGAAATAGGGATTTATTTACTGTATCAAGGCCCCACAAAAAAAATGGGACCAAAAAAACAAAAAATAAATACATAATTTGCCGGGTGCCAGCCTGGACCCCCGGCAAAGAAGCCTTTGCCGGGTGCCAGGTCAGGGGGCACCCGGCAAATAAATTTAAAAAAAAAATTAAAAAATCTTTGCCGGGTGCCAGGTTAGGCGGCACCCGGCAAAGCAATTTTTAAAAGCTGAGGCTTTTTCAGGCAAATTCTTTGCCGGGTGCCAGGTTCGGGCACCCGGCAAAGAAATTAAAAAAAAAATAAAAAATTCTTTGCCGGGTGCCAGGTCCGGGCACCCGGCAAAGAAATTTTAAAAAAATAAAAAAATCTTTGCCGAGTGCCATTTTAGGCGGCACCCGGCAAAGCAATTTTTTTAAAAAAAATAAAAAAATCTTTGCCGAGTGCCTAACGGCGCGACACTCGGCAAAGGATGACGGCAGGTGGAGACCATCACGTCGACCACCTTTGCCGACGGCCTAGATTTGCCGAGTGCCCGGCACTCGGCAAATGACAATTTTTACCGAAGGCTGGACTCGGCAAATAATTTCTTTGCCGGGTGCCCGATAAAAAGCACCCGGCAAATCATTTTGCACCCGGCAAATCGTCCGTTTCCTGTAGTGTAATGAAGTAAAAATTCACATCTTGTTATGTGATCACTTGAACAACTTATGGCTCAGAATTTTATATAACTATCATGTTATCTGCTCCAGTAGGTACCGGAATCGGACTTCGTATGTTCACTGCTGCACGAACGTGCACGATTAATTCTAATTCAATGAGCACAAGTCCTGAGTCCAAGTTAAATACGGATCAGTAGAGACACGGGGAACTTTGGAAAATAAAAAGGATGGAGGAAAGAATCACTTTGCTCTTTAAAATTATATATCAATACATGTTGCAACTGGATGTATAATTTGTCATGCAGTGCTCGTGCCACTGACGATGAGTTATTTTGGTTGGACTTAATTGGGTTTGGCTCAACCTTAAGTCAAATAAATTTCAAGATCCATAATGTCATTACAATAAAGGATTAAATATGTATGAGAAATTGACATGAGACTTGATCCAATTTAAATGGCTGGTTATTGTGCATATGTTGTGAGTGAAAGAGAAGATAAGCCACACACCCGCACAGGTGTCGTGACATGTAGCTTTCAGGCTAAATCTAAGAGTATCTTTGTCTAATTGTCTTTTTTACCGAGAAGTGATTGTATGTTGATTTGTGAAGTGATTTTTTGAAATGAACCGGAAACTGAGTGATGAAAAAGTATTTTTCTATTTATTCAGTCAACGCACGGCGTCACTAAATGCATATAGTTTATCCTAGAGAAATAAAAAAAATTCGAGTAAGAGTACCACTTTTCTCGAAGAATCAGCTTCCACGTAGAATCTAGGTCCTGTTTGGTAGAGCTCTGAGAGTTGATTTTCTAGGGAATCCAGCCAGAGCTCTACTAAGGCCCAGTTCGGCTGGAATTATAAGCCGGCTGAAAAACACTGTTGGCTGATTTTTTGTGAGAGAAAAATATTGTTCCGGCTGAAAAAACAAGCTGAATAAGACGGATTATAAGCCAGATAAACATGGCCTAAATAGTTTTTCAGAGAGAACTAATTCTCCGTTGATTCTGTGAAGTGATTCTTAAAAAACTAAGAGGCTAGAAGCTGAAAAAAGTAGCTTTTTCTGATTCTGTGAAGTGATCCTCCATCGTGATTTTGTGAGTTTATGCTAAAGAACCAAAGATAATCTCTTTTAGTCACAGAATCACTTCGCTCAGAGAATTAGCTTCTATTGAGAATAAAAACAGATAGAGCTCTACCAAACAGTTTTCTAGAGTACAAAGTCACTGTATGCATAGAGTTTATCCTAAAAAATCATAAAAAATTTTAGTTGGACAATCACTTCTCTTGAAGAAACTGCTTCCAGAGATAATCTAGAGTTGGAGCAGAATGAGCTCTACCAAACCACTCCTCAAAGTTCTCTTGTTTACGAGAATGAGTTCTAATTCATGCTAGAATATAAACTAAACCCTGTTTTTAGTAAAGTGATTTTTTACGGAACATATAAAAACGTTTCTATGTTTTGAACTATAAACAAGAATCGCCCAAATATTTTTATAGTGATTCTAGTTCATTTCATAAAGAATCTAGATTAATAACTGAATGATTGAACTGCCTGTTACAAGTAATTATATTTCAGCAGACACATTTCTAAAGAGAAGTTGGATCTGAAAAGTTTGTAAGAAAAGCCGGCTCCCTACAAACGCGCTCTAAGGCACGAGGATATTCGATATTCCTTATTAGTTATGTAACATTCCAGATGTTAGGAAACAATTAAAATGTGATAACGAAGCATCATCAAGCATAAACATCAAATGACATGACATAAATGCATTCATGTTGTGCGTGTTACTTTAGTCATGTTGCATATGTTACATGTGTTGTATAAGCAATGTTTCCCATGTAAGGTGTATACGTTGCATAAATTTCAAATATCATGTTATGTTGCAAGGAGATGTTTCAAGTATAACTTTAGAATGTTTCATGTTTCATATACATGTTTTACATGTTTTAGTAGTAATTTGATATGTTATTTTTAGTAGTATGCTTAATATGTTAATAATGCCATGTTGCTTCTCACATGAAATAATGTTTTATTAGTGTTAAAGGATTAATCATGTTTTAGTTAAAAAGAATAATCAATTGAATTCAAAACCCTGATTTCCGGAAAACATCGTTTTACCCCTTTTTGTGTAATTCAAAATCTAAGCAAAATTTGGGAAAAAGTTTAAACCCAAGTTTGTAGATCTTTTCAAGGGCTACAAGTTTGGTGTTTTGAGTTTTCAAAGTTTTAGTGTAAAAGTTGGGGCAATTTTGAAAAGATTCAAATCTCAAATTTGACCACTTTTCATTTCCCTATTCTAATTTCAAAATGGAGGCATATTTTGAAAATGTTTTGAGTAGCAAAGTTGTAGGTCTTACTTAGATGTACGACTTTGGTATTTTGAGTTTTTGAAGTTTCAATATAAAATTCAAAGTAATTTTGAATTTACAAATTTCCAGAAAGTGTCCCCTTTTAATTTTAAATTCAAACTTCAAAATCTAGGCCGAATTTGAAAATATTTATATTGAGAAAGTTGTAGAACTTTAAAAATAGAGCAACTTTTGTTTTTACAGAATTTCAACTTTTATAGAATTTTTTAAAGTAATTTGTAAATTTTAGTCTGTGGCATTCTTGTAATTAATTCGAAGTCGGTCTCCAATGGCAGAGCTCCACCTCCTGCCCGACGCCGGCGGCCTTCGGTCGGCTTCTAGGCGCGCCCACGACCCCAGCAGCCGCTTCGGCATGGTGAGCCGTCCTCACGTGTCGCCTTCCCGTTGATTTGCCTCGCCTATATAGCCTCACATCGCCGTCTTCGATTTCTTCTTCTCCGCTGCTCGCTGCCGATGCTCTTGCCGCGCCCGCGAAATTCGTCCTCACCTGTGCACCTCACGTCCTCTTGCGTTGCTAGCACCTCCGCCTCGCTGAAGCGCATCGCCTGAGCCCACCAGCGCATGTGTTAGCCGCCCGAGCTCTCCCACGCGCCACCGTCTTCCTCGCTGCCGAGCAGAGAGCCGCCGCGGTTGCCTCACCATGGACCGGCCACTCCAGACCACCTCTGCCTTCACCAAGTTCACCATAGCGTTCGCCGTGAGCTCCTGAGTGTGAAGCTCGCTTTGTTTTAGTCGCTGCCTCGTCGGAGGCGCGTTTTCGTCTCCACGCCGCCGGGCGGGTCGCCACCGTGGCCGCCATGGCCGCGGTCAAGCCCCCTCCGAGCTTTGTTGTGTTCGTTTGACGTTGTAGTAGTGTTCGCGAGGTTCGGGTGGTGCTGTTGGTGCGGCTCCGCCTCGCTGGGAACTCGCCATCGGCGAGTTGGCTGTCGGTGGCCACCGCGGTACCATGGCCGAGCGCGGGGGAGAAAGAGGAAGAGATGTCGAGCACGAGTGGGCCGCCCTGGCCTTGGTGGGCCAGGCAGAGAGAGGCAGGCCGAGGGAGAGAGAGAGGAGAGCGCGGGTGCGCGTGGGCCACGCGCGCGCGTCCAGTTGGGCCGTGTGGGCCGAGCGAGAGGAGGAGAGGTATAGTCGGCCTGTGATGACGCTTTTCGTTTTTCTTTTTCTACAAATGCTAAATAGTAACAATTTTTGTTTATTTTGTTGTGAATTATTTAGAATTACAAAAATGGTAAAAATTATTATGTAACCTCTCTGTACTGTATACGATTTAGGAAAAATATTAAATGCCAATTTTAGTTACTTTTAGTAAGTTAATTAATTAGCTTCATTAATTAATAAATGACTTTTCCGTAATTTTTCTAGGCTTAAATAAGTATCCAGAAATCTTAAAACTTTGCGAGTATGCTTTGCATGGTAAGATATACCTTCACAAAAATATTGGTACTATTTTAATAACTTTTAATTATATACTTCATTTCATACCTTTTATTTATTATTTAATAAATGCTTATATGATTAGAATAAATCATAATTTAGGTTTGGTGTGATTTTGGAATTGAGTGAAGACCTTGGATCATTAACATGTGATGATCCATGACATCTTATTGAGTTGTTTGAGCTTACTATTAACTTGTGTAAGTAATTAGTGGTCTTGTGATAATTAATTATAATTAATGTGTTTAACATAGATCATTAATGGTTAATGATTTCTTGTGTAAGTAATTAGTGGTCTTGTGATAGACTTATTTGCTTATTAGATGCAACCTCTTGGGTAAAAAGTAAAGTTAAGTAGTTTTCTTAACAACATCTTAATGGAAATAATGTTGTTTAATAAATCTGTTGGATAACAACTGTACCGCGAAGGAAAGTTGTACTCAAGTAGATAACTAATGTTTATTCTTTCTAAATGTCCCTTTTATACTATGTCTTGTTCATCATCATGCATCATGGCATACATTCTATCATGTTAAGCATCACATCATTTATCTACGTGTATTGTATACGAGAGTGTTTTGGATCATGTCGATCAAGCTTCGGAGAAGGGAATCCACCCGTGATGTTGGTGTCAAACTTGACTTCTACGAGAACTAACCACCGCTGCAACGCAAGACAAGCCCCGGTGCATTTAAACTCTTCATTGAGTTTTATAAATCTTTATCACTGGTACTATGGTTTACTGTATTAAGTAATTAGGAGTTGAGTGATAACCCAATTGCTGCATTATCATCCTGATTATTGCGATATCACCCTTGGTACCTGTTTTATTGAAAATGCGTAGTATGCTTCGCTATATTTAATGAGTTAGGCTTTGAAATGAAATGTTTACATGGCTATGATGGCATAACTTGATGAATAATGAAATATAAGAATGAACTTGAAGATCGGACGGGTGGTTTGGCCACTGCTAACTTACATTGAGAAATGAGTCTCAATATAGTGTTTCCGCCTTGTCAATTAAGGACCGTTCGTTGAAGGGCCGCTTGTGTTTCGAGACTTTGTAACTAGCCTCATGCCTTGGATAAGCCCAAGATGTTGGTGATTACATTTCGAGAACGTCTAACCTCGCAGTGGGAGTGGAGAGATGGCGAGAGTAGCGTGTACCCTCGGGGCTAGAACTGGGCCGGGTTCGAGGGGTATTGTACTCTCGGGTGGTGATGGACACTTTTTGGTTTTAGAAGATCTAAATGAGGGTTGGCATATGCAAGATTTGGTTCGACATATGTCGTGAGGTTAGAGATCCCTAGCTGGGTATAATCGGTTCGAATCGTCGTTGCTCCTCGGTTATGGAGACTCGATCACCTGTCCTGCATCGTAGTTAAGAAATTGAATTGGAAGAAAGAATAAGAAAGAATCTTAAGAATTACTTTGATCTAGATTAGGATCACTTAGAATTGGTTAATGAACCATCAATGATAAAAATAAAATGTTGAAAGTAAGGATTTACTTTAGTAAGCTTTTCTGCAAAATAATTTTGATTCTTGAATACCCGTACCTTGATTCCCTTAAGCCAACATATCCTTGGAATCTTTTTTTCGTCGGGTAAGTCTTGCGGAGTACAATTGAGTACTCAGAGTTTGTTAACCCCTGTTGCAGGTGCTGACTGGTGCTGCTAGTCAGGTCATGTCGGTGGGCTCGATATGATCTGGTTATCCTCTCCTGACTTAGGTGTTCTACCTAAGTTGTCTTCTGTAGTTCTACTCGACTTTCGCAATACAAGTTAAGTTTATAAAAAGTTAACTTAAACATGATTTATAAATTTCATTGTTATTATTCTTTCGCACTCTGATGTAAAGTTTTGTAACAAATGTTATAATGTTGTAGTTACTTCTTTGTTGATCCTGGTATGAGTTGTCAAACGTAGTTGAATCGGGGTCCTGCGAGGGCACCCGACAGATCTTCTTATGTTATCTAGTGTGCATGCATAGCCGTCAGAGGTCTTATGGACAATGAAGTGTGCATGCATAGCCGTCAGAGGTCTTAGGGACAATGACAGGTGCATGTGGACCATATAATTTAGGAGGTCCTGCTGCAAGTTACTTTTAAAATCCTTATTAGTTGTTTTTTGGGCATCGATCCTTTTTATTTTGAGAGGAAAGTCAATCCTTATTAGTTGGTGAAAACTGAGATGTAAATACACATCTTTTTCGGCCCAACCAAGTTCATTGCAATGTACATTTGGGCCTTGAGATGTCTGGGCTCAAGGCCCAATCACTACACTTCGCCATGAAGTGGACTCTCGTATCGTATTCGCACGCCATCGTCATCCAAGGGCCAAGGCGGAACCCCACCGCTCCAGCCATCCCTGCCTCAGCCTCCCGCGCCGCCGAAGGCAGAACCCTCCTCGCGTCGCCTCCTCCCCTGCCCACGCCCGCCGCCTCCCTCCAGCAGGACCACACACGCCGGACTCGGCTTTGTCGTCTTCGCCCTCTTCCCCTCCTCTCGTCTCCTGTAATGGCGTCGAGGGGAGGCCCCTCCGGCTTCGTCGGTGAGCCCTAGCCTTCTTCGGATTGCGCGTTCTAATTTGTTGAATCCTCTTTCTCGAACTAATAGCGATCGGAACGTAACCCTACGTCCTGCGAGGGATGGATGGATACTCCGATCCATCTGTTTAGTTATGGCGAATTCGCGTTGTTGGCTTGTGGCACTGCCCCCTGTGGGATATAATAAACTCCATTGTGATTCGGTTCTCCTGATTGTGCTTGTGCGCGAGATTGGTCTCTGTGTGTTGCATTCACCCGACACTGTCCTGTGGCATAATTAACCTAAAGTAGTATTCAGTAGTATTATCGCCTTATTCTGAATTTTCAGCCCGAGCTGCACCTCCGTGCCCTGTGTTACCCACACCACTGGAGCTGGGAATAGAGTCAGGAATAGGAATTGTTAATGCTAGGGCTTAGATATTTTACTCTATGCATTGGAGCATTGATCTTTAGGGGATAGACGTTTTCTTTTGTTCTACGACTATGAGCACGTTCAGTGTTTTGGAATGGCACAAGTGCTAACTATTGCTTGATGCCCCATGCAGATTATTTTCATAATGGCACAAAGCATCATGACAGCAATAAAGAGGTATGTGTTATTTTCCTGGTTGTTGCTGTTCTGTCTGGGCGTTTGTTTTTTTATTGAAATATCATCCAAATGAGTTGTAACTACTGTTACCATGTCTCATCTCATGCTTAGTTTGTTCTGCCATTGCAGAACACAAGTCAGCAAGGCTCGAATGCTATCAGGGTGCAAAAAGAAAGGAAAACAGAATGGGCAAGACCTGGAAAAGTTTTCAATAGAAATATTACCAGAGGAGGCTACTCTCGAAGTTCATTGCCTGGTAAACCTTCGTATGCAACATGCTACAAAATAAAATGGCGTGTTTTAGTTTCATAAGGAACAGCAGAGTATTATTTTCTGCAGTTCTTTTGGATGCATTATTATTTGAAAAACTGAAAATTTTGACCTAGCCAGAAGATTGCCTCCCTTTTTTATGTACAGTATGCACCATAGTTCGTGTTTGTATTTATGCTTTCTAGGTTGTGTAAATCCAAGATCAAGCTGATATTTTCTCGGACATGAATGGTACCATCTAGGCCTTGCTTGTCAAAGCTCTAGTTTGCACTTCCACATCAGATCAAAGTTTGTAGGCCAAATAAAGTGGTTTGAACCTTTAATTTAGCAACAAAATTAAAACAAGATGATTCATCCAAACAGCCAAACCCATATGTATACCCGCCTGCCCCAGCCCCCAAGAATTGTGGAGCTGGAGCTGTGCCAAACAGGGTCTTTGCAAAATACCCTATAAGGCTGTCTTTCAAGTATAGCCATACCTGGCCATACTAATCCTTCAGTTCACCTTTTTAATGCTGATTCTGAGATTAATTTTCTGGATATCTTATGTGAGCCTGTGGCATGCATGGTGATTTTTTGGTTGTAAAACAGATGTAATGTGCACGTTTCTGCATAAACAAACAACAACAACAACAACATAGCCTTTTGTCCCAAGCAAGTTGGGGTAGGCTAGAGATGAAACCCAAAAGAGACGAGAAACAGGGAGACACATAAAGGGACATAAAGGGCACAAGACAAAAAGAGGTCACGGTTCAAGCACGTTGATTGCCAATCTCTAAGCGCTCCTGTCCATAGCTAAATCCTTGGAGATATTCCACTCCTTAAGATCTCTCTTAACGAACTCGTCCCAAGTTAGTTTAGGTCGACCTCTACCGCTCTTTACATTATTGGCCCGCTTTAGAACTCCACTACGCACCGGCGTCTCAGGAGGCCTCCGTTGGACATGTCCAAACCATCTCAACCGATGTTGAATCAATTTCTCCTCAATCGGTGCCACCCCAACCCTATTCCGAATATCGTCGTTCCGGACTCTATCCCTCCTCGTGTGCCCACAACACCAACGCAACATACGCATCTCTGCTACACTCAATTGCTGGACATGTCGCCTTTTTGTAGGCCAACACTCAGCACCGTATAAAATCGCCGGACGAATCGCCGTCCTATAGAACTTACCTTTCAGCTTCTGAGGCACCCTTTTGTCACAGAGAACGCCAGAAGCTTGACGCTATTTCAACCAGCCGGCTGAAATTCTATGCCTAACATCTTCATCAATGTCTCCATCCTTTTGTAGCATCGACCCTAAATACTGAAAAGTATCTTTCTTGGCCACCACTTGCCCATCGAGGCTAACGTCTCCCTCCTCGTGCCTAGTCGCGCTGAAATCGCACCTCATGTACTCGGTCTTAGTCCTACTAAGTCTGAACCCTTTCGACTCTAACGTGTGTCTCCATAGTCCTAACTTCCTATTAACCCCCGCCCTACTGTCGTCAACTAGCACCACATCATCAGCAAAGAGCATACACCAAGGGATATCACCTTGTATGCCCCTTGTGACCTCATCCATCACCAAAGCAAATAAATAAGGGCTCAAAGTTGACCCCTGATGCAGTCCTATTTTAATTGGAAAGTCACTGGTGCCGCCATCACATGTTCGGACAAACGTCACCACATCCCTGTACATATCCTTGATGAGGGTATCATACTTAGTTGGGACTTTGTGCTTTTCCAAGGCCCACCACATGATATTTCTCGGTACTTTGTCATATGCCTTTTCGAGGTCAATAAAGACCATGTGCAAGTTCTTCTTCTGCTCCCTATATCTCTCCATCAATTGTCGTAATAAGAAAATCGACTCTATGGTCGACCTATCAGGCATGAACCCAAACTGATTTTGGGTCACATGTGTCACTCTCCTTAGGCGATGCTCGATAACCCTCTCCAAGAGCTTCATCGTATGGCTCATCAACTTAATCCCACGATAGTTAGTACAACTTTGAACATCTCCCTTGTTCTTGAAGATAGGTACTAATATACTTCTCCATTCTTCAGGCATCTTGTTAGACCGAAAAATAAGGTTAAAAAGCTTAGTTAACCATACTATCGCTCTGTCGTCTAGGTATCTCCACACCTCAATGGGGATACCATCAGAGACCATCGCTTTACCTTCCTTCATCCTCTTCAAAGCCTCTCCGATCTCTCCCTCCTGAATTTTCCTCACAAAGCGTCTGTTGGTATCGTCAAATGAGTCGTCCAACTCAAGGGCAGGACCCTTATTCTCCCCATTAAACAGCTTGTCGAAGTACTCTCTTCATCTGTCCTTGATCTCCTCATCCTTCACCAAAAGTCGATCTGTCCCATCATTGATGCATTTTATTTGGTTGATGTCCCTTGTCTTCCTCTCGCGGATTCTAGCCATCCTATAAATGTCCTTCTCCCCTTCCTTCGTGCCTAGCCGCTGATAAAGGCCATCATACGCCTGATCTTTTGCTACACTCACAGCTCGCTTTGCAACCCTCTTCGCTATTTTATAGCCCTCGATGTTGGCTACACTCTTGTCATGGTGGAGACGCTTGAAACACTCCTTCTTCTCCCTAATAGCCATTTGCACCTCGTTATTCCACCACCATGTCTTTCGCTTCCCGTTTGCCTCCCCTACTCACGCCAAACACTTCCGAAGCCACCTTCCGGACACATGTTGCCATCTTTAGCCACATGTCGTCGGCATCTTCTCCTTATTCCCAAGGCCCCTCGTCTAGCATCCTCTCCTTAAATGTTTGCGCTGCTTCCCCTCTAAGCTTCCACCACTTCGTTCTCGCAATCTTGGCCCATTTGTCCCGGTGGACACGTACCCGAAAGTGAAAGTCCGCCGCCACAAGCTTATGTTGAGGGACAACACACTCTCCAGGTAACACCTTACAATCAAAGCAAGCACGTCTATCCTCCCTCCTTGCAAGGATAAAGTCGATCTGGCTCGAGTGTTGTCCACTACGAAAGGTTACTAGATGAGATTCCCTCTTCCTAAAGAGGGTGTTCGCTATCAACAAGTCATAGGCCAGCGCGAAGTTCAAAACATCCTCCCCCTCTTGATTCCTACTACCATACCCGAACCCCCGTGCACCCGCTCGAAACCTACATTAGTCGCACCAACATGGCCGTTGAGGTCTCCTCCTATAAAGAGTTTCTCGCTGATAGGCACGGTACTAACCATGCTATCAAGATCTTCCCAAAACTGCCTCTTGGTGCCCTCGCTAAGACCTACCTGAGGGGCATAGGCACTGATCACATTCAGAGCCGAATCTCCAAATACCAGCTTGACCAAGATAATTCAGTCGCCTTGCCTCCTAACATCAACGACTCCATCCTTAAGGCTCCTATCGATCAAGATGCCTACACCATTCCTACCCGATGTTGTCCCCGTGTACCAAAGTTTGAAGCCAGTATCCTCCACCTCCTTCGCCTTCTGGCCCTTCCATTTAGTCTCCTGAACGCATAGAATATTTACACGCCTTCTAATTGCTGCATCGACTAGCTCTCTTAGCTTACCCGTTAGGGACCCTACGTTCCAGCTACCTAGACGAATCCTAGTTGGCTCGGCTAGCTTCCTTACCCTTCGCACCCGTCGAGGGAAGTGCGAAGATCCTTGCTCATTTTTCACTACACCCGGGCGTAGATGTAGCGCGCCACTAAGGTTGTGACGGCCCGACCCTTGCTCATTTTTCATCGTACCCGGGTCACGATACAACGCGCCACTAAGGGGATGACGACCCGGTCCTTGCCCATTTAACACCACACCCGGGTTCCGATGTAGCGCGTCGCTAAGAGGGTTACGCCCCAACGAATCTCACGTTTCTGCATAAAGCTGGAGTTAATTTTTTTTGGATTTACTCAGTTTTACTGTTGCATATGAGTTATTTTCAACCTAGCACCTATTTGCTTCTGCTCTTAGCCTTCTAGCCACCACCCATGTTTTCATAAAACACATTAAACGTATGGAACATTATTTATTACTTAGACAAAACATTGACATGTGGATACTATGGCAAGATGGAAACATGTGGATACTATGGCAAGATGGAAGCTCTTGACCTCTTGTACTTGCATAGCATTCTTATGTAACATCTATTTACTTTTTACAGTCATTATGGCTATATATTCCAATGTTTTCAGATCGTCTAATCGAACCTAGTCGCCATGGCACCGATAAGGTGATTAGTCGTGATTAGTCGTTGATAAGCTCGATTAGTCGAGCCTAGTCGACCCTAGTCGTCCATATAGTCGTCCTGTATGTACCAGGACCAACATACTATATAGTATGTAGTTTAAGGCTACATAAAACAATACTTAAGACAACATGGATGATAAGTTGATCACTTAAACACTTACTTGTGAGGTTTGATCTCTGAAGTGTCCAAAACTCCACGTCCCAGACTCCAATTTCTTGCTGATATGCTGCTGCAACTGCAATAAAAAAGAATTGAAATAAGTACTTGTAAATAACAGTGTAACTAGAGCAGCTGAGCAGCAGAAGTACATCATGTAAATAATTAAACAAGCACAAAGTATTAAACCAGCAAAACATACTACCATAGTACCATATAGCAGCCACAATTAAACTAAAGTTCAATACTTCATTACTTCTACTTTAATAGTTCAACACAACACAAAAGCAACACATGACAACAAGTTCATTTTCAACAAAAGCAGCAGCCAGCTCGTTTTCAACAAAAGCAGCAGCCAGCCAGCAATCTAATCAAGCAAATCTTCATTGAAGCGAAAGCCTCCTCCATCTTCAGTTGGTGCTCCTGCTGCAGGTGCACCTGAATCTTCATCTTCATCTTCATCCATTATTGCTACATCTGATTGTTGCCCTTGTACTTCTACTTCATCTATCTCATCATTATCACTGTCGTCGTCTTCAGCTAAATCTTGAGCAGCAGCTGACTTCCTTGGACGCTTTTTTCTCCTAGCATATGTTTGGCAATTTTGGTTTCCAGCAGAAGCAGCTCTAGCTCTAGCAGCTGCAGCTCTAGGCAAATTACGAACTCGTAGAGCCTGAGTTGCACCAACAGCTTCGTCAACATGAGCCCAAGTGATATCAGCTCCATCCCTCTCATGAACTGGTTCACAGTTTTCATTTACCCATTCACTTTCCCACTGAAATTCTTCAAGCAATAGGGGGTTACATTTCTGTCCTTTGGAGCCAAGCTCTCTAATTTTTTGAAATCTATTTGTCATCTTCCGGTTGTAGCTAACATAGACCAGCTTGTTCAACCTTTTGTGCTCTAATCGATTCCTCTTTTTGGTATGCATCTGCACAAAGAACAATACAAAATCAGATTGATATGCAAGGGAACAGAGAATAGCTGTGGTGTGGAGGAGCTCGGAGCAAGAAGAAATGAAGAAGAATAGCTGACAGCAACAAACAGAGAATATGGAGGTACACTAACCATCAGCCGAGGAGCTCATCTTCGAAGTACCTAGCGCCTGGAGAGGGAGGAGGCACCTGCTGCTGGTCGCCGAAGAGGGTGGAGGCGCCTGAAGCTGGAGAAGTTGAGCCACCGATGGCTGGAGAAGCTGAGCAGATGGAGAAGACCCACTCCTGCCTGTTCGAGTGGGAAACAGAAAGCAGGTGGCGGCTGCTGCCCAGAATGCACGGGAGGGAGAGGGGTGGGAGCTGGGAACTGGGAAGCTAATAAAGGGAAACCCTAATGGGCCAAAAATACAGTGAGTCTAATGGGCCAGCAGGCCAGATGCCAGCCCAACATAAAAATGAAGTCAGCCAACTAGTCGTCCATGCCCTTATCGTCCGATAAGTCATGATTAGTCGACGACTAATCGGACGACTATGTTTCTAGTCGCTCTGACCTGATCGGTGACCATAATCGGAGCTGGGGGACCGATAAGGCTGACTAATCGCGACTAATCGCGATTAGTCGGACGACTTAAAAACATTGATATATTCTGAGGCAGCAGTAGATGCTTCATTCTTACATATCAGTAACTAGCACATATGTTATATGTTTTATATGTTTAAAACATTGAAGTTCAAAAGTTATTATGAATCGCCACTTGTATTTATGTGTTAATACAGCATTTTGGAATAAGCTTCTTTTAACCTTTTGAACATTGGATACTTTCAGGAGTCACACAGGAATTTCGTATCGTCAAAGATAACAGAATTAAGCTGAAAGAAGTTAGCGAGACTTTGCCAGAAGCATCTCAGAATGGTGATTCTAGCAATGAATGTGCTGTTTCAAATGTTAGAGATGAAAGGTAGAGTATGCCAGGCGTCCTCTATGGCCCTTTGTATTCTCCTTTCCATGTAAAAAATAGAACATTGTGGCGGTACTCACAATTAGAAAATATTGCATTATTTTAAGATAATTGCATAACACAAAACTATGGATATAGTTGTGGATTCTTAATCTTACGCACAGTTTTCTTCCATCTGTGTTATTTGTAATTTTTTTTTATATTTATACTTCACCCCCCCCCCCCCCCAACCCAAAGTGGCATTCCTCATTTGTTCATGTTTTTAGAGTTTTATCAACATATTTCTATTAACTGTTTGCGTTTCTTTAGTATATGTTTACTAGCATTATTGGTTTCTCTGCTTTATGATCTGATAGCTGCTTTATTTCTTTGCTGCATCATTTTCACCAGTATCACATCTGTTCATATATGTCGTTATCCTGTTTCTGAAGCTCAACTGAAAAGCTAGCTGCCCAACACCGCTTGGTTACTTGCAATGCTAATGGGCATGGAGCAGCTCATGCTGACAATGGTATCAAAAGTGCCACTCAAGCCCATGATAAGGAAGTGAAGCCTTCTATTGTCCTAAAGTTGGAACAGTCTGAAGGGGGACAAGCATCATTGGTTGGTTCTCATGCAGTTTCTGGAAAGAGCAACCAGAACACGGTGGACACTGCAGCATCAGGGAAAAATAATTTTGGTGGTGAACTTTGCTGTTCTTCATCAGATCCAATCCATGTACCCTCTCCTGGTTCTAAATCAGCTGGAACTTTTGGAGCCATAAAGCGTGAAGTTGGAGTAGTTGGTGCTAGGCAAAGGCCATCTAATAGTGCAGCAACAAACACATCTGCTTCTAATGGCTTAGTCAAAGCGGTATCAGCACCAAAGGGTAATAATCCTTCAAAAGAGCAACACTCTGGACTCTCTAGTGTCTCTCTGAGAAATATCCGTTTTAATTTGCCTGTACCTTTGAGCAATAAGCAATCTCATCATGTTAGTCATACAAAAGGTTAGCATTTCCATGGGAACTTCATACGTTGACAAATCTTGATAAATAAACAAATAGCTTGATCATGATGCCTATATCCAACTTTTTGTCACACATAATTATTTTTTTCCGTAATAGTAAGACATCATGAATGAACATGGATGTTCATATTATACTTCTATGCTGAAGATTATTAGTGATTTATTTAATAAGGCATTCACCGAGTAAAACTTCGTTTTTTCTGGAACTCCCCATCCATTAGACCGATATTTTCTCTTTACCACATTATCCTAAGCTACTTGGAAGCTAGATGCTATCAGTGTCACACTGAAATAGATTTGTTGAACTTTTGACCAGCCTTTAATAAATCAGAAAAATGTTTAACTGTCATCAGGAACCATGTGGAAATTTTTATATGCATTTCTGGAGGGATAGGCTTGTGCTTTTTCCATCTTTATTATTGGTTTACCTTGGTCTAGCAAATTGATGTTTAAAAATACTATACTCACTTGTATGCAGTTAGCCTACATTTAGAGTGGAAGCCCAAATCAGTAAGCCCCAGCTCTATCAGTCATGGAGTTACTGCTGCACCTCCTGCTGCTCCATCACCTGTTGATGATGGAAGTAAAACAGAAGTGTCTGCTTTGTCTAAGAAGCTTTCATCACATGCTAATGTATCACATGAACATGTCATTATACCGGAGCACATCAGGATACCAGATTCCGAAAGAACTCATTTCATCTTCGGTTGTTTTGAATCTGAAATTGATCCAAAGACTTCTTTAACAGCCTCTTATGATATTGTGGCTAAAGAAGACTTGAATGATCACACTCCTTCAAGGTCCGAAGCATTTTCGACTAGTACTATGTAGCATGTACCCTTTGCATGTTCAAGATGCAATAGTACCAACTCCAGTGTTTCCATGTGACAATTTTTTATTGATTGTCTACTTAAAACTATGTCATCTTTAAATTGAGAATTTTGTTTGTTTGTTGCCTACAGCCTGGCAGCATTGGATTCCACATCAACTGATGGGACTCCTAATGGTAGGACGGATAATGTTGGTTCCTGCAGTCCACTTCCACAGTCAGAGTCTGCTGTTTCAGTTTCTGAACATCCGCAGTCATTGACAGAGTGTGTGGAGGTTCGGAGTCCTGGTGTTGTTGGTGAGTATGGAACAAATGAGATGATTTCAAGTAAGGTCACACATTCTCAACCTCGACTCCAGCATCAGGAAGCTACACAGAATTTTAAGGTGACTCACTTGAAAACATATGACAAGATTTTATTTGCTTTCTGTGTACTACTTATTTATATACTTTTGATTTTTTTTCTTAAACTTACACTTTATGATGTACCAGGCATTTGAGCCGGATTCTGGTTATGGGATTCCATTTATTACTAAAGTTGTTGATGGTGAAGCAGCCCAAAGTATAGCTTATTCATCTGAGGTAAGATCAATATTCTGTTTCCTGGTTGATATGTTTAGAAACAGTAATTTTATCTGGATCGTTTGCAAACTTTCCAAGCGTGAGAGTTTTAAGGTTGAAATTGACTGTCTTCTTTTGGTTTCTTTTGCACTCACGGGATCTTCCTTTTGTAGGTTTATAGTTGCGATTAATAAAATTCACATTGTTTAGCATTATGAAGATTTATTCGAGAACCTGCCTATAATAACCTATTAGCATCTAGTTGCGTCAGGGACTTGCAGTCCTATTACTATTATTAGTGCATATTTGGACCTGCAGTAACCTTTACGAACATCAAGTGCACCTATATACAACTAAGTTTTTGCAATGAAGTGCCACAGATGGGATGTATATTTAGTGCCTTATTTCCCTTTACACACTAGGCTAGTATGTCTTTTCAGAGGTTGTATGATGCATGGCTATTGGCTCTTAACATGCATGAACAATAATCATGTTGCTAGTGCTTATCCATTGCCCCAGGCCTATGTTCATTGTCAAGACTTTACGAAAACTTATGTGAGATTATGTTGGCAGGCCATGATTTTACATTCTGTAAATGCCTATCAGTTACCTGCATCTACAGCAACTCAACAACCAGTGCCCCAGATGTTTTCTCAACAATTCCAAGTACCTCAGTATCCAAACTTTTTGCCATATCGGCATGTTTTCTCACCACAGTTTGGGTTTCCAATGGTTGTCCCAAACTATTCAAGCAACCCTGCATTTCCTCAGTTGCCACACGCCAGCAGCTATCTGGTGATGCCAAATGGAGCCTCGCAACTAGCTGCCAATGGCATGAAATATGGATCAAACCATCAGTATAAGCAAGTGTTTCAAGGAGCCCCTGCTGGGTATGGCTATGCAAATCATAATGGTTACCCTGTCAGTACCGGTGTAATTGGCGGCACCGGTGCTATTGAGGATACCAATATGAGTAAATACAAGGACAACAGCCTCTATGCCCCCAATCCACAGGTAGTGTGAACTCTTTTCTGGACCATTAACTATTTCTTAAGGTTCTTTGGTTCCTGTTGTAATCTATAAGCATGACTATAGCCTTTTATTTTCCGTGACTGTCAGGTTGAAACAGCAGATGTATGGGTTCAAGGTCATAGAGAGAGTCCCAATATGCCATCTGCACCGTTCTACAATATGGTGGGACAACCAGTGTCCCCCCATGCAGCATACTTACCACCACACAGTGGCCACACCACCTTCAATCCCGCCCCTTCCCATCCTGCTCACTTGCAGTACCCGGGCTTTGCGCATGCACTGCACCCAACATCAATGACCATGGTGCAGAACCCGCAGGCCATGGTACATCAGCCAGGTGCACCGCCATTGGCAGGAAATATAGGCCTGGACATGGCTGCCATGGTTCCTGGTAGTCAAGTAGGAGCCTTTCAACAGAACCAGCTTGGCCATCTTGGATGGACCACCCAATCCTTTTGAGATTTTGGCGTGCCTCTATGATTGGATAAGTGAAATTTCTGTTCCGTGTTGAGAGAAAACCTAATTGAAGTGCATGCTGTAATATGCAGGATAGACATGATGAATACCAGGTTTTTCTTTGTTTTATTTATTGATAAAGGGGGAAACCATTTTATAGTGTCGTTGTGATTTTCAAGAATATCTTATTAGTGTTTACTGTTTACTTCCAGTTTCTTGTTCCAAAATCAATAAAAGTAGTAAAACTGAATTGCCATTTGATTTCTGGTAATCGCAGAAGCCTAAGCTCACCTAAAAAAATCTTCAGCTCAAACAAAAGCAAAATCTGGCGTAGTAGCATTATGCTGCATTGCATTACTGCTAAAGTAATATCTTGTGCTGTCAAATTGATACAAAAAAGTAGAAGACTCACAACTATTGACCAAAACAAAAATCAACAATGTGCCGAGCATGTTTTTCATTACGGCACTGCTGGCGCCTCGACATCTACCCGGACGCCTGCAGCTACAGTTGTTGTGCCTCTGTTTTGCGTGTCCATGCGAGAGCCTGCGCCGCTCGGAGTTGCCTGACTTTGCGCCCACGCGCGGCCTGCGGTGCGCGCTCGCGTGGGGACATAACATAGAAAAGAAGACAGATAAAACACTTCAAACATGCGTCTGAAACATTCACAAAAACAAGTGAAAAACACTTGAAAACTATTGCAACACATACGCAACATGCAGATAAAGCACTTGCAACATACGCCTGAAAAAATAGATGAAACATTGGGAACGGACGGTTGCAACATACATGTACAAACCATTGCAACATATGCAACATCTCGATCTACTTTTGCAACATCCATATGAGACACAACACACCTCTGAAACGTCCGGAACATACGTTCGCAACATGCGTTTTCTACGCAACGGGTGGCGCCGCTAACTGACAAGGTGGAGGCAATAGCATATGGCGGCAGCCGCCGCGGTGGAGTTGGCCACGGCAGGCCTACCTGGGCGCTGCGGCTCGGGGACGGCATGCAGTGGGGAAGGACGTGAGGCCGGCGCGGCCGAAGAACTTGGCAATGAAGACGATGGCGTGGCCCTATGCTTCGACGCCATCGATCCACTATAGCGGGCGGGGCCAATTTGCACGGGCAAGGGCTAGCAGCGGCAGCGTGTGGCCAGTAGTACCGGGTTACCGGCTAGGGCGATTGCATCATGCCGCTCCGAGCACAGCGGGAAAGGAGAGGAGAGGATAGGAGGGGCGTCGCGATGGAGAGGAGCAGGGGCGCCGGCAGAGGGAGTTGCCTTCTTGCCGACTGCCGATGGAGAGAGTGATGGGAGAAGAGTCACGTGATCGAGCGTCGGCTTCTGGATGTGAGGGGCGCCAGGAAGAAGACCGAGCGTTGGTTTCTGGATGCGCTACTGTTGGTTCGATGCGTCTGGATGGAAATAGGGTGTCCGAATGCCCTAAACAAAGCATTACTATTTTCGTTAGATCGGAGCAAATTCGGTCCTGCCAGCCTCCTCAGTGGATAGGGCCTGTGCATAGATTTCGTGGTCTAGGAAAAATTTCTCGACTCAAGCCTGACCTGAAATATTTATTTTAGTTAATCTTATGCCTGTAAATTGTGCGCTTGGCCCACCTAGGCCTAGGCCCGGTCTAAGTCCAGCCCAAAACATCTGGCTTGATTCACCTAGTGAGATGGTCGTGGGTGGAATTTTTTCTATCTGAAAAGGCTAGGGTTTTTTTCGGTCCGATCCAGCCCGCAAAATGCTTAAGTCCATTTTCCTTAAGGAATAACCTCACAAAATGAAAGAGGGAATAGGGCCATATAGATGTGAGTGAAACAAAGAAACGCAACAATTACGCCAGCCAACAAACCTTTAGGTCCACTAAAAAACAAACCTCTAGAGTCTCGGGTTCCTTTTAGGCTAGCTCCACGCCATGTGCATAGACACATGTCATGAATCCACGATAAGTGCTCATGGTTGCTTCATGGAGCCCCTACTCGTCTTTTTTTTTTCAACAACGCATGTAACAGGAGCGAGCGTAGCGAAGTGTGCCACCTAGCCTAGTAATAAATAATAAGGTACACTGTACACAAGAACCCAGAATCCACTTCGTCGATATGTATTATTTGTACCCAGCAACTCAAAAGGATATAGGTCCACGTGGCTTCAAACGCCTCCGTCTCCTTATTGCAGCACGTAGAGAAGCCGAAGCCGATAACAAAATAGTACTTTCACCAACTTCTAGTTTATTTAAGAGAAAAAACAGTTTTTTGCTATAGTATATGGAGGAGCCAGAACCATTCATAGCTCGAGGCTATAGGCTCTGATTGGCTGCACTTTTACCACACGTCAGTTGATGCTAGTTGATTTCAAGCCAGATTAAATAGCTAGTTTCAAGCATCAAGTTTCTCATAAGCTCCCTTGCGATAATATTAATAACAAACAGTATGTTGACCGTCAAATTACCATATCCTAAGAGTAAAGTATGCACGCATGTCTTGAATCACCTACAACAGTGTGCTGGCTTGCAACACCTCGTGAATTTTGTCTAAACTGTGTAATTAGTTTTATTTTTTTATCTATATTTAATGTTTTATGCATGCGTCCAAAGATTCGATGTGACGAGGAATCTTGAAAAATTTGCAAAATTTTGGGAACTAAACATGGCCTGAGAGGTGAAGTATAATCATATGCATTGCTAGGATTTATAAATCGAGTAAGCTAAGGTGAAGGAGCCGCACTTCGTTTCTAAAATATAGGTCATTTTGGTTTTGTCAGCAAATGTACAGCAGACACAGTGAATCAAATAAAACTAATTTGATAGTGTAGATATTTATAAACTTAAGTAAATTTAAAAGTTTGACTTAGTAAGAAACTAAAATAGCCTGCATTTTGAAACTGACAGCAAATATGATGGTTTTGTGACGCTTTTTGCTATATTGTTAGTTTTGTTGTAAGTGTAGCCAGTAAAGAAAACGGTTTTCTATACTATCAGTTTTGTTGTACTGGCGACACTTTTGCATCTTTATTGTCAGTTTTGTGATCCGCCGGTGTGAAAGGCTAGTAAAACTGATACGTTCAATCGGTGTCAGTTTGAGAAAAATCAATTTACACATAAATAATTACTCCATCCGGTCTATTTTATCTGGCGCAAGTTAGAATGACACGGTCTCCTAAATTACACTTTGACCATTCATTTGCTTTATATATTATTTATTTTATAAACTTATAATTATTAGATAGTATAATTCCTTACAAATCTAATTATATAAAGTTTGTATTATAATAATTAAAAAAATTTAGTCTAATTATTGGTCAAAGTTTTTAAAGTTTGAATCTTGATACGCGTGTACGCCAGATAAAATGAACCGGACGGAGTAATTTTCAGAGGCGACTGGATAATGGCCTATTCGGCAGGCTATTCTACGGCCACTGCCGCTACTGCTGCTGCGTGCTACTCCCTCTATCCCTATTTATCTGTCGTTTCCGGTTTTCATGCAGCAAGTTTAACTTGATTTGTAGAAAATACGTGTAACATTTTTATCTTCAAATAAATTTATTAAAAAACTAGATTCAAAGATCTTTCCAATGATACCAATTATATACCATAAATATTAATATTTTTTAATATATATTTTGTCAAAGTTATTTCTCGTAAAGCGTAAACGACAGATATTCCGGAACGGAGGGAGTACGTTCTCACTCACGAGTTACTGTAGAACCGACCAGCTATAACCAGCAACACCTGTTGTTAATGGCTACTGAACGGATAATTATATTTCCATGTATCCGCAAACACCAACACATATTCCAGTGTACTATAGTCATTGGTCAAGTGTTCATCAAACAAAGCATATATGTGTGTCCAAGGTTTCAGCTCATATATTGCATCAAAATTCACTAATAATCATCCTTATTCAAATCTAGCCTAGCAAAATCATGAAGGTCTGCATTCTGGTTGTGCTAACTCACAGGTTTCATCTAAATAGTTCCCTTCGTAATGAACAATTTCACGCATAAATGAAGCGGCACATGTCAACACATATGTTTCTGATCTCTCCATCTCTAAAAGACTTGTCAGTTGGTTTGCAACGGTAAATGTGATTCACCCTGGGCGTTCGGTTCTTCGGTTCGGTTCGGTTCTTTGGTATCTATGCAAATTCGGTTCCTCAGGAAACTGGTACCGATCGGTTCCTAGAAAAACTCGGTACCGAAGAAATTCGGTATCGGTAAATTCGGTTCAGTTTCGGTATTTACCGAACAGTACCGAACTGATCACAGGGACATGTAATAGCAGGTTCAAAAGCTAATTTTGACATGATTTCATAGAGAATAATAATGCAAAATACATATACATATAAAAGTTCACAAGACTATAAGTGTGAGTACAAAAAATACATAATATAATAGTCTACAATAATACATCAATAATATAACAACACTCAAACTCATCACATTTCAGGTAAATTCGGTAAATTCAGTAAATTCGGTTCGGTTTCGGTATTTACCTCGGTAAATTCGGTTCCTAGGAACTCGGAACCGAACAGGGAACCAAATTTTTCGGTTTCGGTAAATTCGGTTCGGTTCTCGATAAATTCGGTTCGGTACTCGGTTCGAAAAAATCTAGGATTTACATTGGTGGTTTTCTTAGGAACACCATCAATATAGATATGTTTATATCGATGGTTCTTATCCATGGGCCACATGTCTATTTCTACTAACACCAACCACTTATGAACCACCCGTGAGAAAAAAAAATCCAGGCGTTAACAACACAATTTTCTGTGTTAGGGTATCACTCTGGATCCACGAGATCCACGGGGGCTAGGAAGGTACATGAATTCCTCTTCTATTAAGAGTTCTTCGCTTTCGAGAAATAGTTTCATCATTTCATAAAAGAATAAATAAAAGTAATTTGGCTACGCAAAAGTTAAGTTGAGACTCTGTTTGGCGCATTACTTTTTTGAGCACTTGATGAAATAAATAAGTCCACAACATTTTCACTATTTATCCGTGCTTTACTCTCGTACTCCTAACCAAGGTTCCATTTTTCTATGCAAAAAAGAAAACGACATTTGAGTTTAAAATTTCTGCACTTTTCATCTATAATTAATATGCAATACCTTTTTCTAATCAATTCATCGGTTTTCATGGTCCCTTTTCGATTTATTAGATGATTGTCCGTGCGTTACAATGGGAGCAACAAATAAATTGCACGAGATGTTTAGTAGCTAAGCCAAAAATAAAAAAATCAAAGCCATGGTAATTATTCACTTTTGCACATTTGTTGTACTATGACAATTAATCTTTGCAGCGTGTTGTTCATAGCAAATCATTTTTACATGAATATTAATAAGGCATGAACAATTAGTTAGAACTAAGGCATATAATTCAAATTTGTGTATCTTTAAATTTTAACAGTATTTTCCCCCGTGCGTCTGACAGTGCCTTCTTTGTTGGGGGGCCCTCCCAAATGGCACCCACCATAACGTTGGTCGACGACTTCTTGTCGTGTGGCGCCTTAACAAATCTCGTTTTTTTTTTTGACAATGGTGTCGCTTTCGATAATGACCCCCAACCTGCCATGTTTGTGCTTTTACTTAAGGACAATATTAGGGGTATTTGATTCCAGTTTTGCCCCTCCAACAATACAGAGCAGAAAAATCTCATCCGCCACACACCTTCCTACCTAAAATTGTGAGATAATCACATTGGAGCTCGAGTGATGATAAGATGTGGCTCCTTCTGTTTTAGCAAAAAAAGAAAGACATCTTGTATGGTTTGGTCAATCTATTATGTGCAGTGGTTTAAATAACACTTCTTTGACCTATCCTCTCGTCAGAAATCAAATATAATGGTTTGTCAGTTGTTATAACTCAAACCATCTTAAGTATGATAAAAAATATAGAGAAGAGGAGTAACATCTACCACATCAAAAAGATAAATTATAAAAAAATACATTTCATATTATATCTAATAAAACTTATTTGATATCGTAAATATTATTTTTTCTATAAACTTAGTCAAAATTAGTATAGTTTGACTTAGGACAATCGAAAATTCATTATATTCCAAAACATAGTAGGCATATACTGAACAAGTGCATATTGTTGTATGATAGTTTTGGAAGTTTCGATTACTACTTCTATGTTTACTACTCCCTCTATTCCAATTATAAGACGTTTTGACTTTTATAGATACATAGCTTTTGCAATGCTCTTAAATGTACGGTATGTCTAGATACATACTATACTAAAAAATATATATCTAGAAAAGTCAAAACGTCTTATAATTTTTTTAAAAAATTATAAGAACCATAGCCCTTCTAACTATCTAACCATGATAATATTAATATTACATAGTTTAGAAAAAAGTTGTCTGGTCTAGAGAATAAACCATAGCTGCGAGTGCTAAAGTAGTGAACTGAATTGTTGACAATTTGCATTGTAAAAGAACGTGCATAACATGTTGCTCCTATGCCCTGTGTGTCTAGCAATTTTGCTGGCGGGTGATGTATGATAATGATGAGAGTGTGACAGATCATATTTGTTTAACCCAAAAACAGAAAAAAGAGAGAGAGTAGAACCCAGCAAAAAGGATATATATACAACGAATGCATATTGGCTGCGTGGAGAGGGCCTTTCCGAGTTTCCGGAGTGAGTAGTACGTCCTCCGTTTAGTCTTTCCAGGAGGGGTACTGGAGAGAGAGAGAGAGAGGAGAGAGAGAGAAGGGGACTGACGCGAGGACGGAGAGGTACTTCCTGCTGCTTCGTCTTCAGTCACGTCAAATTTGCTGTTTCTAGCCGGTGAATCTTTCCTATAGTGGATTCTTGCCTTGGTCTCAAGCAGTCAAACTTCCTGAACTGTCTGGTGCCTTGTTCAGTTCCTCCGAAGTTTTGTGTGGATTTGGTTCTTGCCTATATATTCTTGCTTCCGCATCGATCTACTCATTTGTTCCTTCAGCTGGATCTTCGGAAACTGTTTCTTTGAATTATCGGTTGGGGAGCACGTTCTTGATTTTCAGTCTACTCTTTCTTGGTTCGGCAGTAGAACAAGAACACGAGTCTTCCATGGTGTTGGAACTTGGTTGGGACTTCACTTTTTGCTGATTTGGTATTATTTTAAGCTATTTTCGTGAGAACTTTAGGCTAAACTTGGGCGGGCTGTATGTGTCGTTTTTCGTATTTTGTTGGGTTATGTTCCATTACCACCATGGTTTGTGTGATCTGTGTCCAATATGTTCTGCTTGGAATTTCAGTTGTTATTCCCCTGGTTAATGATATAGGTCTCCAAAACATGGACGAGTACAGATTAGGTATTACTTTAAATTAATATAATTCCAAAGAATCTTATGGTAATCTGAAAATAGATCTGAAGGATAGATAAATTGTTGTCACGCTGAGCATACTGAATTATCACTAATAGCAAATTCGTGGATTCGACTCCCTCTTCTTCCTTGTCACCTGGAATTTGTGGAAGGAGCGAAACGCGCGGACTTTCGGTAGGACTCCTCGACAGCCGGCTGAGTTACTACACACAATCTTGGAGGACGCTTCTCTTTGGATGGCCGCGGGGTATCGGGCGTTGAGGGCCGTTGATGCTCTTCGCCTGATGGCCTGATGTACCGCCCCGGTTTACGTTCCCTCGGTAGCAACCTTATGTTTCATGTAATCTGAAGTAGTGAGTGAGTTGGGTTGGTGTGTCTTCGGTAATCTTTGGATTACCGGTTGCTGTTATGGTTAAAACTCATTTTCTCTGCTTAATGAAATACATGCAGCGCATGTTCTCGAAAAAAAAAGTTTCAGGCACCGTTATAATCTTCTTCGTTTGTAGTCTGGCATGTATTTCCATTCAGAAGCTATGCTTATCCTGGAGTAAGTATATAGCTACGTTAAATATTACAAAGATGACAAATGAGCACTATTTGTTAATGAGATGATTGATGCCTCACAATGTTCCTTCAATTTATTTTATTTTTCTGTCTATATTTCGGTGTTTGTTCTATCTATTTTATAGCCATGTTAGAGAATGAATAACCAAATTCAACCTTCCACAATTTTACCTATTACTTTGGCATTGTTGTGTGCCTGAGTGGCATTTCAGCTGATCTATAATTGTGTCAGCAATTTGTTCTGAATATCTTTTCTATTGTTAAAAGCAGCAAGAAGCAAAATGTTTCTGGAGATTGAGTGATGCGATCTGATAGCGAAAATGCTTCTGCGAGAAATGGATGGTGATCCATTCCATCCCATGCCCAACTATGTGAGTTGAAGTTTGGTATAGTACTGAATTGGGTTATGAATTACAGGATATTATATAATGGATAACAAGCCACTTCTCTGAACTAGGATTTCCTGTCTGGGAATGGTTATTCACTAAAGCAGTTAGTTCGTAGCAACTCTGATATAGACTCTTCATCATCCAAATCTGAGCAGTCTCGGCAAGACTTATCTGACAGCAGCCTCAATGGACAACGCACACCAACACAATCTGGTAAAACATTTCCGTAAGCGTCATTACATCATTTATGAACCTATTTATGATTTTTAATTTGAGATTTTTTTTACGGAGAATATATTCAAGATTTTACCCTAGGTTTGCAGATTGTTACAGATATGGCTGTTGTAGTATAATTATACATTGTACATATAAAGTATTAAAACTTGTCCTCAAACTAGATTGAATTTAAGTTCTGACTACTCTCAGTAGTGTTTGAGTTGTAAACTTTAAGACTAAGTAATGATCACAAGTTGTGTTGCAATCTTGGCCATTCTTCTAAAACTTTGCAGTCTTGGCCATTCTCACTGCAACATTGACATAATATTCAACATTGAAACTAGTTTTATACTATCAAATATGTATAATGTTGTTTATAAATGGTTAGTTGGTTACTGCAATTGTCTTTTTCCTCTCCAATGTATTAAGCTTTTTTTATTAGAATCTTCTACTTGCGGTTAAATCATTCTAGGTATGCTGTATTGAAATGCCTATCTTTTTCAACTTATTTGTGGCCTTGTTGTACTTGTATCTATATGTTCCTAGAGTTTTGGTTCTGCACTCCACCTTAATTAGAAACTTTACAGCTATCATAGATATTAATTAAATTCTATATTTGTACTTGCAATGATTGGTTATGGTATGATTTGGTAAAGCAAAGTGACAACAGTCTCAAAGTACAGTATGTTCTTAGTCCACTCTAGCCCGAATGCCCTGGAATTTGTATTTGGCTGTGTTGCTACCTTGTTCCTCTCCCTTATCTTGATCCAAGATCAGGTGCGAGCTTAACGGCACCACAACAATGCACTGAAGCCGAATGTATTATGTGTATAATGCACCAAAGACCAAACTACAGGACCTGTCATGCATGCTGATCAATTACTGTAATCTAGCTTCTGCTGTTCCAAAAGAGAAATTTTAGGGAATGAAGAAACCCGATGGATATATCCTAAACTACCCATATCTAGCTATGCCTAATATACTCTTGACACATCTAAATAGGCCACAAAATGTCTTTACATATTCTACACGAGAAAACGCTTTTCTCGCAGAGTAAGAAGATAAGTATAATTTAGCTATAAGGATAGATAAGGAGATTGTCTGATATGCTTGCTTGAAAGATTAGGGCCTATCAATTTGTGTAGATATGCTAAATCTACTAAACAATCGAATATGCACTCCTTGTTTCAGTTATGAAAAATCATTTATTAATTTGTATCACTACAGATGGATAGCAAGACTGTCCATGTAGCTCTACTGCTTTGCTTATTGTATAACAGGTTTGTTCTCTCTCTCAGATAACAACGATATTTGTGGAAAGCGGGACCAGGGCATGGTGAAGTCTGTATTGTCCTTTGGTAGCCCGGAAGCTGCCTTTTCCCCTCACAAGTTTGACTACAGCCAGCCTTTCGTAAGCTAATTGACCTTTTAGTCTTCAGTGCTTCAGCCATTCTTGAAATTTTGTTTTCCAGTTAGTTACCCACTATTTTTCCAGGCTTGTGCTTCTTATACTGCTGATCCATATCATGGTGGGGTGTTGGCAGGATACACTTCAAATGGAATTGTGAGTCTCTATGGTTTATAGTTCTACAATATTTTCTATGTTTATACTAGTTAGCATGGTAAAGTTACATAACAAACATGATCCATGTATTTTGCTTAAGTTATTAACATTTCAGTTACTGAAACCTTTTGTTCCTAGCTTTCATTTGTGCTTTGTTATTTTATTTCTGAAATGCTGTGGACAGCGTAGACATTGTTTCGAGATTCAAATCAAAATGGAAAGTGGGCAAAATAGTTGGATTTTTAAGTTTTACATGGAAAAAAATAGCCTGGTTAGTTTAATTATGGAATTTGGTAAAAGTGTGTCCAATTTAATAGCGACAACCGTGAATATGAGCCTTTTTCTTCATATTTTATATGAAAAGTGGAAATATGTGAATTTGCTGTGTGGAATCTTTATGTATTATATCATGCAGGTTCATTCCAAAATTAATGGTGCAGCAAACACTAGGGTACCATTGCCTGTTGGGCCTGCAGCAGAGGAACCCATATTTGTCAATGCAAAGCAATACAATGCTATCCTCCGGAGGAGGCAAATACGTGCAAAATTGGAGGCTCAAAATAAACTGGTGAAAGGTCGGAAGGTAAGTCTAAAGCACTTCACACTTGCCCATAACGGTTTCTCTTGTAAGTTTCATAATTTTGCGCACTTATTAGGGATGCACTATACTACTAAACTATTTAGTACACCTTCGTGATTATTCAGATGGTTATCAGAGTCAATCCAGTGCAACTAATAGACTGCTAGTACATTTTCTGCATACAAAGACCTATTGCACTTGCAGTGTATGTGGGAACCGTTGTGTCCAATACCCACTCTGGTCATAAAAACATATAGTTTAGGAAAGTTAAACCTTAAAAACTACAAACATCAATAGTTTTAATTGTTGAGTTTAAAAACATGCAAGTTATATATAGTTTTGTATTTAAAAATATTCGCTAAATCTCATAAATTTGAAGTAATTCAAGAATGTATTCTAGAAGAACTTAGTGATCAATGATATGCATCAAAGACCATGCAAAGTCAAAGGTGACAACTATTTTTGACCAGATGGGAGTATTTTGTAGAAAAATTCATTTCACTGAAATAATAGTAATTTCCATACCTTAGCGTATCACTCTTTGCGTCCATTTTCCTTGTGTAGATTTTTTTTTCTCGGATATGCAGGAGAGTTGTGTAGCATTGCATTAAGAACTAACATATAGAATACAATTATGTTTTGTCTGCTTAAACATCACTCATTGTTACCTTGTAAACAACCATTCTATGATGCTTTCTCTGCTCCACTGCTTTCCCTTGATAATAAAAGAACCAATAAACTTCTCTGCATGTTAAGATTCCTCTCACAGCATAATTATGTGTGTACCTCTTATTCTTCTATGGTTCTACACTTCTACCCATGTGTTCTCACTAGGATCTTTTTGTACTGAAATTATTCTATTCAGTTACGTCAACGCATTCAGCTATTGAATAACATAGATCAGTCAGCATTTTCCTGTCATGCAAATTAAGTTGGATACAGTAAGAACTTGCATTCTCTATATTACTTTCTAGATATACTTTTTTCTTTCACTTTAATTGTGCCAAATTTGTTTCTTCCATGTATGATTGTCCTTTGCCAGCTCTGTTTATCCATCCGTTATACATACACTTTGGACATTTTTCCTAGGATGTATCAATCAGTGTGAAAGTTTTCTTCTCTTCTCTACTCAGCCATATCTCCATGAATCTCGGCATCGTCACGCAATGAAGCGAGTCCGTGGACCAGGAGGCCGTTTCCTCAACAAAAAGGAGCTCCAGGAGCAGCAGCAGAAGGCTCTGCCTTCACTTCAGACTCCAACAGGCGGGGTCAGCAGCAAAATGGCCTTCGGCAGGAACCTATGCACTGAAAGCAGGACATCGCACTCGCCTTCGACGAGCTCTGGGATCTCAAGTGTTTCAAACGGGAGTGGCATGCTGGCTCATCAAGAGCACATCAGCTTCGCATCTGCTAACTTCCTCCCCAGCATGAACTTCCGCGCGGAGAATGGAGGTGAAAAGATGGCCGTCGATGGCGTCCGCCACCACACCCCTGTCGTGAGGTGAACAGCCTCGACTGTGGGGGTGCTGGTACCATCACTGGCGCGCTCCGGTGTGCCCGTGGCAATTCATCCTTGGCTTATGATGTATCTTATATATAATAATTTGCTTTCACTTTCAGTTTCATATGGAGCTTGTCTCAGATTAACTCGGTGATATTTATTGCGACTGAATGACTGAACTCAAGGAAGGGCTACTTGTTGATATGTTGTGGATACAGAAATAATCTCATGTTTCTTGTACCAAGTAATGTAATCATGGTTTGGAAGAATCTGATAGATTGCTACTGTACCTGGACCATCTACGATCGAACTGTCAATCCATTGCTAGTGCTGCGCTTTTAGGGCATGTAGGCTGCGCTTATCTGGTTTCATGCCGACAATACCAAAGTTCGGCTTGGCAAAAACTAATTTTGATAACTTTCAGCTACTGTTTTGAAGCCAAAACTTTTTTGAACGTAACTGATAATGTGAAGCCTAAGTTGGCCAAAACATTACCAACCAGTTTAAGGGTTTGTTTGAATATCCAAAAGATTATGAGAATCTAGATAGTGATTCAAGAATTTGAATTCTGGATAAAAAAAATGAGGTCTATTTAGATCCGTATATCACACAGGTTATATGTGGTTGAAGGTCTTTCACAATTATTATCTCTAAATAGACTTTTGTGGGTGCTCGTTATTTTTCTAGATTTATTTTAGGATTTTAAGGTGATGTTCTTTCTAGTAGTGGACGACATGTCCATCGATAGCAGGATATATGATGACTTTATTAGGCTCATGATATGTTGAATCAGTCTTTTAAAGTTGCTCATAAGGTCTAAGGATAGGGTGTGTGCGCGCACACGTTCATATATGTAATGTGCGTAAATGTAACAAAATAATAGGATGGAGTATAGTTGAATTCTCAAAAGCTGATTGTTAGATTATAAGAATCTCCCATTAAATTCTATCTACTTGGATCTCATTCTCATAATTCATGGGAAACCCAAACATGGCATAAAGTCTTAAAGCACATGAATTTGGGGATTGACAGAAATTTGGCTTCACATATTGTCTTGGTACAATCCAAACACAATCGTAGCTTATCAAACACATGGAAGTCATAATAAAAACAAAATAAACAACTAACAAAATAAACAACTATGGACCTGTTTGGTTTGCCCCCTAGAGGCCCAGACAAACCTATCTAACGCAGAGAACCTCAGTCTGACCTAGTGGCTGAGGTGAGGACAAGAACCAAAAAGCCCTATGCCTGGAACTACAACTACGTAACTCTGGCAGGCAAGAGCCCACAATAATCTGCAAGCTCTTACCCTCGTCCTTGTGCCATCATCACACCGCCATCTCTGACAATCATAATGTGCGAAGTACCTAATTAATCTGCGTGAGAAATAGCTACCTACGGAGTTGTATGCATGCACGAAACTACTTGGGCAACTTAGATCTAGATGTTCGCCAAGATAACAGACGATATTCACAGGGGAGTTTGTCGCTGCTGTTCACACACAAGTCAGTTTGTCACTGTCACTTTGGTGAGGTTTCATATCTTCACCTCCCTAACATCGTTTTGTCCGAATGGGGTTCCACAGCCAGGACATTTCCGGTGGCGAATCTCAAGGTTCCTCTGGATGCATGGCGAGCAGAATAGGTGGAAACATTTGGTGATCACAACCTGTTAACGAATATGCAGAGAAATACAACCCTCGTCAGTTTAGGCAGCAAAACTGTTCATCCAACAACCAGAGATACAAAGAGGTAAGAATGGTGTAAACCTCTGAAATCATGATTCAGAAACAGGTTCAGGTCATTCAAAAAGATAAGCTGTACAAGACATTGTATGTACCTCTTTAGGCCGGTCAAAGCAGACACCACACTTGAGAATAGCCTTGCATTCTTTTATTTCATCCTGAAGTTTCTGGATAGTAGTCTCTTCAGTCTCAGAGGTCAGCTCCATAACTTCATTTTTCACCTCTTCATATTGTTCTTCAAGCCGCCGCCTCTCATTCCTGAAAAAAGTAAAGGTAACGAGCAAATGATGAGAAGCCAGCGGCATTGTACGATCAATTTGCAACAGAAGCCTAACCTCTCATGCTCCAGCAATGCTCTCAGCTCAGATATCTTCTGCTGAGTTTGCTCATATTCTTTCTCAGAGGATCCAACAGAGGAGCGAAGCCACTTGAGTTCCTTATCTGTGTTCGATACCTCCAGCGCAATCCTTTCCAGGCTAATAGTAAGATGCCTGTTTTCAGCTGAAGTTTTTATAGCTTGCGCTACACAAGTGTTCATCTGTAAGAATCATCGAAGCAAACCACTATTAAAGTTCACTCACTTCCGAGTGTAAGCACTAAAATAAATATACTTTTTGAAAGTTGATGTTTGCTATTTTCTAGGACTCTGTTGGCACACAGATAAATTCAGTGACTGCAACTTGCCAATAAATGATACTATAGAAAAGAAGTATACAGAAGTAAGACAATACCTGCTCTTCACCACGGGCAATTTTCAGTTTAGATGATTCCAGTGAAGTGTTAACTTGTTGGAGTTGCTTCTCTAGCATAAGCTTGTCAGAGAGAAGGGAGCTACAAGCTTGTTTCATCTTCACACTATCTGATACTAGCTGATAGATGAGATTTAAATTACAATAGCAACCAATAAGAAAATCAAAGCTTATATTGCTTTTGCCAATGCAAAACTGCAGAAAGAGTTTTGTAAACTTGATTAATGTGCATAATTTCCAGCAATAACTAGCTAATAGACATTATGAGGTGGCCAATCAGACGTAAGTGAAGCTCTTTGTCTCAGCCACAACAATATCTGCAAAAATATGCCATAAAACCCACAATACTTGGTATATTATGTTTCTTGTTAGATCCTTTTTCCTTGTTTGCCAGAGGTTCACACTTCATTGCACATCAAAATATGGTTGATCACTTACATACTTATTATGCTCGCTAACAAGGCAGAAACAATAAGATTGTCTGAAATTTTACAGCTTTTCATGACTTTATAAAGTAGGTAGTGTCATGTCAAGATTGACATAAAAAATTCCGGGCATGTATCAGAAGGACTTGCACATGGTCTTTATTGACCTCGAGAAGGCATATGACAAAGTACCGAGAAATGTCATGTGGTGGGCCTTGGAAAAGCACAAAGTCCCAACTAAGTACGTTACCCTCATCAAGGATATGTACAGGGATGTGGTGACGTTTGTCCGAACATGTGATGGCGACACCAGTGACTTTCCAATTAAAATAGGATTGCATCAGGGGTCAGCTTTGAGTCCTTATTTATTTGCTTTGGTGATGGATGAGGTCACAAGGGACATACAAGGTGGTATCCCTTGGTGTATACTCTTTGCTGATGATGTGGTGCTAGTTGACGACAGTAGGGCAGGGGTTAATAGGAAGTTAGAACTATGGAGGCAAACGTTAGAGTCGAAAGGGTTCAGACTTAGTAGGACTAAGACCGAGTACATGAGGTGCGATTTCAGCGCGACTAGGCATGAGGAGGGAGACGTTAGCCTCGATGGGAAAGTGGTGGCCAAGAAGGATACTTTTCGGTATTTAGGGTCGATGCTACAAAAGGACGGAGACATTGATGAAGATGTTAGGCATAGAATTTCAGCCGGCTGGTTGAAATGACGTCAAGCTTCTGGCGTCCTCTGTGACAAAAGGGTGCCTCAGAAGCTGAAAGGTAAGTTCTATAGGACGGCGATTCGTCCGGCGATGTTATACGGTGCTAAGTGTTGGCCTACAAAAAGGCGACATGTCCAACAATTGAGTGTAGCAGAGATGCGTATGTTGCGTTGGTGTTGTGGGCACACAAGGAGTGATAGAGTCCGGAACGACGATATTCGAGATAGGGTTGGGGTGACTCCAATTGAGGAGAAATTGATTCAACATCGGTTGAGATGGTTTGGACATGTCCAACGGAGGCCTCCTGAGGCGCCGGTGCGTAGTGGAGTTCTAAAGCGGGCCGATAATGTAAAGAGCGGTAGAGGTCGACCTAAACTAACTTGGGACGAGTCCGTTAAGAGAGATCTTAAGGAGTGGAATATCCCCAAGGATTTAGCTATGGATATGAGCGCTTGGAGATTGGCAATCAACGTGCCTAAACCGTGACCTCTTTTTGTCTTGTGCTCTTTTTGTCCCTTTATGTGTCTCCCTGTTTTCTCGTCTCTTTTGGGTTTCATCTCTAGCCTACCCCAACTTGCTTGGGACAAAAGGCTATGTTGTTGTTGTTGTTGTTGTATGTATCTCCAATCTGTATGTTATGAGTTTGCAGCTTTGACATGAAAGTGAAAAAGGAGAGAACTAATAAATACCTTTATGTTAAAGTCATCTCTATCAGTAAGTTGTTGAAGAAGATGCTGATTTTGCGTTTGCATGTCTTCATATGCTTGACCAATTGTCTGTATGCAAATATTATACATTTTACTCATACCCAAAAACAGTATTGATTAAAAAAAAACTAACCTCGATATCAGAAATATAGGCATCTCCTTCAGCCTCTTTAATTCTTATTGCTTCCTTAAGTTCCACAACATCTCTGATAAAACAGATCACAGAGGTGACAGTGTATGGCTTAGACATAGAAAATCAAATCTTAACAAAACAAATCTAAATGTTTACTGGATTCACAGATATAACATATAATACCTGCCACTTTACATCACGTGCACCCAGCAAATATACTAGTTCATATAACTAAAGAACACTAAATTGAGTATTGCATACAACTTGAGATGCATGAAAAGTTTTCAGATAAACTGAATTATAAGGACCAAGAGCTATCAATTGTTCCAGTTTGTAAATATATCATTGTCCCCAGAAGCAGAAAGCCAACCTTTCAGATGCATCTACTTTGGTCCTTAACTCTTCTAGTTCCACTTCAGCAAAGGAAAGCCTTTGCTGGCATGCAGCTTCAGCTTCATTTGCTGCTTTAACCCGAAGCTCAAGACTATGCTCCTCTAGATTGCTCCTCAAATATTCAGCCTGATTGCGAGCTCGGGTTTCTGATTCTTCAATATCAGCAATTGTCCTAGATGCACAATGTAGATAAAATGATGTGATATAATGAATCAAATGTAATATATATGTTGTTCAAGAAAATGAAATATACATGTATGTAAATGTGATTCTTGCATTATACATACATTTCGTCAATCACCCACTGTTCACCCCAGAAGAATAGTTGCAGTATCCTGGCTAGCCTTCTTATTTTTTTAAAACGTTTAAATTTTAAATTCTCTGAACTATATTTGCTCTGTGTAATTACCAACAACATTTAGAGTCCTATATCAAATAGTCCACCTAATTGCAACTTGCAGGTAAAATTAACAGTTATCACTTTTCCTAAGAGCTTGATAGATGTTAGACCAGGTCATGATTATTCAAAGATAGCACACTTAGACAGCTAACATTGGCAGATACATACATGAAACCCGCATGCACCGCAATAAATTAAAAAAAATAACAAAGTGCATAGACCATGATATAGGCTCAGTCCCCTTTTACCACTGCTATTATTACTGTTACTAATACCTCTTTTTAATCGTTTCGCCCCTTTTTCCCATGTTTAAGTTTCATCTCCAGCCTACCCCCAACTTGCTTGAGAATAAATTAAATTTAAGAACATGAGCAACTATAGCAATAAATCTATTTATTTTAGAAACTATTGCTTTGAAGAAGCTCTAAGAATCATAGAGCAATTTACATACTATCAGCAAAATATAGCAATAAATCTATTTATTTCGAAAATATTGCTTTGGAGAAGCACTACGAATCAAAGAGCAATTTACAAACTATCTAACAATCCTGAGGTATTGTACATCTAATTTTAAAGCAGATAGTCATCCTGTGAGAACAGAAATGCCATCAAATAACAAGGAAAAAAAAGAATATAACGATGAGGACAGTTCAACAATATGATTACAAACCATTTTAAAAGTGTCATACCTTTTAAGCATTAAAAATTGATATAAAAAATAATGGCCAAGTTTTACCTTGACTCAGAACTTTCTTTTGCGTACATATCTGCAATAAACTCCACCTCCTGCTTTTCCTGCTCCAACTCCTCAACCTGAATGAAATTTCATTGACAAAATATGAATGAAAACCCTGCAACCTACTCCCTCCATCCTGTAATACAACGCATTCCAAAAATTTTAAGACAACTTAAGGGAATGCTCCAATGACGCATGCACCCATGTGTTGGAATGTAAGTGTATTAGGCCCATGAGGCTAGGCCCATGTGGCCCATGTATGGTTACCTATATAGCTACCCTTCTAGGGTTAGCCCAAATCAATTGAGACTAATCTTCTAGCATGGTATCAGCAGCTTAGGTTTCCCTCTCTTTCCCTCCAGCCGCCGCTGCATCCTCAGGCCGGCGCCGCCGCCGCCGCTGCCTCCCCATGGCAGGCCGACCGCCTCCTCCTCCTCCCCCAACCTATTTCCCCCCTCTCCCTTCTTCCTCCTGGGCCCAGGTGGCCGCCACTTCGGCTCGGCACCTGCTTCCTAGCGCGGGCGGCCACGCTACTGCCTCTGCTCCAGCCGCCGCCGGGGGGACAGCGGCCGACCACACAGCCGCTGGGCTCCCTCCAGGCGCGGCCTCCGCCCTAGCGGCCGCGACTGCTGCCCTTACCGCTGCTGCTGGCGTCGAGACTGCTGCCGGTGCCGGCGCGGGTGCTGATGGTGCGGCTGCTGCGGGCGCATCTGCTGTGGGCGCAGCCGCTGCCCATCCTGGCGCGGCCGCCGGCGGGACCAACCCTGCTGGAGCCCCTGTGGGCGCCGCTGCCCCTGCAGGCCTGGCCGCTGCTGGCTGGCACACAGCCGCCCTTGCCGCCGCGGCGGGTGGTGCTGCTGCGGGCGTGGGCGTGCGCACCACCAGCGCCGGCGCAACCGCCGCTACCTCTCGTGCCACGTGCCGGCGCCGCGTCGCGCGCAGGGCCTCGTCGGCTCCCTACCCTCAGCAATCGGCTCAGTCTCCTCCGGGCCATCTTCCAGGCGCCGCCACCACCATGGCCGCGAGCGCCGGGGCCGCCATTGCCCTCCTACTGACGTCGGGCGCAGCTGTCGAGGCCCGGGTCCGTGCGCCCGCCCTCGCTTGGGAGCGCGAGCGCGATGCGGCCGATGCGCTGGCCCGCCAACTTGCCAAGACGGAGCAACTCCTCCACCTCCATGCCTCACAGTCGTCGGTGCTTCCACGGAGTGAGCTTCGCCCGTCAGCGGCCATGCTCACTGGTGCTCCTCTAGGGTTTCACCCCACATCCCTGTGGGCTACACCTCCCGGTGCCTCGCCCGGGCTTGTCGGTTGGGACCCAGCTGCCTTGGCCTACTCCTTCAGCACCACCGCCAGCCCTCCGCCCGCAGTTCCTCCTGCCGCAGGGATGCGATCAGCCAGTCCTGATTGGATCGCCGACTCGGGCGCCACTTTCCACACCACGCCCGATGCGAGTCTACTTTCTTCTCTTCGTCCTCGCCACCCTTCATGTCCCTCTTCCATCATGGTCGCCAATGGCACTTGCATTCCTGTCTCCTCCGTGGGCACTGCCAGTTCCCACGGCTCCTTTTATATCCCTGATGTTCTTGTGACTCCCGGTATGGTTCACAACCTTCTCTCTATTCGCTGTTTCACAACTGACAACTCTTGCTCGGTAGAGTTTGACCCCTCTGGTCTCACCGTGCGGGATTTGGCCTCCCGGTGTCCTCTGCTCCGGTGTGACAGCACTGGACCCCTCTACACACTTCGGTTTCCGGCGTCTGTTTCACCTTCTTCGCCTCCCATCTCCTCAACCGCTTTCGCCGCTACTACTTCCCCCACTACTTGGCACCGCCGCCTCGGCCATCCTGGCCGGGATGCCCTCATGCAACTCAGTCGTAGTTTAGACATTTGGTGTCCTCGGGCTCACGATGAGCACTTGTGCCATGCGTGCCAGCTGGGCCGTCACGTTAGTCTTCCCTTTCAGTCTTCTTCCTCACATGTCACTTGTGTGTTTGATCTTATCCATTGCGACTTGTGGACTTCTCCTGTTCTCAGCATGTCTGGCTATAAGTACTACTGGTCGATGATTTCTCCCATCACTCCTGGACTTTTCCCCTGCGTGCCAAGTCCGAGGCGTTCCCCACTCTCAGCCACTTCTTCGTTTGGGTATCCACTCAGTTCGGCCTCACCATCAAGGCTGTCCAGTGCGACAATGTCCGTGAGTTCGATAACTCGACCTCACGTGCCTTCTTCCTTTCTCACGATGTCCAGTTGCGCATGTCTTGTCCGTATACCTCATCTCAAAACGGCAAGGCAGAGCGCATGATCCGCACAACCAATGACACCATGCGCACTCTTCTGCTCCAGGCATCCCTTCCCGCTCGCTTCTGGGCTGAGTGTCTGCACACATCCACCTATCTCCTTAACCGTCTTCCTTCTACTGCCTGCCCGGCTCCCACACCTCACCACGCTCTTTTCGGTACCCCTCCTCGATACGACCACCTTCAAGTCTTCGGGTGTGCGTGTTACCCTAACACCGCCGCCACCGCTCCTCATAAACTGGCCCCCCGGTCGACCCTCTGTGTTTTTCTCGGACACTCTCCAGATCACAAGGGTTACCGATGCTTCGACCTTTCCTCTCGCCGTGTCCTCATCTTTCGCCATGTCGTGTTTGATGAGTCGGCATTCCCTTACTCCACCACCTCTACCTCCACACCTCCTGCTGACCCTGTGGAAGCTTCTTTTTTTCCACTGACCCGGTGATTCCGCCACCCTTCTCCCTCTACCCTGCAGGTACTACTCCGGCGCGCCCTCCTGGTGGTACCACCTCGCCCCTGCCGGCCCCGCACCAGGACTTTCCTCCCGTACCTGCTACGCCCGAGGCCGCACCGGAGCTTCCACCATTGCTCCCTGTGCCTTCGCTGCCTCCCGTTGTGCCCGACGCTGCCGTTTCGATCGTGGGACCGAGCGCCCCGACCCCACCTCCTCCCGGGCGCTTCGGCCTCGTCTACCAGCGCCGCCAGGAGCCGGGTCCGCCTCCACCTCTAGGGCGTTTCGGCATCGTCTACCAGCGACGGCGGGAGCCGGCTCCGCCGCTGCCGCCGGCGTCGTCACCTTCACCACCAGTGTGTGCTCCGCCGACCCCGCCGCGCTCTCGCGCCGACCCGCCAGTGTACCACCCGCCTCTTCTTCACCGGGACCCTCGTCACATTCACCCGATGGTGACGAGGCAGGCGTCTCGCCCGCAGGCCCTCACCGCCGCCGCCTGCGAGCCGGGGATCTCTCCTGTACCCTCTTCCGTCCGCGCGGCCTTGGCGGATCCTCACTGGCGCCGCGCGATGGAAGAGGAGTACGCGGCCCTCCTCGCCAACCAGACGTGGGACCTAGTGCCCCGACCACCGGGCTCCAACATTGTCACCGGCAAATGGATCTGGACGCACAAGAGGCGTGCTGATGGTTTCTTGGAGCGCTACAAAGCTCGTTGGGTCCTCCGCGGCTTCACCCAGCGGCCCGGCATTGACTATGATGAGACCTTCAGTCCCGTGGTGAAGCCAGCTACAGTCCGCACCGTCCTCTCACTGGCTCTCGAGCGCTCCTGGCCTGTGCATCAGCTGGATGTCAAGAATGCCTTCCTCCATGGCACTCTGACTAAGACGGTCTACTGCAGTCAGCCGGCCGGTTTCGTGAATTCTTCTCGTCCTGACTTGGTCTGCCGGCTCAACAAATCTCTCTACGGGCTCAAGCAGGCACCCCGGGCTTGGTACTCTCGATTCGCTACCTTCCTGCAGACTCTTGGGTTTAAGGAGGCCAAGTCTGACACCTCCCTGTTCATATACCACTATGGGGGTGAGACTGCTTACCTGCTCCTCTATGTGGATGACATTGTTCTCACCGCCTTCAGGGAGTCTCTGCTCCACCGCATCATTGTTTCTCTCCAGAAGGAATTTGCTATGAAGGATCTTGGGGTGCTCCACCACTTCCTCGGCGTCACTGTTGAGCCCCGACCTTCAGGCCTATTCCTCCACCAGCGGCAGTTCACTTGTGACATTTTCGAGCGAGCAGGGATGACTGACTGCAAGTCCTGCTCTACCCCGGTTGACACCCAGGGGAAGCTATCAGAGGCTGGGGGTCCGATGCTTGGACCAGCGGACTCTACCGCCTACCGGAGTCTTGCTGACGCGCTCCAGTACCTCACCTTCACACGGTCAGACATCACTTATGTCGTACAGCAGCTCTACCTCTACATGCATGCTCCGCGGGAGCCCCACCTGGCTGCTATGAAGCGGCTTCTCCGCTACCTACGTGGCACCCTAGGCTACGGGATGCTCCTCGGCCGGTCCCCCATTGCCGAGCTGGTTGTCTACACCGACGCTGACTGGGCGGGCTGCCCGGACACCCGCAGGTCCACCTCCGGCTACGCTGTCTTCCTCGGCGGCAACCTTGTCTCTTGGTCGTCCAAGCGCCAGCCGGTGGTCTCACGCTCCAGTGCCGAGGCGGAGTACCGTGCCGTTGCCAACGGCGTGGCCGAGGCCGCCTGGCTCCGCCAGCTCCTGGCTGAGCTTCACCGCCCTCTCGCCAGGAGCACGCTTGTCTACTGCGACAACGTCAGTGCGGTCTACCTCTCCACCAACCCCGTGCAGCACCAGCGGGCGAAGCATGTGGAGATCGACCTACACTTCGTCCGTGACCGTGTGGCCATCGGCGACGTCCGGGTCCTTCACGTCCCGACCACCTCCCAGTTCGCGGACATCTTCACCAAAGGCCTCCCGTCCTCGACCTTCACCGAGTTTCGCTCCAGCCTCACCGTCACCAGTGGCTAGTTGCGTCTGTGGGGGGACGTGTGTGTGTGTGGTTTTTCCTCTTTCTTGTTCAGCCTCGAACTCCGCTGCGCCGGTAGTTCAGATTGCGGGGGGTGTTGGAATGTAAGTGTATTAGGCCCATGAGGCTAGGCCCATGTGGCCCATGTATGGTTACCTATATAGCTACCCTTCTAGGGTTAGCCCAAATCAATTGAGACTAATCTTCTAGCACCATGGATGAAACCCAATTAAGGAGTTTCTTCCCAAATTATGGTTTCCTTTTTAACAAACTTTGTCAAATCTGAGCATGGGCACCATATAGAATGTCTTATATTTCAGTACAAATTTTAGAGGTCACAATGCACTATATTTTAGGACGGAGGGAGTATCATTTAACCGCAACTTGTGCTCGAAACTTGCATCCGTGAATGCTAATTAAGATTTAGTTTCAAGAAGAGAAAAGGAATATAATTCATGATCGAGCTACCCGACAGTAAATAGATGGTCCAAACCTTATTTCCTCAACCTAATGCTGGTATACTGAAGATCATTACAACATACACAGCTCATGCGTGATTTTACTTTTGATACAAATCAAAGACGTGAATATGGGCATGCAGGCCATTGAGGAACATTTTTTACAAGCTAACTGCAAAGCTGATTACATATTGATACATAAAATTGAAAAGACCAAATGCTATGTTAATCGACAATATACTAGTGTCAAGTCTATTATTAAAATGCTGTACTACTAACCAATCAAGCTCTTCACCATTATAACGTCAAATGTCCTTGCTAACACAAAGACAAAAACTTGATATAGCTGCTACTGGTGTCTTTGATAAAAGTTCCACAACTCAAAGAGAGACCAAGGAAATACACTAACTTTCCCAGGGGGTGAATATATGTATCAATTTCTCAGGCTCTTAGCACCACCTTTAAGGAAACATAATTTTTTAGGATAACATACCAATGCCTTGAGGAACTTGATCTCAATTACTTGTGAGTTGTATTTATCAGATATCTTCTTGTGTTCCTCAATCTGAAAATTCAACATGTACTAGTCATTTTCCTAGCTCTTTACAATGTCTGCAGAAGAGGATTACAGCATATAGAAGTATTCAACATATAACTCTCTGAAACATTTTTTAGGTTAACATAACACCATCATACAATTATGCAAGATGGCATCAAAGTATGCATGTCTATTGACTCTATCCCACATTGGTCCCACGCATAGTCCTGCTTTGACATGAGCAGTATGATAGTCAGAATGCAGTGAGCCAATTAACCAAATGAACTCAACTAAATCCAAAAATCTAAAATTCCAGACCCATTATGTTGTGCATTGCTTTATGCTCACAGGATATCCAATCCGTAGAGTATTAAGTATTAACTTCATTCGACTTAACCATAGTCATCATAACCTAAGCATATACTGATGCCAGTCCTACTCCGAAAACAGAGCATTGGACTTCGATGATTATATTATGAAATTAGCGAGTTATGTGGAGAATCCACAGTGATAATAAACAAAACAAGGTAATGCTCCATGGATATACTATATATGTCAGACAGATGAATGCCAAATGAGGAGTACATCAAGAGAAACCAGGGAAAATCTAAAATTATGAACTGAAGGACTGGATGAAGAATAGCATGGAACCACAACTCCACAAGCATGTACTTTCAGTCGTTATGGGCGTGAACTGGCACCACCACCCAGGTTCGGTCCCAAGAGTCGCAGGGTGGGGAACCAACCATCACTTTGAAATTTGGGGAGAAAAAGAACTGAGTGGAAGAAATATATGCATGAATGTTTTTCATGAGTGCGTGCGAAGCTAACTTCTGACAGGCTAAGCTCTAAAACAACGTTAGGTTACATGAATAAGAATATTACAAAACAACTCGACATAGGCAAAATAAAGGAAATGGTATGCAAGGAATGGTTAACCAGATCAAAGACAAACCTTTTTAGCTACCAATGATCTTAGTGATTCTGCTTGCTCACGCAATGCAAGTGCTTCAGAAGCTGCATCCTTTGATCGACTCAACTGATTCTCCATCATACCCAGTTCATTGGAGAGTGCTGCGGCCATAACATGAATTTCATCCTTGAAGTCTTTCTTACCTAAAAGGATAAATGGAAACAATCAAGAAGAGATGAGCAACTGACACCCCCTCCCCGCCCCCCCCCCACCCCCCACCCCCCTCCTCCTTAAATAAGGTGCATATGTGACAGGTCCCCTCTACCTGAATCTTGCAAAGTCTCCTCAACCTTGGTTTCAAGATCATTCTTTTCAGAAAAGAGTATCTGAATTTGAGTTTCCAGTTCTTCAATTTTGGTCTCATATGTGGTAATGGTTTGTTTAATACTGTCGACTGATTCTGATTTTGCACAAATTTCTTTCTCCCTTTGCATGAGCTGATCCTTGTCATTCTAAATTCACACAATGAAGAAAAGCTGGGAAAAACCAAAACAAATGCAATACAAAGCAGTATAACAGAGGACAGACACCAAACCTGTAAAACTTCAACCAACCCTCTATAACGCTCTATCTCAGCATTCAGATGCTGTAGTTTATCATTAAGAATCATGTACGGTTTGGACACCAAGACATACTTCTCATCTTTCAATTGCCCCTGCATGCATAGCACAGTGAAATAAGAAAAAACAGGTCCAACTTAAAATACAAAAATGCCAACCCTGCACTACAAATCAAGGTAACAACCTCAAGATCTCCCAGCTCCTTGGATAGTATCAGATTATCCTCTTGAGTCTGATGGAGTTCTAATAGACGGTTTCCTGCGAGGGTCTGCACTCAGTTGGGAAAATTCCACAAATTAGCAGTGAAAGATCAAACATACCACTAAAAGATGAAAACTGAGAAGATTTGAAGATTAACATGATTACAGTTCACAATTACCTTAGCTGCGTCAACAGCATCTTTGAGATCTTGCCAGCTCATACTTTTATCTGAAGATTTATGAGTAGAAATACCACCATTCACAGCATTTGCCCCAGATGCATCCATTACAGAACCATGCCTCTGCAACTGGAGCACAACCAACTTCCTTCGACTTTCCTCAAGCTCTGCAGTGCTTTCCTCTAGCTCACCTGCAATCCAATGAAAGCATTTGCATTATGAGTTTGTTTAGACCATGTTAGCCAAACTACAATGGTCAGACTCATGGGTGGATCCTATATGGATGTTCGGGTATTCCTGGGAATACCTTACTGTCTTGCTAAAAAACGAGTATATATGTATATACAATTATACATGCGTGTATTTTAGCTGGGTCGCGTTCTTTGTTCTATGTCAAGCATTCTCAGCCCGAAAAATCCAAAAGGCCCACCTGCTATCCAGGTAAACTAACCACAGCACCACAGCAGGCCCATTAAGGGGTTGATCCCTCCCCCTCAGCACTTCACAGTTAACATTCGGACATTCGGTGCTTGTTGCCACCCCTCTCGTGACTCTCGGTCTCTCTTCTCTCCTTTTTTTCCTCAAACACACAGGAAAGTTGTGTATCATTACATTAAGAATTAAGAAGAATAAAAAAGGGGAAAAGAACCCCCATACAACATCACACTCTCACACCTTGGAATCTAATAAAACAAAAAAAAACTGGAAAAACAACTTAACAGCGAACCCTGACCTAAGAAGGTGAACTTTCCCGCTAGTCTTCACAGGAGCAGCATAATCATGAACAAAAAAAAAAAAAGCCATAGTTCACTGATCTCTGTACTTCTTGAACACAGCAACCCATCAAGCAGAAGCCACCAGATGCAGATTTGCTATTCTCTTCTTCCAATTCAACTATTTCATCTCCTCCTCAGCTCCTCTGGTCTGTGACCACCACCTTATCCCAGTTGGCAGCCTCCAGTTTTGTTGCGCATTCGCAAACCCCTGCTCTGATCATCACCATGTTTCCCCTCAGTTTAGCAGTCACACGGCATGCACGCATCTGTCAGCGCTTCATTCCCAGGAGCTTTGCCTCCCAGCCACGCACGCATCTGTCAGCGCTTCATTCCCTGGAGCTTTGCCTCCCAGCCACGCACAGCACCAGCAGGTTGCTCCAATCTCTGACCACCTCCAACCAATTGGTTTACACAATTCAGGCTCCACCACGGAATACCAGCATGAGCGGCACCATCCCTTCATTAACAGAGTAAGCTGCTGCTCAACACATCTTTGGTGCGAATAAATGGTGTACAGATAACAGATGGCTTCGTAGCTGTACTGGATCAGCAATCAGCTACAGTTGCAGGATGATAATTTCATGTGACAGTGACAGGATATATGCACGAGCAATTGAAACGATCAATTGATTTTACAGGATCATAGGATTACTCTACTACGTAACTTAATCCGCCTTTCTAGAACCCATTTATTGTTCAACTTCTAGGCTGATAGAGCAGGATAGTTGATCCTCACTGATCATTTGATCAAACATCACTAAATTGTTAGTTAACATTTCAGATCATGCATGAAGACCCTTTGCTACCTGCTGCCGCTTTCATGTTTGGAGAACGTGGAGCGCGTCTGTCCTATAGTATTCTCCCATCTTTGTACTCCAGCGTGTTCGCATAAGACTCCGAAAAGCAGATCATTGCTCTCAATTGTTTTTTTTCTGAAATCATTAACTCTAAAATGTCTATGCAAATCCATTTGTTCAATTTGTCTTAAACCATCCTGTAGCAACGCACAGGGAATTCACCTAGTATCAGTACACTCTGAACACCCTGCCAAATAAATATGCAGACCATGGCATAAAGGTCCGTTGCAAAACCAGAATTTATTTCATATAATATGGCAAATTACTTTTTATGTGTTGAGCTTTGATATTTGATGATCATACGAGTAGTTTTGAATCGATAATAGTGTCATAATAATAATAATATACTTTTGTTTTTATGTATTACAAGTATATTATAACAAAAAAAAATATAGTCAGTTTTTTACACATCGTGCCAATGTCCAAAACCATCACCTATTTGTGACTCAGGGGTAGTAGTACATTACATAAGAGGGGAGAAAAGTGAAGAGCTGTGAAGGAATCGTCTTAAATGCGGATGCAGCTAAATTTTACCCAAACTGAAGCCAGATGGAAGATTTTAATACCTGAAATACGCTTGATTTCCTGTAGCTCACTTGAATGGTTGCTTTTAAAAGCCTCAATCTCATCAAGATACCTTTTGTGCTTCTCGTTGATAATAGAGATAGCTTGACTGGCATTCTCAGCCACCTCTTTCAAGCGATCATTATGATTTTGAAGGGCAACAATAACATCTAACAAAAGATACAGTTTAATCAAATGGAAAATGGGTAGAGAACTTAGGTGCAGAGTAGATAAGAAGGACAAATGTGGAAATTTCCCTTTCTACCTTCATTTGACTTCTGTCCATTCAAAGCTAAAGACAAAGATTCACTTATAGCTTGCTGTGAAGAAATAGTCTCTTGCAGGGACTTCATCAGAGCAACAGTTGCTGAACACCGAAAAGCAAGAGCTTCTTCAGCAAATTCCAACAAGCTAGTGTCACTATTATCTCTGATGTTGCTTGACTTCAAGAGCCTTAAGAGAAATATCTCCTCAGAAGGACACGACTCCAAAGATTCTGAGGAACAATGAGTAAACAATCAGCTAAAAAGCATCACTGCTGAAATGAATTGGACCTTAAAAGGCAATGTTAATCAAATTTGCCGCAACCTTCTGATAACTCTTCATGGTCAAGTGCTTGCAAATTATCCAAATCCCCACCAGCCCGTACTCCAAGCAGAACCAAATCATCAATCAGCTATAATATACAGACATAATGAGAAACATGCTGGAGTGGAAAAGGTCCATAGAGAAATTTTCATATCAGACACAAAGGAAAGAACCTGGTTCCACAGTTTATTCAAAGAAATCAGAGTCTTGTCATAAGAACATTGCTCATCTCTCAGCTCCTTGAACTTGAGCTCCAATGCATGCATTTCAGACTTCTGTGCCTCCAGTTGTTGCACCAACTTTTGGTTTTCATATTGCAGAGCTGTGGAATCCATCTGTGAAAATAAAGTAATAATAACGAAAACGCAGAATCAGATCCTACAACAGAAAAATGGGGACTTTAAAAGGACACCAAAGTAACATGTAAAATCCAGCAACCAAACTTTCAGAATTACTCAAGTAATATAATAAGCACAGGTACTCAGTTTTTATGGTCAGCTTGCAATTTTTTCAGACCAAATTACAACTGAAATTTTGAGTTCTATATTATAGCATTATTACTTGGAATTTGTTTGTTTTCGGTTTGTGACTCTGGTGAACCAAACAAAAATGTTGATGATGCCGAAGCATTGGTGAGAAAAGGATGTTGGGCTGTGGCTGTAATGATTCACAAGTAATGCAAAAATAATAAGGAAAAAAGGTACTTGGACAGAAGCCATGCAAAAAGTTTGCCGAAACTGGAGTATGACACATGCCACTAACTTATTTTAGCATCAAAACAAAGACAGCGCAGATCTTCATTTATTGATCTGATTGTAAGTAATACAACAGTTCAAATGGATTGCATCATTGCACATCAGATGCATGGTTGAGAAGATATGTTAATCAGAAGATTGATAACAAGAAAACGACACGTTTAAACAATCAGCCAGGAGGTGACATCTAGCTTTGTATGCAACCAAGCCAAAACAAGGGCCACACAGCCTGTGTTCTTAAGATTGTAGTTGCTCAGTTTTGCTGTGGCAATTCAGGACAGTACAAAATTTTGGTTGGCTCATTGGCTGAGAACCAAAAAGGCCCCTTGTAAAGCAACTCAAATTCAACAGAAGGCTTCCACCTCAGATCTTTCACATACCATCACAAACTCCTCAGTCTTATCTTACTATTAATGTACTAAGGTTAGCAAAATATCTACAAGAAAACGGTTTCAAATGTCAAATCACCTTGTACCATCGGAGTTTAGCATGATGCATACGAGTACTTGAGGTACTTCACTGGTCATTATTAATGTTGATGTCTATTATTATCATTACTGGCATTTTATTCACTTCCAGTCTCCTGGATATGAACAAGTTAAGGAAAGGAAGGATTGCAATAGGAATTCAAGCCTGTTACCCAGTCCGAAGGGATAAAGAAGGAAAAGAACTATGAGAAATTAAGAACACTGTCAAATTCCTATGAAAAACCACATGTCAACAACCCCTCAAGATTTTAATCATAAAAGGTAAAACAAAAAAATGAGAAGGAAGGTGGGAGGCAAATTTACAGCTCTAGCGTCGTTCAGCTAAGTCTGCACCCTAACGGCAACTTATAGACAAAATAAGTAGAACTTCACAATTTCACATCAAGTCTACTTCTCCCACAATGTTCATTCATTTAAGTCAACGGGTGTCCAGAAGTCCCACAATGTTTTTGAATCGTCTAATCGACCCTAGTCGACATGGAACCGATCAGCCCGACTAATCATGACTAATAGTGACTAATCGTAGTGCATTCCTGTATCCATAGATCGATCAGCAGGCTAGTCAGTCAGTTGAGCTAATGGAGCATAGGAGCAGTGGCAGGTTGTTGCAGCTGCCTGCGAAAGAACTGATGGCATGGTTAGGGATGAACCTAGCGTGTGGGGCGCTGGGTCAGGGGTTTTCAGCTGAACCTCAAAAAAAAATACAATGGATGGGTTGATTAGCACTCCATCATGTAGCAAAGTAATCCGCTAGTGCCATATATGGAGCAAAGAAGAGAAATTAAGGCATGATTCCTGACACCTTCCATCGCAGAAGTCAGCTAATTCCATCTGAGCAGGTTAGGGTTCCTTACCTACACCAGAATTCAATCCTAGGTCTGCACTGCTCTCCGCTCCACGCCAATCCAACCCCTGGAGTACGACGAAGCCGTCGACGACGAGGAAGACTGCGAGGAAACGAAACCCTCCGCGTGGCCGGCGAGCTCCGATGGGGTGGAGCAGGAGACGGGTTCGGCGCCGCCTGCACGCGCTCGGGCGCGCAAGGCCGCGTGCCCGTGCCCGGGGGCAGAAGGAGGCTCGGGAAGGCGAAGAGGCCGGCAGGTGTGCGCGGGGAGGGAAGCCTCTCGTGCGTCCGGCCGCTTTTGGCGGGTTGGTCCGACGGGAGAGGGGTCGGCCGCCGGCGGGCGAGCTCGTCGGAGCAGCGGCGAGAGAGGACAAGCGGCGGAATGTGATTCCGCTGATCCGCTCGCGCTAGAGAGGGAGAGAGAGAGAGCGCTAGACGGCTGGAGTATGTCAGCTCAACCAGCTCGCGCTACAGTAGGCGGGGCCCATGTTTGCTTCTCTCGGCCCGGCCGGCCAGGCACATCCGGGCCACCAGGCACCAGCTGACGGCGCCGCGAACGCATCCCGGGCCGTCGCTGCGAGCAGAGCGAGCACTTTTTTTTCTTTTTCAAAAGGAAAAAGTCCACCCTACTCCGTCAGCTTTTACGAAAGTTTGTTTTTCGTCTCTGAACTCTAAAATAGGATAAACTACCTACTGAATTTTTAAAACCGTTCGTTTTACCTCTCTGGCCGGTTATAAGCGGTTTTTATCTTTTTTTCTTTTTATTTATTTCGGCTGAATCTTTAAAAAATCATAATAAATCATAGAAAAAATATAAAATGGAAAATCCAATTTTGTTGGACTTCACATGAGTAGATCTATACAGTAAATATATAATATGGTATGATTTTGTACAGATTTTTTTGTTGTAACTTTAAATCTATGTTTTCTGTAATTGATTCATAGCTGCAATTTTTATGGTCCAATTGTGACTTGTTATAAAATTTTTATGGTAGACTAATTATTGTATGCTTGGACTGTAGTATACATGAACCAACGAGTATAAAATTTTTACTACAAATAAATAAAAAGACAAAAGACAAAACCACCTTTGAAAACCGCTTATAACCAGTTAGGGAGGTAAAACGAACGGTTTTAAAAGTTCAGGGAGGTGGCTTACTCAGTTTTAGAGTTTCGGGAGGGAAAACACGCTTTCGTAAAAGTTGAGGAAGGTAACGTGGATTTTTTTCCTTTTCAAAACACGGTAACGCTCACGCAGCCTATTTAGTCATCACTAATCAATGTATGTGACAAGATTTGACCCATTAATCGATATAATTTATTTCGTCGGTCCAATTTGATTAAAGCCACATCCTAACTTTGTCGAAGCTTTGTTCTTATATCTGCAAATTGAGCCATTTTTTCATCATGTTAAAAGACTACTAGAACATGAGTTTTTTTTATCAACTACTAGAACATGAGTTGCAATGGCCGTCGTACAGCCCGAGATATACGAGTAGTTGTCGGCATGTGTTTTTTCGTGAGGCAAAACTAGGACAATCTTTTATCGAAGACAGTCTTGCGATTCGGGAAAAAAAAGAAAGCAACTTTATACACAACCTCTCTAGTCTAGAAACATCTTGTTAAGTGGTGCTGTAGCACACAAGAAAATGAGGTGAAGGAATGAACGTTTGTATGCAAAACCACTGAAATTATTTTGACAAGTAGATATAATAGTACATTTTATTCCGTTCATTCTCTCAGCAGCAGCGCCACCGGCCTGCTGGCTTCTCGTGGTTACGCAGTTATACAGCGAGCGCAGAGCACAAGGCCACCGCGCCGCGTCGGCACGTGGACACGTCGTCACTTGGGGCCGGCGGCGACAGCCTCGGCCTCGGCCTTGCTGCGGTCGGCTTCGACCCTGGCGGCGATCTCGGCGGCCTCGTGCTCCGCCGCCTCGAGCAGGAAGCTGCCGCCCTCGTCGTCGACGGCGACCTGGATCGGCTGGGACCCGAGCCCGTCGGCGACGGCGAGCATGATGCGGCGCATCTCGTCGCGGAACTCGGCGCGGTCGACGGCGCCGCTGCCGTCGGCGTCGAACTGCTCGAAGACGGCGTCGTAGAGCGCGGCGACGTCGGCGGGGAGCGGCGCCGGCTCCGCGGACCCGAACCCGGCGCCGTCGAGGAGGCGGAACGACTCGAGCGCGCGGCGGAGCTCGGCGCGGGACAGCACGCCGTCGCCGTTGGCGTCCAGCGCCGCGAAGCGCGCGTCCACGCTGCGCGCGAAGGCGGGCTCGTCCGCCACGAACCCGCGCACCGTCGACCCGTCCAGGACCACCACGCTCATGATGGTCTCTTGATCTCTTCTCCTCCTGCTGGGTGGTGGAGGCTAGAGCTGGAGACTCGGGACTGGAGACTGGAGAGCGGCTTGGTTTGGTGATTGGTCGCTTCAAATTTGATTGATGGTGCTCGGTGCTTCCTTTGGTTTCGCGGTTGGGCTCGGCTCGGGGCCTTTGGGTGATGTTTATCCTCCAGCAGTTGCTCGTCGCCCCGTGATATTTTTGGGTCCGGGTGTGGCCACTGATCACTCGTCTCATCCCACGTGCGCCCCTTGTTGTTGTTGTCGGATTTTTCCAAATGGGCTCGATTCACTTCTCTTTAAGCATCTCTGTCGGTAGTACTTTTTGTATTGCTAATATAAGCCAGTCCACCGTGTGCTAGCGAGTAGAAACTACTAGTACTAGTAGCATGGTAAACAGACGATGCGAGCGTTCTGGTTTGGTGCCAACCAGCGGTTTTACTTTGGACATTTCGATGAGATGAACCGCGGCTTGTTATTGCGACCGCCCCTTGTATTGGAAGAATCTGCCCGATGTCACGGTTTTGGTGGTCCACGGTCGACACTGACACTTGAATGAGTGAGCACTCGACGCGGTCGCTGCTCTTATCACTTGATGAGACTTGAGAATCAGCCCCCAATCTTCCAATATACTCCCCGTGACACCCCGCTAAATGGGCCAAGTCGGACTGGTTCGATGGGCTGAGCCGAATGGCCGAGTTGCTGTAGCTCGGTTGGTTGGTACTGTAGCAGCGAAAAAGCACGGTAGCTGCGGGACATTACACCCGAACCTGAGGAGGTGCTCCGACTTAAAAACCAAGCCTGAATAGTAATGTTAACTCTAGTTTAGTTTGAACCTTTTGCGCGAAGCGAGGATGAAAACGTAAGTGAGTTAATACATAGGTGTGGTTCATTCAACGTGTAGAGTGGATCTCAGAGCATTATAAATGGTAATCAGAGTCAACTCTTCCGGTTTCACGGATGTATGGCTCGGACAGGTTGTGCATGGCTCTGCAAAAGCATGACACTTGGGTCGGGGAGCTGGGAATACGGACGTGGCCAAGATAGTCTGTCCTGGACATTTGACACGTTTGGGTACGTTGGTTCGGTCCATCAAGGATGGGTGTATATGAGACCCCGCTAAATGGGCCAAGTTAGGCCGGTCTGATGGGTTAGCCAAATGGATAACCACTATAGCTCAGGCTGCCTGTGTTGTATCGGTGAAAAGCACTGTAGCTATGGGACATTGGAACTTGAGGAGGTGCTAAACCAACTTAAAAAAAACCTTTTGCGCGAAGCGAGAACGAAAGCGCAAGTGAGTTAATATATAGGTGTGGTCTATTCAACGTGTAGAGTAAATCTTAGCCGTTTTTCGGGTCGGGGCGTTACACTCCCCACCCTCTCAAGTATACTCCTATATTATATACACTAGGTAAATACCAGTGCTTGCAACAGGAAAAAAAAGTCTCGATAACGTACTCCCTCCGTCCTAAAATATCTGTCGTTTTCGCTTCCCGAGAAACAACTTTGACAAAATATATATTAAAAATATTAATATTTATGGTACATAATTGGTATAATTGGAAACATCTTTGAATCTAGTTTTTTAATAAATGTATTTGGAGATACAAATGTTGCACGTATTTTCTATAAATCGAGTTAAACTTGTGGTACGGAAACCAAAAGCGACAGATAATTTGGAACGGAAGGAGTAAGTATGAACGTTGTTGTACTGATACCCAAAAATCACCTAGAGTCCTAGAGACGACTGAAATATCCGATCGGGCTATTCGGCTGATGGTTTCTACGGCTGATAAACTGATTGAAACTGATTTTTCCATGGCTGATAAGTTCAAGCGAACATGGCGATCAATACTAATGCAAGTAAGCCGCAATTCTAGTGAACAAAAAACTCTCAGTACCTACGCTCAAATATTAGGGCACGAAAGGTATGGGCGTGTCTATATAGTCAGAGTAATTAAAGACTCTTTTTACAAAAAAAAAATGACTAACCATAAGATTCAGCACAAAGTATAAACTTTCAAAATATTATTAGTTACCATAATTCATAGCCTATAATGCTAATCTAAAAGTTATCACAACAGTGATAGGTACAATGACTACCTCGAAGAAATTATAACACGAACCTGGGAAATAGGTTATACTAACAACTGCCCACCTCATGGAATGTCCTGAAAATAAAAATTGGCATCACCAAAATCAAGGAAGCATGATGAGGACATCGCCAAGATAGAGTCGATGACGACTCCAATTCAAGAAGGGGAGGATGATGAGGACATCGCCACGCTGGACACACCGACGTTATGGTCTTCCCCAAGTTGCAATTCGTCCCCAACTCAGCTGCCACGTCACTCTCGGATTCAGCAGACACGTCGTCACTGTTTTGGTCATAACTCTCTCATACGACATCAAAACGGTGCATTCTTGGATGCGTTGGAAAGGGGACGACGACGTCGTCGTTTTGGATCTGGTCCTAACTCCAGAAGGTCCGTGGATCATTCTGTGTGACCACATCAAGGTGATGCATCACCTATTTGGGCCAACTTGGCCATGTATCGTGTCGGGCCTTAAGCCCAAGTTGTGGGCGCCCAACCCCTGGCCGTTCCCAACCCTAGGTCGAGTTTTAGACTATAAATATAGCCGCCACCGCTATTAGACAATGAGGTTTTGTTTAGAGTTTAGTTTTCCATCGAGAAACTGAATCGTTCATTGTAACTGTGGTGACAAATCCTTTTACAGTGATCCAGGACCCCCGTTCTTGATCTCCTCCACTGTGTCGATTAGTCCTTTGGAACCGAGTTCTTGAACCCTCTATTGATATTCGCATCATTTATATTTGCAATTTCAGTGTAACTGTGGTGACAAATCCTTTTACAGTGATCCAGGGCCCCGTTCTTGATCTCCTCCACTGTGTCGATTAGTCCTTTGGAACCGAGTTCTTGAACCCTCTATTGATATTCGCATCATTTATATTTGCAATTTCAGATTGCGTTTTTTTACCTTCTTGCTTGTGCTCTTTCTGAAATTGCAAATATAAACGATGCGAATATCAATAGAGGGTTCAAGAACTCGGTTCCAAAGGACTAATCGACATAGTGGAGGAGATCAAGAACGGGGGCCCTGGATCACTTGTAAGGTCCTAGATGGCTAGAGGAGGGTGAATAGCCTATATAAAAATTCTACAAGCACCACTAAGCAAACTTGTTAGAATAACAAACGGCGTAAAGCGAGTTTTGCTTAGCCAAAGGTTGTGATGCAAGCCTCCTATCCACAAGTCTAGTAGATTATGATCTCTAATTCACACAAGTGCTAAGTCACTAACTTACACTAGTGAGCAAGCTAACAACTACTAGAAAAGTCTACTACTAGAGTTACACAAGATAATCTAGTAAAAGTAAATGCGAGAGATAGGATTGTGAATCTTATACCGACGGTGGAGTGAAGATGTTGCCAATCACCAAGATGATATACAATCAATCAATATTGACAACATCATAATATGAAGACCAATCACCGGGAGACAAGAGACACAATATTTTGTTCACCCGGTGTTCACTTGTGCACCGACAAGCTACGTCACCGGTTGTGTCGACCAACACTTAGATGGTTCCTCGGTGCGACCCTCAAGTCACTTGCCCCTCAAGGCACGCCCCGCAAGGCACCGCAAGACACCACTCTCAAGTGAGGTAACTCAATGACACGCGCAATTTACTAGAGTTGCTTTTGGCGTCCCGCCGAGGAAAGCACACGAACCTCTTACAATCAACCGGAGGTGGCCAAGAACAATCACCTTCTCTTGCCAACGCCTCCAACAATCTCCAAGCCGGCTAGGAGCGGTACTCTCCAAGAGTAACAAGAAATCCACCGGCTAAACCACCCACAAGTGCCACTAGATGCCCTCAAGCTATGCAATGCACTTTGGGATCACTCAATCTCACTTATGATTTGCAATCACTCAAGAGAGATGAGTGGGAGGAGATGTTCTAGCTCAAAGGATGCACAAGAGTGTTAGAAATGCCAAGTTGCCTCCCCAAGGGCCGGCCAACGAGTATTTATAAGCATCCCATCCAAATAGAGCCGTTATACCCCTTCACTGGGTTCTGTCGGGATGACCGGACGCGCTCAACCGCGTCCGATCCTCCAACGGTCACTGCGCCAACGGTCAAACCCCATGACCGGACGCGCCTCTCAAAACGACCGGACGCGCTCAACCGCGTCCGATCCTCCAACGGTCACTGACCCTCAACGGTCAAACCAACGACCGGACACGCCCTAGGCAACGACCGGACGCGCCTGTCAAACGACCGGACGCGCTGCTTCGAACGACCGGACGCGCCGATCCGCACAGCACCCGCGCCCGCGAAACAACGACCGGACGCGCCCCTCGCGACGACCGGACGCGACAGAGCCCGCGTCCGGTGTGAGTCCAGTAAGCTCCTTCAACGATCGGACGCGTCCGATCGTGTGTGACCGGACGCGCCTCGCGTCCGATCGTCCTCTACGAACCTCAGTTCCTTCTGGGCGCATGACTGGACGCTCCGGTCCCGCGAGTGACCGGACGCGCCGGTTGCAAACCCTAGCCCGTGCGCCTGACAGCTGACCGGACGCGTCCGGTCATTCCATGACCGCGTCCGGTGCAGCGTCCGGTCACCTCTGTGACCTCCGTTCGCCTCCGTTTCTTTTCCGACTTCCGGCGTAGTGGAAAATAGGCATTTCATTTCCCCGAAATCGCCTGAATCCCGCGCTCGCAAGCTCGGTGGGAGGGAGAGAGAGTCCCAAACCCTCTCTACCACCCAAACTTCCAACACCTTCGTAAATGTGCTAACACCAACAAGTGATCACCACCTTGTGTACGTGTGTTAACATTTTCACAATCATTTTCGAAGGTTTTCCAGTTAGCTCACTAGGCCCTACATGCAATGCACTTCATGAATTCACCTAGTGGCACCCATGCATCGAATAACCGATAAGACTTCCCCTCTTAATAGTTCGGCAATCGATCCTAAACCACTCACACCCTCTATGGTGTCTTGAGTGCAAAACAAAATGGCCCTATGGTTATACCTTTGCCTTGAGCCCATTTTGTTTCTCCAAATGATATGATCCACTTCATATCATCACATGACCGTCTTGATCCATCGACCTTGACTTTACTTGCTCTTCACCGTTGCATCGGTCCGTCGGCGCCAAGTCTTGCTCAAGCTTCACCATCGCATGGTCCCTCACTTCGAAGCCTCAACTTGCCCTTCGCCCTCACAACCGGTCCATCGAGCCAAGCATCACTTCGGTCTTCATCATCTTGGTCACATGAGTTAATGTCGTGTCTCATATTCAATGACCACCTTTATCTAAATCATCCACTTAGATACAAAGGTTAGTCCTAGGTTTCATCAATTAGCCAAAACCAAACTAGGGACTTTCAATCTCCCCCTTTTTGGTAATTGATGACAACCCTCACAAAGATGATTTTGATAATAAAAGTTTTGAACTTGTCATACTTGTCCAATCATTATGCTCATAAATAAAATTTGGACAATTATCACAAGCTCGGTTTTGGTAGCATTAGCTCCCCCTACATATGTGCATAGAGTTTGGATTGAAAGCTTTGCACATATGCATGGATAGAAATGTTGAGAGAGTAATTCTACCAAAATGATGCTAAGGTGTAAGAAATGGACCTTTGAAGCGTGATACCAATCGGAGTTGCCTTTTACACCATCCTTAGCATCATGAAGTAACTAGACATCCATCAAAACTCAAGAACCCCGTGAGATCAACATTATATGTAAAGGTTCTTGGACTACTTGTAAAGCTAACCACTTGTAAAGCTTTAGGCAAGTCTAGATACCACATGTAAACTATTCCTATGCATGCTAGTAGATCATTTCATCATCCAATTTCTATACTAGCATTGCACCACACAAGCATGTATATTGAATTTAAATACATGTGCAATGAGCAAGTCATATGAGAATGCACAAACAAGTGCAACAACTTTGTTTATGAGCTTGCTCCCCCTACTTGTGTGCATCAACAAATTTTATTTACCCCTTTAACAAGTTGAATCATCTTTTTCTCATCATAAATTTTATTTACCCCTTTATCAAGTTGAATCATCTTTTTCTCTCCCCCTTTGTCAACAACTTACCCAAAAAAGGGGATCAAATTGTGGAGAGAAGGAAAAGTGTTTGATGGAGTAGATTGAAATTAATTCGATACCATATGTAAGGTTAAAAAATTTATCAAATTTGGTTTAACCTAGAATACTTGCCAAAGATATTTAATTCGATTTGAACCAAAGACAAGCTTCTTCACTCCTCAAAATAAGGGTTATCTTGCCTATGTTGAATTAAACACTTATAGCAAATCTTCTAGATTCAACACTAGGTTTACAAGCTCACAAACATGTCATATGCCACCACTAGATCAAAATAAGCATAGAAGCAATAGTGGTAACATATATCCATCAAATTCATTTGATTTATCATGAATGCTTATGCGTACCACTTATTATGTCTACATGCTCTATCAAGTCCTTAGCATAGGATGAAAGTCATGTCAATCAATTTTACCTTGCAATGTCGAAGGAGAGGCATGTCAATAAGTGGGTGGGGTGCATTCAACTCATGTTTGAGAAATCAAGAATATTCAATTCATTCCTTAGCTTGCAAAACCTCTTTTCATCAAGTGGCTTGGTGAGAATATCGGCAAGTTGATCATCGGTGCCAACACTTTCAATGGCAATATCTCCCTTTTGTTGATGATCTCTAATGAAATGATGTCTTATGTCAATATGCTTTGTTCTTCCATGTTGAACCGGGTTTTGTATCATCTTGATTGCACTCTCATTATCACATAGCAACGACACATTCTTGAAGTTGAGGCCATAATCCTTCAAAGTTGATTTCATCCATAGCAATTGTGCACAACAACTCCCCGCACTCACATATTCGGCTTCGGCGGTAGAGATTGCCACACTATTTTGTTTCTTTGAGGACCATGACACAAGTGATCTTCCAAGTAATTGACATGTGCCACTTGTGCTCTTCCTATTGATCTTGCAACCCCCATAGTCGGAGTCCGAATATCCAATCAATTCAAATTTTGACCCCTTGGGATACCATAGTCCAACATCTTTTGTTTGCTTCAAGTACCTCAATATTCTCTTTGCGGCCGTGAGATGACTTTCTCTAGGTGAGGCTTGATATCTAGCACACATGCAAACACTAAACATGACATCCGGCCTTGATGCGGTGACATAGAGTAGACTTCCAATCAAAGACCGATATTCCTTTTGATTCACCATTTTGCCATCAAGATCACTATCCAAATTGCCATTTGTGCCCATTGGAGTTGAAATTGGCTTTGCATCTTGCATTCCAAACTTCTTCAACATGTCCCTTATGTATTTCCCTTGACTCACAAATGTTCCATTCTTTAATTGCTTGACTTGGAGACCAAGGAAGTAGCTAAGTTCACCAATCATAGACATTTCAAACTCTTTGGCCATCATATCACCAAATTCTTCACAATAAGCTTGATCGGTTGATCCAAAGATGATGTCATCAACATATATTTGCACTATGAATAGATCATTTCCAATCTTCTTGGTGAATAGAGTAGTATCAACCTTGCCCATTTTGAATCCCTTAGAGAGAAGGAAATCCCTTAGCCTCTCATATCATGCTCTAGGTGCTTGCTTTAAGCCATATAAAACCTTCTTCAACTTGTAGACATGGTTGGGTTTCTTGTCATCTTCAAATCCGGGCGGTTGCTCAACAAATACTAACTCATTGATGATCCCATTGAGAAATGCACTTTTAACATCCATTTGATATAGTTTGATATTGTATGCACAAGCATAAGCCAATAGAATCCTTATTGCCTTCAATCTTGCCACGGGAGCATATGTCTCATCATAGTCAAGACCTTCAACTTGAGTGTAACCTTGAGCAACTAGTCTTGCTTTGTTTCTTACTACAATGTCATCTTGATCTTGCTTGTTTTTAAACACCCACTTGGTTCCAATCACATTGTAGTCATTTGGCCTTTCTACCAATTCCCAAACATCATTTCTTGTGAAATTGTTTAGTTCTTCTTGCATAGCCATAATCCAATCGGCATCCCTCAAAGCTTCTTCTATCTTCTTTGGTTCTATGGTTGACACAAATGATGCATGCTCACAAAACATAGTCAATCTTGATCTTGTTTGCACACCACTTCTAATATCACCAATAATACTATTAATGGGGTGATCTCTTGAAACATGTTGTGGTTGGAGTACTTGCACTTGATTGCTTGAGCTTGGTTGATCACTTGATGTATCTCGATGAGAAGAACTAGCACCATGATTTTGCACTTGAGAGTCACTAACTAGCTTGTTTGGTGAATTGAGCACTTGATCTTTATCATCATCTTGAATATCAATTACTTGCTTTGCTCTAATGTCCCCAATGTCCATGTTCTTCATTGCTTCCACCAATAGTGTTCCACTAACATCATCTAGATTCTCTTCTTCATCTTGTGACCCATTGGTTTCATCAAATTGCACATCATGGACTTCTTCTAGAATGCCACTTGAGTTGTTCCAAACTCTATAAGCTTTGCTTGTAGTTGAATAACCAAGTAGGAACCCCTCATCACATCTTTTGTCAAACTTCCCAAATCTAGTGCCCTTCTTCAAGATATAGCATTTGCAACCAAACACCCTAAAGTAAGAAATATTGGGCTTTCTTCCATGAAGTAACTCATATGGAGTCTTCTCTAGCAATGGATGACAATATAGTCTATTGATGTAGTAGCAAGCGGTATTGATTGCTTCATCCCAAAATGATTGACTCACATTGTACTCATGAAGCATTGATCTAGCCATATCAAGCAATGTTCTATTCTTCCTCTCAACTAGGCCATTTGATTGTGGAGTGTACTTGGCCGAGAATTGATGTCCAATACCATAATGATCACAAAGTTCTTCAATTCTTGTATTCTTGAACTCACTTCCATTGTCACTTCTCACTTTCTTGATTCTAATCTCAAACTCATTGTGAACTCTAGTGAGAAATGTCTTGAAGGTGTCAAACACTTCACTTTTGTCACTAAGAAAGAATACCCATGTGAATCTTGTGAAGTCATCCACTATGACAAAGCCATACTTGTTGCCGCCTATGCTTGTATATGTTGTTGGTCCAAATAGATCCATGTGCATCAACTCAAATGCTTTGCGTGTGCTCATTGTACTCTTCTTTGGATGTGAGCTTCCAACTTGCTTCCCGGCTTGACATGCACTACAAAGCTTATTCTTCTCAAATTCAACATCTTTCAAACCATTGACAAGATTGTGAGTTGTAAGCTTCTTCAATTGTTTCATGCCAACGTGACCAAGCCTTCTATGCCAAAGCCAACCCATGCTTGATTTGGAGACTAAGCAAGTTGTCAAAGAAGTTTCTCTATCATTGAAGTCAACTAGGTAGAGATTCTCATATCTAAAGCCCTTGAATGCCACATTTGAACCATCCATACTAATAACTTCCACATCATCAACCCCAAAGATGCATTTGTAGCCTAGATCACATATTTGTGCCACGGATAGAAGATTGAAATCCAAACTTTCAACTAGCAACACATTGGAGATACTCATATCATTTGATATTGCAATCTTGCCCAAGCCAATAACCTTGCCTTTCTTGTTATTGCCAAATGTGATAGAATCAACACCACTATCATTGTCATTGATTGAGTCAAACATTCTTGATGTACCGGTCATGTGTTGAGTGCACCCACTATCAATAATCCAATGCCTTCCTCCGGCTTTGTAATTGACCTACAAGCAAATCAATGAAGCTTAGGTACCCATTTTTGCTTGGGTCCTTGTAGGTTAGTAACTAAGCTCTTTGGTACCCAAATAGCCTTCTTCTTTGGGCCAACAATGGGTGTACCAATAAACTTAGCTTGCACACCCTTCACACCTTTGGTAAGCACATAGCAAGAATCAAAAGGTATATCATTAACGAATTTCTTGCTTTGGTTCTTTTTATTGCAATTTTGCTCTAGGTGCCCAACTTGCTTGCATCTATTGCAAAACCGACCATTGCTCTTCACAAAGCTAGGCTTTGGAGTTGCAAAGGCTGACTTGCCTTTCTTGGGGGTGTAGCCCAATCCCTCTTTGTTAAGAGAGAACCTTTGGCTACCCAAGCACTTAAGCAAGCGGGCCTCACCACCATAGGCCTTGCCTAGGGCGTGAGTGAGCTCATCCACCTCTCTCTTGAGAGTCTCATTCTCAACCATTAGTGAGGCATCATAAGTGAAACCATCACTAGTAGTAGAGGTAGAGTTGGTGGTGGTGGATGAAGAGCTACAAGAAGGGTTAGCATTTGACATGATGATAGGTTTATAAAAAGATTCATCAATTATATCACATGTAACACCTATATCACATGATACAACAACCTCCTTCTTTGCTTGTTGCTCAAGTAGCAATGAGTGAGCTTTTTCAAGCTTGGAATGAGCTTTATCAAGATCCTCATGGTCTTCCACTAGACTCTCATGAGTGGTCTTAAGCTCACCAAGAACTTTCTCAAGTATTGCTACTTTCATTGAAAGCTTCTTGCACTCCTTGTTCTTGGCAATGGCTATGTCTCTAGTTTGTTGCAACAAGTCATATAGTTGTTCTTTAGTTGGTTCATCATCATCATCATCATTTTCATTATCATTATTATCATTATCACTATTATGAACATATTCCATTTCACTTTCATCATCACTCTCATCATATAATACCTTAGCTTCTTTGGCCATGAAACACGAAGAGGATGAATCAAATAGTGATGGCTTCTTGTTGATAGCAATGGAAGCAAAAGCCTTGTTGGATGATTCTTCTTCTTCTTCATCATCATCACTTTCCCAAGTGGCCACATAGACTCCATTCTTGCCTTTCTTGAATGTTATCTTGGCTTCTTTCTTTTTCTTCTCAAACTTGCCCCTCTTGTTGTTCTTCTTCTTGTCATAGGGACAATCGACTTGAAGATGTTCGGTGCTATCACAATTGAAGCACTTCCTTTGTTGCTCATTGCTCTTGAAATTGTCATTTCTCTTTTTGAAGCCTCTTCTCTTAATGAACATGTGGCCCATTTTCTTGACTACAAAAGCAAATGCCTCATCATCAATTTCATAATCTTCATCTTCATCATTGTCTTCTTCTTCTTCAATGATGGTAGCTTTGCCCTTGGAGGAGGTGGCCTTGAATGCCACGGTCTTCTTCTTCTTCTTCTCATCTTCCACCTTCTCCTTGTCATCAACATCTTGATCATATTTGTCATAGGTCAATACTTCACCAAGCAAATCATTAGGCTTCATTGTTTCAAGCCCATCTCTTTGTAACATCATGATCAACATCTTGAATCTTCTAGGTAAGCTCAATAAGAACTTGTGACAAAAATCTTGATCTTGAGTCTTGTGCCCTAAGCTCTTGAGATCATTGACTATCACTTGCAATCTATGAAACATTTCAATGATTGTTTCATCATCCTTTTTCTTGAAGTTCTCAAACTCACTTTTGAGCCCATATAGCTTGGCACTCTTTACAACCTTAGTGCCCTCATATGTTTTACCCAACCTTGTCCATACTTCATATGCCAATTCTAAGTCCTTGATGCCCTCAAATACTTTTGTGTCAATACCATGGTAAAGTGTATTGAGAGCCATTCTATTGCATGTTCTATTTGCTCTATCTTCATTGGTGAGATGATCGGGATCAATTATAGCAAAGTCATTCTCGGTGACTTGCAAAACTCTCTCATGAATAGAACCAAGGTACATTGTCATCTTTCTCTTCCAATAAGCAAAAGAACTAACACCATCAAAGAACGGTGGCTTCCCCCCAACATGATTGAACACAATTTGAGCCATTTTTCACACCGAAGGATGTTAAGCCTTGATTAAAACGGTGACCACGGCTCCGATACCACTTGTAAGGTCCTAGATGGCTAGAGGGGGGGTGAATAGCCTATATAAAAATTCTACAAGCACCACTAAGCAAACTTGTTAGAATAACAAACGGCGTAAAGCGAGTTTTGCTTAGCCAAAGGTTGTGATGCAAGCCTCCTATCCACAAGTCTAGTAGATTATGATCTCTAGTTCACACAAGTGCTAAGTCACTAACTTACACTAGTGAGCAAGCTAACAACTACTAGAAAAGTCTACTACTAGAGTTACACAAGATAATCTAGTAAAAGTAAATGCGAGAGATAGGATTGTGAATCTTATACCGACGGTGGAGTGAAGATGTTGCCAATCACCAAGATGATATACAATCAATCAATATTGACAACATCATAATATGAAGACCAATCACCGGGAGACAAGAGACACAATATTTTGTTCACCCGGTGTTCACTTGTGCACCGACAAACTACGTCACCGGTTGTGTCGACCAACACTTAGATGGTTCCTCGGTGCGACCCTCAAGTCACTTGCCCCTCAAGGCACGCCCCGCAAGGCACCGCAAGACACCACTCTCAAGTGAGGTAACTCAATGACACGCGCAATTTACTAGAGTTGCTTTTGGCGTCCCGCCGAGGAAAGCACACGAACCTCTTACAATCAACCGGAGGTGGCCAAGAACAATCACCTTCTCTTGCCAACGCCTCCAACAATCTCCAAGCCGGCTAGGAGCGGTACTCTCCAAGAGTAACAAGAAATCCACCGGCTAAACCACCCACAAGTGCCACTAGATGCCCTCAAGCTATGCAATGCACTTTGGGATCACTCAATCTCACTTATGATTTGCAATCACTCAAGAGAGATGAGTGGGAGGAGATGTTCTAGCTCAAAGGATGCACAAGAGTGTTAGAAATGCCAAGTTGCCTCCCCAAGGGCCGGCCAACGAGTATTTATAAGCATCCCATCCAAATAGAGCCGTTATACCCCTTCACTGGGTTCTGTCGGGATGACCGGACGCTCCGGTCATAACTGACCGGACGCGCTCAACCGCGTCCGATCCTCCAACGGTCACTGCGCCAACGGTCAAACCCCATGACCGGACGCGCCTCTCAAAACGACCGGACGCGCTCAACCGCGTCCGATCCTCCAACGGTCACTGACCCTCAACGGTCAAACCAACGACCGGACGCGCCCTAGGCAACGACCGGACGCGCATGTCAAACGACTGGACGCGCTGCTTCGAACGACCGGACGCGCCGATCCGCACAGCACCCGCGCCCGCGAAACAACGACCGGACGCGCCCCTCGCGACGACCGGACGCGACAGAGCCCGCGTCCGGTGTGAGTCCAGTAAGCTCCTTCAACGATCGGACGCGTCCGATCGTGTGTGACCGGACGCGCCTCGCGTCCGATCGTCCTCTGCGAACCTCAGTTCCTTCTGGGCGCATGACCAGACGCTCCGGTCCCGCGAGTGACCGGACGCGCCGGTTGCAAACCCTAGCCCATGCGCCTGACAGCTGACCGGACGCGTCCGGTCATTCCATGACCGCGTCCGGTGCAGCGTCCGGTCACCTCTGTGACCTCCGTTCGCCTCCGTTTCTTTTCCGACTTCCGGCGTAGTGGAAAATAGGCATTTCATTTCCCCGAAATCGTCTGAATCCCGCGCTCGCAAGCTCGGTGGGAGGGAGAGAGAGTCCCAAACCCTCTCTACCACCCAAACTTCCAACACCTTCGTAAATGTGCTAACACCAACAAGTGATCACCACCTTGTGTACGTGTGTTAACATTTTCACAATCATTTTCGAAGGTTTTCCAGTTAGCTCACTAGGCCCTACATGCAATGCACTTCATGAATTCACCTAGTGGCACCCATGCATCGAATAACCGATAAGACTTCCCCTCTTAATAGTTCGGCAATCGATCCTAAACCACTCACACCCTCTATAGTGTCTTGAGTGCAAAACAAAATGGCCCTATGGTTATACCTTTGCCTTGAGCCCATTTTGTTTCTCCAAATGATATGATCCACTTCATATCATCACATGACCGTCTTGATCCATCGACCTTGACTTTACTTGCTCTTCACCGTTGCATCGGTCCGTCGGCGCCAAGTCTTGCTCAAGCTTCACCATCGCATGGTCCCTCACTTCGAAGCCTCGACTTGCCCTTCACCCTCACAACCGGTCCATCGAGCCAAGCATCACTTCGGTCTTCATCATCTTGGTCACATGAGTTAATGTCGTGTCTCATATTCAATGACCACCTTTATCTAAATCATCCACTTAGATACAAAGGTTAGTCCTAGGTTTCATCAATTAGCCAAAACCAAACTAGAGACTTTCATCACTGTAAAAGGATTTGTCACCACAGTTACAATGAACGATTCAGTTTCTCGATGAAAAACTAAACTCTAAACAAAACCCCATTGTATAATAGCGGCGGCGGCTATATTTATAGTCTAAGACTCGATCTAGGGTTGGGAACGGCCAGGGGTTGGGCGCCCACAACTTGGGCTTAAGGCCCGACACGATACATGGCCAAGTTGACCCAAATAGGTGACGCAGCACCTTGATGTGGTCACACAGAATGATCCATGGACCTTCTGGAGTTAGGAACAGATCCAAAATGACGGCGTCGTCGTCCCCTTTCCAACGCATCCAAGAACGCCCCGTTTTGATGTCGTATGAGAGAGTTATGACCAAAACAGTGACGACGTGTCTGCTGAATCCGAGGGTGACGTGGCAGCTGAGTTGGGGACGAATTGCAACTTGGGGAAGACCATAACGTCGGTGTGTCCAGCGTGGCGATATCCTCATCAAAGCACATGCAAAGTTAACCAAAGATCAATATGCTACCGATATTGGCTCAAACATGTAACGTCATATTATTCACTGTCCAACAAATCAAGATGTGTGCTGATGGCAAATGAAACGTTGCTATGCATTTCCTACCTTCTCTCATTTCCTGCAAAAATAAGACGCATAGTCTAGAGAAAAGCATAAAGATATGTCATTTTTTATTAACTTGCGAGTATGTACCGGTAAATCTCTATAGAATCCTAAAAATGAGTGCTTGTTAGAAAACATTAAAGCACTGAAGGGCACTCGAAAAAAAAACAATCAACATACACTAGCCATATGGTTATGGTAACTGTGGCCTCCACCCCGCATAGGAAATGGGATGCTAATTCAATCTCATGGTCCATGTGTCTTTGCGTGGTGACAAGAATCATCGGTAATGTAGAGTGTTTGACGGGGGATTGCTTTGGTTCTAGCAGAGGGGTGGTCACAGATCCAATTTTAATCCAAAACAAACACATGGATAATATGATTTTTTTGCATAAAAAAGAATAAAACCAAGTGGGCCATGTGTCAACTAAGCAATAGTGTTGGCAAAAGTCACACCTAGCCTGAAATTACCGAAATTCATGAAATTTCACTAAATTTTTTAAACTTCTCGGGGGTCGCTTTTGTATATAGCGGCCTAGCGGGTGAGTGGCGTGATACTGATCCGATTCGGGTCGAACCGGCGACTTGTTCGTTACAAGCGCAGAGCGGAGTGAGATACCGGAGCACCACACAACCGTTGCCGTTGGGTTTCCACTGATCGGAGTGACGAGCGCACAGCTACTGCTCGTGGGGAGCTGGTGGTGTACTACCGGAACTAGGCGGGGCCCACGGGGCCAACCTCACTAAGCGCAGCCGCTAATTACAAAAGGCAGCTCACCACGGGTCAGCTCCCTCCACCGCCACCACCGACGCCGGGATGAAGGCCGTGCCAGCCGACTGCGCCGCGTCCCCGGTGCCGGCGACCAAGATCACCATGCCCGCCTCTGCGGCCGGCGGCGCGGAGGCGGCGCTCCTCGGGAAGGGCCGGTACAAGGTCTGGGCCTTGGCCGCCATCGCGCTCCTCGCGCTCTGGTCCATGTCCGCCGCTTCCGTCTCGCTCCGCTGGTCCTCCTCGGGCGACCTCGCATCCGTCTACGGGGACCTGGACGTCCCGCTCGCCGACGACCTCGATTCCCTCGTACGCACGCTCCCTTCTACCTCTGCTCGCCTGCCTCCCTCGGGCCTCGGGAGAGATCCCTGCCTGCTTTTTTCTTCTGTCTGATTTGTTATATATACTGCGTAAATGTGTGCCAGCAACTATTTGTGTGACGGGCTTAATCTCCTATCGGCTGGTGTTTGCGTTAAAATCAGGGAGGAGATCGTTCCTTTCGTCCTCCCTCGGGGATTACCCAACAGATACGGGTCACCCTGGGCACAAAATACCGAATACCGAGAACCGAACCGAAATTACCGAGAACCGAACCGAAAAATACCGAAACCGAAATATTCGGTTCCTATTCGGTTCCTACTTCTCGGGAACCGAATTTACCGAGGTAAAATCGGTTCTGTACCTCGGTAAACCGAAGTACCGAATATGTACCGAACATCGTGAGTAGCGCGGGTAAGTCGACGCACATGGCCGCGAGCAGCCGAACCTGGTCCCGTTCAAGCGGGCCGTGTAGCCCAGCAGCAGCCCACCTAAGCATCTAAGCCAACTTATCCAGTTATCCTCACGTAAAGCCTCACAAAAATGAAACCCTAGTAGTCACGGTTAGCCAGTCAGCCAGCACTCAAGCAGGCGCAGCGGCGCCGCCGCCCTCGCGCGACCCCTTCGCCCGTCGCCCACCGCGCTGTGCCTTCGTCCGTCGCGCTTCTCCCACCGCGCGGTCGTGCCTCGGCGGCTCGCGGTCACCCTCGCGCCATGCCGTCGCCCGTCGCCCACCACGGCATCGCACTGCGCCTTCGCCCGTCGGTCGTCGCGACCTCGCCCTCGCCCGTCGCGGCCTCGCCCTCGCGGTCACGGTCACTCCGTCCCCCAGCGGCCACGCCATCCGCCCGTCCCCCACGCGGCCGCGCCGTCGTCGTCGCGCGGTCGAGCACCTGAGCAAGGAGCGCCAGGAGAGGCAGTAAAGATGACCACTTCCATTGATTACTACGACTCCATTGTTGTAAGCTGTTCGGTTATTTCGGTAAGTACCGGAACCGAACCGAAAGTACCGATACCGAATTTGCTCAGTACCGAGTTTTTTCAGGAACCGATCGGTACTAATTTCACGAGGAACCGAATTTGCATAGGAACCGAGGAACTGAACCGATCGGTTCGGTAATACCGAACGCCCAGGGTGAGATACAGGGGCAAAGGTTGGGCGAACTGAACAATTGGTTTAGCCTGCAAGTAGTCCTGCCACGTTCAGGTAGTTTCAGAACAATTGGTTTTGCTAATGAGTTTGCTTATTAGACTATCCATGGGCAAAACGAGTATTAGATATACTCCAATACTCCATTACTCCTTTGTTCAAGAATGTTGCTATTTTGCCAACTTCATCTTCAGAATAACTGGAGAGATTCAGTTAGTGTTTCAAAAATCTCTCAGTGAACCAGCCTGTTACCAATTTTCCCCTGTGGGTAGTGGAAGCACACAAATCTTGTTCTGCGAGCAATACTGAGCCTACCACATTCATATTTCGTATTTGGTCTGAATTCAATTCAACAAGCCTGACTGCAGAGTACCAATTACTGAGTGACAGCAAGGTGTCCAGACTTACCGTCAAGATCACATTGATTGAGCTTGGTTAGTAGTCCCACAAATTTTAGGGTCCATTCTATATAAAGCTACAGGTGCTTTCGCAGGTTTTCCTCCTGGGTGTGACAATTTTTTGTAGATCAGGCATATGGTTTAGTCTTTGTATGTTTTATTGTATCTTAGAAATAAAAAAAATCATTGCTTTACATAATATTCTGATACCAAGTCCACTAGTCCAGTACCACATTTCAAAATTGTTAAAATGGCTGATTACCCCATTCACTATTGTCTTGTCTATCATAAAGCACGAAAGGCAAATGTTGGGTGAAATTGAAACTGAACAAATGATTTAGCCTGTATGTACTCCTGCCAAGTTCAGGTAGCTTCAGATCAATGTCTGGGGAATTCTTTTGCATTTGCTTGACCTTAGTGAGTTTGCTTATTAGATTATCCGTGAGAAAACACAGGCAAAACGATGTACAGTAGAGAGTGTTAGATATACTCCTTACCAGCTGCGTAGGTTCCACTCACTCGTTATTTAGTCTACCAATTTCCCCCCGTCCGACAAATCTTGTACTGTGGCCAATACTGAGCCTACCATATTCAGATTTCGTATGTGGTCTGAATTCAGTTCAACAAACCTGCCTGTGGAATATCCATTACTGAGTGGCTGCCAGGTGTCCAGAGTTACCATCAAGATCACATTGGTTAATTTGGTTAGTAGTCAACCTTGGCGTGCCACAGAAATACAGCCAGGTGTCTTTGTATGTTTATTTGATCTTAGAAATAATTATTTTTTCATTGCTTTATATGGTTCTCTGCTACCAAGTCCACTAGCCCAGTACCACATTTCAAAGTTGTTAAAATTGTTGAATGGTTGATTACCTGATTCGCTATTGTCTTGTCTAGCATAAAGCACGAAAGGCATACTTCAGTGTTGTATTTCTGTGCATGGATGCTTATGCTTGTCTTACAATATGACCAGGAGATGGAGGAGAGGGAGAAATTAGTGGGGCGAATGTGGGACATGTACACACGGACCAGTGATGAGGTACGCCTTCCACGGTTCTGGCAGGAGGCGTTTGAGGCTGCATACGAGGAACTTGCTGGTGATGATGTGCAGGTGCGTGATGCAGCTATCTCTGAGATTGCCCGAATGTCAGCCCACAAACTTGAACTCGAGCAGACACTGAATGAGAATGAGGTATGCCCAAAAACTGTATCTCACCTTAATTACCTCCAAATGCCTTATGTTTCAAGTAAATTACTATGCATTCTGCGGTTTCCCTTATTTTGTGAGAGTGACACTTCTTTACCATGTCAACTTATTCCACTTCAAACCAAATATTGTTATGAATCCAAGGCATGCATTTGTATCCCATTTTCGAGCAATGGCAATGGTCCGAATTCCGATATGACGCCTGACAACATAAGTTGTGGTTTATATTTTCATCAGAGATGCTATTTGGTTTCAGCTAATGGACTGGTAGAACCATCATGAACGTAATGACTGATGTAACTGATGATTTAAAGCATAGAATTCACAATCTTCCAAAAACAACACCTTGTTGAAATGGCGGTGCAGATTATGATGCTTTCTGCGGTGCAAGTTTCCGCTTACCTGCAAATTGCTTCTCTTCTTTAATGTGAACTATTTTGGTACAGCACTGTCAGCATTTTTGGCGAAACTGATAGTGATATCGTGAATTGTTCAGTTTGCACATTGTCTTGTACCCATGCTCTGTTTGGTATAGTTTCATAAACAGTCCATCTATCTTTGACCAGCCTACGGCCTACCTGATCAAGTATCTAAGTACATAATATATATGATATATCAGATGCTCAATCTTCACCTGAACGTGGATAGTTTGCACTGACCTAGGTCCCTAACTGATCTGGTTTATTCTTGAGACTCAACAACTGGGCACTAAACATGTTGCTCAGAAACACCATGCACAATAATAAGGGTTATCAGCACGATTTTCTTATTTCCAGTCACCTTGTGCAGGAAGAGAATGCCGTGAGCAACAGAGGTGGCAGGTCAAAGGCGAATTAGTAGTTCCACAAATATCTGTGGCCTGAGGACCTGAAGATCTATTGCTGATAAGATCCCAGGAGGCGGATTTTGGGGGTTTTGAAGTGTTTTGATAAATTATGAAACTGGTTGTTCACTGGATCTGTACCAGGTAGATCAACAAGGTGCATATGGCAACACTAGCTATAAAGTTGCACAATTTAGTGGGAGCAATGCGTATGATGAATCCATACTAGGAAATCCGAATTGAATGTCATTTCACTTACCATCACTAATATGATGATCAGGTCGCATCGCATCGCATCAGGAGACTCAAGGAACCGGATTGCTATGATGCGACCATGGTCTCAGTAATGTTCATGATGCTATTGTATTCTCCTCTGCTGACTACAACTTAGCTCGACTTCAAAGTCATCAGGGCATGTTCAACCCACAAACAGGGGTTGTCTGCAAGAGCCTCGAATTTGACATACAGACAACTAAAAAGACAGGTCGCACAACAAATTGTTTGTTTAACTGTCTGTAAAGTGTTTAATGTTTTGTATGTAGCCAAGATCAATTATGAATATCATTTTATATACCATTATGTTGCTATTTGATAGAAAATGGATCAAGCATAAATAAGATATCCATACAAGGTATTCACACTATTAAAGGAATAAAATTTCTAAAAAACCAATCATGTAAACAGTGGCAAAATCAGTACAGGAGTAGCACTAGATTAGTAGCAACATCCCTAGCAGGCTGGCACCACTGCACTAGCATTCTAGGTCAGCAAAACTTTCTATACCCCGAACTCCACACAATTTCCATTTTCCAGAGCATTGCCATGTCTAACAGCAACAGTTTGTTTATTCTGTGCTTTCTCAAATTGATCTTCTACTTCTCCAGGTAGTCATAACTGTAAGAAAGGTCAAGAACAATTCTCAATAACAAATTTTCAGTCCAAATTACCAAGCAAGAGAGAGAGAGAGAGAGAGAGAGAGAGAGAGAGAGAGGTACCTAATAGGTTACATTCAGAGGCCTGATGGAAACAAATATAATTGAACACACTTAAATATTCAGTCATGCTAATTCATATAAACAGCCAGGGAAACTGCAACTTGTACATGCAGAGGTCTGATGGAATATAGGAATCCACAATTTTACACATACAAATACTTCATGTTTGAAATATGGCTGCACTATTTTCAGACAATTTACAACTTGCACACTGACCATCAGTTTTCAGAAAAACCAGATTATAATATGAAACATAACACAATTTCACACAGGAGAGAAGTGTATTGCGCCTGGGTAGACATGCAGTCTGTTTACCAACAGGCGAAGAGTTTTTTTTTGAGAATTTACATTAACAGTCATACTTTATTCACACTCACGGCCAACGGACGAAGAGATTACACATCCAAAAGGCAGACTGCATGTTCACATGTAACAGAATACATATTCAAATGTTCAGACTACATGTAGATAACAGCATATGGGTTCAGAGTTTACACTATCTTGCGCCTCCTTCCTTTTGCAGAGTTCACACTTTGATTCATATTCACACTATCTGACTAAAACAGGAGTGCACACTATGACATAGCTAGGTAGATAAGCTAAGTACCCAAACAACTAAATGCTCACTGACAGCATATTTGGCTCAATCAGAACATACATTGCAGTAGGTGCCAAACAACCAATATATAACTTCAGTTTTCAGAAATGGTTGTTCATATGACATACCTACTGAAATCGATGTTTCAGTAGCTGGATTGATTTGCTAACTAGCCCTTGTCTGATTAACAGAGAATGGACATACATATCAGAGAAAAATATAACAACTGGTATTCAAAGCTTCTACCCTGTGCTTTCCAAAAATAATATACCCATTGATCCTCAATAATACCCTGAGAACCAAATTAGCAAGGTGAAAGTAGCATTATATATACGGCTAGGTGCTGGATTATGAATCAGATCGGACCCATCAAAGATGTGAGATGCAGCATCAGGAAGTAAAGCATCACCTAGTGGCACACTCATCCCATAAAAAAAAGTGGCACACTCATTTTCTAAGATACTAGTAGAAAGGGCGCGCCCCTGCGCGCCCGTGGGCAAGGCAAGTAGTATTGGTATCATACATTTCAACCATGTGAGAGATTCACTAATAGTAATAGGCATACATATACCGAAATCCATTTTTTTTTGAACTGAGGCGCAGTGGCCCATTCCCATGCACTGCACGGAAATACGGTGGGTGCCAGGATCGAACCCGGGTGGCGCCGCTCACACTGGAGCGTGTCTGCCAAACGAGCTAGCGCTCGATGAAGCATCACATAGGCATCTGTTACACGTGGTGTTGTAACCATTCGGACAGCAAATTAGAACGTCCCCATCTCCTATCTTTGTGACCAACTATGAAGATTTTGATTCTTCATGTATTTGTTTCAATTTGTCAGGTTTGTGGCCAACTGCTATTTGTTTGGGTCAACAGTATCAGTTTCATTTGTTCTCTTAACCGGCGCATAAGCCTTGGTACAAATGAGTCAATCTGTGCCTGCCTTCCAAGTGGTGCATTGATATGGCGAACTTGATTATTAACCACTTGTTGTGTGAACTAATTAAAAAGGAGCATGAAGTACAACTGTGATTGTTAGTTGATCTCCACCAATAGGCTCAACGACCTATTGGGCCCTATCTCTACTCCCTGATCGGGGGAGCCCAACCCTAATTCGGTTGGAGGGTCCCTGTCGCACAGCACACATAAAAGGAAGGTGGGGGTGAGGGCTCAGATGACGAGGTTTGCCGTGAGCCGCCACACCCACCTAAAGCGTGCTGCCAGCGACGGGATGAGCCCGCCACCACTGTCGTCGCCTGCAGGGTCACCGCCGGCGCCACTGGACTTCTCTCCACCGCGCTGGACGACTCCTACTACACCGCGGCACCGGCGTCTATGTTGCTGTGCCGCAAGGAGAAACGTAAAGGAGCTTACCCAATCCTATGGTTACAGAGGTACACACATTCAATTGAATCTAACATTGGTATCGGAGCCAGGTTACTAAGTGTGTAACCCTAACCCTAACCGGGTAAAAGCAAAAAGAGAGAGACCGGGGTACTGTCTACCGGTCACCACCGCCACCGCGTGTGGAGAAGAGAACAGATCCGTGTTCGGATCAGAGAAGAAGAAAATCAAGGGCCCTTAGCACTTGAACTCTAACCCTAACCGGGTAAAAGAAGAAAGAAAATCCACCGCCACCGCGCGGGGGGAAAGATCACCGCACCGTTCGACGGCGCACGGCAAAAGTAAAGAAAAGAATAGATCCATTCGGATGTCAAAGAAAAGAAAGGAGAACCTAACCCTAGATCCATTCAGATGTCAAAGAAAAGAAAGGAAGAACAGCAAATCAGAGAAAAGAAAGAGGAAAAGGGATCTCAAGAACCCTAAGACCTAACCCTAACTCACATGGAGAAAGGGCTAACCCCAATCGGTCAAACAAAGAAAAGCATCTAGATCCGATTGGGGAAGAAGAAGAAGAGAAAAGGAAGGGAAAGATTTTCGGAACCCTACCCCCCTCATCTCAATCGGAATCAAATCCGAAAAGAAAAGAAATTAAAGGAAAAAGGATATGTTTCGGCATTAAGATGAACAGAGCCGAAACCCTAACCCTAGATCCCCTTTTCGGGTGAACAAACGAAAGAAAGAAATCAAAAGAACAGAAAAAACGAATCGGCCGAATCGAATCGAATCGAAAAGTGCAACCCTAACCCTAGATCTTGACCCCAACCCCACCACGGGTTAATCCCAAAGGTGAGAAGGGGACGGGGAAGAAGGGAAAAGGGAGCCGAACCGGCCTTTCGCCGGCGAGGGAGAAGAAGACCGAGCCGGGAAGATTTTTCATCGGGCTCGGCCAAAGGAGAAAAGGCCACGGCTAGGCCACTCGACGGCGGCGTGCTCACCCGTTGGGGAGCACGCGCGCCAGCGAGAGGGCCGGCGACGGCGCCATGGTCGCTCCACCGCCCACTCGCTCGCTCGGTGTCCTCTCGGTCGCTGCTGGTTACGGCTGAGAGAGGTAGAGAGAGGAGAGAGCGGCGAGCGAAGAGAGAGAGAGACCGAATGGAAATGATTCTAGGGTTCTGCTGTGCGCTGGCCGCGGCGGGTTTTGTTGGCGCGAAATCGACGCGCAGTCGTCGATCTCCATCGGACGGCGCAGATTCACCGGGCCGGCCTTCAGCCCAGGCGGGTGCGCGCCCCATGCCGAATTCCCGGCCCAGGCCCAGGTTGCGGCCTGGGCGCGGGGGAGCGCGCGGGAAGGGCGTGTGGGCTGTGGGCCGTGGGCCGTTTCAGGCCGAAACAGTAAAGAGCAAGAGCCCAGTTTCGTTTTTTCCTTTTCCTGGAAAATTGAAAATGCAAATTGGCTCAAAAGAAAAATAGAAAAAGGTAATTTTCCCCTGTGGGTAAAATTTAAGAAATTGAATTATTTTTCCGCTGCTAAAGAGAAATTGTTTATTCTCCAGTTAATTTGTACCAACGTGGTATTTAATCGGAGGAAAAGAAAGTTATTCCGCTGCTAAAGAAAACGTTGATTCTCCAGTTATTTTGAACCAATGTGGTATTTAATTGGAGAGAAAAAGAGATTTGACATGATTATGATGTTGTTATTTTCTGACCAACGTTGATAATAACAATATTGTAATGTTAATGATTTATGCATTAATTCTACTTCTGTCCAACGGTGATGTAGAATTAGTGTATAAGAACATATGTTAATTTTAAAGATTTATGCATTAATTCTACTTCTGTTCAACGGTGATGTAGAACTAGTGTGTAAGAACAGTTGTGAATGTTAAAGATTTATGCATTAATTCTATTTCTGCCCAACGGTGATGTAGAATTAGTGTATAAGAATAATTGTATGTTTTGATTTTGACCAACGTTGGAATCAAGGCATGCAAATGATGTTATTTCTATGTTAAGAAAAGTTTTAACCTGGTTTTTCATCTTGTTTGAGGTGGACTGGGTAGTCACCTCACCGTGTTCCACTGAGTTTGTGGCACCGGTGAGGGAGACAAAAGTGAATGATGCCATTTGGGCAACTAAAGAGAGGGATTTTGAATCCCAAAAGATATCCTATGACTCCTTGGGCATAGGAAATGAATCACTACCAACAAGAAGAAGTTTGGCTGTGATAAAGAACATGATTGAACCTGCAATTATAGGCTAAATCTCAGAGTGTGACACGGTCACCGAGTACCTCGATAGAATAAAGAGTCAGTTCACTGGCTATTCAAAGACATATGCTACTCAGCTGAAGTGGTGGCATAAGAGAGCTCACGATGCGTTATCAAAATTATGGCAATGTCGTTTAGGCCATATTTCGAGGGGGAGAATAGAAAGACAAGTTAAGAATGATATTCTTCCTCCATTAGAGCTCTCAGATTTAAAACAATGCAGAGAATGCATAAAAGAAAAATATATGAAGAAAAGTAAGAAAGATGACAAACAAAGCGCAGGAATTTTATAGATTATTCACACAGACATCTGTGGTAAGTTTCCTGTAAAGAGTGTGGATGGTAATGATTCGTTCATAACATCCACAGATGATTACTCCTATTATGGCTATATTTATCTAATTAAATAAAGAAAAGATGTATTGGATAAATTTAAGTTATTAAAGATTAAGATAGTCAGGTCTGACCGTGGGGGAGTACTACGGTCGGCATACCCTAAAAGAATGGCATAGTAGCCCAGTATTCTACACCGGGTGAACCTCAGCAGAATAGAGTAGCTAAAAGAATCAATCGCACCCTGATGGATATGGTGGGCAGTATGATATGTTACTCCACCTTACAGTTGAGCTTATGGATGGAGGCGATAAAACCGTCATTCATATTCTCAATAGAGTATCAAGAAAGTCGGTGCTTAAAACACCGTATAAGTTGTGGACAGAAAGAGTATCCTCACTTAACCACTTGCGTGTGTGTGGGGAGCCCTGCTGAGGTTAAAGTATTTAACCCAAACATTGGGAAGTTATATCCCAAAACAGTAAGTTGCCATTTGTTTGGCTACATAGAAAAGTTAAAATGTTTTCGTTTCTACTATTTAGAGAGACACACAAAGTTTGTGGAAACGAGACACGTTGTTTTCCTAGAGGATGAAAATATGAGGGGAGCATGGTAGCTCGAGAAATTAACCTTGAAGTGAAGCGGGTGTAAGCGCCCATTCCAATGATTCATGAGCCAATTTTCTCACTACCTGCTGTAGCTGCACCGACAGTGCTAGATACTGTTGTGCCAGCACCTGTTATTATCCCACCTGTGGCAACAACGAATGAAATATAAGGAACCTGTTCTTCAAGATCCAATAGAACCAATTGCCACACATGAGGGGGAGCAACAACAACCTCAAACAGAGGATGTGCCAAATGTGGAGGCCCCTAGAAGGTCTCAAAGAGTTAGAAAATCAGCTATTGTTGCTGATTATGAAGTGTACAACACTAAAGAATTTCAAATGGAGGATTATCAAAGCCTCGTTTGAAGAAGCCATGAGTAGTGATCAGTCATCAAAGTGGCTTGAGGCCATGAAAGATGAAATGAAATCGATGAATGCCAATAAAGTTTGGGATTTGAAAATAATTCCTAAAGGAGCCAATACAGTAGGCTGTAAATGGGTCTACATAACAAAACTTGACTCTCAAGGAAATATAGAAATATATAAAGCGTGACTTGTGGCAAAAGGATTTATGCAAAGAGAAGGGATTGATTACAATGAGACATTTTCTCCAGTCTCATGTAAGGATTCCTTCAGAATCATAATGGCATTAGTGGCACATTACGATTTAGAATTACATCAGATGGATGTAAAGACGGCATTTCTCAATGGAGACTTGGAGGAAAAAGGTTTACATGGCACAACCGAAAGGTTTTGTCATGGAAGGAAAAGAACGAATGGGATACCGCCTAAAGAAATCCATTTATAGATTAAAGCAAGCTTCAAGACGGTGGTACTTGAAGTTTGATCAGTCAATAAAGAATTTTGGGTTTTAAAAGAGAATGTAGAGGACAATTGTGTCTATGCAAAGTTTAAGAATGGGAAGTTTAACTTCCTTGTCCTGTATGTAGATGATATCTTACTTGCTAGTAGTGATGTCAGTCTACTACTGGAGACAAAGAAATTTGATATGAAAGATCTTAGCGAAGCCTCATTCGTTCTAGGGATCGAGATTCACCAAGATAAAAGAAAAGGGTATAAGGACTGTCACAAAAGGCATACATGGAAAAGATCTTAAAGAAATTCAGTGTGCACAAATATAGTCCTTCACCTGCTCCTATAGTCAAGGGTGACAGATGTGGGGATTTTCAATGCCCCAGGAACCAATATGAGCTCAATCGATAAAGTGAAAGTGGTTCCATATGCTTCAGCTGTCGGAAGCTTGCAACATGCTCAAGTATGTACGCGCCCTGACTTTGCATTTGTTACCGGGTTTTACTTGGCAGATTCAGAGCAATTCTGGAATAGAACACTGAAATTAGTAAAGAAAGTCTTGCATTATTTGTAAGGAACGAAAGGCCTCATGATGACATATAGAAGATCTAATTCACTCCACATGGTGGGATATTCAGATTTTGATTATGCGAGAGTGAATGCATATCTAGACGTGGATTTTCTATCATCTCGCAAAGGGGAGCTATTTCATGAAAAAGCTCAAAACAAACTGTCACTACATCGTCCACAATGTATGACAGTTTGTAGCGTGCTATGAGGCAACGGGCAGGTGAACTAACTAATGAAGTTCCTACCCGGTTTGAAGGTGGTTGACGACATCTATAAACCACTAAAGTAATACTGCGATTATAATCTGGCAGTACAGGATGCTCACAACATAAGTCAAGTGGTGCTGCCAAACACATTGACATAGAGTATTATGTTGTGAAAGATAAAGTCCGGGATCAAGTCATAAGTCTTGAGCATATAAGAACAGAAAGGATGCTCGCGGATCCGCTTACAAAAGGCTTACCACCCAACATGTTCAGATGACATGGTGTTCAGAGAACATGTAGCTAGCTTGGGTTTAAGGGAAAGCCTAAAATATTCCTGGACAAAAGAAGGCCCAAAGATAAGTATCTATTTCAGAACAGAGTTGTGAGTTGTAGCTGTTAAGTCTATCGGCAATGGACCGTGACGATGAGACATGCTCTACGAGCTAATCTGTAATGGAATGAACAAAAGCAAATGATATGAAAGTGAAAGATGGAATGAGATCAAGGGAGAGAATGTTAGTTGATCTCCACCAATAGGCCCAACGGCCTATTGGGCCCTATCTCTACTCCCTGATCGGGGGAGCCCAACCCTAATTCGGTTGGAGGGCCCCTGTCGCACAGCACACATAAAAGGAAGGTGGGGGTGAGGGCTCAGATGACGAGGTTTGCCGTGAGCCGCCACACCCACCTACAGAGATACCCTAATCCGATCCTAAAGCGTGCTGCCAGCGACGGGATGAGCCCGCCACCACTGTCGTCGCCTACAGGGTCACCGCCGGCGCCACTGGACTTCTCTCCACCGCGCTGGACGACTCCTACTACACCGCGGCACCGGCGTCTATGTTGCTGTGCCGCAAGGAGAAACATAAAGGAGCTTACCCAATCCTATGGTTACAGAGGTACACACATTCAATTGAATCTAACAGTGATAACATATATCTGAAAGAAAAATTGACTTAACCTAACACTTCAGCAGTCAAAAAATGACATATTGTCTGCACATGTTACAGTCAAGTACTTATTGCTGCGGAAAATCTGAAGAACATGTAAAGAAAACTTTGGCAATGGAAAGAGCACCAATATCTATGGTAGATGTGGGAAACGGCCAATTCACAGAAAGAAAGCATCTGTACAATAGTATTAATTAGATGCTTCTCACCTGAATTATTAGCTGTAAAGGATAGGTAAAATTAGCCATTTCCTATTCTCTTGTCAGTTGCAAATGCGCAGCTCATCCTGGCAAACGATTAGATGGTAGTTATACACCGAACAGGAATTCACTGTAGAGTGCAGGTACAGTAAGATGGCAAAGGCCATTTTTTCAGAACGCAATTAGTGTCATTCCAGATTTATTCTTTCAGGTTGATAGGATCCAAGTAGAGAGAAACAGCGATAAGATTGTATTTGAAAATTTGAGCCAGGAAAATAGGAAATCGAGCAATTTTTGTTATGAACTTCCTAATTTATTTTGGTAGTGTTTTTGGCGGGAAATGGAAGATATAAAACCACAGGTACAACAATATTCATTGGCAGCAAAATGGTAGGGCAGTTAGATGTAAAATTGTGACTTTCATGTATGTACTACAGCTAATTCACTCTTGTTGACTGTATATAATTCATCTCAGAGCACCAGATCACACTATATGTTCCTCAGTTTTCATGATGCTATGAGGTCTGAACCTACTCCTACAGCTAAATTGGAAGCCATGGAGATGCCAGATCTTATTACAAAATAAAGAACAACGCAGCACACACTGGGCCAAATATAAAGATTTCAGATCAGGAAACAATAGATAGATAATGTCATAAAAAAGCAGTAGCATGATTGGTTACCTGCGAAGGCCTTGTATGGTCGGATTTACCGGATGCACCTCATAAGCACTGTGATATGTTTAAATTGAAATGGACCATATCATCAGCAATGGCATATGCTCAGGCTATCCATAATAATTCAATTACACAAAAGCATAAGCCTTGGATGACAATAATTTTTCAGACAACATCACATCTTGCAAATCGAAGGTAGACATGTGTTCCCCATGCAAGAAAACGAACGGATGTATTGATCTGTTCATCTTCTTTAATAAATATAGAGATGGGGATGGAAAGTAGGGCGAAACATGTGCCTTGTTTTGTTCGATTAGAATCAATCCAACAAGCTTCAATGCAGCTCGGGAAAGGAAGAGGGACGATCTTGCTTAACCTGGGAGAAGCCAAGAAGATAATGGACCAGAGCTGGGCTGCCGACCGTTGAGTGGAGAAAGGGCAGCCGCGCCCATCAACGTGGTGGGGCCTTGCTGCGCGGCGGCGGGGTGCGCCTGCCGCCAGGTTCCGGCGGCCTCACTGCCCTGTGACGAGCCGTAGCACGCGAGAGCCGAGGTAGGGTCCTGTCGCACCGGTGCATCACCCACACTAGGCCTCGCCCGATCCGGGGACAGCCAGCGAAGGAGATGAGAACCCTAGGTCATGGTCGTAGCCACACCAAGGGCCCGCCATCGCTGTACGGCGTGTGGGAGAGAGGGAGAGGGGAGGGGGGCCGGCCACTGAAAGTCTCTAGTTTGGTTTTGGCTAATTGATGAAACCTAGGACTAACCTTTGTATCTAAGTGGATGATTTAGATAAAGGTGGTCATTGAATATGAGACATGACATTGACTCATGTGACCAAGATGATAAAGACCAAGATGATGCTTGGCTCGATGGACCGGTTGTGAAGGTGAAGGGCAAGTCGAGGCTTCGAAGCGAAGTACCATGCGATGGTGAAGCTTGAGCAAGACTTGGCGCCGACGGACCTATGCAACGGTGAAGAGCAAGTGAAGTCAAGGTCGATGGATCGAGACGGTCATGTGATAATATGAAGTGGATCATATCTTTTGGAAAAACAAAATGGGCTCAAGGCAAAGGTATAACCATAAGGCCATTTTGTTTTGCACTCAAAACACCATAGAGGGTGTGAGTGGTTTAGGATCGATAGCCGAACTATTAAGAGGGGAAGTCTTATCGGTTAGTCGACGCACGGGTGCCACTAGGTGAATTCATGAAGTACATTGCATGTAGGGCCTAGTGAGCTAACCGGAAAACCTTCGAAAATAATTATAAAAATGCTAACACACGTGCACAAGGTGGTGATCACTTATTGGTGTTGGCACATTTACGAAAGCGATGAAGTTTGAGCGGTAGAGAGGGTTTGGGTCTCTCTCTTCCTCCCGCCGAGCTTGCGAGCACGGGATTCAGGCGTTTTCGAGGAGTTAAAATGCCTATTTTTCACTATGCCGGAAGTCGGAAAAGAAACGGAGGCGAACGGAGGTCACAGAGGTGACCGGACGCTGCACCGGACGCGGTCATGGTATGACCGGACGCGTCCGGTCAGTTCAACGCAGCAGTCAGACGCGCGGGTGTTAGGGTTTGCAACCGGCGCGTCCGGTCACTCGTGGGACCAGCGCGTCCTGTCAGGCGTCCAGAGGAAACTGAAGTTCGCAAGGTTGATCGGACGCGTCCGGTCGTTGAGGGAGCTTACTGGACTCTAACCGGACGCTGGCACTGTCGCGTCCGGTCGTTGTCTGGAGCGCGTCCGGTCGTTGCTTCGCGGGCACGCGGTGCTGTACGATCGGCGCGTCCGGTCACTCGCGGGACCGGCGCGTCCGGTCGATTGAGAGGCGCGTCCGGTCGTGGTGTTTGACCGTTGGCGCAGTGACCATTGGAGGATCGGACATGGTTGAGCGTGTCCGGTCAGTTTTGACCGGCGCGTCCGGTCATCCCGAAAAACGTCCAGTGAAGGGGTACAACGGCTCTATTCATTTGGAATGCTTATAAATACTTATTGGCCGGCCCTTGGGGAGGTCTCTCGTGATTTCTAACACTCTTGTGCATCCTTTGAGCTAGAGCTTCACCCTCTCACTCATCTCTCTTGCTTGATTACAAATCAAAAGTGAGATTGAGTGATCTCAAAGTGCATTGCATAGCTTGAGAGCATCTAGTGACACTTGTGGGTGATTTAGCCGGTGGATTTCTTGTTACTCTTGGAGAGCACCGCTCCTAGCCGGCTTGGATATTGTTGGAGGCGTTGGCAAGAGAATGAGATTGTTCTTGGCCACCTCCGGTTGATTGTAAGAGGTTCTTGTGCTTTTCTCGGCGGAGCGCCAAAAGCAACTCTAGTGGATTGCGCGTGTCATTGAGTTACCTCACTTGAGAGTGGTGTCTTGTGGTGCCTTGCGGGACGTGCCTTGAGGGGCAAGTGACTTGAGGGTCACACCGAGGAACCATCTAAGTGTTGGTCGACACAACCGGTGACGTAGCTTGTCGGTGCACAAGTAAACACCGGGTGAACAAAAATATTGTCTCTTGTCTCCCGGTGATTGGTCTTCATATTGTGTTGTTGTCAATATTGATTGATTGTATATCATCTTGGTGATTGGCAACATCTTCACTCCACCGTCGGTATAAGATTCATAATCCTCTCTCTCGCATTTACTTTTACTAGTTATCTTATGTAGCTCTAGTGTTAGCCTTTGCTAGTGGTTGTTAGCTTGCTCTCTAGTGTAAGTTTAGTGACTTAGCCCTTGTGTGAACTAGAGATCATAATCTACTAGACTTGTGGTTAAGAGGCTTGCATCACAACTGTAGGCTAAGCAAAACTCGCTTTACGCCGTTTGTTATTCTAATAAGTTTGCTTAGTGTTTATTGTAGAATTTTTTTATAGGCTATTCACCTCCCTCTAGCCATCTAGGACCTTACAGCCGCGCCGCGTCGCCGGATGCCTGTCCCGTGCCACCGTGCCGCTGCCCCGACCGCGCCGCCGTGCCGCTGCCTCGACCGCGCCACAAGGTCGGCTAGCCGCGCAGCCGGCCGGCCGCCCTGCTCAGCCGCCCGCCGCGCTGTCGACGATACGAGGGGGAGGAAGGGAGGGAGAAGACAGGAAGGAGGAGACGCGGCTGCGGAGCAGCGTCGGCGCGTGCGAGCCTGGAGGGCGGGTTCGGCGGAGATGGAGGCGTCGGGAGAGACGAGAGAGCACGAGAAGTTTCTGGTTGCTATTTTTTTACTGTCAGGTGGGGGGCTAGTTGACAGTGGCGGACCCAGGATTTGAAACAAGGGTAGTCCTAATTTTTTTTCATCCGCAATAAAAAAATTCAAAGACAAAGTTCGATAAAATAGCTATAAATTAACCAAATTGCGACGATACAAATAAAAGGTTCGACACTTACAAAAATAGGTCCAAAACTTGCACAAATAAGATAATGTCTTACATAAATAAGGTCTTACATAAATAAAAGACTACACTACAAGTTCTAGACTTCTAGTTCAAGGCTCCTACTTTGCGCTTTCTCATTGCCATGAAAGCATGAACTATGTCATCCTCGCTTACCGTGGAGAATATATCACGCTCAATAAAGGTAACCAAGCAATCATTCAATAATCTATCACTCATACTATTTCTCACCTTATTCTTCACTAAACACAAGGCAGAGAATACTCTTTCAACGCTTGTCGTCGCCACCGGTAAGATCAATGCCAATTTAAGGACTAAGTACACCAAACCATAATATTCATGTTTCTTAGTGTCAACAAGCTTGTTAGAGAGCTCACCGAGGGTGTTCAGTCCTTCAAATCTAACATCCATCTTCACATCTTCAATATATGTGTCAAGTTGAATTTCAAGTGTCCTCAACTCCGAACTTGAAATATCTTTGGGATAAAAAGTTGCAAGCTTAAGGATTTTCTGAGCATCAAATGAGGCAAATGAATTGGAGGGACTCAATGCTGACATACAAATAAGCAACTCCCTACTAACCTCATCAAACCGATTCTCAAGCTCTCGATGAATTCTATCAATAATACCAATAAACACTTCTCTTCTATAATGATCATCAATTGTTTATACAGGATAAAAGCGATGGGATCTTCCATTAGGCTCATATTTGCTATCCATTGCAGGAATATCAATAGAATATTTGATGCAAAATGATTTAATCTTTTCTAAGAAATCTTCCCACCCATCAGACCTCAATTGTTGGAATCTTCTTTTTGCCACACCAACAAGTGTCATTGCATTAACAATATCTTGGTCTCTCTTTTGCAAAGATTGAGACAACTCATTTGTGTACCCAAGAATCACAAGCATCAAGTGGGCATTAAAAACAAACTCAAATGACTCTAAAGTCAGAACCATAGCATGTATGTTTGGCCAATCATCACCATAGCATGTATGTTTGGCCAATCATCTCTTTGTGTGGGATCCTTTCCAAAAGTTATGAGTACTTCCCGAATGGTAGGATACATCTCAATGATATGCAAAAGTCCTATAATGAGAACTCCACCTAGTGTCACCAGGCCTAGCCAATCCCATCTCTTGATTCAACCCACTTCCACTTTCTATTTCACCCAATTCAAGTGTTTTCTTCAACTTTCGTGCTCTAACATCTCTTAGCATATCATGGCGTTTGCAAGAAACTCCAATAATATTCAGCAAGCGTGAAATATGAGCAAAAAAATTACTAGCCCCAACATCTCCCTTGGCAACAGCAACCATCACTAATTGGAGTTGATGTGCAAAATAGTGCACATAATAAGCAGAAGGAGACTCTTTCATTATTAGTGTTTTCAGCCCCTTAACCTCTCCTTTCATGTTACTAGCCCCATCATATCCTTGCCCACGACAAGAACTAAGAGTCAAGTGATGACTGATGAGTAAAGATACAATAGTTGTTTTAAGTTCCAAAGAAGTGGTGCCAGGAACATGAACTACTCCAAGGAACCTTTCACAAACACTTCCACGTTTATCAACATAACGCAAACAAACTGCTAGTTGTTCTTTATGTGATATGTCACTACATTCATCAGCTAGAATTGCACAGTAATCATCCCCAAGTTCTTCAAGTATGGATCTAGTGGTTTCCTCAGAGCAGCATCTAATAATTTACTTTTGTATGCGAGGGGATGTCAAAATGCAATTACCTGGGGCATTTTTTAGAACCACTTTGTTCACCTCTTCATTATTTCCAGCAAGCCAATTCAAGAGTTCAAGGAAGTTCCCTCTGTTATTAAATTGTTCGGTTTCATCATGCTCACGAGAAGCCAATCCTTGATGCAAAAGGAACCTCAAACATCTCAATGAATAAATCAACCTAGCCTTGTAATCAGCTCGATCCTTTTCTGACACCTTCACAATGACAGCATCAATTTTTGTACCCTTTTGCACAAACAAGTTGTATTTCTCTTGAGCAAACTTGTGTAAAGTTGAGGACTCATGTTTGTCAAGTGCTTTAGATCACACATTCCAATTATTCCAGCCTTTTGTAATAAATTTTCCATTTTCTTTGCCAAATAAATAACATAAGAAACAATATGCTGCATCCTTCTCTACACTATATTCAATCCAATAGTACTTTTGAAACCAAAGAAAACTGAAGCGGCGATCTTTACCATAGATTTTTCTGGATGGATAATTATAGGCATAAAGATGACATGGGACTTTTTAAAATATACCTTCTGATAGAATCTTGTTCATTCACATCAAAGGTTGAAATAGAACTCCTTAGGCCCGGGTCATGCTCAAGAGAATCAACATCATCAGTTGCAGCTAGAGGCAGTTCTTCTTCCTCTTCTTCTTCAACTTCATCTGTTGTGGCTATAGTTGTACCTGTAGCTACCACTGTAGGTGTTTCTGTCCCTTCATCCACGGCCAGTGCTACAATACCACTTTCAACACTCACAATTAGAGGATCTTCTACAATAGGAATAGACAACTCTTCATCACCAACTGGAATTGGTGGAGCAGTCTGAGTTGCAACTTTTTTTGTCTCATGCTTCTGAAAAAGAAATGCTATATTTGATTTCTTCATGCCTCAAATTCCTGAAAAATCACAGCAAATTTCATTCAATTCTAGGCTCACAGATGATAGATCCACAATCCCTAAGCCTTTACAGTCCAATCCAATATCCAAAATCAAAACCCTAAGTCTTAATTGCATAAATCCCTAAACCATTTGAGAGAAAAAGCAGTGAACTCACAGACACAGAGGAAGAGAGGAGCAGACGAGCAGGAGCAGGCACCCCGGCCGCTGGCGGGATGGGGCGGGCTGCCGGGCTGGTGCGGTGCTGGCCGTCTTGCAGGCTGCAGGCCTACAACGACCGTCCGCCGTCCGGTCAGGGAAGGCCGACGCCCGACGGAGTGGAGCGCCGGATGGACAGGGGGCGCCGGGCACAGGGTAGGGCCGCAGGGGAGGCCAGCGCCCGGCGGGATGGGGCGGCGCCGTAGCGGCTGGCTCCTCGCCCGACGGTGACGCCACTGCCTCGGTGCTCAGTCGCACGCGCCAAGAGGGAAGGACTGAAGGAGGCGGCGCTCGGCGTCGTCCTGTGGGGGTCGCCTTTGGGAGAAGGAGGGAAGGAGGTGGCGCTCGCCACCAGGAGGGAAGGACCGAACCTAAGGAGACTGCTCGGGGTCGTCCTGTCGGACTCGCTTTTGGGAGAAAGAGGAGCATTGGGCCAAGTTTGGTGGGCTGCGCGAAGTACTAAAAATTTTTGGGCCAAATTCCAGGGTAGTCCTGGGCCTACCTGGACTACCCTTTGGGCCCGCCACTGCTAGTTGATGAGGTGGACCAATCGGAGGCTGTACAGGCGAGGTGGCTCCTATGTGTACCAATCAGAAGAATTCAGGCGACGTGTCCCAGTCGATCGTGCGGGGGACTCCCGCCGTTTATTAGAGTGAAATACATAACTCTAATCTCATACTACTCAACTGTTAAACCTTTTGCAGTAATACTTGTGAAAAAAAATGCTAAGCTGGCGAATTCCAAGGAGGGCGTGGCAAAACCGCGCCGAGTTTTTCTAGCGCACTAGCTAATCCAGGTCGCGCCAGCTGGGCTCGCATGTCTCCCAAAAACTCCCCTCTCAGTTCTCATGGCCCTGCACTCCTATGGTTTTTTTGGTTGTTGTTTTGAGAGTTCATGTTGCTGGCGATTTGGTCGTACGATGAGGATGCCCTAGCCCATAACCTTGCCTCGAGATGATCTACCTGAAAGAAGTTTTCCGGCAGCCACTTAACTCCCAAATTGAGAACCCAAGAAGTAATGAAATTTGTCACGAATTACGAATGTGTATATACCGTATATGTTATACTTATATGCTAAAAAGAGTCTGCTACAATATATCCGATCCCTCGTGCAAGAATCAACCCCCCAGAAGTCCAGAACAATCCACCCGTATGTACGTGTCTCTCATCAGTCATCAGGTGTCCCATATCATGACGACGGCGATGACAGCCACGCCGAGCACGACGGCTAGCCACCTCCCGACCGGCGTGTCGACGGCGACGGGCCTCCGGGGCCGGTACCCTTTGGAGAGGAGGTGGCTGATGGAGACGTAGACGAAGACGCCCGTGGCAAGGCCCATGGAGACGGCGAAGATCCAGTCGGCCACCCGGCCCTGCGTGGTGGCGTCGATGATGATGCCGATGCCGACGCCGATGGGGCTGGAGATGGCGAACGCGAAGGCGTAGGCGAAGCAGGAGAGGAGGGGCCGGTTGGGGAGCATCCGGAGCAGCGCGATGCCCATGGCGATGGCCGCGAAGATCTTGTGCAGGCTGATGGTCCACAGCGCCTTCCATGCGTCAGCCTTCGTCTCTGCAGGTTCAATAATTAGTTTCGTAATAAGGTCAGAGTCTCAGACAGTTACTAGCACTTAGCAATGTTCTGCAACTGTTAAGCTCAGCCAAGAAATGGAGATGCTATGTTTACGAGAAACTCAGAATTGTGCACTGATTTTCAAACAATATCAGCCTCTCGGTTTAAATTGATTGAAACGGGTTCCGAAATGCTAAGGAAGAGAGCGCTTGAAATGCCTTCAGAATTCAGAAGAAATGGTGATCTTGACATTCGGACTGTTGAAGTGGACGCTGAAGGGTATGTTAGGAAGACAACTTCAGAGCGTCGGGATGGACATTTAAACCTAAGATCAGAACAAGTAAAAGTATGCATGACAACGACTGAACTGAAACATCGCACGCGGACAAATATCAGGAAAGGTCAGAAAAGACGGTTGCTTTGGAAGAATGATCAGCCTATTATTCTGGTTGTGCTGAATCTGTAGGCTCTTTTCGCTCTGACCGAACAGCAAGACACTAGCGCAACTTTGACAAAAGAGCAAGGACAGATTCCACTTGGTCTTAGTCACAATCATCACATCTATCACTAGAATCAAGCTAAGAACTAACGTAACCGGTGTTCCCTTGAGACTTCAGATTGAGTCGATCCTTCCTAGCAAGTATGTCATACGTCCATGTCATGCATCTCATTTGTACCAAACGTTGGGCACTTGGGCTTGGGTATCTAATCTTCTTCTACTCCGTACTCAGACTAAACTAAGGCCTTGTTTAGTTGCCACCAAAAAAACTTTTCACCTCGTCACATCGAATATTTAGACACATGCATGAAGCATTAAATGTAGATAAAAAAATTAATTGCACAGTTTACATAAAAACTATAAGACGAATCTTTTAAGCCTAATTAGTCCATGGTTAGTCATAATTACTACAGTAACACACATGTGCTAGTGATAGTGACGGATTAATTACGCTTAATAAATTCGTCCAGCGGTTTCCAGGTGAGTTATGTAATTAGTTTTTTTATTAGTATCTGAACACCCCTTCCGACATCCCAAGAAACATCCGATGTGACGTCCAAAAACTTTTCACTCAAAAACTAAACAAGGCCTAAGTTCGGCAGCTTAGCCCGTGACATGACGGTAATGTCTGCTGATAGTCCCGGAACACACGTAACACGCGTCATCTGCAAGATGGAAGGGAACAATGCAGGGAACAAAAGCATCTCTATCTGGCTTAGCCTTACCGGCGACCCCGATGGCGATGCCTTCGAAGACGGAGTGGAAGCAGAGGGCGACTATGAGCAGCACGCTGTCACCGAGGGTGCTCGCGTTGCGCAGCATGGATGCGGCCGAGTGATCAGATCCGTGCGTCTCCTGCACGCGAAGAACACAAATCAAATGGTGACAAAGGTCACAAGATTCTGTACACTGAGTGACTGTAAGATACTATACTACTAGTGCAGTTCTTTTTTAGTCTCTTTCTTGGGAGTGGTCTGTATTATATATTGTTTTGCAGGAGCAGGTATGGTCATGGTCAAATAATGAATTCAGCAACTGAAGCAGCTTGTAGTAACTTACAGGTGGCGTGGGATCAGAGATTGTGCCATTTGTGGTTGTCATCTTGCCCTCCTCCAGTCCTATTGAAAGCGTCAAAAAGAGAAAAATGAATCGTCAAAGTCTAAGCATCCTAAAAAATTCAATACAGAGAATATGACAATGAAAATACAGTATTGCAGAGAGGGACAGACAGACTTTCGCTGATGACTGACTATTCAGACTTGAGCATAGATTAATTCCACGCAGAGGTGAACTGGATAACTCTCAGTTTGTCACAACGTCGAGATTTCTGTTTCGATCCATTATAACTATACCATCCATTGATCGATCTGGCTATGTGTCGGATTGTACGAAGGGAAATAAAACTCTCAAGAATAGGATTGCTGCAAACTGCATATATAAACCTGAGTTTGCAGTCTGTGCCTTGTATACGTGATCTTGCTACGCGCAGTCAGACGAAAAACAAGAGTAAGAGCCCAATCATTTCCGTTTTCCAATAAGCATGAAGCATTGGCAATTGGTTTAGGTTAGGCAGTGTTGTACTACTATAATACACTAGCATATACTTCCTCCATCCCAAATTACAAGGCATTCCGAGAATCTTGGAGAATCAAAGGATCTCAAGTTTGACTAAATTTATATGATAAAATAATAATATTTATGACACCAATTAAGTATCATTAGATTCTTCATTAATTATATTTTTATACCCTATTTGATGTTATAAATTTTTGTAATTTTCTTTATAATTTTAGTTAAACTCAAGGTGCTTTAACTCTCCAAGATTCTTGAAATGTCTTGTAATTTGGAATCGAGGGAGCAGTAACGAATGAAAAGAGTAAAAATTTAACCCAAAACCCCAGGCCCCCACCACCGATCTGAATTTGCAGCATGTGCTAGTTGCACCCACCCGGCAAGCGGCAACAGGAAAAAGTGGCAAGCGCATTCAACCCATGGGCGGATAAGGGTATTTCTTGGTATTTCAGGAATGCCCACCTATTTTGATATACTCTTGTATATATATATGTATGTATACTTATATATATTTATGTATAATGTATTTTTCTAGAGTATTTTCAGTCATTGCAGCCCAAAATAGCGAACAAAACAGCCTTGCTTTTTACATGGAAATACCCAAGGTACCATCCTGGCTCCGCCGCTGATTCAACCCAACCCCCAGCCGCCACATTCACAGCAGTCAGTACACCGCCCAGCCCAACCCCAACTGTCAGAAACCAGAACAGAACGAACAGGAGTCGTACTACAAGCTGATGAGAGCTGACACGTGACTCTTGTTACTGACCTGCAGCAGCGGAGCCGGAACCGGCGGCGGTGCGGCCCCGTGAGACGACGTAGGAGATGGCGACGTCGGCGAACATGGTGACGACGTAGCCGGCGCAGGCGAGCATGAACGCCCAGGGGTAGCCGCTGTCGGGGAGCAGGTCCCCGAACGTCTCGTTGGCGTCGCTGAGGAAGTGCATGAGCGCGGTGCCGAGGAAGACGCCGCCCGCGAACTGCGTGCCCAGCGCGAGGAACGCCTCGTTCCAGCGCATGAAGTAGGGGGACACCCCGCCCAGCAGCGTGCCCGCGAACACCACCGCCAGGCACCACAGCTTGGCCTCCACCAGCCCGCGCGCGCGCAGGTCCGGCCTGGCGGCGCCGGCGCCCCCATCGGCGTCGGAGTCCCCGTCGCCTCCGCCGTGCGCCCACGCGGTGGTCGCGGCGGCCGCGAGGGAGAGGCAGAGGAGGAGGAGGCGGTAGTGGCGGTGGGCGTTGGTGGCGCGGGCCATGGCGCGAGGAGGCTGTGGACTCGCCCGTCTTTTTTGTTTTTTTGGCCCTTTTTTTTGAAAGATTCTCTCAAATAGGCCCCTGACGGAAAGATTTCAAAAAATGGACCCTCAGCTTGGCGCCATGGTCCATGGCGCCAAGCTACAACGTTATGGCGCCATGTATCCTGGCGCCAAGAGGCATCCGACGTGGCTACACGGGGATCTACGTGGCGCGTAGGCTTGGCGCCATGCATCTTGGCGCCAAGCCTTGGCGCCAAGATCCATGGCGCCAAGCTTTGGAGCCATGCTGCATGGCGCCAAGCACCCATAATATAGCCTGCCCCCTTCCACAAAAGGCAGTTGAAAGCATTTGAATACATTTCATTATTTGTACTTCTGTTCAGATTGCTCAAAGAAACAGCTTGGACATTGATGTGGATCTAGCCCTTGGCTTTGCCGCTCACTATGGGAAGATTGAAACCATGGGGTGCTTGGTTGAAGAAGGTAATGCTGTTGGCTTTCTTGGCCCTTTGATGCGTGCTGCTGAGCGTGGATGTCTCCAAGTTGTGAAATGGTTTGTCAACCATGGGTGTCGAGAAATGGAGCTTTGTCTAGCCCTTACTGCTGCCACCTCTAGTAGCCAGATTGCAATTGCTGCTTATCTTCTTCCTCTTGTCCCGCAACATGTTCTTGCGCCCCTCAGCATTGAGATTATCAAGGCTGCTGGTGAGAGGAGTACAGGTTCCCTGCATGGTGTCAATTTTCTTCTCTGCTCGGACTTCCTCAATGACCCAGCTGCCACATATGCCGTGGCAGACAGTATTGCAAGATGTACCGATGAAGCTGTGGATGCAAAGCTTAGGTCTTTCATGAATGAGCACTGGAGTGAGGCAGCTTTTTCTGCGGGATTCGAATCTGCACAACAGCACTTTGTTAACTTCATGAGGATAATGGAAAGGGGTGAATCACCAATCCGCCTAGGGGACCTCCCTCTTGAGCTGGTAATTGCCATGGCCTACCTGCCACTCAACCATTATTTATGACATTCACCTTAAACAAATATATGATCATCATCAGCACCCACGTTTAAAGTGCATATGTCATAAACTCCATCTGAAGCTCATTCAGTACATAAGAATAGGATATAAAAGTCCATAATAATAGTCCATACAGTCCCAAATTAGCCTACAGTCCCTCACTGTCTCCTAGACTTACCCTTGCCCTTGTGTCCAAGAGCGTGGGTGCCTGGAGTATAAGGGTCAGGTGGTCGACGTCGCCTGGTACCGACCGGCTGCGTAGGCTGAGTCCAGGGAGCATCGTCTAGCTGAGACGGTCCAATCTCCTCGTGGCCCTGGTCCTCGTCCTCGTCCTCGTCGTCGTCATCGTCGTCCTCGTCGTCGTCCTCCTCGGTGCCGTGGTCTCGCGACCCTGTAGGTGGGTGGCTAGACGAGCCTACGCCACCTCTGGGTGCAGAAGGCACGTACACATCCTCCGTCGTGCCTGTCCTGCAACCACAACGCGCCGCGGTACGGCGTAGCCGACGTGCCAATCTCTGGTGCACAAAATCATGTTTAGTCAATTAATTTAACATTTTAGTAACTAACTAATTAATTAACTAAAAAAAGATATTAACTACTACTAACTACTAAAAATTACATACTATAACTAAAAATGACGAATTTAGTATACTACTACTTACTTACTAAATAACTAAATCGAAATAAAATAATAACTAAAAAAAAACTAACTAACACTAAAAAAATAATTAGCTAACTAAATAACTAACTAATGAATATATAATTAGCTAACTAAATAAATAATTATCTAACTACTTAGCTAACTAAATAACTAACTAAATTATATAATCAATCTAAACAATATTAACATATATATTTAAACTAAATTTCACTAATCCTAACTAAATTTCATACTAAATTAAATAATAAATAATAACTTCAAAAATATATTAAATTTCAATAATCCTAACTTAATTTTAAAAAAAAACTTACTTGTGGCCGGCGGCGGCCGGCGGCGGAGGCCGGCGGCGGGTGATGCGGCGCCGGCGGAGGGGGCGACGGCGGCCGGCGGGGGCCGCGCCGGGCCTAGTGGCGGCGGCCGGCGGTGGCGGCGCCGGCCGGCGGCGGCGCGGGCGCTACGGCCGGCGGGGGCGGCGGTGGCCGCGCGCGGCACGGGCGGCTCCGGCGGCGCCGGGAGCCGGCGGAGGGCGCGGCGGCGGGCGTGGTACGGGCGGCGGCGGGCGGAGCGACGACCGGCGGCGGCGACGGCGAGTGGCGGCGGGGTCGGGCGCGAGGAAGAGGAAGAACAAATGAGGAAGAAAGGAAAGAGAAGGAAGAAGAAAAGGAAGGGCCGACAGTTATTAAGGGGCTTGGCGCCAAGATCCGTGGCGCCAAGGCTTGGCGCCAAGATCCGTGGCGCCAAGGCTTGGCGCCAAGATGCATGGCGCCAAGCCTACGCGCCACGTAGATCCCCGTGTAGCCACGTCGGATGCCTCTTGGCGCCAGGATACATGGCGCCATGACGTTGTAGCTTGGCGCCATGGACCATGGCGCCAAGCTGAGGGTCCATTTTTTGAAATCTTTCCGTCAGGGGCCTATTTGAGAGAATCTTTTAAAAAAAGGGCAAAAAAAAAAAAAACAAAAAAGACGGTGGACTCGTCGTATCGTAGTGGGCGGGTGTTAGCCGGACCGGACGGACCCGGGAAATGGTTGCGGGACGCGCGGCGGGTTTGGATTTATTTGGTACGAGGCGAGGCGGGGGGCGGAAGGCCGGAGAGCTTGGAGATATGGCTGACGTGTGGGCCCGCGGTCCTTTTGTACTATACAGCGGGAGGGATTCCTCGGGGTTGGCTGGCAGTTGGGTTTACGTACAGGTACAGGAGCTTTTGCACTTGTTAGACGCTGACAAGGTGGGGTAGAGTGCTGTGGGCAGCTACGGCAGCGACGGGGTTGTACTGGAAGCAGGTGAACGCGCGGTGCTGGTAGTACTCCGACAAAGCCACGGGGCCCACGGCAGTAGTACAGATAGGGACAGGATTGGAAAGTCCGTTGCATCCGCGGCTGCTGCCTCTGCTTTCTCTGCCTGCCTTGTTGGCCCATGGCCTTCTACAGTATTTTTCTCTAGCTCCAGGCCTCCAGCTACGCTGTGGGCAGTGCCACGAATGATCCGCTAGGCTGTAATGTTTGCAGTTATTGACTTTGATTCCACCTCTCCTCCATATATACTCGTATGCAAAATGATGACACAAAATTTATGAGCAAACATATATGATATAACATTTTTCTATGGCGACATTGCCCATAATAAGGAAGAAAAAAAAGGCCAAGTTTGACGATATTGGGTACAATTTCCGGTGCTTAGCAAAGTTGTCGGCTGGCTCGGCTCGGCTCGTTATGATAACGAACCGAGCCGAGCCAGGATTTTAGCTCGGCTCGGCTCGTTATGATAACAAGCCAACTCGAACTGGCTCGTGAGCCGCTCGCGAGCCAAACGAGCCGTAGTTTTAGAGAAAAAGTCATCATAACTTATATTAGTTTTGTATTACTTCATGTTTTGCACTTCACAAATAGATGATATGTTAGCTCATATGAATATTTTGTTCGATTTAAAGCTATTAAATATATTATTTTTATATTATTAATATTTTATGCTTTAGATAAATACAAATATTATATTTTATATTTTTTTTCTGGCTCACGAGCCTAACAAGCCAGCTCGAGCTCGTAACGAGCCGAGCCGAGCAGGCTTTCTGGCTCGTTAGGTTCTAACGAGCCAGAACGAGCTGAGCTGGCTCGTTAGCCACCGTTGTCCATGAAGATAAGCACACTTCCCCGTGCCTTCAGCGTCTCTGACTCCACGGTCCACTCGCATGCATGTTGTCCGGCTGGACTTCTTTTCTTTTTTTTATTCCCACTCGGCTGGCGATTCGGACTTCCTCATCGCGGATGCCCTTAGGCTATAGCTACGTTCATATGTGGCGTTTTTCTTTCTCGAAATTGGTAATACTTCCGCTAGGAATTAACGGTTGGAAAATTGATATTCCCCATATAGCAATACCTAACTTCTCATTGCCACCCTCATTAATTGTATCCCTTCCATGTGATTGGCTCTTCCAAAAACATACGTAACCTACGATCGATGAAGATGAGCTGAGTTTCATATACGTATTTACTTATCTTTTAATATATACGTGCTGATTGGTTCTTGCACAGTAACGCAAATGTTAATGGGAAGCAGTAGTTCAAATTATCTCCTGCTGGTAACAAAAGTAGTTTTGTTTTGTTTACGCTTCCGTCACCTACGATACAACCAAACAGCACGATAGTAATAACAATCTCTACTTATATTGCTAGTACTGATTTATATTATGTATGGCAATACATTGTTTGATAATGTCAAGGCTTGTTTGGATGGCCATATATCTCTATTAATCCATGTGTGTTGAGGTGAGTTGGTGTAAAAATTAAACTAAATTCTATATTCATCCACCCTAACACAAAAGAATTGAGTTGAATATATGAACATCCAAACAAGCTTTTACTAGGTCGAACATTTTTCTTACGTGACAAACAAACACTATATTTTACTAGTATATCATTAATATATATATATACACTAGAACAGGGCGCGGCGTTGCCGCGCTAAAGTAGCCCTCCTTTTTTTTTAATTGTTTAATATGTGTTACAATAAAATTGGTGACTATTAAAGGATTTGGAGTGTGTATATTGTATTAAGTGGGTAATGTACTATGTAATATTTATTGATGAAGGCGGAAAGTGTACATGTCTCTATATATGTAATTTGTGATGATTTAAGCGTTTAAGGAAAAATAGTAAACATACTGGTCTAAAATAATCGTAGAATATGATGATTTGAGCCGCTTGAATGGGTAGCAGTGTTGTTATGAAGGAATAGTAAACATATTTAAAAAAAATTCATGGAGTTTTACCATTATATTTTTTCCTTGCACCCAATGTATATTAATTAGTATAGGTTACAAAGAACAGATCAAATGATTATTTTTTATTCACTCAAATAGAAGATACAAAGAGCAAAAAATAATTTAGCTAATTGAATTGCTCATGTCGGACACGACTGGTAGGCCGCGGATTTTTATTGACGCTACAATTTTTACATGGTAACGGTGCATAAAGAGCATGCGTGAATAGACATCAAAGTGTTCGATCTTTGATGTGTACCGCTAATGGAGATCTATTTTGATCGGTAGTTGTCGTAATATTCACGCCAGTATAAATATTTTATATATTTAAGTGGCTCGCCTGTGAGAAGGTATATTCCCTCTATTCACAACAGAATGTAGTTGTTGTTCTTCTATTGACCAAAGTTATATTAAAAGTATTAACATTCATAAATACCGTTACGTTATTCTAAATGCATGGAGTTTTATCATTATATTTTTTCGTGGTACCGAATGTATATTAATTAGAATAGTTTACAAAAAACATATCAAATGATTATTGTCATTCATTCAAATAGAAGATACAAAGAGCAAAGAATAATTTAGCTAATTGAATTGCTTGAGTCGGACACGACTGGCAGCTCACGATTTTTTTATTGCTGCTACAGTTTTTACGTGCTAACGATGCACAAAGAGCATGCGTTAAATAACAAAGCACCTGTAAGACTATCTAAAACTTGTATGTACGACTATTTAGTAATGTTCAAAACATCAACTTTAATGTAACAAATAATATGTGTCATTTAATTGATGTTATATGAATTTAACTTTTAATATGTCTATTGATATTAATTTTAAGTTCTTTAATTATTCATATATTGGTGATTTTTTTAAAAAAAATGCAAACTATTTATTTATAAATATTATTTAGTTTATCGTTTTTTAGTATATTCAATTGCTAGAATATGATTCTATGTGGTCTTCGCTAGTTGTAATTTTATTTTATCAGGTGTTGTTGTTTATAAGAGTTAAATAATTATATTTTTTTACTAAAACTATCAACATACAAATAGATATATGTTAGTTTTATAACCGTAATCATATTAATTGTAGGTCCGCGTCGTACTATGTTATAATTGAAGAAGAGGGCTATTTGCATTTGTAACAATCACCGAAAATTAGAGAAAATGAATTGAATATATAGAGTTTTATTTTAGAAGATTTTTGATGGAAGAATTATGAGATTTGGAGTTAGGATGGATGAGATATAAATTTCTTAAGTTTATTGGCAAAACGCGAATGAGAGGAATCTGTAAATTATTCTAGATTTGTGGATGACGAAGAAGAGATTGAAAACATTTTGGTAGGCTCTAGAGTGGTTCTAATTTATTTAGATACTTTTTGGAAATTTTCTGAAAAGAAAAAGGGCTTATTTAATCTTCTAGGTACGTCGTGTACACGTAGCAATTTTCTTTCCAGCCGATGAAGTTGCAGATAAACAGTGCATGAACAGTACACACGAAAGCGATTTTTTCCAGTGATTTGAGCAGTTCGATCGTGATCCAACGGTCGCTGTTTTTTTTTTGCATACGTGGCCCACTCCTCTTCTCAGGACCGCGACGCGGTTTCAGTATTGCAGATGTGAAATGAACCATCGTCCACCGTTAGTTCAGATGTGAAAGCCAGACTGCAGAGGTGTTGCGTGCCTTTCCCGGCCATCCACGCATCCACGTACATGATCCTCAGGATATACTCCGTATGTCTACACACTAGTCTAGTACTATATGATTATTAACACAACACAGCTACGGTGTTGTTGTCCTATCAGCGATCAATGATGCCGGAAGGTCGACGGACGGCGACGGCGACGAGTGATCAATAAACAAAGCTCTGATCCTTCGTCACATCACATTTGGCCCTCGGTGACGCTGCCGACGAATTAAAATACCATCCTCGCAGATCCAGGCATGCTGGACTCTAATGGGTGAGTGAAACTGGTGTGTTAGCGATAGCTTGGGAAAGGAAGAAGAAGCAGGAAGGAGAAGACAGGAGGAGCACGGAATCGGCGAGGACAGGATTTGAATTGAGATGGTTTCAGTTTACACTTGTCTGAATCTGTCCTCTGTCCTCTCTCTCATTCTCTCCTTTATATTCATCAATCATCAGGAGCTCACTCACATTACATTGTCCATTCTGGGCCTGCGAAACGTTTGCTGGGCTTGGGCGCTCTGTTGGGCCGCGGCTCCGCGTGTCCATCCGCTTCCTCTCTTGCCGGGCGGTGAACAGGGTCCGGAGCAGAGTCTGGGACAGAGCTGCTCACATGGTGAGCCTCGGCTTTTCAGCTGACGACGACGATATGGGAGCCCAGGTCTGATGCGGCAATTTAAAGAGGCCTGTGCACAGTGCGCAGCCCACACGCGGACAAGCACGCAGCAGCCAGCAGCGCGCCGTCGTTCATCGGCGACTGCTCGCGATGCCACCAAAGTGTCAAGCTCCGACCGCTGACCCGCGAAGGCACACCCGCGCACCACCAGTTAACTACACCACTCTAGGGCCAGGGTGCTTGCTTCCTCCACTCCACTCAGCAGCACCACAGTGATCCCACCTGATAGTTACGACGAATACTTATACCTGATACAACCGTTAAGCGTTAACAATGAACTTCTTTAAAAAGAACCGTTAGCACTGAAATGTCTGTAACAACACACGCATGCAGTCAATTGTAAAATTTTAGTCCTACGTATAGTTTTCTTTAAATAAACACAATATAAATATGGACGCTGACATACATGTATGCACACTGGCTTTATGACTACTAGTATGGACAAGCTACCCATAGGCACACCTCTACAAAGAAATTAAGCCGAAAAATTTGGGATTCGTGAAGTCATCACAAGCACTTCATCTTCTAAAAAAAAGTTAACAGATTGGAAAAATGCAAGCATCTTGCCAAATTGAGGATTTTAAATCCACATGGAAAGGTCTCACCACAAGAATTTAATCAACTAAGTTATACCCAGTGGCGGATGCAGGATGGGAACAAAGGGGGGGTTAAATAATAAAGATTTAGGGCTAGAGCTAGAGATTAATGATGATTTGAGGCCAAGTAACCGTGGTCTAATGAAGAAATCAGGCTCATTAGGGGGGTTGTAGCCCCAGCAGACCCCCCTTTGGATCCGCCCTTGGTTACACCCGTCGAGTGGACCAAGCGATGGCGAGTGGAGGCAAGATGTAGCCGATCCATAGAGGGAGGAGATTATTTTATTTAGACTCAACTTAAAACCATAGCAACCATGAGGCACACGAGGTTGATGACTGTGGCGACAATGACGCCAAAAGAGCAGGGAGCAGCCACTTAGCCAAATTTTAAATAAAACACTAACGAGTTGTTCGGTTGATGGTTTTTGCAGCTGATAAGCCGGTTGATACTATTTTGTTATGGGAGAAAAATATTGTACCATGGTTGATAAGTTCAAGCGATCAGGGTGTAAATTTAATGTACTAAATTACGGAAATTGGAGGCTCGTCCTCTCCACTCTCATCCCTGGTGAGGACGCCAAAGGAGGAGAGTGAGGGGGCTGAATGTAGGGTCACTTGGAGGAAGGGGTGTTCCTAAATAGAACCCTTGCCGTTTACATTTGTTTGTTGTCAAATCATGCAATTTAAGTGCTGTTTGGTTGTACAAAGGCATTGTGAATGTAAAGGGAACATCCCCACCGCTAGAATGGGAAGAGAATCGACAATTATATATTTTGTTTTGGTTCATCTATGGTAACAAGGCGGACGGGACATCTATTGCCGCTTAAATTGGACAGTAATCAATCTATTGAAATACAAGGTCGGTTACCTTACTATTGGATCCTGTATAGTCAAACAAATACATTATTGGACCCCATCGTTAAATGCTACTTTCTCCGTTTCAAATTATAAGTCGCTTTGACCTTTTTTGTTTATCCATTTTACTATGTATCTAGATGTTTAGATATATAGTAAAATGGATGAACAAAAAAAATACATAGCAAAATGAATGATCTAAAAAAGCCAAAGCGACTTATAATTTGGAACGGAGCAAGTAGCAAACAACCCTCAGTTTTTTGGTTGTGGCTATTGTTTTTGGTAATAAAAATAGTATTCAGAGTACAGAAACAGAAATGATTAAGAAGTTTTTCCGACGATTTCCGTCAATTTTTATTGGCAGAGTCCCTCAGTAACCGTTGGGTTTGGCTTCTCTCATTTTTTTTTCCAGCTCGAGATGAGCAGAAATATACAGGGGTAAAATTGTGAGAGAAGCAGAAATACAGGGGTAAAGTTGTCATACCAGCTACCAGATTCCAAATTCGAGTTCCTTCTCATCATCTCTTGCTTTGTTTTGTTCTCCTTGCGACCTTCCCTCGCCGCATCTGCTCCTCCAGCCACAGCGCAGCCGCCTTCCTCATCCTGATTCCGTGGCCGGCGGCCGCCTAACCTCACCACACCTCCCCCTCCTCCCCACCGCCGCCGGAACCCTTGAAGTAGCGGATCCGGGCTCTCGCGCCCATCCGCGTCCGGAGTTCGATGTCCGTTTGCGCCTGATGGATCCGCACCGGCTGACCGGCCCCGCCGCATCCGACGCCGACGATGCCGATGACTGGGGTAACGCTAATAAGCCCGTCCCACGGTCCCACCCCCACCCCCATCCCTCGCAACATATTGTGCTGAAGCTTTACTTCCTGCCCCATGGTTTCGTTTCCTTGTTTATTTAGGAACCGACTTAGGGTTTGCAGAGCGCAGACGATGAACGAACGTTTCTCGTGGGGCGAACAGAGTTAGTGAGTGTGATGTAACTTTAGCTGCGTTTGTGACCTGTGGGCTTAAGGGAAATCACGGGACCTTCCGTAGCACTATATCCAGCAAGAGATATTGTGATTTGGTTTGTGATGTTAGCCTCTAGGCTGAGCAGTGAAATACACATAGTTTGTATTGGCTTGCTGCTAGAAGTAAATAATTGTATCAAAACGCATGGGGTTAAGGGCTCCTATGCTGGACTCTGCAAGGTCAACATGGTTGGGAAAAAAGCCTGAATCAGAACTAGATTATCACATCACACATTTTGCTGGCAGTAGGGGATATCACATTTTATGGATACAATTGGTTTTGGAGCTTGTTATTCTTAGCGAAGAATAGTTAAGGGGAGCTTGCAGTATCATAGATAGCTCAGGTCTTTGCCCTGACTGTATTTCTGAAGTATCAATAGGTATTACGAACCAACTGCATTCTTCACTTCTTCTAGGTTCCTTGAGATAACAATGTTAATGAATATTCAGTTCGCTGATTGCTCTTTACATCCCATTTTTTTCCCATCCATATGACCCAAACTTTATTGTCTGTGATTTTGTAAAATATCTTAGTTGTCTTTGGAAACTTAGGAAAGTCAATCTCTCGTAGTCACTAATCAGCAACTTTGACATCAGTGTTTTTTATGCATGCGGCATGACCTAAGACTGAAAGTTGTAAAGATGGTGAGTTATGGAATGACAAGATGTGAGTGTGGTATTACTACATATCTATTGAACTACTGAACCCAAGCTATTAACTATCCCTTGAATCGCCTTTGGAGGTGTATGTTTACAAAGTATCGCTGTGTCAAACAAAAGAAGCAATCCAATGGTATTCCTGTAGCACTGGTTCTGTGTTTTCTTTGCATCTTATCTATTCATCAAGCAAACTAGTAATTGTCACAAAAAATAAATCACAGTTTGTATTAAATCAAGCAACATCTAACAGTGTGCACATTCTAATGATAATGTGTAAAACATTGAAACTTTGGTGCCTCAGGTGTTGTTCCATTTTTAAGCTCTTACTTGAACATACAATACAAGTTAAACCTGATGTTTACATTACATGCACCAAAGTTTTTATATGTATTGCTACAGAGCAGTCTTTCTTTACCATGGCTTTACTGCTTACATGTGTAGTACACTAGTACTGTTTGATTTTGTGTAATATCTGCTCTGCATGACACAGTGACCAGTTGTATGCTTTGGGTTGGAACAGGTGAAGGTGATTAGAGTGCATTAGCTGTTACGTGCTGTGCGTAGTTTTTTGAGTCATCACCTAAGTGCCACCTAGGCATTGAGGCGACCCAGTATGGCAGGATTTGGCCACCATAGCTGTTCTACACCTTACTTACAATTGCAACATGTAAATTGGCTAGGTGGGTAGTATTTGGGAGTTCCTTGAAGAATGTGTAGAGGGGAGGGGAACAACAACAACAACAACAACAACAACAACATAGCCTTTTGTCCCAAGCAAGTTGGGGTAGGCTAGAGATGAAACCCAAAAGAGACGATAAACAGGGAGACACACAAAGGGACATAAATGACACAAGACAGGAAGAGGTCACGGTTCAGGCACGTTGATTGCCAGTCTCCAAGCGCTCCTGTCCATAGCTAAATCCTTAGAGATATTCCACTCCTTAAGGTCTCTCTTAACGGACTCGTCCCAAGTTAGTTTAGGTCGACCTCTACCGCTCTTTACATTATCGGCCTGCTTTAGAACCCCACTACGCACCGGCGCCTCAGGAGGCCTCCGTTGAACATGTCCAAACCATCTTAACCGATGTTGAATCAATTTCTCCTCAATTGGTGCCACCCCAACCCTATCCCGAATATCGTCGTTCCAGACTCTATCCCTCCTTGTGTGCCCACAACACCAACGCAACATACGTATCTCTGCTACACTCAATTGCTGGACATGTCGCCTTTTTGTAGGCCAACACTCAGCACCGTATAACATCGCCGGGCGAATCGCCGTCCTATAGAACTTACCTTTCAACTTCTAGGCACCCTTTTGTCACAGAGGACGCCAGAAGCTTGACGTCATTTCAACCAGCCGGCTGAAATTCTATGCCTAACATAGTAACATCTTCATCAATGTCGTCATTATTTTGTAGCATCGATCATAAATACCGAAAAGTATCCTTCTTGGCCACCACTTGCCCATCGAGGCTAACGTCTCTCTCCTCATGCCTAGTCGCGCTGAAATCACACCTCATGTACTCGGTCTTGGTCCTACTAAGTCTGAACCCTTTCGACTCTAACGTGTGCCTCCATAGTTCTAACTTCCTATTAACCCCTGTCCTACTGTCGTCAACTAGCACCACATCATCAGCAAAGAGCATACACCAAATGAATTTTTGTGTATCATGCCTGTTCTATGTCTTGTAGGCAGAGTTTGGCCAAAGAATAAATGATATTGCGAAAAACAGAGCTGTGGTTTGAAGTATGATAAGTGTGCTTTTGGTAACTGTCTTCGATGTTGCCATCTCATGTGACCCAGTTGTAGAAACTATTTACCGTAGGGACAGGTTCTCATGTGTGCAGAGGGCACAAGGCATCTTTCATGTAGTTGGCATGACATCCTGGAAGGCTGGAAGTACTTTGCTTTTTCTGGTGGATCAGTGACGTTAGGTTCTTGTACTGTTATAATGTGATTTATTTCTTTGCTCACCGTCTTGGCCCACAATAATGATTTGGTCCATCAAATTTGACAGGTGACCCAAATTGGCTTGATTATATGGGTTGACAGATTTTTTATGATGGGTTATTGACATGACATGGTACTTTGATTGGTTGTTAATACATACACATCGATGTGCTGGTCCAGTAAGTTGAATGATAGGCCGGAGAAGTCCCACTTCACGTTTCCTTCGTTTGCACCTGCAACAAGGTTGTGCCCTCCTAAGGCCTATATAGGGATGATAACAAGAAAATTAAAAAGCTTACTTCAGATGACACTGAATGCTCTAAAAATGTGTACAATAGGATGGAAGCTGGCAGCATGATTCACTTTCTGATCTGTGTCTCTTATCCATGGCCTATTCTGTGTCTCTTAATGGGCTTCTGTTGCTCCCATGTTCTTTTAATCAATTAATCTGATCTGCTTGCTAGATCTGTTTTTAGTTTCATATAGTGCATTCTTCTGCTGTTTTGGTCATGTAAGTTCCTTATTTTCTGTGCATTCTTTTAGTAGGCTTTATTGTTTGGTTTCGTCTCTTTGGATGCATCTGCACTCCTTAGGCCAATCCCAGTGGGGAGTTCTATTATGTTGTTTCCAAGGGTGCCAAAGTTCTTGAGTGTTTTGTTTTGATGGATGAAACAACTTTGAATGCTTAGTTTCAATTTTGTTGTTTCATAGGCTGGTCATAGCATTTCATGTGATTGGAGCATTGTTCATTGTTGGATGAAATGAAACTTTTGCCTCATAATACTAGTGTGGAACAGTTTCCAAGTTTTGGAAACAGTGTACACCCAGTTTCATAACCCCCCCTCTCTCTCTCTCTCTTCATAACTCTAGTGCAATGTTATCATACTTGCTTATGTGGCACCTTATCTAGTAGTAAGTTTTTTTAAGGTCTGTTTCCGCTTTAACCATCCTGTTTGACCACATTTCATACAATAATAGGAAACTTTAAGTTGATTAGTTTTGAAGACTGAATGTTGGTTTGTTTCTGAAGGAATGTATTGTGACATCTTTGGGTTTCATGTCACAGATAATGATGACTTTGTGATCCCAAGTTTTAGTGTTGAAGAATCTGATCTCGGTGACTGGGAAGCTTCACGGACTACTAATCCTCAACCACCTCCAAAGGTCTTTTTCTAATCATCATGTTATTGTTCTGGATCCCTTTATGAACGCAAAACAGCAGCATGCCATCATTTCTTTGTGCCATGAATGAGGGCCAACTAACTGTAAAAATTCTATGTTACACTGATTGTTGTGAAGAAACATGCTTGTCCTGAAATATGAGAGGAGCATTGAATTTCACAGGATAGCTAACTTGCACTTGTGATTGCATATGGTTCATAATTGTTGTCCATGCATGTGATGCCCCTAACTTCATATTGATGCTTTGTTGCTACAGCCCACCAAAGATACAGAGAACATCTATCTTGGACCACACGGAGCACCACCATCTCGAGCGAAGAAGGCAGAGGATACTTTGGCCACAGCTGGGTACCGTGACAAGAACAACAAAGCGAGGGAAGCTGATCAGAAGGCTTTTGGAACTGGGCGGAACACCAAAGGAGGCAACGCGGGAGACTTCCATCGCCACAATGGTGCCAACCATGGCAAGGACCCCTACAAGCGATCTGTTTGACCTTGTGTCTGTCGAGGTTCGTCCACAGTGATACACTGATACGCATATCCTGTCTACTCCTTAACTAAGCGAAAGTCTGGTGATTTATCAGTGTACTGGGAATTACTTTTACCTGTGATCAGCCCTGTTGTCTTGAGCTGCAGGTATTCCTGATCAGCTGGTATGTACTACTATCAGTATACTACTGCAGAACATTGTATCTTTGCTTTGAATGGAAAGCCTGTGTTTGTCGATCAGCGGTTGATGCGTTTCCTGTGGTTTTTACTGATTCATTGGTTTGTGTACCGTTGATTGAGGTTATCTAGTCTATGAAAACTGATAGCCCTTGGATGAGACAGGTGGTTGAGGCGTTGCTTTCACCTTGTTCGTTTGAGCTAGCGGAATCAGCAGCCATCCAGCAGTGTTTTTCTCTCACAACTGTTTGTTTGTATAGTTGTGCCGGGTGCTGGGTGCATCCTCTGTCGATGCCATGATTGTTGCGCCTCTTGGTGTCTGGTCCAAACAGGGACAATTGGGGGCGCGCGTCATCATGCTTGTTATCATCGCATCTCACCTGTTATTGTGCAGCTGTCCCGTTTGGGCGTTGGTTGATTTTTTTTTTGAACCGAGGGTTAACACCATTTCCATTACCAAAATAACGGAAATGCAATGTTCAGAGTGACATTGAAGATAACAGCCAGAAAAAAAGGGATATCTAAGGGAACCAGGCTAGACTTACTACAACTGACCAACTATCACGACAGATATCTAGAAACTGATAAACCAGCAACAAAAGGAAGACGCCCACATCAGTATCAGACTGGACGAGCGTAGCAGAGACCCCAAGATGTATCATCAGACGTTTACAGAGAGTATATCGCCACCAGCAACGTTCCATGATAAAGTTCCGCAGGATATTTGTTATTTTGCATCCACCGCCGCGCAGGCAGGGGTGATTTTTATTTGTGCGCACAGTCTGGACTCTGCACTGTGGAATTGATGCGCTGACCGGGAATACTAATCTGAATCTGCAGGGTTATCTGGTAAGCTAATATTGGTCCCAGGTCCACAGCCTTGTGGTAGGAGTCAGTGCGTACTCTTGGTATTGCGAAAGGCAGCCTAGTCGAAAACGATGCAAGTAGTCCACCATCGGAGAAAGGGAAATATGGCGAGAGAGAAGTGGATTGTTGCTTGTAACTTGTAAGCAAGCCTGTGGCGCATGTCACAAGTAACGGATAGCCAGCCGGATAGGCTGAGGCCAACAACCCCACCACGCACGGACGCGCGCGCCGATCCGCTCCTCTCTCACGAGTCACGAAAGCTACGTGACTCGCTTCTCGGTTACTTTAGAATCACAGTAACTTAATTGTTATATAAGTACATATTTATCTTTGCATTGCAACGATTTCTTTTCTTACATACGTACACCTTGCTAGCTGGGTAGCCAGTTGCAGGCGTCAGCATCAGCACCCACTACACTGGCCAGCAGGAGCCCAGGAGACCAGGGGAGATGGATTAGTTTACCAGCCAAAGCTAGCTCCATTGCATTGCAGTGCCTAATTCCCGGGTACTAAGCGGTAGTGCGCGCGGCCATTCAACCCATTCACACATCGTGGGGTACCCTGTTACAAAAAAGAAAAGAAAAAGCTGATATATTACTATCATATAATATCAGTGCGCTACTATTAGCAGCAGCAGATGAATTGAACAGCTTGTGGAGGATGGCTGTGCCTCTGGAAAGCGAGGGTGATTTGAGGCCAGGCCGGGCGGGTCCAGAGTGTCTGCCTGCCAAAGCATGGTGCTTAGTCGCTAAGAGCAATCGAGAGCGTCACGGCGCCAGCCAGCCTGCCTGCCATGCTCAATCTGCTGGTGGTGTGGTGTCTCAACTCTCAACAAAAGCGAGGGAGCCGAGCTGAGAGCTGAGGCACGTTGCACACAACAACCCACACTGCCCAGTGCCCACCACCCTCCGCTCTCTTTCCCTTATCTCTTCTTCTTCCTCTCCCTCGCTCGTGCACCAGCAACAAAGGTGGCAGGCAGAGAGGTATCTTTGCTCAAGCGTCCATAGCAGCCAGCACAAGGTAAGCAACCTCCCGTCTCCATCCATCTCTCATGCTATCTGTTTTCTCATTTGATCGGATCCCAAGGTTAATCCTCTTGTTTCCTCTCCTTCTACAAATTTATTTATATATCATACACCTCACACAACGGATTTCACCTTTCTTGAACCCCAAATCGAGTTTGTCAGGGGAAAATGTAATAGCACTCTTCCATTCCATCCACATAAAATAGATAGCTAGGTTCATCTTTTTAGCAAGCAACTCATCTCTGCATATTCATGTTGCAGAAATTGAACAGAGGGGAACTTGTGACACCTTTCTTCTCATCATCTCTTCAGCTTATTAGAATGTTAGTTGTGCTTCCAAATTCCAACTCTCCAAACCCCTGGCTCTGGCTAAGCTACGAATTTGTTCCGAGATACTAGTACAACAGTACTAAGTGCCTGTTTAGTTCCCAAAAAGTTTCCCAAAAAGTGCTACAGTAGCCATCACATCGAATCTTGCGATATATGCATAGAGCATTAAATGTAGACAAAAAAAAACTAATTGCGATATATGCATGGAGCATTAAATGTAGACGAAAAAAAACTAATTGTAGGTTTAGTTGGAAATCGTGAGACGAATGTTTTGAGCCTAATTAGTCCATGATTGAACACTAATTGCCAAATAAAAACGAAAGTGCTACAGTAGCCAAATACCCAAATTTCGTGGACTAAACACGCACTTACTTGGTGCTGGCGTTAAACGCATGATGGCTTTTGTGCTGCCCGCTCACACACTCTACTCGAGTACCACGCGTGAAGTAAACAACAAGCAACGCGGTTGATTCCTTTTCCTTTTTGCAAACTAGGCCAACCACCGCACTGTACATCATTCAGGTTCAGGGATCTAACACACACCACTAGTTAGCTTGCAAAACACTCTGTCTCAAAGCAGTTAGCTAGGATGTTATTATAATCACTCCTACTGCTCCTCTGCTTCTCAGCTTCTCAGGGAAAATAAACATTCTTCACTTGCCTTCTATGTACATTTGTGTATGAAACTGAAGAACCAAAGTTTTGCATTCAGATGTCGACGGTTGTCATGAGAGTGGATCTTGAGTGCGAAAAGTGCTACAAGAAGATCAGGAAGGTCCTCTGCAAGGTCCAAGGTTTGTTTCTCCATGTTTCTCAGTCACTACTCTGACTCCTCCAAGAAAACAAACGATTGTGCAAATTAAAATTGCAAGAAAAGAAAGAGGTGGTGAATCTAGGCTAGGATGAACATGAGCATGAGCTGATCCCTCATCTGTGCCTCACTCTGCCCATCATAATTCATCGACAGACAAAGTGAGCATCAGGACCATCTCCTACGACGAGAAGAACAGCACGGTGACGGTGTCCGGGCCCTTCGACGCGGAGGAGGTCGCCGACAGGCTCACCTCCGACGCCGGCAAGGTCATCACCGACATACACGTCGTCGGGGGCTTCGGCTTCGCCTTGGGCGGAGGGAAACAGAAGCACGGCGCCGCCACCCCAGGCAAGGCGCCCAAGCCCGGGAAGGCCAAGGCCAACGGCAACGGGCACGGCCAGGGCCAGGGACATGGCCATGGCGGGCACGGCGGTGGAGGACATGGTGGCGGAGGCCATGGCGGGCACGGTGGCGGCGGCGGCAAGCCGGAGAAGAAGCACGTCAAGTTCGACGACATGGACCTGGACATGGACGACGACGACTTCGACCTGGACGACATGGACGAGCCGGCCGGGCGCCCCGCGCACAGCGGGCACGAGCACGGGCACGGGCACGGGAACGGCGGCGGCAAGCCGAACATCATCAGGACGACAAACACCCCCATCGCGGCGCGGCTGGAGGCGCCCCGCACCGGCCCGGCGATGTCGATGGCCGCGGCGGCGCCCGTGAGGATGCCGATGCCGATGCCAATGGCGCAGCAGCAGCAGGCGCAGGGCATGGGCGTGCCGTCCTTCTGGCCGGCCGCCCCCGAGTGGGGCTA